>JAUMJL010000394.1:0-1200000 GCA_033558185.1 Dromococcyx pavoninus | reverse complement strand
TGTTTTGGATTATGGTTTCTATGTGACACACTAGCACATACTTCTGGAAACCCACTGTAATGAACAACACAGTGAGCACCAGCACCAACTCACCTAGAACACTTCAATGATGAATGAGATGTGCAAAATATTAATGCGAAACGTGATTATGAATATTTTGTGCAATTAAATTTTGGTGAAGTATTAATGGCATTACATAAGAATCTTACCCCATTGCTTTAACAGCAGAACAGATAAGAGTGCATGGATATGACAAACAATACCAAGAAGTTATTTCACTATTGGTAGAAGTGAATGTCTCCACAACTTGTAGCTACTGTTTTGGAGTTTGCAAGCCTCATGTTGATGATGGGGTTAGAAGTGTTTGGAGCCAATGAATGCTATGCTCTCTTCCAAGGAAAGTTGTAAAAGGCACCATATGAATTAAGATATTTGGCCTATAGAAACAAAGGGCAACTTCTGAAGCACTAAGGCAATTGCTTTTGTATTTATTTTTCTATTCATATTTATATGTATCATTTGTGTGTGTATCAAAAAGTCTTTTCCCCTCAGCTTTATTAAAGATTTCTGGTCCTAAAAAATCATGTCAACTGCTGTGTTAAAGTGAATAATTCAAACATTAGTTACCTTCTTCTCATCCTTAGTGACCATAACTAGCCCTAGAATATATTCTTCTGTATATTTGCTCAGATATTTTATGATGTTGATGCTGTAATGGGCCTTTATAATATCTGTACTTATGTTCACATCATCAACCAGGTCTTCTCTGTACCCACTCTAGGTGATGGTGAACCAAATGCCGTCTCACCTGTTCCATGTACAAAGGATTGGGGCAGAGGAACTGATAGGTACTTTTATTTTCATGGAGTTTCTTCCTGGTTTATGTAACTGTACAAGAATATAAAATCTTCTATCTTTAAGAAACATTATTCCCTTTGCTTATTCATTCTCCTAGTAAAATTTCTGCCTGTTTACAATGTTTCCTGTAGAATTATTCTGCAGGAAGAAATGATCAGCCAATTGTGTAAAAGATTTTGTAAGGGCAGGGATGGATGAGGAATCAATTATTTGCTGTCAAAGAATGGTGTTGTGAATCAGGTTGTTGCAGTTCTAAGCGATGTTGCAGTGCTGCATATTCCAAAGCAAGAGGAAAGATCAGCGGCTCCAAGCAGCAGGAGAGAAACTCCCTCTTATTATCACATGCACTGTATGATTTTTCAGATTAAGAACTCGGGGTGGTTACAAAGGCAGCAAAAGGAAGGTTACCTCTCTCTGAAAGATATCTTGGAATTTGTTTCTGTTGCTGAATGCTGCCACAGCTAATATATGTTCATTTATATTTGTATGACACTTTGAACATTGTGAAAAGGAGAATAAGGAATTAAGAGTGTAATACTTATAAATGCCTGAAGGAACCTATGAAAGTATTTTCAATGCCCTTTGCAACAATAGCAGTAATTGAAGAATTTTGTCCTGATTCTTTCTGCTTTTCCTTTAACTACTTGGTTGCAAAAGACTATTTATAGATGGCACCCAGTTCTAAACTTAGTCTCGTATTTGATCCAAAGATGATTTCTGACTTTAAGGGAGCTCATGTTTTAAAGACACAACAGTTCCCCAGAAAAACAGCCTCTGGAGAGAAAAGGTAGTTCTGTCTCTGATGTCACTCTTGTTTCTCTCTGAGGTATTGTACAGTTTTCTTGATACTGTATAGTCTCCTTTTAGACCACAAATTCTGAGGGGGTTTTTTTGCTTTACTGCAAAACCTCCCCAAGGGTTCGAGGTGTTTCTGCTATCAAGCAGCTTCATGTTGAAGCATAGACATCCATGGAACCACTACTCCATATAAAACACTGAAAAGAGATGAAGCACACTAAAACCAGAGTAAGACTAAGAATGTTAAGAAATGGGATGTGAAATTCTTGTCAAGAACATCTGGGACATCTGTCCTTAGACATGATGTCTCAGGCAGTCGTGAGAAAGATAACAGAAGATTAAAGCTACCTTTTGTCCTTTCCAGGACTCCCATGGGGGTGTGGTTTGCCACATGGTGTGTTCATGCCTTAAGAAGATAATGCTTCTCAAACTGCAGTGATTGTGAAGCAAAGAAAACAAAGTTGCACTAAGACAGCAAAAGTACTAAGATGTGTAACATAAAGAACCGTTTCGGGAGATAAACTGTTAAATTGAAATGTCTCACAGCTCAATGGCTTGAGCTGCAAATACATGGGGATTGTCTTAATGAAGCACTCTACCTCATGAAACAAAGCTGCTGAATAAATCGTAGGGTGTTAGCAACATATTAATGTCACATACTAACAAGAAAAGCTGCTGCATAAAAAATAAATTGGGAATTGCCTGGGCTTAAATTATCCTGCAGCAGGGGACAAAATGCTTAGGCAGCAACATGCAGAGGCCTGTGAAGATGTCTAACTATGCTACACATTGAATGGATTGCTTTATGGATTGTCAAAAAAATTAAACAAATCCTACATGTGGGACATGAATGGGTTTTTTTGAGAAGTGCCTTTGTGCTTTCAATATTTACAATGCTTTTTGATATACATGAAAGAAAATTTACACTTGGTAGATTAATAATACAAAATAAAAATAGGAACAAATACCCATCAAGTGGTCACACATGGTGAGAGGAAGAATTTCAGCTTCAAGGAAGTAAAGGAATGTCTCCATAAGAATTTTCATTTTTATAAAACAATTAATTGCTCAGAAAAATATTTAGGTCAAGCTCAGAGTCTTCCATTGCAACATTGAATTATCTAGGATTTTGAACAATTTTCAGTTTGATATCAGAAAAAGATGTCCAGTTTCACACTAGAAAAATATGTTCCTCTCCATGTAAATAACCCACACTACAGGAACTGTGACGAAAGAATATTTGGGTGCAGATAGGAAAATTATGTGGATATAAATAACTGGAAAGAATAAAATACTCTGACAAAGAGCCCTACAAGCCTGAAACGGCCTCACTGCTACCTAACAATGTTTTGATTGTTAATGAGAGATTGTAGTTGCTGATATCCAGTAGTTATTTGATAAATGCATGGGTAGGATTGCATTGTGGGTAATAAACTTTTCTTTTTGCCGTTTGTTATCCATGTTTTGTCCAAGGAGAGTTTCCCACCAGCCATTTCCTTAACTGTGTGTTCATCACCCACATATGTTAATAGATCATTAAAAGCATAGACGTAAGACAGAAAACTTGTGGTTAGGGCACCTGACTGCAGGGGAAGTTTCTAGTTCTGGTCTCTGGTCCCAAATTAATTTCTGTACCTTACATCCAGCCTAGACCTGGGAGTAGTAACAAGAGAAGCAAGAGCCCTTCTCTTCAGCCAAATTTCCTAACCAAGAAGGTTCAATAGAGTCCTTTGGAGACTTTGGACAAGTGACATTGTGTAAAGGTGCTGCATGCCTGTCTTGTAACATCCAGTGCAGTATATCCAGTGCCAGCTGTGAGGTATCAGCTCAGCAACGTGCCAGAGTGCTGATGAGCTGAGTTTGGACTTGAACCATCAGTCATCTCAGGCTTGCCTTTACTAGCTACAACCAAAGTACTTTTAAACTTCATCTTACCTGCGGGGAACTCAGAAAGCAATCTGTTGAAAAATTTTACTGCTATGCAGGAAATTAATGTTTTTAGTAGTATCTGAATAGCATGAATGAGACAGGACTTTTTTTTTTTAATCACGGACCAAATCACCTCCTTCCTTTTGCAAGGTGAAGCAAATGACAACTGAAGAGCTGAGGAGGTGAAGACAGGCTTCTGTTCTTGGTAACAATAAGTGCCTTTTACTTCCAATAAATAAGCTGTAAACAATCAATAAGTTTTTAGTAGAAATGGTTTGAAAAGAATAGGACTTCTGACATTAGGAATAAGTTCTTCACAATGTGAGTGGTGAGGCTCTGGCACAGGTTGCCCAGGGAGGTTGCAGATGCCCCTTCCCAGGAAGTCCTCACGTCCAGGTTGGATGGGGTCTTGAGCCTGGTCTAGTGGAAGGTGTCTCTGCCCATGGCAGGGGTTTGGAACTAGATCATCTTTAAGGTCCCTTCCAACCCAAACCATTCTATGATTCTATGATTTATACCTCACTGCTCTCTCAGGATACCTTCTAAGTACTATTTGGCTCATATTTCTTCTCTCTTACCCGATGCTTTACTGTGTAGCTGGACCTCCAAGATGCAACTTGACAGTGAGATGTGTGAGTCCGACTGCAAACAAGCACGCAAATTTTACATGCACTGTCCTAACATATTACTTCTTGTACATACACTTGAGGCCTCTGTCTGTTACTTGGCACAATAAGAAAGTGACCAAAGGAAAAAATGTCCCCTGCATGAACAGGACAAGAAATTTCTCAAAGAGTTCCATACAGACTGAATACAGATCTGAGATTAAAATGTGATAGGGACATAGGAATTCAGGAATTCCTAAGATTAAAATGTGATAGGGACATAGGAATAGGCACAATGGCCCACTGAATGTAGCATACACTCACTAATATCTGGTGCTGAAAAACTGGAAGTTCCATTTAAATAAATGCAGCTGAGAAAGGGAAATGCATCTATTTTTTTCTACGTAATGTTTTGTTATTGTCAGCCTTTATTGAAGGCCATGAACAGATTCTTTGATTTGTAGCAAATATTGAAGTGGATATCTCTGCAAATAAAAGGCTGCGTTGCCATGCCCACTTCTCCCTTGTTATCTTTGCTGGTTTTCACCAAACTTGTTAGGATTGTTTTTTATTGTTGTCCAAAAATGGATTTGGAAACCTGGTGTCAGCTGGACAATGCATTAGAAAGTTATTGGCTAGCAGGTACACAGAAAAATATGATTTAGTTGCGCGCCGCTCTCCAGTTCCCAGCAAATACTATGTTTTGATTCACCCTCTTTGCCTTTTTGTCTCCTTATTTCAGCTCAGATTTGAATCTTGCAGCTTCTTTCTCCAGAGAAGCTTGAATAGAAACCAATGTTGTCAAATGTGAAAATTACTTTAATCCCCAAGTCTAATGCTACAGTATATTAACCTCTAACTTTAGCAGTTGGGAAGACCTCAGCTGTTTGAATAAGGTCTCAACTGAAATCTAGAAAAAAAAAATCAAAAGATTAATAGGCAAAATATTCCAGATTTAAGGTCTGCTAATTTGCTAGCTGCCAGGTTGAGCAGCACATTCAGGGATGTGATGTTTTGCTAGAGGATGCCTCTGCTTTTCACTGTATTGTGAGAAGTCAGGTGAGAAAACAAGGAGGTGGAAATAGAATAAGGACAAATCCACAAAGGCACTTGAGTGAGTCTGTGTCTGGGCCAAAGTATGTTTTCTGAAACAGATTACTGTGCCCAGAGAACAGGTACCTAACGGTGTACTCATCCACAGATAGATTTCAGATAGACTAGGGTGGAAGAAAACAGTTTCTGCTGTGGCGAAGAAAGTTGTGAAAGGCTCAAATAAAGCTCCCTGTAGATGAATAACTGATGTGCAGCAGCAGAGCTGCCGGTGAAGGGGAAAAATGAAAAAGGGTACTAACTAGTTCTTACCACAACACTGAACTTCTGGTAAAAAACATTGCACTCTAGTTGTGGTCAAAGCAGGTCAGTAGGCCTCAGATGAACTGGGACTCTGACACAATGAAATAACCTCTCATTATTGTGAATGGTGGTATTCACCAGATTATTCAATTTCTTTTCTAAAAGTCAATGAAGATTCAAAACATATTTATGTGGTGTTATTATACGGACTGCATCGAAAGAAATTAAATAAAAGGGAAGAGAAATGCATGACACAACAACCCAAACATAAAAGTTTGGATTTTAATTTAAGATTACTGATTGTCTACCCTCTGCTCTAGATACTAGTCCCGAAAAGAGACCATTGGAAAGCATAATCTTGTTAGTTTTCAAGTAGCTCTGAAAAATCGAGAAATGCATGATTCAAAAGATCAACTAGCACGTAGCATCAACAAGGTACAAGTACTAAGCTGACCTAATGCATTAATATGTGTAGGAAGAGGGTATCAAAACATCCATCCAATACATGAATGAAAAATGGATATTGTCTCTGACAATATGCAACCAGATCTAGAAATAGCAAGCATTTCATAAGTTTATGTGCAATTTTTTATTGCTGTGAGGGAAGACTAGAAAGGGACGAGGCTATGACAGTGTATTGAATGAATTATAATCACAACTGCCTATAATTATTGTCCCAAGTAAGTAGCAGTTACTAACACTCAGTAACACTGGATTATTAGAGGTAGTCAAGACTGCAGATGACTGTACTTTTCCAAAACTCTAATGATTAAGACAGGTCTCATAAGAACAATTTGACTTCAGCCTTAGATTTCTCCAGAACTCCTGCTAGGGATCAGGTTCTAATGTAGCTGAAACAAACACATATTGAGGTACAATCCAGCAGATAAAAATGCTAAATGAGTTTTCAATACAGCATAACCCTAAAAGCTCACTTTCCACGCAAAAGTAATCCCTGCTGTAATTGGCAGCACCACACAGGTGCTTGAAGTTTAACAAGTTTGAGACACTTTTCAGAACTACGGTTTTATGTTATATGTAGTAATGAAGTAAAGAAAAAGAGAAGAAAAAAGAAACTTAGTTTTGTTGTGCTTTATAGATTTATAAGGATGTGCCACACATTTTGCAAAACTAGGGAAAACCAGTCCTGGATTAGCTTAATGGGCTCTGTTGCCTGGTCGTTCAACAGAAACAGCATAGCCAAGGGAATGTTAATGTCTCTGACCTAACTATTTTCATTGTTGCAACATCAGCAAGGTGCTACTGAAATAATTCCAAAGGTATTTTCAAAGGAGTGGGGTGATTCTATTTCAAAATCCCCTTAATGATGTCTCTGCCTTAAGCCATACCTATGGAGAAACTTCAGTGTTAACTTCTGGAGCCACACCTCTGTGTCAAATACCAGAGTACGTCTACTTTTGTACAATAATAATAATTAAAATACAAAAATGGCTTTTCAATTGTAAGACTTGCAATACAAGTCTCATAGTCTTCTTTTCATTCTTTTTAATGGCATGTGTACGATCTTAAAAGAGCCTGGGAAAAAATAAGGTATATCTTGGTGAGATAGTGCTCGACTGATTTGTGCACGAATATGTACTCTGTCTGCAATTTGTGAATAAAACCTTAAACCATTTTGAAAATACTGAAATATGTACTGGGACAGCTATTTGTTAAGTAAATCCCTTAGTTTCTTTCTCTTTCAGGGTTCCAAGATATTCTAGTCTTCAATTAAAAGGAAAGAGAGAGTCTTCTTTTCTGAGTCACAGATAGATTTTAAACTGGCACAGACTTTTAAAATGTCATCCAAAGTAATTGTAACTTGGAAATTAGTCTATAAAAATTGCTACAAACAACCTTTTTTATACAAGAGTACAAAGGGCTAAGAAATTCTGAACAGATGTTTAAGTTACACAAAGGACAAGGCCGTCATGAAACACTGCAGTAAGAGTGGGGCTGTAAATAATGTGCTGGATTAAAGGAAAAATTTAAAACATATTCCTTCTTATTGGAATCAATACATTCTGTAAAGATGTCTAAATGGGACATCAAAGTAACCTTCATATATATTAGGGAGTAGAAGCTACAAAGCTCTGAGCCTTTATAAGACACCTTCACTGCCTGAACACCAGGATGCTGTGAATGACTTATGTATGCTGCAAGTTCAGAAGGAAAATGGTAATTTTTTATCATCATTCAACAGCTTTTAGTTCTATATATGTAACAGTGCATATAATACTCACTACAAGGGAGATGCCACATATGAAAAATGCAGAAATTTTTCCTGTTCATCAGCATGGTGTACGATCTTGGCTCTGATGATGATCTATGAAACTGTCAACCTCATTTGCAAGAAATTCCCCTTGATTTTTATTTTCAAGAATGATTTAATTTGTTAGGCAATTGGAATTAAAATGTCATTTGAGGTTGTAGTCTAAGGATTTTATAATAAGTTTGTAAGAGATGGGAAGGATGTAAAGGAGAAACAAATGAGACAGAGAGTCTCTTGGTTGTTGTAGCTCAAAAGGAGAGCTTGGAGTTTTCTAGCTAACCTGTAATTATTCAAGAACAAGGCCCTACAGAAAGAACAAGAAGGTTTTTTTCTTAGGTTAAAGCATCAAATCAAGGCTTGAGTGAGGTGTTTTAAACATTTGGACCATTCCTTAGCTTTTAGTGGCTTCAAACTTAATGCTGTGCAGATTGTCTCTGAATTTACACAACTTGTTAAGAACATAAAGAAAGGAATTCCTTTTAGTTATATTTCAAGCACCATTACTGAAGAAATGAAAATTATTTTGAACTGCAGAAGTAATATTAATTAAATCACTGGAAGTGCATGTGTCAGTGTACTTGGAAATGCTTTTGGGTAAAATTTAGCCCTGTGCTGAGCTCTAGCCACTCCATCTGTCAGTCAAATACACATGCAGATAAATAGCTGGCTGAAGTATGTATGCCCATTATAGATTTCACATCATTCTCTGTGAGAATGTTTAAATAAAGGAACAACTATTCTGATGCAACATAAGCTGACTAAACCCAGGAAAACTGAAGTCTAAGAATCACTCTGTAAGCATCAGAACAATATCTGAGATATGGTAAGTCCATCTGAATGCCCAAATTTGGTTAGTCACCACTGCCTTCCTTTTCTAAAAGCAACCCTTCACAGCATATGTACATGATGAAGTATTTGAGTGAGAAATTAGTGTTTGCAGCCCAGAAGGCCAACCATATCCTGAGATGCATCCAAAGAAGAGTAGTCAGCAGTTCAAGAGAGGTGATTTTGCCTCTCCACTCTGGTCTGGTGGGACCCCACCTGGAGTGCTGCGTCCTGCTCTGGAGCACTCAGCACAGGAAAGACATGGGCCTGTTGGAGTGGATCCAGAGGAGGACCACCAGATGATCAAAGGCCTGAAACACCCACCCTATGAAGAGAGGCTGAGAGGGTTGGGGTTTTTCAGCTTGGAGGAAAGAAGACTCCCAGGAGGATTTTCTGCCTTATTGCAGCCTTCCGATACTTAAAGGGGGCTTATAAGAAAGATAGAGAAAAGCTTTTTGGCAGGACCTGTAGAAATAGAACAAGAGATAATGGTTTTAAACTAAAAGAGAGGAAGTTTAGACTAGATATTAAAAAGGAATTATTTTCGCTGAGGGTGTTGAAACACTGGAACGGGTTGCACAGAGCAGTGGTAGTTGCCCATCCCCGGTAACATTCAAGGTGAGGTTGTTTGGGGCTATGAGCAATCTGATCCAACTGAAGATGTTAGACTAGGTGAAATTCATTGTCCCTTCCAACCCAAACCATTCTATGATTCTATGATTCTAGGATATGTACAAAAATTAAATATACACACATATTTATGGAATTAAAAAATGTGGGTTTTTACAGCAGCCTTCCCTTCTTTCCTTTGTCATATGTCAGACCCTGCTGGTATGCTTCTCTTGAATGAGAAAATTGTAAAACTGCCTATTTGTCTAGATGGGTTGCATTAAGGCTTAACTGTGTTGGGTCTGGGAATTTCTTTTAAAGAATTTCAATAACTCAGCATCTGTGGTCAGCATAGGGAACATTATTACCTTCTCAGCAGAGTCAGCCTTTTCAGAGTAATGGGACAGTGGTAAAAAATGGGAGACTTACAGGTCTGAAGTTTTCTAAATTAAAGTTTATTCCTTTATTGGTGACTTGGAGGAAGAGATGTGCTGAGGACTAGAGAAAAACACAACAAGAGAAGAGAGGACACATTTGCATAGTACAAATATTTTTCCTGCCTTAAAGATAGTTTTGAGCAAATATTTTAAAAGAAAATCATTGTGAGAAGAGCAAGGCAATCTAGTAGTTTTGGAACACCTACCTGAATGTAAATTACTGTTAACTGCTTACTAACTGTTTTTGTTTCTGATTATTAATTTCAGAAAATTCATAATTAATGACTCTAGTTAATAACAAGAGGAAAATAATTCCCTGACTTTTTCTGTATGTTCATTATATATCTAACTGAATATAAAAGAAGGTGTGTTTCTTGTATATGCATGCAAAGAATGTATGGTCTGCCATTGCAAATTTTATCATCCGTATGTAGTGAAACTGAGTGTCTTTTCCAGGATGTGGTACCAAAATAGATGTATACAAGTAGAACAACAAATTCACCTAAGAGATATGTTCTGTATTTCCCACCTAATTGTTGTCAGGAAGTTATTTTTGCTATTAGTAACTTGCTGAATTTAAAAAACAAACACCCATTTAGAAATTTTTTGATGGCTTTTGGTTTTTCTAGTCCTAGAAATGTAACCAAACTGCTATGGTTCTTGTGCCACAATTTCTTATTTGTATGTATTACTTTTTCCTAGGGAACAGAGTTGCAGATCGTGGGAGAAATGCTGTACTAAGGACTTGGCTGAGTGAGGCACAGCTTAGGAAGGTACTGTGCAACTTACTCAACATTACTCAAACAACGCAGTTACTTCCTATTCTACCACACCTTTGTTATTCCAATCCCAATTGTCTCTTGAATTGAGGCTTCAAATTACACTGTATTTTGCAATCTGATTGCATGGCCAGCAGACAAAGTTGAGGTCAGACTCTGGACATTTGTCCCAGGCATTATTTGGTATTCAGTCTCCAGGGATGCCCTTACCTTCTGTGTTAGTCAGCCAACACTCATTGTAGCTGTTTCACTGGTCAGAAAATGAAGCAGGAAAGATCGTAGCCTCTTTAGGCTTTCTAGACCTTTCTGTCAAAATGAATTCTTTAACTGTGTGTGGGGGTTCACGATCATTTTCTATTGGACCAGGACTTCTAAACTTAACTTATTCGGGTACTACCATTAGTCTTGTCCTGATCTACAATACCAGACTACAACCACTGGGAGAATTGTGGATAATGGGGACATCCACATGCATGGATTTCATTTTAGTTTTGAAGTATGGATAGATAAACACACAGAATTCAACTTTCACCAAAACCAAGACGGACTCAGTTGAATTCAATTGTTTTGTCTCTAGCAAAAATCACAAACAACTAAAAATATTTCTTCTGATCCTTCTGTCTGATGCACATAGGAAGGGCCTAGATCTTTTATACATCCTCAGATGAGGAAAGATAGATCTGTACAGAGCAGAAATCACTTCTCAGCCTTAGTAATAAAAAATATTTCCTATTACATTACAAGAAAATTTTGCTATATTCTTCCTTTCTAAAGGCCCCAGAACCCCTGAGAAGTACTGGCTGCTCCTATCTGTGTGTATCATGTAGAATCTGTCAGGCTGTCATGGGTGTCAGACCCTTACTTAGCTTCCTGCTGATATCAATAGTTATAAAGAGATGAACAGTCAGAAACCAAAGAGAAAGCACTGTCATGACACTAGTTTTTGCCATGACTTCCAAGACAGATATATTTTTCTGAAAGATTAATATATTTATGTTTTCCTAGCATTTGTTTGACCATAAAATCAGTAACAGCAACTATTGCAGAAAATATTAAGAAACATTTTACTTGTTCAAGTTGTGCCACTTCTACTCTTTCCCCATGAAAATAGTTATGATATAATGTGATATGACCTATGTCATTCCACTAGCACGGCAGCAATATGTGCTTCCACTCGAGCCCATACTGCATGCTTCTGTTGCCAATGTCATACTTGGGATAATATTTACAATTTGTAGCGATGTATACAGGTATCAGAATATGCCAGAGAAAAGATTAGTACAACTTAAGTGCTTTGATATATAGTCTATCTGTACTCCTGCAAACAACACAAATGCAGAATTATACTCATGTACCCCAGTAATAGGTTATCACCACTGCGAGTAACAGGCCGTAACTTTTGTCCCAAGTTTGTAAACGCTCAGGAGTAAAGCTTGTCAGACTTGCTCTCTCTGAACTTTCCTTGGCCTGGCTGAAGATTCATTTTACTTGCTTTAGCTGTGACACTAATTTATGTAACTGACCAGATGTCTAATGTTGATTTGTTTTCCTCTTGTTATCTTTGTATAATATGACACAGTTTTATATAGCTAGCAGTAACAAACCATTATTCTATAAAGAATGAGATGTTTCTAACTCTAACAAAATGTTGTAGTGTAAAAAAATATGAGTCCAGGTTGATAGCAGAACCCTTGAGAAGCAGAGACATTGGATACAGCACAGAGCAGTACAGGCATGGGATGATAAGACATGGGGCACAATCTTGACATTGGAAACCCCTCAAAAACAACTCCTCCAATTAAAGAAATGCAGATTGGGAGCTGGACAAAACAAATTTTAAGAGTAATGAAACGAAAGACGTCATATCTAACATACATAAAAGCCACAATATACAATGTACTTGAATATAATAATGAGCTGCAGACCAATAAATAACAACAAGGCATAAAATTGTGTTAGCAGACAAAAGTGAGCCCAGGTGGATACTGGACTAAGAAGAAGAAACCATCTACATGAACATCATAATCCATTCAGCAAAAGAATTTAGATGCTGATAACTCATTATAACATCACCACCATCACAACCAGAAGGAAGCTACCCACCTTAGGATAAGAAGAGCAGTGGGAGGGTGAACACAATATACCAGAAGGGGTAGAAATTGGGAATTGTGTATGTAACAATTTCAACTGTATTTCTATATAAAAGTATTCTAACATCATTATTCTTCTTTATTTTTCTGTAGCAATTAGACATGGACCAGTAATGATGAGATGCTTAAGATTTCAGTAATAGTAACAATAAATTCATTACTGTATATGCGTAAATGTAAGGTGTACTTCCTCTTTGCCCATAAACAAGGTTTTGAATGCCATAGCATGACTGGTAAAAGTGGGATTGCTGCTGCTCCCAGCATTGCAATGCTGCTGTTTCCGAGATGTTTATCTTGAGGTAGGTATGTGTTCATCTCCTATTTAGAAGGTACTGGTCTGTTAATTTCAATTTGTGACCAACATACAGTGGCAATCCAATAGGCACGAAATACAAATGAGACCATTACATGTTAAAAAATATGTCAGGTACTAATGCAGTCTGAAGAAACAGAAGGGAAAGAAGAAGAAAGCATCATATCATAGAATCTGTCATACCTGACTGCAAACAGATGGCACCCTTGTCCACTTCCCATAGAGCACTGGAACATGCACCATGACTCAAGGAAAACAATTTTTTGGAGTCATGGGATGGTTTGGGTTGGAAAGGATCTTAAAGAGTTCTGAACCCCCTGCCATGAGCAGGGACAACTTTTGCTAGACCAGATTGCTCAAAGCCCCATCCAACCTGGCCTTGAACACAATGAATTACACTAATGTGACAAGGTTATGGTAATCTGAAGGCATTACACTCAAAACCAGCCTAAAGCTGAGACGATGCTTTCTGAATTACTAACGGGGTAGAAAAGTTGACATATAGCATCATAGAAACATAGAATAACTTGGAAAGGTAGCCTAGTTCCACCCCCAGTGCTATGGACAGAGACACCTTCCACTAAATCAGGTTGCTCTAAGCCTCATCCAGTCTGACCTTAAGCACTTTCAGGGAGGGGGCATCCAGAAGTCCTATGGGCAACAGTTTCCAGTGCCTCACCACCCTGATCGTGTAGAGTGTCTTCCTTGTATGTAACCTAAATCTATCCTCTCTCAATTTAAAGCCATTGCCCCTTATCCTATCACTACAAGCTGTTGCAAAAAGTCCAACTCCAGCTTTCTTGTAGGCTCCTTTCAGGTACTAAAAGGCCACTGTAAGGTCTCCCTGGAGCCTTCTTTTCTTCAGGCTGAACAACTCCAACTCTCTCAGCCATTCTTCATAGGAAAGGTGTTCCAGCCCTCTGACCATTTTTGTGGATCTCCCATGGACCTGCTCCGAGAGGTCCATATCTTTCTTATGTTGGGTAGAGCTGAACACAGTACTCCAGGTCGGGTCTCACAAGAGCAGAGAAGAGGGAGAGAAACAACTCCCTCTGTGCCCAGTTTGGCTGGCAAAATCTTGACTTGAACTGCTATGGAGAGTCAGACTGGAGATTTCTGCCTGGAGACATTGCTACTCAAGACACAAAGGGAAACCCCTGTTCCTAATGTCGAGTAAAACTGCTGGTCAAATTGCTTACTTCTTAAAAAAAGAAGGTCCAGAGACTGTTCTTATTCCTTGAGTCCCAGCTACAATAACAAGATATCACTTTCATGCAGTTAACCTCCCCAAATCCCCTCTTTGTAGCATAGCTCATCAAAACTGTGTACTGGGAAAGGGTCTATCCTAAATATCAGACTAAACTACACCTGCAAATGTATTAGCTGATACAAATCAAAAGCATGCCAGAAATTACAGTCATAGTACGGATGTTTACACGTCTATGTCAGGCCTATGGTGTGACTACATTTCATTTACCAGTATAGAAGAAAACATTGAGACAAATACTGCCCTGGTTTACCCTGTAAACAAATTAATTGGACAAAAATTTTAACTTCCCTTTTAATTTGTCAAGCCAAGCTAATATTCTGCAGGCTTCTGAGCTTCTCTGTCTATTCTAGCTGTGCAATAAAAAGGGAAACTGCCTGAAAATTTGCAGTATATTTTACTCCAAGTCTGAACTCCTTGCTGTGTCATAAGAAAGACTAGGCTGCACTACAGCACTTGTAGAGCAGGGGATAACTACTGCTAGTCAGAGTTACTGGTACTCATCTGTCAAAGGAGATGAAAAATTTTTTCTCACTTAGATACAACTGTGACCTAAAATTACTTGTGACATTTTCTGGGTTTTAGCTCTGCTGGTAGAAATGTTTCTGATATTTACACAATTCATGAAGATTAATGAAATTACTCGGGCAGTGTAGTATTCAAGTTTATATTTGGGTTTACTTCCTGACCTCAATAGCAATAAGTTTAGAAATGTGTTTCTAAAGTAGCTATATTTGAATATGCTCTCTGTGATGTTCATGAATGTAAAACACAAAACATCTTATAAAAACTTCTTTGCTAACATGAGGACTTCCAAACTATTTCTACAATCTTAGTCAAAAAGACCCAGTTCTGCACCTCAGGGATTTACAGAATCTGCATCCTCTGTTAGTCCACAAACAGGTGGAAAGCTGTAACTCATGTCTTAGGTTACACCAGTGGGATTCATCTGTCCAGTTCTGGCCACTCTTTAATTAGGCACCCGCAGAGCACAGCATCTCACCCATCAGTGTACAAGGGAGGCATGTTGCAGCCCGCTTGCAGAGAGCAGTCCAAGCCTTCACCACTTTTCTTATCACTGCCGAGGTTGGCAAGCTGTGCGCTACCTTCTGCTATGGCACATCAGGGAAAGGGGAAAAGCAGAGGAAAGATGTCCTGGAGTGTTTAGCATGGCTGGCCTGCACTACGTGGGGCAGTATAGACCCAGCAGCATGGTTATGTTATTTGTAATCTTGCTGATATTGAATGAATTTATAAGCATAATACTACAACATGTAATTACATATTGATCTGTTTCATCCCCTTTTAATTTAATGGTGAATGCCATAGCTTTTGGACTTCTTCATGGCAGCTACTGAACTGTATTAAAGGCAGGGAACGAATTTCTGAATGTCTGCCTGATGTTATTCTGCCCTGTAAGCAGCAAGTGCAGCTTGCAGAAGGACATTAGGTGTCCAACACAATGGAAAAGAAGCCCACAAGTCTCGTCTGTGTGTTTTGGGCTTGAAGTTTGTCCTGGGCTTATCCAAAATCTAGCTACTCTCTAACTGAAGACAGAGAGAACCTGAGCTATACCTAACGATGCGAGTCTGATAGCCACGGTAGAACTTCTACAGATCTTGTAGAGTGGCCTTGACTAGGGAAGATCGTAGAATCAGAGAATGGTTAGGTTGGAAGAGGCCATAAAGATCATCCAGTTCCAACCCCCCCTGCCATGGGCAGGGACACTTCCCACCAGACCAGGCTGCTCAAGGCCCTATCCAGCCTGGCCTTGAGCACTTCCAGGGATGGGGCATCCACAGCTGCCCTGGGTAACCTGTGCCAGTGCCTCACCACCCTCACTGTGAAGACTTTCTTCCCATTGTCTAATCTAAATCTCCCCCTTTCAAGTTTAAAGCTGTGATAGGATCATATAGATGATAATAACATGAAGCATTTAGGTCTTCTGGAGGTGTAAGGATGGGGAGAATATCTTGGAGCTTTGGGCAAACAACTTATTCTACTAAGAAAACTGCTGTGTGTCAAAGCTTTCAATTGTTTAATAACCCATGGAAATAGACTATGGGAGCATAAAAGTGGCTCAGTCTCAGCTTTTGCAATCCTTTTCTCACTGAATTGCTCAAGCGGTTCCAGAGACAGTCTATATGCTCCAAACTTCACAAAATGCAAAAATGGAAAAAAACAGCAAGCATGGTGAAAAGTGATTAAAT
This sequence comes from Dromococcyx pavoninus, assembly GCA_033558185.1. Taxonomy (NCBI): domain Eukaryota; kingdom Metazoa; phylum Chordata; class Aves; order Cuculiformes; family Neomorphidae; genus Dromococcyx; species Dromococcyx pavoninus. Next base: position 1,183,595 of record JAUMJL010000394.1, on the reverse strand, counting down.
TTATTACTCCCTTCTTTAGAAAATAAAGTCTTAAAACAATATTGGTACCAAAAGTATGAAAATGTATTTTAAATTACTTTAAAATCATAGGTATCTTCAAAAGATATAAAGCTTGCATTTAAAGCAGTGAAACTAAGAGCATTATCATTACATGTATATAACACTTCACAATAAATCCTTTATCACTTCTGACTCAGAGTTGCAAGGATCAGTCTCACTTCTTCTATCTATAAATTCTTTGTGATGAAATGCCACTTATCTCCAATAGCAGGATGTTTTTAATTAAAAGGAGAAAAGTTAAATCGAAGTGATACTTCATGGCTGTTACTTTTATTACTGTAAAAGGCAAATACAAATTTTTCTACTCTTTTCCACCAAGCTCCCATTTTTAGGAATTAGGTATGTAAATCTTAAAAACAAGCATTTATGGAAAGTTGTCTTGATATGATAATTTTGCTCTTTTGTGGCCAAAAGAAATCTATCTTGGAAATACGTTATTATCTAAAATAAACATTCATTACAAATGGCAGAGTGTGTGTATGAACAACCTACTCTCAACCTTGAATGACAGATGTCAGGTATCTGATAAGAAAGCAAAATAAAAAAAATTCTAGCAAATTTCTGTGAGCGGCCTATTTAATGCTATCTATTTTTCACACCATCTCAAATGATACTCTCTCCAAACTACTTCTACGAAAACAAATTTACCATTAAAAAAAAAGAATGAACAAGTGAAAGCTCATATTTGATTTCCTTTTGACTTGAAAGGCTTATGCATTTTTTTCTGCTATTAAAAAATACAATTCTGAAATGGGAACACTATATCTCTTTTTCTTTATCACAGGAGTAATACTTCAAAGCACACAGGGGAACATGTACAAACAGAGTAGTGAGACCTGTGTACATAATCTGCCGGAATTCAGAGAAACAGAAGGAATTTTTTTCCTTATACTCCTCCATACCAGCGGTATTGACACACGCCTCGGAAGGCTCACAGATCAGGCAACATGCAGAACAACACACTGTGGAATCCGTGTGGAACAGTGTCAGCCGATTTCCTCTAGCATGGGCCTGAATGCACTCCCAGGTGTTGCTAATATTTAACAATCTGAGCACAGGCTTGGACTTTATAGCAAAATGAGGAAGATTTTTCTTTTCATATTCAATTGCATGCAGATAAGGCTTTCCTGAGAAATTATACAGACAGAAAAATCCTCTCTTACTCTTAATATTCTTTCTTTCTCAACATGAAGCTCCAGTCCTCAAATAGCATCATGATATGAGGAACACTTCACTGAACAGAAGGACTACTAATTACTTCAAGTTACAAACTGAAATATTGGATTCATATTTGTCTTTTTTTATTTGTGAATACAATGCATTAATTCTGATCTAATATTAAGGATTAATATAAGGAATAATTAGTAACATGGGGGAGAATACCAGAGAGAATAATTCACTCCTTTTAAACTTAATTTTATCTCAGCGCTATATTTAGTCCTAAATTTTTAAATAGTTAGGCCAGCAATCATGACTACAGCAAATAACTCTGTGCTTAATTAATGCAAACTACTCCAAGTGAATAACATTCTAACACTTGTAAGTGCCTGCTGACTTCGCTGTTCAGGTTGGATTGTCAAAAGAATCCAAGAGCTGCTTTTCCAGTTTCAAGGAGACTGAAGTCCCCACTCCCCTGTTCTTCATGGAAATGCTGGTCTTTACTAATTCAGCAAGGATAATGTCAAGCTTTTTCTTTTCAGAGAATCTTTAAAAAAAATGACATTAATGAGACTAGCCCCAAAGAAGAAAGAGTTTTGATATGCTAAAGGTCAGCTCCACCAGATTGATGGTGCACATTATGGGGTTTTTTATGCTTTTAATTTAAAGTGCACTGAACCAGGAGTCTGAGACATGGTGTATGATTCTGCAAGCATAATAATTGTGTTAATCTTAATGTAATACTCTTCTTTTGTACCAATTTTTGTTCTTATTTATGAAAATTCTTTCTACAATTTATTTTGAATGGAATTAATTCTTTATTAAGTTTTTTAGTCTCATTCTGAAGATATGAAAGGACCATTAGTTACAGAAATATCTCTAGTTTGGCTATTTAATGATTGTAACTCTCAATATCTGTAATGTGCAGAGAAACTGCCAAATCATAGCAGTGCATTTGGTTGTTCATGATGGTTTTCTTTCATATTTCTCCATTTAATTTTGACAAAACAAAGCCTTCAAAAATATATAAATATTTTACAAGGGCAGTTTTGTTACATCATTACAAGGTAACAATAAAAGAACAGGAGGATAAGGATCTGGGCGAAGTCCTTTACAGGGAAAAAAAAGGACTAAGCCCATCTTTTAAACTTTAGCAATAGACAGGTTTATTACCATAACCAAAGGCCAAATCCAAAATGGGATTTGAACAAATAGACTTCAGATGTATCAATCAAAAAATAAGATTCCACTCCTGCTCAGTTTTCTGACTTCAGCAACCACCTCTCTTAGGCTACAGCAATCCAAAGGCCTGTAATTTTGCTTCTCCATGGGTGTAATCCAGCAGGCATTTTTGATCCTCTAGATGAGATTTATTTCTCTTAGCTATAGGCTCTATAATTTGATCATTTAGATGGAATTAATCTCACCTTGTTATAGGCTGTATCATTCAGATATCTGTGACTGAGATATTCACCCTTAGCTCCGTTTGTGGCCAATGAAACACTTGCAGAATGTAGTTCATTAGCCTTAATATCTGCCCTAGTGCCCAGAAATCCCTGTGAATTCCCAGTTCTCTCCTTTGACTGTAAAGGGATCTTAGAAATTAGTTCAGACTTCGATATGTAGAGTCCTTCATTCTAGCCTTTCAGACTCTTTGTAAAAGATAGATTTAGCTGCTTTCTCTGCAAAATGCATTTCAATACCCGGAGGAGGGCGAGGTGCCTAAAGCCTTTAAAGAACCGGATAAGAATTAATGTACTCATCCAGGAAGAAGATTCCTTCACCCTGGCGGATTTAGCTCCATTTCTTCCACTGATGAATTTAAGGACTTATTTACAATGCAGCTAGATACAAAGAGAGGTAAGGGAGATGTTTACCTACCATTCCATTTGCTGAAACAGGACCTGAAAGAGTAACTTAATTTCCAAGATTCATTTTAACAGGAGATGTATAAGCAGTAAGGGAAATCAAGACTAAAATCCAGGCCTCCCACTCCTAAATGAGTGCACCACTATGCTGCAGATTGACACTCCTTTGACTATCCTGCGTTGGCTCTGTGAACCTTGCATTCTTTCCTTCAAAGGTTCTGGGCCTGTCAATAGAGGTGGAGAGGAGACTTGTATGCTGTAACAAGATGAGGGGTGTTATTCCAGTAGTCAACGTATGCTGATTTTGTTGTAGGGCCCTAAATGGAACATTGCTTCTATACCGTCTCACCACACAGAGATGGAGATCAAATGCTCTGAGCCAAATCCCTAAGCTCCACAGAGATTGTAGGAGGTTCAAGCATGTCTATATTTAGCATTTCCTATTTATCATCTCCTCATTCAGCTTGAATATTTGATGTGATTCTTAAATGCCTACCTCTAATTTTCCAGAAACCTAAATGTCTAAGTTTAGATTTAGAGTTCAGATTTGAGGATCAAATAGCTAAAGGCTGCATGCTACATTGCGTAACTTGCAGGTTTCCACATCTTTCCCTGTATTTGTCTCTATAAACTTATTGAATGTTTTATCAACAACATGAAATATCCCATATGACCAGGTAACATTTAATTTATCCCAAGTCTATAGCAAGAAAACCAGTTACTAAAAAGGCTTCAAGGAGAACAGTAACCAGAGAACTCAAAAGTCAGTAAAAAAATAGTGTAAAATTCAGCAGGATGAAATATTTTTCCGTCTAAGTGGTAATAAATAAATAAAAATGTACAGAAGGACTGGAGTAACCATTATATTTAAAGAAAAGTTTTAAAACAAATTCAAAATCATATATTCACTGTCCAAAGAGTCACAATAGTCTGAGTCAGGCTGTCTTCTCACCTAGTGAGTTCAGGTTGAGTGCAGCACTGAAATCATTGTACTGAAGACTGGAGTCCATACTTGGAAAAAACCTGTGTGGATGACACTGTGCGAATGGAGTGCTACATCACTCTAGCTTTAGTATAAAGTATAATAAACACAACAGGAAACAACAACAATTATCAAATGCAAATTCTATTCAAAATGCAGAGTAATCTCCCTCATACATGTTTACCTTTGGCCCTAGTTTAGACAGTATTTCAAAGACTGTTCTAACTGGGACAATCAGCTATCAGGGTTTTGTTTATAACGGATATGTTTGAAAAGCAATAAACATAGAATATGAGAATTTTGTTATAAGGACATTCTTGGTATCTTTTTGAACTGTATTATGCTATAGAAAGCAGAAGACCCAATTAATCACCTCAGAATTTACAAGGGTTGTTAGAGATACACAAGACTCATACCCTCTATGCAGCGTCAGGTGTGACTTCTGAAAATTACTGAGGTCCTTGGATTGGCCACTTTGTGATACTTGTTATTGTCGCCAAACCTGCTGCCTAGTAGCACACCTGGACTACATTTCTGCAATCTGAACCACCACAGAACTTCCATCCAAACTGAGCTCTGGAATTTACAGCTTTGAGATTACTTACAGCTATGCAAAGTATTCCTCATTGTACAGGAAACTATGAATCTTCTGTCTTTGAGGTTTCAAATGCAGCTGTGCTGGACAAGTAGGCTTTGCCATGACTTGCCCAAATTTCTTGCGAAGAGTCACTATTGTTTTTCTTTTTGATGTCTGCTATAGATAATGCACACAAAGATTTATTCTTTGCAGTGACTTTCTTCATATTAGACTGCCATTCTGCATGACTGATTACCTCCTTTTGGCCACACTGGTGGCTTTATTAGATCAAAGAAGAAATTAAGCCCTATGTAACAGATATAACAGTCCCTAAAAGTGGCTTAAAGCCTATAATGCCTAAAATCAGCTCGATCCCCAGAAATAATTGAGTTTAGAACTGCTGGCAGATTTACAGGCTTGAGATCACACATGCTTGCATGAAAGCCTATCCTTTCTGTGATGTACTTGGCGTCTTCCTATGCACCTTAAGGGGTAACAGAAAAGGAAGCTCTGAGACAATATGATTGCTTTGTGTAGAAATTAGACTAGGGGAACTGCAAAAGAGTAAAACGTACGAAGACTTGGGACAAAGGTAAGGAAAAGAGTCCAAGGAAATGGATTGATTTTGACCATGGAGAACTGCTGAAAATTACAGAGGAATTCTCATGCCATGCAACAAGAAGAAAGGTATAGCAATGAAAGAGGAGAAAAGGAGAAAGAAACAAAAAAACCCAAACATGTAAGAAAGTATGCATATGAGAGAAAAAAGAATCTAAAGACAGAGAATGATAGCATTGTACTAGAAAGCAACATGGAAATTGAAACAAATAACAAATGAGAATCAGTGATGTTTTTCATGAAGTTTTATACTTAACTAAGTTTGTTGCCCTAGCTCAAAATTGGAAGATACTGAGCTGGTTTGAGTTAGCTTTCCCAAGCTCTCCAACCACTCAGTCTGCCTCTTTCCCAAAACTTCCCCCTTTTTAAGGAAAAAAACTATAGAAAAAACTGAAATCACACACTATATATATATATTTCTATACTTTCTAAACACAAAGAACTACATCGCAAGGATATCATGCAAAACTCCCAAGAGAGGGAAAAAGGAAAGGGAAAAAGGACAAAGAGAAACTATATAACACCCAGCATACAACTATAACACCCAATAACTAGCAAAATCTCACCACTTCCCTTGAGGGAAGCAGAACAGCTAAATCCGATCCAGGATTCTCCCCCAACGTGTGGGCAGGCAACAGCAGTCACTGCAGTCCTCAGCTCCAGACAGGACTAGCAGCAATGGAGCTCCTGCTCTCTACCTTATTTATATGTCGTGTTACATTAAAGGAAGATATGGAATACTTCAGTGAATCCTGACCTTTGCTGTTAAGGAAGACCTGTAAAAGCAATTTTTTTTTTTTTAAGGAAGATCTGAAAAATCCAAAAGTCAATCCACTACATTCTCCACCCCTTATTCCATATCATTTTTTAATGCAACACCTGTACATTGTGTTTGTCTATATCCCACACACAGACACATATATATGTATAGATATAGTCTTTGTTTTATTCTGAGGTTGTCGTCTGTCGTTGAAGATCAACGCCAACAGCAACTCAGTTTAGATCCTTGGCTCTTTAGTCACAGTCACAATTCTGGTTTTGGGTTTAAGAGTTCAAACTCAGAAGTTCTGTTTGTGGCTGTTTCTCAGGCAGTAATGAGAGTCTTGTGTGGTGCAGCACTGGACCAGCTTGACTGGGCTTGGCTCATCACTGGAGACTGTTATCCGCTCTGTTCAGGCCTTTCTCATCTGGTGTCTTCTGTAAAACTCAGACATGGAATTAGTTTTTCCCCAAGGATAGATTTCCTTGAGGCACACACTGGATCTCTCCATCCTTCCTCATTACCCACCAGATATTTCCAGGCCCTTGAGTGAAAACAATCCCACAAATGGGTTTGTCTTGGCCTGAGAGAGGAGTAATCCAAACGGCCTTAATCAACATACCTCTCAGATGGATCACCGGAACTTTGTCTCCCATCTACAGTGTGGAGGGATTCTGCTTGGGCAGGCCCAGTTCGATTGACAGAGCCCCTGGTGTTAACTAGCCAGGTGACCTTGACTAAGTGCTTATCCCAGTTTTTAAAAGTTCCTCCACCTAGTGCCTTTAGAGTTGTCTTTAACAGTCCATTACACCTTTAGACATTTCCAGCAGCGGGTGCATGATACAGAATGTGATATACCCATTCAATACCATGATCCTGTGCCCAAGTAGCCACTAATTGTTTTTAAAATGAGTCCCATTGTCTGACTCAATATGTTCTGGAGTACAATGTCTCCACAGGATTTGCTTCTCAAGACCAGAATAGTATTTCAGGCTGTAGTACCAAATATGTCTCTAACCAACCTGTGATTCTTTCCACCATGGTAAGCACATAACGTTTACCTTGGTGGGTCTGTGGCAATGTAATGTAATCAACCTGCCAGGCCTCCCCATATTTATACTTATCCCAACGTCCACCATACCACAGGGACTTCAACCTTTTAGCCTGTTTGATAGCAGCACAGGTTTCACAGTCATGGATAATCTGAGAAATAGTGTCTATGGTTAAATCCACCCCTCGGTCTCGTGCCCATCTATAGATGGCGTGTCAGCCTTGATGACCTGAAGCATCATGGGCCCATCGAGCTAGGAACAATTCTCCCTTCTGCTGCCAGTCTAGGTCTACTTGTGATACCTTGACCTGTGCAGCTCGGTCTGCCTCTCTGCTATTAGCATGTTCCTCATTAGCTCGACCCTTGAGTACATGGGCATCTATATGACGGACTCTCAAATTCAGGTTCTTCACTCTGGCAGCGACGTCTTGCCACAGATCAGCAGCCCAGATGGGTTTCCCTCTACGACTCCAATTCCTCTTTTTCCATCGGTCTAGCCATCCCCACAGGACATTGGCTATCATCCATGAATGATAGATAGACAGGTAGAATGACAGGTAGAGCCTAGGCCATCCTTCTCTTCTGCGATGTCTAGGGCCAATTGGACAGCTTTGAGTTCCACAAACTGACTCAATTTGCCTTCACCTTCAGTGGCTTCTGCCACTCGTCATGTGGGACTCCAAGCAGCTGCTTTCTACTTACGGCTCTTCCCTACAATACAGCAGGAACCATTGGTGAAAAGGGCATAGCGTGTCTCTTCATCTGGCAACTCATTATATGGCGGAGCTTCTTCAGCTCAACTCACTGGCTCTTCTTCTTCTTCATCTGCCAGACTAAAGTTCCCACCTTCAGGCCAATTAGTCATAATTTCCAAAATTCCAGGGTGATTCGAGTTCCCGATTCGGACACACTGCGTAATCAAAGCAATCCACTTGCCCCACATGGCATCAGTGGCATGATGCGTAGAAGGCACCTTTGCTTTGAGCATCCAGCTCAGCACTGGTAATCGTGGTGCCAGGAAGAGCTGTGCTTCGGTACCAATTACCTCTGAAGCTGCTCGTGTGCCTTCATACGCTGCTAAGATTTCTTTTTCTATAGGGGTGTGATTGGCCTCAGAACCTCTGTAGCTTCGGCTCCAGAAACCCAGTGGTCGCCCTCGTGGCTTGCCAGGCACCTTTTGCCAGAGGCTTCAGCAGGGATCTTTATCTCCAGCTGCAGAGTAGAGGTACATTCTTTACATCTGGTCCTGTCCTGACTGGTCCAAGGGCCACAGCATGTGCAATTTCTTGCTTGATCTGCCTGAAAGCTTGTTGTAGTTCAGGACCCCACTGGAAATCATGCTTTTTACAGGTCACAAAGTAAAGATGGCTCACAATCTGGCTGTACTCTGGGATGTGCATCCTCCAGAAGCCTATGGCTCCCAGAAAAGTTTGGGTCTCTTTCTTATTTGCTGGTGGAGCCATTGCCATGATTTTATTGATGACGTCAGTTGGAATCTGGCGCCTTCCATCTTGCCATTTCAACCCCAGGAATTGGATCTCTCTGGCAGATCCCTTGACTTTGCTCTTCTTTATGGCAAAACCAGTCTTGAGGACAATCTGGATAATCTTCTCTCCTTTGTCGAAGACCACTTCTGCTGTGTCCCCCCAATCAAAGATGTCATCGATATACTGGATATGTTCTGGGTCCTCACCCTTCTCTAATGTAGCCTGAATCAGTCCATGACAGATGGTTGGAGTGTGCTTCCACCCCTGGGGCAGTCGATTCCAGGTGTATTGAACAACCCTCCAGGTGAAAGCAAACTGTGGCCTACACTCTGCTGCTAAGGGAATGGAGAAAAATGCATTGGCAATGTCAATGGTGGCGTACCACTTCGCTGTCTTGGACTCCAGCTCCTACTGGAGGTCCAACATATCTGGTACTGCAGCACTCAATGGCGGTGTGACTTCATTTAAGCCATGATAGTCCACAGTCAGTCTCCATTCTCCATCAGACTTGCGTACAGGCCAGATAGGGCTATTGAAGGGTGAATGGATTCTACTGACTACCCCTTGACTTTCCAGCTTCCGAATCATCTTATGGATGGGGATCATAGCATCTCAATTCGTCCGTTACTGTCACCGGTGTACGGTTGTCATGTCTATTGGCACTTTTTGACCTTTAACTTGCAGTAAACCAACTGCAGAAGGGTCTTCTGAGAGGCCAGGAAGGGCAGACAATCACTTGGACTCCTCTTCAGTCACCATGACTACATCAAAAGCCCAACGGTACCCCTTTGGGTCCTTGAAATATCCTTTTCTTAGGTAATCCATACCTAGAATGCAAGGGGCTTCTAGCCCTGTCACAATGGAATGCTTTTCCCATTGGTCTCCTGTTAAGCTTGTGTCGGTCTCTACAACTGACAACTCCTGAGACCCTCCTGTCACTCCAGAAATAGAAACAGTCTCTGTACTCTTATGCTCCAATGGCATTAAAGTACACTGGGAACCAGTATCTATCAAAGCTTGGTATCTCTGAGGATCCAATTTGCCAGGCCATCAAACACACACAGCCCAGTAAACCCGATTGTCTTCTTGGTCCCTCTCCTTCTCCTGGCAGAAGGCAGGGTCCCTCTATTGATCTTGATCAGAGCAATTGTCATTGGACTTTGACTTTGGTTTCTTGGATGATTTTTGTCATCAGGGAGGTAGATCTCCATCTTCTTGCCTTTCGGCAATTGCGGGTTCTTGTCTAGAAATTCTGCATCTATCACGTAGACAACTTTCTTATCAGTGTCCTTCTGTCTCAGCTCCTTCACTCTAGTTTCAAGCTTGTAAGTGGGTTCACCACCCCACTTCTTCATGTTCTCTCCCTTGCTGCATAGGTATGCCCATAGTTGGCTATGTGGCAGATCCTTAGGGTTTTACTTCCCTCTGCGTGGGGATGATGAAGATTGTGAACGAGACAAGGTCTAGGATGAGGTTGTCTTGGTCTATCCCACCAGGATCGTTGCATTGGCCTTTCTCTGTAATCTCTGTAATGTCTGTCATCTCTATCTCTAGGATAGTCCTCATATCTGGAGTATTCATAATCTCTCTCTCTTCTTTCCCTATCGTGGGTAGGTCGGTATAGGGAATCAGAGGAGTCTTCCAGACTTTCAGTTATGCGCTTTATCCACCAACACATGGCTTCCACGCTTGGTTCACCTGTCCTTGGATCATATACTGTTACCAAGCAGTAGGTGTATGATTTAGGGGCACCTTTAATTACCTTTTTCCACATAGGCTGTGTGCAGGGGACACGTTCTGGAGCTAGGATGTCATAATAGTCTGGATCAGAATAGATGATCTCCAACATGGCTAATTCCCGTAGGTATTGGATGCCTTCTTCCGCAGTATTCCACCTTCTTGGAGAGCTCGACAGATATTCCTTAAATGGGTATTTCAACCTCACAGCGTGGAGGATTTGGATCCAAAGACTGGATGCCATTCTCTCCCTTGCCATTTCTTGTTCTATTACAGGATCTCGGGCAAGAGATCCTAATTGTTGTGCTTCATGACCTTCAATCACGTGACTAATAGCTCCATTGTCCCAGCACCGCACCAGCCAAGTGAGAATTTGTTCACCAGGGAAACGACTGTAACCTCTTTGTAAATTTCGAAGATCGCTTGTGGTCAGTGATTGTGTAATTTCACTTTCTCACATTATTTCTTCTCCATCTCTCCCGTGTGGAATCTTTTCCACTTCTCTTTGTACTCTTCTGTTCTTGCATGGAACTGTTCCCACCTCCTCTCTGTATCTATCATGAGGAGGTGGAGACCGAGTGTGCTGTGGAGATGGACTTCTATGGCATTCACGCCATGGAGATGGACTTCTCCTTTGTTCAACATACCCAGCAGGTAGAGGTAGCGAGTAGTCTTTTGGGTGCTGACATGGAGGCCTCAACCAATCATCAGGTGACAATAATTGTCTCTCAGGTCGAGGGGAACGCTTTTGCCCCTTCTTTGCATCTTCCTCTCTGGCAGTTGCTCCTTCCTCTATCACAGCCACTTCTTCCTCGCTCACAGCCGCTCCTTCGTCCGCTACTACCTGCGTGGTTGGGATAGGTCCTTCTGCTCCTTGTTCTTCTTCTTCTCTTTCTTCTTCCATACTTTCCAGTTGTGGAGATGGGTCTGTAAGTTTTATGGTCTCTCTCAGCACCGTCTTCTTTTTCTTAATAGGAGCAACGACTTTCCTCTTTTTAATTTGAGTCCCAAGCAAGGTCTTCTTTTTCTTTATAGGAGCGACAACGACTTTTCTGGTTTTAATTTGAGTCCTAGTTCTAGGACTTAGTAGAGACATCTTCAACTTCAAGTTGTTCTTGGACCCCAGTTTCACAAGTGGGCCCAATAGGGACATCACTAGTTTCGGGTGGCATGGTTTGAGTTCCTGTCTCAACCTTAAGCTTCTGAGAGTGATCTACTGCAGCACAATAATCATTAGCCAAGCCCCAGTACAAAGCGTAGAATTGCATGTTTGGATCATCATATGAAAGACACATTTCCCTCAAACAATGCGTCATCTCATCAGGGTTGAACACCTGCTCTGGCACAAAGTCCCAAGCAATAGGAGGTGTCACACATCCAACCAGTTTACCAAAATCCAACCATGCTCTCTGCCATCCAAAGACTGGTCTGTCCAAGCTCCTTCCCAAAGCTCCAGTTATTCCTCTCAAGGTTCAGTCCTTCTTATAACAAGTGAACCAATGCAGCACCACTGCTCCAATTTTAAGTATTTCTGCTGCCTTTACCACTAATATCATTGTTGCTAGACAACTCAAGTATTTGTTAGTGATAATCTTAGGATTCCTTTCCACCAAACCTTGAATGACACCATCATGGAGATTATATACTAGGCTGTCAATGTCAAAATTGAGGAATGGAAGCCAATCATTCCATCTATCTGAACGGCTGTATCTCCCAATAGGATATCCTGGGACAGGTACAAAACCAGCTAGAATAATGAAAAAAGTTAGCAAAAAGGACATTGTTATTATTTTCCTTCAGGTTGTTCCCAAACAAGTTTTTCTTGGTTGCTTTTCCGGACTCTGGCAGTGTTCCCGGACACTGTTTTCAAAACAAACCAAAGTCAACCATCAAAACCATCCTCTGCTACCAAAATCTGAGCTGGTTTGAGTTAGCTTTCCCAAGCTCTCTAACTGCTCAGTCTGCCTCTTTCTCAAAACTTCCCCCTTTTTAAGGAAAAAAACTATAGAAAAACTGAAATCACACACTATATATATATATTTCTATACTTTCTAAACACAAAGAACTACACCACAAGGATATCATGCAAAACTCCCAAGAAAGGGAAAAAGGGAAAGGGAAAAAGGACAAAGAGAAACTATATAACACCCAGCATACAACTATAACACCCAGTAACTAACAAAGTAAAGAACTAGCAAAATCTCACCCCTTCCCTTGAGGGAAGCAGAACAGCTAAAATCTGACCCAGGACTGTCCCCAAACGCATAGGCAGACAACAGCAGCCACTGCAGTCCTCAGCTCCAGACAGGACCAGCAGCAACGGAGCTCCTGCTCTCCAGCTTGCCGGAAGAAGAAGAGAGTGTACTCTCTTATCTACACCTTATTTATATGTCGTGTTATGTTAAAAGAAGATATGGAATACTTCAGTGGATCTTGACATTCGCTGTTAAGGAAGACCTGTAAAGGCCATTTTTTTTTTTAAGGAAGATCTGCAAAATCCAAAAGTCAATCCACTACAGATACGAAGAGATATTTCTCTTGTCTTTCTTGCTGGGCAAGAAATCCCTTTGGAGAACTACTTGTCTACAATTCCATTCATGCAATTACCTTCCCACTCCTAGACTAAAATGAGCCTATACAAATCACAGAAGCATTTTATTGATGTAACTGGAGATTAACTGTAGACTGTCAGCAAACCAAGATGAGATGTTCTATGGTTTCTGAATAAACTTACAGAAATTAAGTACTTGATTCCTGTTTAAATCCATTAAGATCAAAGTTACTGGTTTAGGAAATGTAACTTAAAAAATATGAAATACCTCATGTAGTATTGCATGAAAAAAGGGAGTAAGAATAGTAGATAAATTCTGTATCTTCTATACTAAAAGATATAAAATTGGCATCATGTTATTGAGTTTATTCTTTAGACAACTGCAGCAAATCTGGGTGGATTTAAACATTAATGTCACAAATAAAACCCCTGCATGTACAGATACTGTTTGCTGTCTGTTATCAGTAATCTTTTATCTTCTCTTTGAAGCTAATCTATCCATCAAGTTGTACAAACCTTAACAGGATTTTTTGTGGTTTCCTTTTCAGAAAGGAAACAAAGCTTTTTTTTTGGTATAAATTTTAACTAGTGAAGGCTTTTCTTCTTTCCCACAAAATTATCTGCTGCAAGGCCCTACATGATCATTTCTGTAAGCTACTGAGAAAAAACTTCCTGAGTCAGTAAATAAGGAAAAAATACCCAAACTTGAAACTAAAAATCAACCTTTTTTTCTCTAATGCAATTGATTTCTTCTGTGGGTTTCTGGAATTTGATTATCATATCAAGCAATCATGTTTGGTGAGCACAAATTTTGACAGCACTTGTAGTCAGCAATTGAGGATATTGAAACTCCTAAAATTGAAGGAAAACTTTGACCTGAGCAGTAGCTGTTTGCTTTGGGTTGCAGATGCCGTTACAGACTCCAGATGCAGATTGGCCTCTCTGAAATGGAAGTTAAATGAGTAAGAACAAATGTTGCAGATGCAGCAGTTGTGCGCATTGGGAGCCTTGTGATTAGCCCAAGCTGCTTTCCTAGCCTAAACCTAATTCAGTCACAAAGGCAGCTTGCCCTTTATTTCCTGAGAGGCAAGTGACCTCATTGAAACATTCACAATATGCTGTCATCCTTCAGGAGTACATTTTTGAAACAAGACACCCAATTCAGGCTTAGAAAATCTTTCTGTTTTTTCAGTCTGCTTCTAAGGTGCATTTTAGAAAGTCTATGGATGTTGTGTAGCTCGGCTGCATTCTGTGTATGTGTCAGCTTAACTTCATTGCCTTTCCAATGAATCCAAAGCTTCTCAGTTGGAGTCAGGATTTCTGATAAAAATGGAAGAAAGAAAATACCTCGTCATAGAGAAGGCATGGGGGTTTCACACAAAATCTCAGTATAAGGAGATAGAAGTACAGGTAATGGAAATTTTGATTGTCTGTTGGGAAAGCTTAATGAGAGGTGGGATCCAGGAATTGTCCAGGAATGTAACTTGGGAAAACCTTCTCTTGCTTTAAATGCTATGTCCTGCTTTCAACCGGGATAGATTTAAGTTTCTTCTTAGTGCTGATATAGTGCTGTGTTTTGGATTGAGTGTGAAAGAATGTTGATAACACATACTTGCTTTTGTTGTTGCTAGGTCATGATTATATTTGGCTGGAATACAACTAATTTTCTTCCTAGCTGCTGCTGTTTTTCTAGATTTTAATATGAGAGGAATGCCAAGAATACAGCAGAATTTTTTACTTTTGCTAGGAAATCGAGGACTTTTTCTGTTCCTCATGTTTTTTACAAGTAAGCAGGTGTAAAAACCTGGGAGGAGAAGAGCCAGGACAGCTGACTCAAACTGGCCAGTCGAAGTACTCCATACCATGAACATCATGCTCTGTTCATAATAGGGATGGCACTTTGTTTTCAGTGCTCTTGCTCTCGGTGTCCAGTTTCCATGTGCTCGGGGTTCAGTTTCTATGTTCAGTGATCTCTCTGCATTGGCTGTGATGTCCATGTATTGGCCAGAAATGCTGTGTTTGCTGTGTTCACCATCTGACTGTTCCTGGGTGTGACAGACTGGCTAATATGCTTCTCACCTACTTTTAAAAGATATAATGGATAGTACAATTAACCTGAAATTCTCCTGTGAGCTTCCAAATCCAAAATATTTTTTAGTTCTTACATGAGTATTCTTTACTTTCCCACAGAGTTTCTTGTTTTAAAATCACAGCAAAAAGCTAATGAGAAACTGAGGATCTAAAATTACCAGGGAAAAATGTATATCTATGTGTCACAAGAAGGCATCTGGCACTACTAAGGTATATCTACTGATCTGCTGTACTGAACTTAGGGTTAGCTAGAATACCTTCCTAAAAAGTTATACTGGCTGAATGCAAAAGAAGCAATCAACCAGCAGACTGAATCTTCACCTGTAAATACCGAATACTTACTTGAGTGATCTCACTTCACTCCTGCAGATGACATGCAGCCACAAATAAAATAAAATATTCTTCTAAGACCTCCAAATTTTTAAAAGATACTGCAGAGATTTTTCTTGACACTAGGAACAAGGAATGTATCATCCTCATAATTTTCTATTATATTTCACTAGTGTTGTATCATATTCATACAGTAAAAAGATATTTTAAATGAAAACATTTTGTTTTACTGGTACTGTCTTATGTTCAGTAAGCTTGTAAGATAATGTGCTAATGTAGAAAAAGGAAGTTTATTTTCATAACATTGTATTATTAATATGGACAACTAGGTGATCTTAGTGTCTCAATGCTTCATTTAAAAATTAACTGGCCAAAAGCCTAAGTGCATGACAGATCAATATAAAAATAACTTTTTCAACCCACCCACACACTGAGATTTCAAAAAATTTTTTAGTGCTTGAAAAAACTATTTTCATTATATTTTCTTTTTCATTGCAAAAGCAGATCTCACAAAGGATTTTGGGTGGAAGAAACATGAACTATACAGCAGTCACTGGAATTTTGGAAACATACCAATATTCACCTTTCTCAAATTCAGACATCTAAAATTTTAACTTGTGAATCTGATCTAGTGACCTTAGGCTGCTTATATAATTAACGGAGAAAGATGCCTATTCATCTGATTGATATTTTACATCAATCAACATTTATTTGTAAAAAATTAACCTCCTTTTAGAGGCAGTTTCTAGGCTAAATAGTCCAGTCTTGGATATTTAACTTCTAGACATCAGAAGTTAGGGCAGATGAATTGCATCTTTAGTCAAAAATAACGTGTTTGTAAACTGGAGAGGATCTGTCTCATTCTAGTTTTCTCTAGAAATCCAGCCTAACTAAAATAATGTTTAAAAAGCTGTGTTTCTGTAGCATTTTTCATTCCCGATAAACAGGCATTTCCTCATGAAGAATTATGGAGATTAATTGCCAAACAAATCTACTGAGAGGTCTTTAGTAGAGTTCAATTTTAACTATGTGCTGGGTCAGGTCTTGTTCAACATCTCTATCAATGACCTGGACAAATTGTACCTTCAGAAGTTTGCAGATGACACTAAGCTGGGTGGAAGTGTTGATCTGCTTGAAGGAAGGGAGGCTCTGCAGAGGGATCTGGACAGGCTGGATCAATGGGCTGAGACCAGCTGCATGAGGTTCAACAAGACCAAGTGCCGAGTCCTGCACTTGGGGCAAAATAACCCCATGCAGCGTTACAGGCTTGGGAAAGAATGGCTGGAAAGCTGCCTGGCAGAGAAGGACCTGGGGAGTGTTGGTTGTCAATCGACTGAATTTGAGCCAGCAGTGTGCCCAGGTGGCCAAGAGGGCCAATGGCCCTTTATCAGAAACAGTGTGGCCAGCAGGACCAGGGAAGTGATTGTGCCCCTGAACTCGGCACTGATGAGGCTACACCTTGAGTATTGTGTTCAGTTCTGGGTCCCTCAGTACAAGAATGACATTGAGGTGTTGGAATGCATCCAGAGAAGGGCGATGAGGCTGGTGAAGGGACTTGAGAACAAGTCCTATGAGGATTGGCTGACAGAATTGGGGTTGTTTAGCCTAGAGAAGAGGAGTCGGAGGGGAGGCCTCATCACTGTCTACAACTGCCTAAAAGGAGGTTGTGGCGAGGTGGGTGCTGGTCTGTTCTCGCGAGTGACAGCAGGTGGTAGGGCAAGAGGAATTGGCTGTAGGTTGCATCAGGGGAGATTCAGACTAGAAATCAGGAAAAATTTCCTTCCTGAAAGGGTGTTCAGGCTCTGGCACAGCTGTCCAGGGAGGTGGAGTCACCATCCCTAGAAATGTTTAAAAGGCAGGTAAACGAATTTCCTAGGGACATGGTTTAGTAAGGGGACAGGTATAGTCGGACTCAATGATTTCAGAAGTCTTTTCCAACCAGATGATTCTCTGATCCTGTAAAGAATTTTTTTTCTTAGGTAAATTATTTCAGCAGGTTTACAAGGAGTTAAAGAAGTATTTCACTCTTTCCGTGTATTAGGAAGAAATTTTGTTGGGAGACACATGCTGGGTTTTTTCTGTGCTCTTTCCCCTGTAGCCATTCTTACTCACTTCTAGAGACAGAACTCTTGTCAAGACGGGTTTTGTCTCTATCTGTTGTAATGTCTGTGGCGTAACAAACTCAACAAGGAGGACAGTTGTGTTTGTCTGAGGTCACCAATGACCAGAAGGCAGGGTAGCTTTATGACCCATTAGATAGTAAATAACCCTGTATGGCACATTTATGTGGTTAAATAAAAATGTAATAATTATTACTACATAAATACAAATATTCTTAAACTTCTATTGTAATTAAGATTGTTATTTAATCCACACTTCTGGATCCATGATGATTATCACATTTGGGGCTCCCTAGTATAAAAAAGACAATGACATTCAGCGGCAAATCCAGCTGAGGCCAGGATCGTCAGAAGACTGGATAAAGGCTGGTTTTTTCCTCCATTAAGAGGAGAAGGCTAAGGGGGCACCTCATTGCTGCCTGTAGCTACTGAAAGCTAAGTCATGGTGTCATACTTTTCTCAGACACGCACTAGGATAGGCTGAGAGGCAACAAATACAAGATGGAATGAGGGGAATCCCAGCTAGATATGAGGAAAAACATGTACTCCAACAGTATATTATTCTGCCATGTCCATGGTCATTTATCCATAAAATAGGAGCTTAGCAAGAAAAACTCTGCTAGATTTACAAACTCTTGTAATTCATTTAGATGCAGGTGGAAGAATCGTGCTTCCATCAATCTTATTCTGTTCAAAAACCCAAATTTTACTGAATTGTAACATATCAAACCACTTATAATCACTATAGAGTGAGTGTGAGTCAGAAAAAAGAACCCAATAAAAAATACAACTGGATTTACAACAATTTGAGGGCTTATGTTTGAAAAATGACTTGTGTTAGTTGTTATTATTATATTTTACATTATGCTAGCCTTCAGGTTAAGTGTAAGTGGCTCACCAAAAGACGATCAGGATCCTAACTTTGTATATAATTTCTGTATGTGTATTTTTTATAGTACAGAAACGAGTTTTTAAAATAATTTTTAATGAAGTATTCACCTTTGTAATTTGATGTAGCAATTAGAAACCTTTGTGGTATGCTGAAGTTTTCTTTTGAACATATTCCCTCTTCCTTCAATTTAAGAGTTAAGGAAAGTGGATTTCTTTTTTAATTATTTTTCCAAATCCTTTTTGTGTACACTTCATTTACCAACAGCATCATAATTCTTGCATTTAACAGTGACAGTTTTGAGCTTTTATACCAACATTTGCCTTTGGGAAACTTAAGATTTTCACCCTACTACAGCATACAAAACAAAATGAAAGACCACATTATTTTATTTGCCAGCTTAATTACAAATAACAAATCTTCACTTAGGAGCAACAGAATATACACTGAGAAGTATCAAATTCTTACATTAATCACAAGTATTACATTTTTACATTATTACAACTAAACTAAATATCACATATCTTGAAATGCCTATAAGTCAAATATTCTGTATGCTGCACAATAAACACCACAGAATCACAGAACGGTGGGGGTTGGAAGTGACTTCTGGTGATCACTTAGCCCAACCCCCCGATAAAGCAGGTGGCACAGGGATGCACTTAGGCAGGTTTTGAATATGGCTAGAGAAAGAGGCTCCACAACATCTCTGGGCATCCTGTTCCAATGCTCTGTCACCCTCACAGTAACAGTTTTTCCTCATGTTTTAAGTGGAACTTCCTGTATTCTGGTTTGTGCTCATTGCCCCTTTTCCTGTTGCTGGACACCACTGAAAAGAGTCTGTCTCCATCCTCTTGACACCTGCCCTGGAGATATTTGTAGGCATTGACAGAATCCCCTCTCAGTCCTCTCTTCTCCAGGTTAAACTGACCCAGGTCTCTCAGCCTTTCCTCGTAAGGGAGATTCTTTGGACCCCTGATCACCTTTGTGGCCTCCACTGGACTCTCCCCAGTAGTTTCTTGTGTTTCTTGTGAACTGAACACAGTATGCGAGAAGCTGCCTCACTAGGGTGGAGTAGAGGGGTAGGGGAACCTCCCTCAACCTGTTGGCTACAGTCTTCTTAGTGCACTCCAGGATACTATTGGTCTTCCCTAGGACTCTCAGGTCCTCCACAAAGCTGCTTTCCAGCAAGTGAGCCTCTAGCCTGTACTTATACAGGGGGTTATTCCTCCTAAAGTGTAGAACGCTACACTTGCCTTTGTTGAACTCCATTTGAAGTTCCTCTCTGCACAGCTTTCCAGCCTGTCCAGGTCTCACTAAATGGCAGCACAACCTTCTGGTCTATCAACCACTCCCCACAGTTCAGTGTCATCAGCAAACTTATGGAGGGTGAACTCTGTCCCATCGTCCAGGTCATTGATGAATATTTCAAACAAGACTGAGCCAAGCTCTGACCCTTGGGGAAGACTGCTGGCCACAGGCTTCCAGCTAGACTCCATGCCACCAGCTCTGCCATCTAGCCAGTTCTCAGCTCACCTCGCTGTCCGCACATTTAACTTACGCGTCCCCAACTTTCTCATGAGGGTATGCTTGACAGACAAAATAAGTTACATTCCTTAATAAAATGATACATCCGTTCAGATGGTACCTCCATATTTACAGGGAATATAAACCCAGAAGATTTTATATAGAAGGCACAATAAATAAAACATAAATAAAATAAATAAAAATATAATCTCAATGTAATCAGTTTGAGTCTTCTGTTTTGTATCCATAATAATTTTATAGCTGTATAACAGTTAATTTGGGGTTAATCCTTCTATTTATGGTTACAAGTATGGTTTTTTTATATTTTTTCCTCAGAAATCATGGTCATTCGGCATCCTGAGATGTGAGCATGCTATCATGCTTCTTTCTCCTCTCTCTTAGTTTCACTGAGTTTACAGTTCAAACAACTTATAAAGTCTCAAAATTCATTGGAGACTGTTTCCATGGCACATAAATTCATCCTATGCTTTGACTTTGTAACAATATTTTGGGCAATGGTACACTTTCATGTGATTTCATTATGGCTATTTCATATAGTTCTTGATTTCACATAAATCCCATTTAGTATAATCCTCTTCAAAAGTAGTATTATGCAATAAAGTTATACTGCATAATTTTTCTACAATTGCAGCCATTATCATATTTAAGACAGCAAAATCTGGCAGTCCTGATGTGATCTGAAACCCATACTTCAGATTTCGCACTGTCACAGACAACGAAGGTGTCTCCTAAGATAGCATTGGATGTCCAGGGAAAATTAAAAAACTCAGTTGATGAGCCATATATCTTTTTTTTTTAAATTAAAAATGGTTTTCAAATGAAGGACATCATATTCATGAGAGAATGTGCTGCATTTAGAGCTTCCAAATAAAGATTTTCAATAAAGGTGGGGTAGAAGATGGCAGAAAGAGATGCCTCAAGTTTGCACTTAGAAACCAAATCTTGGTCCACATCTAGGGGTTGACTGTGAAGGAGATTGGTTTCCAGTGATAATTCAGCTTTCTTCCTTAAGAGATACACACAGTTTAGAAGAGTCTCAGCCTTCTCTATCACTGTCCCTTGCTTTCTTTCAGCCTGATCCACACTCAATCCCATTTTATGTTATGAAACTTCTCAAGGTAATGGCACAGATACAGGAGCAAACCACAATGATGAGATATTTATGCAAAAGCTGAGATATTTTATGGAGGATGAAGTTATATCTCCTTTATGACTCCGATGTAGCAGCCTAAATTATGTTATCTGGAGTACAGTGCTTTAAACTATTGAAGTGCTGTTTACCCACTGCCACTCGAGTGATGTCCCTGTGGGAATACACCTTGGCTCCCATATAGACATGAGGTTGCGTATACTTTCTGTGGAAACATGGGATTAGAGAGAAAGAGGGATAGAAAGGGGCTACATGTTGCTCAGGTCTGGCGACTCCACTGGTCCAGGTTGCAACATGCTCCCAGCCCAGAGTTTCAGGTTTTTCTGTGGTCTACACAGAGGCACTGTATCACAGTCTCACAGTGCTGTTGAAAAAATACAGAAGTGCATCTCACAATCACAAAGCAAATCCTGATTGTTCCAGTCCTTGCAAGGTTCAAGAATACTATCAATGTCAAGAGCTGACTCTTTCACAAACTGGGTAAACTCAAGCAATCTCCAAATGCAATTTGCAATGCAAAATCTCACTGATTTCCATTCCTCCTATTCCAAAGTACCAAAAGAGACACATGCAAATATTCAAATTCTAATGTTGAATTTTCTCCTTCTTCATTGCAACCTTGCACATCACCTCCTAACTGGGGGAATTTAAAAAGTTTTTTCTATTTCTACAATTACTCAAAACATCACCATATATAAAAGGCATTGCACAAGTGGAACATCATTGTTACCACTGCTGAATAAATTTCAGTTTTCATTCATGAAACATATTTAAGAAGGAGACAAATTGTTGTGAGAAGCAGGCACATAAAAGAAAGAGTTGAATTAAATAAAAAAAATTCATAGAGATGTCATGTTGGGGCAGATCTCTAATCCGGAGGCTCTGGAACTCTCTGCTCTGCAACCAGGGGGTTTCCCAGTTCATAAAGTTGTCTTGAATGAAAGGGACGACGTTGTCATGAAGTTTTAAATTCTTTTATCATTAATAGGAAGATATTAATTTTCAGTGATAATTTCTTGGTGATGAAGCAAATGAATTTATATGTACAGACCATGTCATGCCATGCAATTTAAGCACATACAAGGCATCTGCCAGCACTCCAGAGGCTCTTTCTGTGGAATCACTGGACTGGAGAGCTGTAACATGCAACTTCTCCTGTTGGCATCACTGGTGGCACAGCAGCATGGAGGTAAAGTGTGCCTCCCTCATTCCTCAGAAACTGCTGTTAAACAGAGCACAGATAAAGTCAGAGCCTCTATATGGATCTGCTACCTGCTCCATGTCCCTTCTTGGTGCAGAGGCACCCAGGTGGAGTGGACCCCAGGCTGGCACAGGGAGCAGCACAGCATGGGAAGGGACAGCTCTTTCCAACAGCAGCTTAGGAAGCACATCTTTAACTGGGAGAATTTTGTGACTGAGTATCTTCTGCCGTCTATTGGAAAGAGGTTTCATTTCTTCCTTGTTTTTTTTCTTGTTTTGTTGGAGGTGTGGGCGAGAGGAGATTCAGTGTTATTGTGGAAAGCAAAGCTCATTTCTCTGTGCTTCGTAGCAGAGGATATTAAAAACCCATGTACAGCATGTGATATGTCAGGAAGATTAGTACCTCAGAACTATCTTTCTCCTTATGACCTACAACGAATGGGATCATTCATTCAGCAGTCCTTGGGAGGCTACAGCATTCAATTACTCTTTTGTGTTTCAAAAAGTGCCGGCAGCACTCTTCTGCCTCTTGTTTGGTATTTGCAGATGGGTAGTGTTAGTGCCACGGTTCCAAGTTCCTGCAACCTTACAAAGGACTAATGTGGCATTTTAATCAATTGTTCAAACATTTCTTCTAGGAGACTCAGAGTGTTAACATTAGGTGAGGCTGTACTAGCCCTACAAACAGCTTTAAGGATGGCAAAACAAAAGCATATTTCCCAAGAATTTTATGACTGCTTTCCACCTGGCTTCAGTCACACATTCTGGGAAGGTTTATGCATTTATACAATGCTAAATGTTGTGCTAATTCAGCCGAAATTACTAAGGTGCAAAAGTGTTTTCAGTACAGACCAGGGCTATCCTGAGATTTCCACCTCATAGGAGAGGCGTTTTCTCTGAAAATCACCAGCAAATGTAAAAGTTATCATATTTTTGATTAATTGAAGGCAGGATCTCCAGGATCAGGAGGAATTAGAATCAAATTTCCCTAAGGATCTACATTTGTAAACATAACAAACTTTAAAAACCCTTCATCAGTATATTTTGAGGAAAGATATTTTTTCCTCAGTTTTACGATCCCTGTAGGGTTCTTTAAGGCTGTTGAAGTATGCCTTCCTGTGAGAACTGAGCAGAAATTAAATCAGTTGAATTTGGGAGTAATTTCTGAGAATACAAGGCCTACAGCCATCTCTGTCTCTTTCAACTATTGTGATGTAGAGAAATCCCAGATCCTATGAAATTTTCCAGCATAAATATGAAGCTTCGTAAAAAATTTTATGATACTATTTATATTCCAGCACATGTTGGAGCCCTGTATATGTACTTGGACACCTTGCTGTGATAGATGCAAGTAATTAAACAGCCAATGTTGCCAAGAAGCTTGCATTGAACATAAATGACAATCACCTTTGACAGTTGGAAAATACAATATATTCTGATAAATTTAAGAGATTATAATGGACAAAATATACTATTTCAAAGAAAGAGCAAAGCAAACTACCCAAACAAAAAATAAAACAAGAAAAGGCGTTTCCTTTTTTTTAAGATAGTAACTAATTTCATTTGCAGAATGACAGTTTCAATCCTCTGAGGGGAAAGATGAGGTATTCAGACAGTTCACTGAGTATCAGGAGCATGTTGGCCAAGGAGGTGCAGGCAGACATGGCACATAGCTTTAAAGTGGTGTGAATATTCTCTTGACAGAATAGATTGTGGTACACCTTTATAAAACCAAAAATTAATTTAATTGTTTTAAATATCAGCAAATTATCTGTGTATACATCTTCTATATGTGTATAGACCCTTCTTATATTTTATTGACTTAGAATACCAAGGAACAAGATCACAGAATTAAAGCACTACTAAACTAGCAGAGTACTTCTAGGAGAATAACTGGGAAATCCATTTCATTGGATGGTGGGGAACAAATTCTCAAGGCAAGGGTTTCACTCTGTAGGAAAACTTGACTCTAGTTTTAGTTCATGTTGCTTATCAGCAGTTTGTTGGCATCCCATACCTTTCTAAGATATTTGATAAGCCCATTACAAATTGAAAGAATACATAACCATACATAAGAATACATGGGTACAAAACCAGAAACAATAAGGGACAAGGTGTTCCTTTCAACAGCCATCTGCAGACCCCATCACACTGCACGTACACCTGTGTGAATTAGGTGAACCTGTGCAGGCAGCCCCTTTGTGGTACAGCAATGTGGAATATGACTCAATGGTTGTAAGTAATTTTAAATCAGATTGAATTTTCTCCTCAGCCATCTCATCATTCCAACTCTAAGCAGGAGCAGGACAAAACCAGTCTCACACGACTGAAGACATGTCTGTCTGTATCCTGTATTGGCAAGGCACTGTACCTGAGCAATTACAACTTGCCTTTCAGCTGGGTGTATCACCTTGGGCAGATGCGTTTGGCTAAGGCAACAGTCAGCACCCACCCAAGTAAATATGCATGGGTTACAAGGCATGAAACCCAGGTGGAATAAGGCCCCCCATGATAAGACACAGGTGTGATCGAGTGCACCTGAAACCCAGCTCTTTCCCAAGCTTGGTGAACTGCCCTGCGGTGGAGACAGTTTACCTTGTGTGCCTAGTTGGGAAAGCTGGGCTTCCTCTCCCTCCTGCAGAGCATCCAGCAGGCTGCTCAGACAGCCTGGGGTTAGCTGTCTGAATCTGATGTAGTTGTATGCCTCACGTGTATCCTCTTCCCTTGTCCAACACATCATTTCAAACTCAGTAGAATTATAGGTTTACCCTAGATTTTGCAACACATTTATGGCAGTCATCAGTAAAATAATGTGAGGACAATTTATATAATTCCATCTAGTCTTTAAAAGAAAAAGAGCATCAAACAGTTTGCTGTTGCTTCTTGCAGTCTGCAAATCCTATCTGGACTGTCAACAGCCAGGATAAATTCTGTAGCACATGGCAGCCACCTTGCCAGACATTTGTGGCACTGGGTTAGCTGTGCAAGCACATGAATTCCTGGCAGAAGGACCAGGAAATCTTCTGCATTAGCCGTGAAAGAGGCTGCAGTCTGACCCAGAAGAAACACTTCTCTCAGAGCTCCCAGGTGACAAAACCCTGTCTTAGTAAAATATAGAAATAATGCCTAACTATAAAATAGTCCATGACATAAAGGAAATCCATGGGACTACACAAAATACAATTCACGTCAAAGGGACTACATGGTATCACATATCTGTTAAGTGGATAAAATGTTGCAGTACAATCTCTTTCAGTAGAATAGGGTCATATTTTGTTCTGTTTTTTAATTTCACCAGAGCTACACAAATTACATTTAGTTCCCCAAATATGATCAGCAGTTTTAAAACCTAGCTGATCCTAATCCTCTTCCATAATTCTGCTCTGCCCTGGATATCATCCCCTGACTTCTATGTCACAGCGCTTTAAAAAAATACAATTGGTGAACTCGTTACAACACAGACTGAAGCATGAACGCGTATCAGCTTTTCTCTCAAGCCTGTAATGCTCAGAGGTTCTCTCTGAAGATTAAGTTACATCTCCCACAGTGGCTGAGATAAAAAATACAACTCTAAAATAATAAAGTAAAGGCCTGGAGAGAGTGTTTCCTGGTTAGGAAACTGCATTCAGCCCATGAGAAGGGCGGGAGATGGGGATGGGACAAATGGACGCAAAACCAAACCAAGACCAAAACCACATTATGATGTGTGCACTTTTTGTCAAACTTCATTTCAGTTTCTTTACACATAGAAACTCTTTTCCGGAATCTCATAGCATGGATTTTCAACTCCCTTTTTCAAAAAAAAAACAAACAACAAAGTTGTTTTTGACATATATTCAAGCAGTTGAATAGTCATTAAAAATTATGAAACTGATGATGCAAGGCTGACTACTAGAGACCAAAGTGAAAGGTTCATGAACTGTAAGCAGACAGATTCATCTCCACAGGAAGATATCACAGAGTTCTGTTTCATATGAAACTTTCCATCACATCAAATCAAGTCAGTCTAGAGCTCTTTGCTGCCTTATCATGTATTATGAATAAAGGAAAGATAAAGGAGACAGAGACACTGAAAGCAGAAATAAAGAACAGACTGTGTTAGAGAAAAGGAGCAGTTCCTGCAACACACCACTTGTCAAAAGTCAAGTTCTATTTATACATTTCACTCTCAGACCCATCTGTCTCTGAGTTCGAGGAGATATGCTGAAGATGCAGCACACTTGAAGGACCAAAGAATTTTGGAGAGGAAGGGGAGCAGCCAAGAAAGCAATTCAGAGGAAATGTTCAGATATCTTTGTGGCAGGAGAGTCAGTTATCCTCAGGGCAATATGTCTTGCATGCTACTAGGAAGGCTTGTCTGCCTGTAGCTAAGCATAGACAGTTGCAAGGAGGTTCTGCCCACAGTACCACAGGTGGTAAGAGGAGAGGAGCATGTCCCCCACAGACTGAGGGAGTAAAGTGCTACAATAATGTGAAAAAGAGCTGAACAAGAAACACAGTTTCCGTGTGAAACACTCCAGATCCTCAAGTAGTTCCTGCTGAATCTACTTTCGGGTTTCGTAAGCTAGATTATAAATATTAATCAGAAAGGTAATTAATTTTCTTCCTCCAAATATTAATCTCTGAAATTTTAGCTGTATATAGACTAAAATACCACATAAGCTACATGATCGTGTCAGCTGCATAGCTTAAGCTGTGGGTTTTCTTCCAAACTACTTGACCATGGTGGCTGTTCCCTTCAACTTTAAAAGAAATGCTTTTATGAGAAATTGTTATGGTGGGGAGGATGGAAAAACGTTTAAACAACTTTTCTTTATGGATGGTTCTTACAATACCAGAGTTTGACTAGTGCATCTGACACAGAGACCTGAAAAAAAGCTACAGCAAAAACATCAGACAGAACATGTTCAGAGGGATCAGATGGATATCCCAGAAAAATTTATACTTGTATCTTTTTAGTACCTCCAGGAAAGAAGTAGCAGCTGATTGCTGATCTAGATGTAATATTTTACAGATCTACAGAAGTTTAGGTACCAGTCCCTATTTCTGTGGGTAATATCATATGACTAAAGAGACACAGGCATCTCCAGAAATAGGCACATATGCATCATCCTCACTGCACTCTATGCTTTAACCAAGTTTTGTTACTAGAATAATGTTCATTTTTACTATCCAACATAAAAGAATGAAGACATCATCAGTATACCTCACTCTTCCTTATAGAATTGAAAGGAAACATGATTCCTTTACCATTGCTTAATCTTTTTGAAAAAGAGTTTCTGGTCATACTTCAGGAACGTGTTTCCAGTTACGCATACTGAACAGATGGTACCAGTGCCTTGCATGCCAGCTGGGATGCCAAAGTCCCAGCATTTGGTACGTAAGTATAATCTCTCTCCTCAGTCTTTAACCCACAGGTAAACAGGGGGATTACCATATTGGAGGTGTGCCTTTTGCAGAACCCGTTCCTGAGCACCTAATGCTAACCAGTACCTCTCGGATAGATGCAACTGTGTTATTGTCAGCTCTGTTAACATAGTACTGTTGAGAAATACCTTGTAGAGGTACCACAAGTGCTGTGGTACGACATAATGCACATCCAGTGATATTGTTTCTAGACCCTAGGCAAGAAAGGCTGTGCTACGTACTAGCTCAGGAAATTGCTGCAGTGTGTTTCATTGCACCCCAGGTAGACGTGTCCTAACTTGTTTCATAAGTTTCATAATAAGCCAAATAACCTCAATTGGGCTTTGTAAATTCCTTTAAATTCTTGGCAGGAAGATGCTCTGAAAAATGAGATAGTAACTGACACGCAGCAACAGATTAAATTTAGGTGTCTGGAAGGATTATGACGCTCCCCTCAGAACCTATTATACCTCACTCCTCACAGAGACAATGAACAGGACATACTTCTACATGCAATGTCACAATTCTCTCTGTTTACATAAACACCATAACTGTGGTACTTAAAGTGAACAGAAATTCTAACTTTGACAAGTTTTTAACGGTACCTATTTGCACACTTGAATGTCCATGTCTAGTAAGAGGGTGTTAGCCTCTGGGACAGCTAATTGACATATGAGGAAGTAACTACTTCAGCTGTCCCATTTAGTTGGCTGCTACCTGAAAACCTGTGTTTCCCACAGCCAAGTGCCTGCTTTGTCCTGGTAAGCCCACCCCCTAGACATTGACCCAGCTAATGAATGACTTTTCAAAGCTGTACTCAGATACTCCAGGGCTAGGGGGGAGGGATGAAAAGCAGAATTATGAGTAAAACCTCAAAAGTTTGATAAGACACAGGGTTTATCTCGAAGGAACTTCCGCATTTTTTTTCCAGATTACTATGTTGTTGGTCTGTTTACAGATGATAAGGCAGTAAATGCTGCCAAGAACCTTACACAACCCCAATGGAATTCAGATTGCAACTGGTGAAACAAATCATTCGTAATCACACTGAGTGTTGTGGTGTTGTATAGTCAGACGTAATTTTCTGACATACAATACAGTGGAAAAAGCAAAAATGTTATTGTACGAAATAAACTGTCCATCTCACATTGTATAATTACCTTCTGTGAAATAAGAATTAATTAGCACTTCTGTGGCTAGACTAACACTTATAAGTGCAAACAAGAATGTATGTATAGGATGCATATCTGCTGTGCAACCACTGGTTGTGGGAGGACGGTGGCACAAATTTCAGCAGCTCTGTTTAAGAGCTCTGGTGACAATTAAGTAATAATGTTGAAAAATTTGTCTTTGAAAAATCTGAGACAGAGAACTACTCTTTGGGTTAATTCTAACACAATTATGCAAGACAATTATTACTTTCCCTTTATATGGCTTATTTCAAGGGCTTTTCTTTATGAATAAAGAAACACCTCTTTGGGGAAAGTATGACATTTTCAACAACGATGACTGTAACAGAATTTTGTTCAGAAAACTGTAAATGACCATTTGCAGCTAAAAAGCAGTTCTTAATTAGCCCAAATATACCGATGTAATTATAAATTATCTCTGTGCTATTGGTAATTCAGAAAGCTAAAACAGGTAGTCTCCTTTAACTGAGAATATGTTCATCCTTAGCAAGACTCTAATAGTTCTGCAAATCATAAATATTCTACAGAGTGAAATCAGGGCAGTATTACATGGTTCAGTGTTTTTTTAAATGTCCTATGCTATGTACAGCTACCACTTCAAAAGAATACCCCTTTCTATTATACTCTTGCATCGCAAATGTAATAAAGGCTATTACATAGTGTACAGTACTATAACGTACTTAAACTGAAGAACAAATTGTGCAGATAAGATCCTTGGAAATAAATTTTATATCAGTTATAGTGTCATTGAAGCAGAACAAAAACTCATAAGAGCATGGGAATATTATGGGAATAGCTTGGTAGCTTTTGCTGTGAGGTCATACTATGTAGACTTGCAAAAATATCTCTCCTGACATGTTCTGACATGCTGCTAACACAATTATAAACATCACAACACACAGAGATAAGAAAGTGGCAAGTTGAAAAGTCTTACTTTTTTTTTTTTCCGGGAGGAATCAGACTTCTTTTTCTTTTCCTGGCTTTGCTAACACTGCCTTTGAAAACAATTTATTCACGAAGGAAATAATCATCCAGAAATACCTCCCTAGCCAAAAGGGTAAGTCATTCTATTGCTTGTTTAAACTAGGTCCTGCTGTGGATCTTGGAGATACTTAAGGATTACAAAGCAGAGAACAAACAGGCTTACTGCATTCTCCTGCTCTGAGCACAAACACTGCCTTTGTATCGTGGCAAGTTCTTCTTATTTTTATGCCAGCCCAAATGCAATCCTGGCACAGATCTGCCACTTCCTATTACAGTTGTTTTCCTCTCTAGCAAAGGAAAATTTGTGGCATGCATTCCTGTGACAGCTCTATGATACTCAGATGTCTCACTGGCAGAAAGCAGCTGCATCACTACTGAGTATTTGTTCTCATGAATCTGCTCAATTTTCTGCATGAATAAAATCAAACGTGGCAGGGCTGAGATTGAAGTCCCTTGGTTGCCCTTCCTTTCATATTGGAGGTTAAATGCTACCGTGCTGACAAACACTTGTTAACTTTCCTCAAGAGGACCAATTTAAGGCCCAAACTGTCCTCATTCTCATCTTTTCAGAAGTTTCCATCGGTAGTGAGGATAAGGTATGGCATAATGGTTAATGACAATTACAATAAGTCTTAACCTCAGCATGACAAGAGCATCCCAGAAGTTGTCTCATGTAACAGTGCTCTTAGACAAATTATTTTATTTTATTCCTCACTTTTTTAGTTGTACTTGAACCATGTAGCTAATCCATAGAAACCAAGAGATTTTTATGAGCATACAAGTGTTTAACAGAAACAACTATATTTTTGTACTGGCAAATGTAATTTAAAAAACCCTCATTGTTGTATTAGTATTATTGTTGTTAAAAAAAACCATTATTTTTGTATTATTACACCTCTCCTCATGTACCACATAGGTCTTTAGTCTCTTTCTCATACATATTCTACCCAAACTACAGTTCTGGTACACTAAACGTAAATACTCTGCATTCAGGATTGTGCAAATCCCAAGTCACAACACAATAAACTGATATATAACAGTTCTCTATGAGCAAAACTTGATGGTATTTTGGGGTTAATTTTTTTTCCTCATGGACAACAAGTTCAATGAATCACATAGCTGGCATGATATTGAAACTGTTAAAAATTATTCAGATCAAATTTGGTTAATAAATGTAACTAAAATATAAAAATATTCTCAAAATTAATTATATAACTCTGCTTCAAAACAAGCAAATATAACGAGATGAAGTTTAAAAGAAAAAAATATAACTGAATTTAAGTTGTCCGACAGATTATAGTAACTGAATCAAAATGCTTCATAGTCATACATTTCTATTAATAATATGTGCAAGTCTAGTGAACAATAGTCATTTCCTATAAGAAACAGAAATAGCATACTAAGTACCTCATAGTAGAAGACCAAGTGCAATGTTTCTCTGTGTTAAGGTCTAGTTTCAATTCTCTCAATTTTGTGTGCTTTCCAGGGTAGACTTCTCAAAATTCTTAGAAAGTAGTTTATTTTTGTCTCATGGCTTTGTGATCAATTTCACTTTCTTATATAGGTTCAACAAAAGAATTTGTAAACTGCCTCCTTAAAATTTGCAAAGCTTATAGTAATTTTATTTGAGTTGTGAATGATTATGAAAACTTTGAAAGACAATATATAGACTTCTAGAATATCTTTCTGTAGCTTTGCCATTTATCTGCTTTGTGGTTAGGCAATGGAATGAATTTTCATGACTTCCAAATGCCAGGAGGTTTCCACTTCCAATGTGTAGTCACAGACTTCCCAGCAATCAGACACAGTAATACATAGCATTTTCATCACTCTGTCCACATTCCACAAAGTAAGTGAGGCTTAATAGTCCAATTTAATATAGGAGAAAACTGAAAAAAACCCACGCAAGCAAAAAGAGTTGCCAAGGCCACCACCTGTGGTCTCCAGGGAAGCAGATCATAGTCTAACAAAGTATGGTGGACACCCAGCCAGATCTGAGTACCTCATGGCAAGTGTTTGGACCAGAACTGCAAGTTCCACACATGTTTCTCCCATATTGAAGGATTGTCAGTAATGTGCAATGCTCGCACGAGGCTTAGGGTATTAACAGAACTTTCCTGGATTTGCCTGCATGACAGTAATATGCCTAGACTTATAGAGTGCAGCACCCCTTGTAACAGCAGGTTATTTTTAGGCTGCACAGAAGTCTTAAGTTAATTGTTTGGGAAAAGTGGTTCCTGCTTTCTATTTCCTTTCAAATCGGTTAAGTTCAGAATGCATTCAAGGAAAATTTCTTAGCTGTAAGAGCAAAATGTCCAACAAATTTAATACAGAGATGACTCTGGCAAACTATCTCACTTAGGCTAGAGCTGCTAGCAATAGAGGGTGGTCTATTCTGCCCATCTATGTGCTGAAGTGTATGCACAGCTATCTGATGCAGACTTGACTGTGCAAAAACATATATCAGGAAGAACAGTGGGCGTTCTAGGACAGAAAGAGGTATTTTGGGTGAACATCTTTTCCTGACTGCAGAGAGGTGAGAAATCTGGGAGCTTCATCCAGTAGAACAATTTTAGAGAATTCAAATAAATCCATCCTCCAAGCCATTGCAATTTCTGCCAGGAACTGATTCATCCATGGTAAGCTTCTGAATATGAGTGATGGAATCATGATGAAAAGGGCAAAGCCTCAGTGTTTTTCACAAAACAAGAGCTTTTGCAGGTTTGTTCTCCTCCCATGTCTTTTTTTGCAGCAGTGCATCAAGCCCTGAAACAGCTAAATATTGAACTTCTTAATAGCATTGGACAGGACTTCTTTATTTCTCCTTTTAATAAGAATGCATTTTCTTTAGATGAAAGACATTCCTTAAATAGACATAACATTACAGGTAAAAGCTAAAACAAGAAGAAACTTTGCTTAGCAGTTTGATAATACTTAAAACAATTTTGGAAATTTCAAAAACATTACTTAGGTCTAACCGTGCTTCTATAAAAATAACATCCCCAAGTCCTACAATATTAATTTTTGAAGCCTTTCCATGGGAAATTACTATTAAGAAAGCATGTACACAAAGTGATATCTTGTATAAAACAAGGCTGAACATGCATTTTATCAAATTAAGAAATGCACCACTTTCACTTCTGTCTTTGTCTTCTAGCAGAATACCATTGCTTTTCATATCATGTCAGATTTTTCTGTGGCACAGGACACAAGAATTAAAAAAATCAAAGAGAGACTTAAAACATAAAAAGATGCATAAGTTCCTAAGCACAAAATTAAATTACAAATTTACATACAGATTTGTAATATCTCAAAGAATTATCATTGTAAGATATTCTGTATAAGAATATTTTCATAAATATCTACATGCAGATGAAATACTCTGTGTGACAGAGAGATACATTAAGCATCTCAGATTTTACAAGTTATTCACATAGGTTGTTATTATAAGAATAATTACTAACACGATTGATAATTTTTTAAAATTCTCTTACTTCTGATGTTAAAATCTTATTATCCTCTGTGCTAAGAAAACAGAATAAACAGAATAAAACATGTACAAAGAATACGATAACCATGTATTTCATCATCAGTGACTCATTCAAAACACAAATTAATTCTTGACTCACAGAAAACCAATATGCTTTGCCTATAATGCTGTAAATTTTGTGACTCCAAAGTAATAATCGTATTTTGCATTTTGATGGAGCTTCTCATCCTGCTTTTTCTAATTGTGTTGTGAATAATTAGTTGGTAGTTATCTTGCTATGTGCACATTGAGACTGTAAGGTCTATGAGAGAAGAACCTCTTATCCTTTCTAATAAAAATCATGGGATTTTCCTCTTATCCTTTCTAATAAAAATCATGGCATTTTCTGTTGTTATATGAACTTTTAAGTCATCCCCAGCATTCAAGCTCTTCAATACAATGTGTGTTGGTCATTGTTGTACTTACACGACTAGTAAAGGAACTCTAGCTTGAAGAATTAGTTTTCTGAAGCTTTCAGGCATTTGATTCTGTCTAAAGAGATTCAGTTCAGAGCAGATTCACTTATGGATGTGTTCAGGCATACTCAACACATGCACACACCAAAATATGTTCTGCATTTCACTGAGCAAGTACGTGGAAGTACCTGCTCTGTAAAAATACCACTTTTACAACCCAGTGGGATGGCCACGATCCATCTTCGGCAAGTATTAGCTGGTACACATCAGGTAGCAAGATTACAAGCTACCATTTACAGACTTTTCTGTACAACTTCTAGACCTCTTGCACATTTCAAAAACAGTAGCCACTGAGTAGTGAGGAGCTAGAGGAAAAAACTGATGGCATCTCTGTGGTCTCTGAGGTCTTAGTCATTAAAATGCTCCAATGCCTACCTGTCCTGAATTTAGCAGATTCCGGAAACACAGCTAAGAAACCGCAGGCAGTATTATAAGACCTATGAAACAGAAAAGTTACTTAGACCATCACACATAGGGCAGCTGCAATCATGCGAATCTTCTTTTTTTTTAACAAAGAAAGTGAATACCTAGGGGAGCTTAGGCCTGGCATATGCAGATTTTGGAAGTAATAAGCCACTATAAAACCCAAGCAGGCTGTTGCTGCTTCTGAAAAACTTGTGTATACAAATCTGCAACTCCAGTGCCCCAGTGTACTCGCTGCCATTTAGAAAAGAGAGACAGAAGACTTCAGTCATTCTCCAAGCTCTGAGAAAAAAACCCCAGCCCTGTAATGCAGAGGTTTTTCAGTCAAATGACTAACATAAAGAGAGAATGGCATTATAAAGGCAAAGGAGGATAGAAAGTCGTAATTGTTGATAACTACTGACCTGTAAAATTTAGGTCACCTGGACAGTTGTAGCACTCTTTAGGTATATTCTATAGCTAAAGTCAGGCTCTTAAACACCTGTATATCTGATATTAAGATTGTGGAGTTTGTAGGATAAGTTGTTTAAAACATTTTCTTTCCCAGGCAACGTATCCTGAACAATATTGATTCTATAAATTTGTACAGTTTCTGGATTTGCAGAAACATTTATTTGGTTCTAGACAGAATAAGTTATATCCAAAAATTTGGATTCTCAGCAAGAATAATTTGATAAAATCTTCCTGTGCTCTCCTACTGATTCACCAGAAATACAATATTCATGAAAGCTGAAAAGCAGCTTTATTCTTGACTCTTCATTTGTGTTTGTTGTTTTCTTCCTGTATTTGAAAAACAGAAAGTAAGGGAACATATGTTATTATAATAGTGTGATGTTTCAAAATACAGTTTAAATACCTTACCATATATTTACATCCTGTTATTATTATTTTTTATAAAAATTTCCCTTTTTTTCCAGCATCTGCAACTGTTAAAAATTACTTGTCAAAATATTGTCAAATGTTAATCAGGAGAGAAGAGTTTTTGAAATGCATTTTCTGTCATGGAAGGCAAGTAACGGAATGGTCTTTAAATCCTGTTAATGAATGGTCATTTCAATGTAAAGCAGGGGAATAGTGTAGTCAGCAGAACCAGAGAAGTTATTGTCCCCCTGTACTCGGCACTAGTCAGGCCTCATCTGGAATACTGTGTACAGTTCTGGGCCCCCCAGTTTGGGAAAGAGGGCAACGAAGATGGTAAAGGGGCTGGAGCATAAGCCCTATGAGGAGCGACTGAGTGAGTTGGGGCTGTTTAGTCTAAAGAAGAGGAGGCTCAGGGGAGACCTCATTGCTCTCTACAACTACCTAAAAGGAGGTTGTAGTCGGGCAGGGATTGGTCTCTTCTCTCAGGTGACCAGTGACAGAACTAGAGGGCAAGGACTCAAGCTTCGTCAGGGAAAGTTTAGGCTTGATGTGAGGAAGAAGTTCTTTACTGAAAGGGTGGTTGGCCATTGGAATGCGTTGCCCAGGGAGGTGGTGGAGTCGCTGACCCTGGAGGTGTTTAAGGGAAGATTGGATGTGGCACTGAGTGCCATGGTTTAGATGATGGTTGGTGTTAGTGTTGGGTTATAGGTTGGACTTGATGATCTCAGAGGTCCTTTCCAACCTTGTGATACCGTGATACTGTGATACTGTGATACATGTGTGAAGCTAATATTCAGAAAGCATATACACCAGGAAGTTACTACTTCCCCATTAAAGACACAGAACAATGTATTTCTCTTTCATAGAAGGAACACACAAAAAATGGTAATAGCTTAGCAATGGGCATTTCATGTTTACTCTTACTTATCTATACATACCTTAAAAGGTTTGAGTCAGCTGTTGATTGGTTTAGTACAAAATATAAAATAGCTTATAGTTTTTCAACCTCTTGTGCATGAACTCTTCTGGATTTATGCTATATAATCAGTGTCTGACTGTCTCCTAATACTTTGGATAGAATCATGGACCTAATCCTATAACTCAAAAAACTCTCCCTGGATTTCAATGAATCTGAGTGTATTAATTGACAATCTTTTCATTGCCTCTATAGAAAGAAAAGGACAAGTACTATCTGTGTCGTTATTGTCTGGATTTCAGGCCTTCAGGATCTCTCAGCCCATGAGCAAATCTCGTCTTTGACAGGAGTTATGTTTCAGGCAATGCAGACACAGGAAGTTTACTGGGTTGCTGTCCAATTACACAGCTGCTTAGGGGTAGCTTCCCATGTATGTAGTCTTAACTTGGTGCTGGGGTATTTTATAATTTTTTTTTTGTTGTAGAAAATTCATACAAGGCAAGAAAGGAAAATTTGTCTTACTATAGCACTGCTAATTGCAATGAGAGTTCTGACACTTCATGCATAACACGCTAAGAGCTGTGTTTTCAAGAAAAAAATAGTGCATTCCATGTAGGAGAGCTGTAATGATAAGAGCCTTCATCAGACAGGGCAACACACAAACAAGTATACCTTTTGTGATCTTAAAATAACAGCACAAAAAGACTCTTCCTCCTTTCTCCCATGGAAGTTGAAGGACACCTGGTAATCTATATAGAGATTAAATATTGTTTTAAAAGCATCATTTCCCTGTTTCTGTTTAGCTGGGGAACAATATGTTTTTCTTAACATGGCTGTAGAGAGATAAAAGGTGTTTGTGATGCTAGGACATTATAAGCCAGTTACACAGACTCCAAATGGCAATGTTCATCCAACTGTATTTTGAAAGCTACAGGTTATGGATGCCACAGAAATGTTGCAGGAATCTAGCTAAATTGTGAAAAGGCTGTCCACAGCATTAGAATGACATTTTTTAAAATGCTCTCATTTTACGTTTTGACTATGGAAGACTGATAGCTCTAAAATTATCATTAAAAGACAGTGCCTCTTCTAAACATATCCAGGTCAAATATCATGACCTACTCACACTCATAAGAAGGTCAACAAGTACGGTGGCTCACTGAATGGCATGAGTGCTTCTTTCTAATGCAGTGATGAAAACCACATCAACAAGCCTACAGATAGGGGTGATGGTGAATGAAGGGAGATTCAAAAAGATCAAGGGACACTACAGTCTGTCCCAAGTTGCTAACAGGAACAGTGCAATACACATAATGGGAATTGTATGATGTGACGACTAACAGGTTAACTAAGCAGTCATTTCCTCACCCACCATTCCCCAAACCATACTAACCCATACTGTAATTTCATCCCCTCCTGATCATATACCCCACCCCTCTGTAACAGGGATAAGAAATGTCATAGTATTTGAAAAATCCACACCTCTTTCTACAAGAGGTTTCTAAAATATTTCATTCCCCTTCCTTTAAGCATCTGGACACCATCCATGAGGAAATATGATTATTTCTAGCCGTGCATTCTCTTCCTTACATACTCTGCAGAGGGCTTAAGAGGCAACTGGAAGTAAGAGCATCATCCTAGGACCAAAAGGGGTTTTTTTCACTGTCCAGTAATCAGACACTGATATAGTAGTCTTAAAAGTAAATTGTTTCTAGTTTCCCATTTGACAATTGTGTCTTTGTTGCCATAGACAAAACAGTGGCTTCCATACATTTACTTCATGAGCTAATACTTCCTAGACTGCCTCTTTCACACCCATGTGTATTATTACAAGGCATATATAGCACTCACAATGCAATTACAATGGGGAAGAACTTTCTAGATTTTTGGCAAGAAGTTACAGGGAAAGAGATAAAGAGCTTGGGAAGGTAGTTCCACACTCCGTGCACAAAGAAGATACTCATAAAAGATGTCTGAAAATCTCCTTTTCCAGATAAGATCAAAAGAAAGTGCAAGATTTAGATGTTTGTTGGTGAAAACTAAATCTTTTATATAGTTGCAGTCTATGTGCTAAGGGAGCAAGGTAATAAATGTATAAATGACATCACTGTTACCACAGCCTATTTTCAGTCCTAAAATTACAGACAAAATCAGGAAGCAGCTTTTCAAAACAGAGTTGACAGACTGACGTAAAAATATTTCTAAACAAACCCTGTCCATTTTTTTGTATAATAAGTAACCAACTTAAACCTTCTTCCTAAGCTTTTCTAATAAAGAATAAATACTGATGCAACTTTGGCAAACCAAACTGCAAGATAAGAGATGTCCCAGAGCAACTGACCTTTCTACACAGACAGTCAGCCAGAAGACGAGACGTTATGTAGCCCCTCCACATCTGCAGGGTTAATGTCATTTTTCATACAGAAGCCTGCTTTAGAGAATGACACAAAGTGACAACGCGGAATTTTAGCCTGACTAAATACAAATCAGTCCCCAGTCTTATGGTTTTACAGTAATCCTTTTACTGTGGGCTTTGCCATAAAAGTCAGTAAATTTGGGCATGGTGCCTGGATCAGTTTTTTAAGGTTTTTGTTTCTGTCTTTGCTAGATAGCACCAACTGCTTAAGATACATATGCATACCAACACACATATATAAGTTTTAGCTTTTGGACAATATTTAGAGGTTAAA
This sequence comes from Dromococcyx pavoninus, assembly GCA_033558185.1. Taxonomy (NCBI): domain Eukaryota; kingdom Metazoa; phylum Chordata; class Aves; order Cuculiformes; family Neomorphidae; genus Dromococcyx; species Dromococcyx pavoninus. The sequence continues at coordinate 1,144,943 of JAUMJL010000394.1, read as the reverse complement.
AACAATAATGAAATGCTTAGCTGTACCTTTCTTATTGAACAGCCTTCCTGTTCCTGTTACTAGTTTCCTCTTAGGAAAATGTGACGTGTTGGATGATTTCCCGTTTTCTGTTCAGAGAGGAAATACAGAGTCCAACCAACATTTGACTTTTCTGCTGATCTTCAGTCACTGAAGAACACCTGTGGTCTGTTAGCTTGCTCTGCTGCCCAACATCTGTGAATATCAAAATGCATTGTTCAACAAGGGAAAAATTTACCTGAGAAAATATGATTTTTAATTTATATGTAGCAGTACAAAGGAGACACACAGGGCAGAGTTATTGGAAAGAAAGATAAGTAACAATTAGAATTATATACAGAAAGCCTCCTTCTTCTTCCTAACCCACAAAGATGAAAAGTGTGAGAAATGTAAAAGGACTTTATATTCTGCTTTTTTTACAGTCACAACAACAGCAACACTACTGCTGCAACCTGCAAGAAGAAAGCAGGGGGGAACAAAACCACCTTTCCACTTTGTATTTCACCACTGGGATGTGTAGTGTCGCGCATGTTAAAATAACATGTCTCATTAGCTTTTTGATATAATGAGATGGATTTCATACGATTACCTTGCAAATAAACATAGGAAACAAACCCAGGTATCTATGGAATTCCATAACACCTCCACAAAAGATTCCATGACACAGAGTAAGAAATACGTAGTAATAGGACAAGGGTAATGGCTTTAAATTGGAAAGGAGAAGATCTAAATTAGACATTAGGAAGAAATTCTTCACAATGAGGGTGGTGAGACACTGGCACAAGTTGCGCAGGGAAGTTGTGCATGCCCCCTCCCCAGAAGTGCTCAAAACCAAGTTGGATGGGGCCTTGAGCAGCCTGGTCTAGTGGTAGGTAACCCTGCCCAGAGCAGGGCGGGGGAGGAACTAGGTGATCTTTACGGTCCCTTCCAACCCAAACCATTCCATGTTTCTATGATTCTGTGTTTCTACGATTCTATGAAATACTGCCTGTTCAAGATTTCTGCAGATGTAGTGTCGTGGAGGTACCTGTGATATAAAAGAGTATATGTTGATATCACGCATTTCACACCAGCTGACCACATTCTGAAAAAAGAATATGCCTGGTACACACATTCACACTACCTCGTCTCAATTTCATACATATTGAGGACATGTTTATTTCTCAAGCCTAATCAACATTGTAACACCTAACACAAGCCACTGACTGGTTTTCTGTTATACCTTAAACTACAGACAGGCAACCTCCATGAATTTTTCCTCCTCACCATTCACATCTCATGCTGTGAATTCATTACATCACTGTTTTTTGTGACAGTATGAATCATACATTATTACTGCGTAATGTACTGTATACTGTAGTATATTATTGTAGAATACCAACACCTGAATGAAACACTCAGAAAATGGGAATGAGGATCAGGATTAGACTAAAACTAGAAGCAAAAGAGGATCAGACTCTCCAAAGACACAAACCCACTTTTTGAACTTCTAAAAGTTTAGAGTACATTCTGATCACAGGGTGGTTTGATTAAGAGCAAAACAATTGATTGTTGTATATTACATTTCAAACTGTTTTCCTTCCTCACCTTTTCATGTCGTGTCATGTCATGTCATGTCATGTCATGTCATGTCATGTCATGTCATGTCATGTCATGTCATGTCATGTCATGTCATGTCATGTCAATCATATATCATATCATATCAATATGCTGATAAGTTGTACAAACATCCTTTCTGCTATTCCTCTACATCATACTAAACTACACATTTTGTTTTTTAGGTTCTGTGCTGAAGACATCTTTCCACTCTCAAACATGGGAAAGGAGTAATAGGAAACTCCCATCAGAGAGAAGTGAGTCTTTCATCAGAGGAAGACATGTAGGCTTTTCTGTTCAGAAAGACATGTGAGATGAAAATAGGACTTCACAAGGGAACTGGTGACATGTCACTATTAGACACCACAGAGAAAGAGTGGGAAAAATGTCAGGGTGACGTCATTTGCCTGAGTTGCTTCTTATCCATCAGTTTGGGCACAGAGGTTGACTAGAGAAAGATCTGGCTGTGGATGAAGGAAAACTGTAACTTGGCCCAAGGCCCTGTCTTTCAGAGGAAGGTTTAACAATAAATGTGAAATCATGAAACTGATGTGTCTGCAAATAACTGAGCAAATATAAACTGGTAAGGCTTGCTCTTATTCTACTGTCTCTTTCATTACCTCATTGCATGACCCTAAGCAGCTTGGTAATCTCCTGATGCTCCAAGTTACCTGAAAAGATACATTGAGGATGTTATCTTTATCTGAGTGGGTTTCATCACAGCCACTTTCAGAAAGGGTTCGTGTTGAAGGTGGAGCTGATTGCTTGGACTCTTTCTATAGGCCGATAAAGAGAAACATTGACTTGCAGAAGGTCCTATCTCCTATCCAAAGAGAGGTGTAAAATATTAGAGTGTTCTGTTCCTCTTCAAAAGCCTTGTCAGTGTATTTCAAGTGAATATAGATGGAATCTTGATGTCCATTTTAAAGCAGATACTAAAAGAGATGACAGTCTCATTTGTCAGAAACTGAAATTAGAACTTATTTCTTAAATTCACATGTAATATGTGTGCCAGTAATTCTTCCATAAATGTACCCTTATTACACCAATAAACTATGTATTTATAGATAAAATGTTATCTTACATTTTATCTTGAATCTTGACAGCAGTGAGGGAATAAAAAATACCTCATGCTGATCTCTCTCTTTCAGTCTGGCCCTGAGCAGAATTCAGTTTTCTTTCACTTATTGTCTGTGACCTCATTTGATTTTAGGTGCCCGCTTGTCACCTAAAGAACTCCTCTGCTGGCTTCTACAACTGTGTTAAACTTTCTCCTACTTCCTTACAGGAGTTGAGGATACTGCAAAAGAGCGAAAATGCATCTTCAGATCCCAAGTGGCAAGAAGTTAACTCATTATTCTGGCCACACAATTTTTGATCTTTTGTAAAGAGCCAGTATACTATTCAAAACATTGTCTTGATCCTGAACTCTTTGTTTGAGTGATGCTATCACTGAAGTCAGTAGAAATTTTGTTTAAATACAAATGCAGATCCAGGTTTTTAGACTGTGAATTTATTTTTATAAACACCAAGACTATATAACTATAAATATATATTAAAAATATACATTCATGCATGGGTTTTATTAAGTAGAGGGAAATTGTCAGAGAGAAAATTAATCTTGCATCTCCCAGTAACTCAGTGAAAATGTCTTTGTGCATTTAGAAATCTCCCCTTTTATGTACATCTTTTTCTGACTTGGTAGAGCTGTTGCAAATGAGACATTTCACTAGTGAGAGCTGCTGGTTTACACTTTTGTTTAGCTGGCAGTTAAAACAAAGGACGCAAAGTTTCAAGGAGAAAATGAGAAGCAGGAACTGCAGACAGAAAGTAGTAGGCTCAAGACACGTCATGAGGGAAGGAAGAGCAAATATGCCAGCAGTTCCAGAGAAACCTGCAGTCTCTAATGTTCCTCTCTTATACACAGTTTAAATTATGCTCAATTTATACTGAAAGTAACGTATATTCTTTTTATTCATATATACATAATATGATCTAGTAGAGGATACTTCAGCATTTTTTGCAAGGGTAAATGACAGACAAGTCATGCTACACTGAGTGAAGTGTGAAAATGCTGCAAGATTACTGTTAGGCAGGTTTTAGTATCTTGACAGCTCATTTTGCACCATCTATGGTGTTACACTGCATGGTGCAGGTGTGTAACATTCATCTACAAATTTGAATTATCCAAGTTTGGGTAGGTAAACCAAGAGGGGAACATCACTACATCTTCAGCCTGTATGTGCCAAATTTCAAATCCTACGCTCTGATACATGACTGCTTCAAAGGTTTTTTTTAAGAAAGATTCTTTAAGTGAAATAACCAACCAGTATAGGGTTTTTTTCACTTAGCATCATTCCTGTAGGAGGCTAAACTTCTATTCTTTATTTCCTCCCCTCTTCCACAAAAATAGAAAGGAAATTATCATTCCAAAATGGTTAAGCAACATGAAAAAAATCTGCAAAGGAAGTGTGAAGTGCACACCACCTACAACTGAAAAATAAAGTCCAACTGAAATGAAGCCCAAGTAGACCCCTTCTGCCTTACTTCATGTACTGTCTTTTTATGTCTGTCCACTCTTTGCTAATAAATAAGCCTTACAATATGAGCTGTAGGCTGTTCTGCTATTATTTATTTGTGGTATTGGGATTTGCATGAGTTACTGTGACTATAACCTCATCAAAAAGGTAATCAACATTGTCTTGACTTCCTTAGGATGTATTTCTTCTTGCTTTTCCAAAACTAAACATCTTGCTAGAGCAAGACAGAATATTTACTGTGTCTCAGAATTGGCGTTTGGTTCATATCTATGGTAATGATGATTTGTCAGTTCTAGTTCCTTGTGTTAAAGGTATTAGTATTCTTGATCCCTTAGTCAGGCTTTCTCTTAATTCATCAAACCCACAAAGTTTTACTTCAGTAAACTCCAGTGCAGAAAACCCGGCAGAGTTCTACCCAACGGTGTCAATTCCCATACTGCTAAGGAAACTGCATACATTAAATGAGGAAAGTAACATTTTAAATGATCGACCACTCCAATTTAAGCTCATTAGCAATTTTTACATATTCTATGTAGTTGTATTCTGAAGGGACTAAAACAAGGACTCTTATGACACTTGGCTAAAATACTCTGTATCCTTCAACTGACTTTTAGGTGAAAGAGTTTCAGTTGCACACCACAGAAATGTGTGCTACGCTTCTCAGTATCTGTCACCCTGTAGCCACTGCCAAATGCTCTCATCTCTTGCAGACAGTTGTGAGGAGGAAAATAAGATTCTGCAGGCCACTGCAGTGGGCACACTGCTGTCCTATATTCAGCCGACTGTCAACCAGCACCTCCAGGTCCTTCTCCTCCAGCTCTCCAGCCACTCTTCCCCAAGCCTGTAGCACTGCATGGGGTTGTTGTGTCCCAAGGGCAGAACTCCGCACCTTGGTCTTGTTGAACCTCATCCCGTTGGTCTCAGCCCATCGATCCAGCCTGTCCAGATCCCTCTGCAGACCCTCCCTTCCTTCAAGCAGATTGACACTTCACCCAGCTTAGTGTTATCCACAAACTTGCTAAGGGTGCACTCGATCTCTTTGTCCAGGTCATTAATAAAGATATTGAACAGGACTGGACCCAGCACTGAACTCTGGGAACACCACTCATGACCGGTCTCGGGATTTAACTCCATTTACCACAACCCTTTGGGCCCAGCCATCCAACCAGTTTTTTACTCAGCAGAGGGTGTGCCTGTTTAGGTCAATGGCTGCCAATTTCTCCAACGGAGTACTGATGTCAAAGGCTTTACCAAAGTGCAACTACACCACATCCACAGTCTTTCCCTTGTCCATTAAATGGGTAATGTTGTCATAGAAGGACATCAGGTTGATCTGGCAGGACCTGCCTTTCATAAACCCATGCTGACCGTTGTCCTGTGCGTGCTTTATGATAGCACTCAAGATGATCTGCTCCATGACCTTCCCAGCACCGAGGTCAGACTGACAGGCCTGTAGCTCCCCAGATTCTCCCTCTGACTCTTCTTGTAAATGGGTGTAACATTTGCCAGTTTCCAGTCAAGTGGCACTTCCCCAGTCAGCCAGGACTGCTGGTAGATGAAGGAAAGGGGCTGATCATTTGTCAATGACATGACACATTCAGGTCCAGGGATCACATGTCCAGTTTTTTGAATGCTTGGAAGGAATAAATAGAATATTCTTTGTTGTGGGAGTCCCACGACTTTTCTCCATGTTGCTAAAAATTCAAACTAAGCAAGACTATGATAAACATACTCAAGAATAAGGCTGCGAGAGCTGTGCTTGACAAAGCCATCCTCAAAGACTTATACATGTAGGTAGACCTTTGAAGATCTCATTCTGTTTGCTTCTCTGTAGCCCTTAGATGACTTTTTACAATGTCTGCCTTCATGAAAGAAGAATTGGGGTTGCAAAAGAACCTATTTATTCTATTAATGTAGCTGAGATATATTTAAGTGGTATAACCAACACCAATGAACAGAAGATAAAGACAGGAAAAAACCTGAAATACAGCACAAGTTTACAGCAAGGGTGCCTGTCACTTAATATGAACTAATTGAAAAGAGGAGACAGACAAGTTGTAGCAAGTTCTGTTGTATAAAAATATGGAAAAAAATTCTCCCCAGAGAGAGGCATGTCAATCACTAGAGCAGGCTACCCTGAAGTCTGTGGGACATCCGTTCCTGAAGAATTTTAAAACTCAATGAAAAAGGCCTCTATAACCTGATTTGACTTTGAAGTTACTCCTGTTTTGAGCAGCAGGTTCAACCAGATGACCTCTAAAAGTCCATTCCAACTTAAGCTATTCTAAAATGTTGTGATGGTCTCACTGTCTTTTATATCTTCATATCAAAAGTGTATGCAGTTCTAGAAGTGTTACATTAACCAAAGGAAAGTAATAGTTGAATGCAGACTATGGCATGTGAAATAAATAACAGCACATATGATAGGACGACAGAGCAGGTGATTCCGAGTTTCCTTTTGGCCATCAGGAATATATACATATGTTGCAAAGGGGACATATATATATGTGTATATATGTGTATGTACGTATATATACACATATGTATATGTGTATATATGTGTGTATATATGAAAATGTACATACATACAAAATTACCGACTTAAGCAACAAAATAGAATACAAAAACCCCAATACTTTATTTTTCCTTCCAACCTGAACACCAACATCACAAAAATATATTTTTTTGTGATTTGCATGACAAATTCCAGCCTTGATGTCATCATTAGCAGTGCCATCAAGGCTGAAAATATTGCAATACAATGTTATAGTTTAGCTACAGGCAGACTCAGTGGGCCTTCCTATATATTTCGAATAAAAGAATGAATCATACATGAAGCAGGTAGGGACAACTTTTGGTATCTGGATTTTTGAAACATTGGTTTCTGTGGTGAAAGATAGGAATTTTTTTTTTGAAAAAAATGATTGCTTGTATTAGGCTTCAAGAGTCTAAAAATAAATAAATTATAGTCATGGGAAAAAGAAAGCACAGAAAAGATTTTTTAAAAAATAACATTTTTATTAACAATGTGAATCTACTTTGGAAAATGTATAGATTTAAAAAAATAGAAGAAACTGCTCAGTGGAGCCATTCCTGTTAAGAATTCTCTCCAGTTTAAGAGAAGTTTAAGAGAAGAGGTTTAAGCTTAAGAGTTTAGGAGAAAAGAATAATATAGGTGGATTCCTGGATTAAGAACTGCACTCCTTGGAATGAGGAGATGCCATGTTCTCTTCAAACTTGGGGCATGTCGTCTGCTGCTGCTATTCTCTTCAGCTCTGTGCTATCCAAAGCCTTTGCCACGGACATTATTGAGCCACATCACCCAGAGCCATGGCCCCTGGCCACAACTGCCCCATTAGGACACTGGCTGCTGACAGAAGGATGGTGTGGTCTGCTTACTGTCTGCACTCAGTTTAATGCATTTTAACATAAAATCCTAACCGATTGCACTCAATGATAGCAAAGGAATTTTCATCTGTAGCATCTGGCTTCCAGGCTCTGGATGAGAAAGAGGAAACAGGCTGTGTTTCTTAAAACAGGATAACTAATTGTAAACCAGAAATACACTTTTGTTGTCTTTAGCAGATGCAGAGGTAAATCATATTGTATTCTATCGTTATCACTGTGAATTTGCTGAAGGGAAAAAACCCTCCTCCTTGGCACACTAGAGAGCCTCCTGCCTGCTAACTTTGACATTTTGCTGTTCCCTTCAAAGTGTTCTTCTTGTGCAACCCCACCAAGTTTCCTCTACGTCACTCTTGCAGCCTGTTTCCTGGTCTCTTTGGCCTCTGCAGGAAGTTGGCAAACCTCTTCTCCATGTGGATGCTTATGTGTCATAATAAATTTTCCCCTCCTACTATCGACCCACCCTACCATTTAATAAAAGTGCAGAAATGACCTAGAATTTCCTCCACAGGGAATGAACAGCAAACAAGTTGAATCTGGCAGTAATCTTCCCATTTCAGTGACTTACATACTTTCCCCTACAACCACAATGCAACAGCCTTCTCAAATATACTGCTGGTTGTCTAACACAAGCAAAACTCATAAATGTAATCTTCCGCAATTACTGTTCCTTGACCAAATATTGTTTCCCCAGTCATTTTCCCTTCACAACATGGATCTTGATCATATACAACTGCTATTATCACACTAAAGCTATTGAGTCCCAAATAAATGATATGTTCTTTCTTTCCCTTCCAGTCTCTAAAAAAATCTCAGTTTATAGATTGGGATGTAGGCATAGAGAAATTATCCTTCCATCATATCTCTTCTCAAGACATCAGAGTCCACACCTAAAGTAATAATTCCTTGATTTCAGTGGATATTTAACTTAAGGAGTGGGTGATGTTTTCCAATATTCACTCTTCTGCAGAAAACAGTTTGCTTAACATGGGATTCATCTGACTGTCTTAAATTGTCTCTGTTCTAGTTAGTTGTTCCACTAATAGGCATCGACAATCAGTGGAGAAAGCAGGGAACCTTAGCATATCAATTATCTCATTTCAAATTAGAGACAAATATTAAAGTACAAGATTCTGCTGATTAGATATAAAAAGTCTGGATAACTTGCCCTGATATAGATACCATAGGGCAGATAAGCGAGACTCCAGTTTCTCATGCCGTTCACTTAAATAATATTATTAAACAAAGAGCCAGGACACATCAGTTCAGTGTCCGTGATTCTTGATTCAACCTTTAAAGCTGATGATAGCCACTGGAATGGTATTTTGATAGCAATACAACACTTGACCAACTGCCAGAGAGGAGCAGCTGTCATCCCTCATTGAACAAAACTTTTGAGGAAGATTATTCAGTAACAGAGCTGGACAAACCCCATATAGATTAATGCAATAATGGCCTGTATTAGGCAGACCTTGCAGATCTGTTAAGATTCCAAAGACTCAATTTCAGCATAGTGCAGCATGTTGGAAGTTGCGTTGATGCAACTGTGGCATTTGCAATTTTGAAAAAACTTCTTTTTTTCTGCACTTTATGTAATTATAAACCTATTTTTGTTGCTTGCATGTGTAAATTTCGTACTGCAGAAAGTCACTTTATAATCTGAAACTGTACTTGATACTTTTTAATCTGTAATTGAAAAATAGACCTTAAGATAAAAAATCAAGGTCTAGATAATGAAATCAGAACTTACTCTTATCCAGAGTGGTTCTGAATGGTGAATGTATCACATCCCTCCTAGAAACAGTCTTCTCACTCAAAGAAAGAAGCTGTGAAAAATGAGTCCTCACATAGCTCAGTAACTAGCCTTTTTCAGACCTGAAGATAAAGCTGGAATATTTAATCACCCGGGAACAAACTGTTTGATAAAATGTTCTACGCAGAAAAGAAAAGATGCAAAGAGAAAAATAGACAGAAGTTTCATTAATCCATAAACAAATTATTTATTTGTATAAATAAATATTTGTATTGAATACATTCTGCATTAAAATATTTTTTCCCAGAATTAGAATAAGGAACTGCAGGATGTGCGTGGAATGTGAAGTTCTAGGGTAAAACGTGAGTAAAAGCAGAAAACTCAGAAGAATTGAAAGTCATATTAGAAAAGGTGGAAAACAAGAATTAGAGACGGAAAGGGTCAAGAATATTCAAATACTATTCACCAACTAAACTAACTCAGTCTTGTTATTAGGACTATTGCGTCAAAAATTATATCAACCTTGATATAACTACTGACAATGACTATTCAAACTCAAATGACATATTGTTCAGATATACATATTTCATGTGTATTGAGCACTGCTGCCATTAAATGGTCCAGTTGGGTCTGTGATTTCCTTGGGGATGAGGGGGGAACAGGTGGGACTTTGTTCTTGCAGAAAACACATAATAACGATCTCTGCATTTGAGAAGGAAAAATTACTCTGCCATATGTCTTGAACACTGCACTGCAAGTGTTAGACTAAATCTGCCTGCTAAGGGTTACCTTCACATCAGTCCTGGATTTCCATCACCGAGCTGCCTAATGAGCAAAACACAGAGAGAGTCTCAAGGGGTGAAGCACATTCCCTGTCTTCAATTCTTAAAACATCCATCCTCCTGCCATATATGTCTTATGGCTCTTGGCTATTGCTAAGAGTAGAAGGGATCCTGGAGTGTGAACCACAGAAGGAACATTTTTTGCAGAAGACAGATCTTTATTGTCATGTTGTTGAGGCTCCAGACCATGAAAGGGAAAGGAAAAGGGAAAGAGAGTGATTCAACCATTTAGAAATGTTGTGCTGGTAATCACTTTTATGAAAGCATGCTAAGACCATATGGTAAGTTTGAAAGAAATCATCCACTGGGAGGAGGGTGATGAAAAATGTAGATACAACTAAGAAACAGGGAATAGAAGAAAATAGTTTGCTTCTCCTACCATTTGACACCATCAAGAAATTAGATTTAGTTCTATTCAAACTACTTCAGGTCTTTCCCTTTCTCAACAGTCATAGATTTAACATCATTTTTTATTATTCTTTGCTTTTTAGTGGTATTTTTTAGAGTTTGGGAAAAAAAAAGCATGTCAGATTTGAAGCTTCAGTTACATCAGTTACTTTTTTGGCATACTATAACTCCCAGACTTTTAGGGCAATTGCTCCTGTTGTAACCAGTGGCAGCAAGCAGAACATCTCCTTGGACTCCAGCCTTGCTTTCCACTTGTATACACTAGACCTCATATCTAGTGACCTTCCTAATGTGCTACAAGACTTCACGTCCCCTCCACTCCATCTTTCAAGAGCAATTGCAACCTGAATAATTAGAAAATTCTGTTCCACTATAGTATTTCTTAAACCTCACTATAAAGATCAGCTTCTTTTTGGAATGCCTGAAAGAGAAAAGGCTCCGTACACAGGTTCTTGGTTTTGTTTTTTCCTTTTTTCCTAGGACAAAGGCTCCCTATCTTACTTTTGACTAAAACACCAGTAAATTCTTAATTAACAGTTTGTCACGGGTATGCTCTCTTAGATGGAAACATTCAATATTAAACCAAAGAGTAGCAACATGGCTGCTGAGATGATATTTTGTTGGAATTATTCCCAAGTCCTGTTCTTCATGGTGCAGTATATCAGTGTGCTATATAATTGGCACAAAACTAGCTCTTTATAGGATTTTTGTTTAATTTATTCTTTATTTCTTTAATCAGGATCAATGTATAGAAAAAGAGCCAAATTAAATTTAAGTCTCTTTGCTGGCAGCTGTACAAATTTTTAGATGTGAGATTTCAGTCAATTTCTGCCAGGAACATCTGCCTTGAACTCATTTTAGTCTTACTAAGGTTGTCACCCTTCCGAAAGGAATTCCTGTTTCCCTTCCTTTCACACACATGCACATTGCTTATCAGGGCATCTAGAGGAACACACAGATCTGTGTGATTAAGGAAAAAAAAAGATAGCCTGTCACTCTTCATATCCCTTGGATTCAACAGAAAGGAAATTCATTTTAGTGAGCATTGAAACCAAACAATAGCAACTTTGCAGCTGGTTTCAGGGATCTGATGTCAACAACACAGAAACACATTTTTATCTCATTTGAGATTTATTGAAAAAGCAGAGTGCTTGATAAACAGTGGCTGACAAAAACCAAAACAGATTACCTCAGCAAGTAAATTGGGATGAGAGAAGAATTGTGCCATACATACTTTGGAACATATCAAACATATCCATTTATTATAAAATATTAGATATCTGTAACATAATTTCTGTAAAGTTTCATCCATAGAGTTACATTTCTCTGCCTGTGTATAAGAATTACTAGCTTAATTATTGAGAAAAAATCCATTTTTTTGAGCACTGTTGTATTTACAGATGTTTGAATTAAAAGCTGTTTTCATCAATGTTTATTCATCCCTGCTGCTGACTCTATGGGTCTCTATGGGTGACCACCTTCAAAAAAAAAAAAAAAAAAGAAAAACCAGGTCTTCTTTGAAGCTTTCAGAGATAACATAATTAAGTATTAGTTATAAATTATTTTTGCTTGCTTTGTAAGAGGTAGTATGACCCAATTGCTTTTTCTATTCTCTACATGGGATCTTCCTGTTTTCTTTAGCTCCCACACTACTCTTTCTTATCTTCTGTAAGAAATCCAGATGGCTAAGTTGTAGGATAGCCCATGCTTGGTGACTAATGCACTAACGCAGAGGATGTTATGTTGCCTGAAGAATAGGCAATGAGTAAACAATTAAAAGATTGTTTACACTGTCTGAAAAAAACTTCTGAAAATGTCTTTCACAGAATCCAAATCCTAACCTCCCATTTGCTGTGTTCTGTAACTCCCTCAGCATCTTTCAGTACTTTCCAGTATTTATTAACAGCGAAGTCTTTCACCAAAAAAACACACAACTTTATTGCTGATCAGCATGAAGGGAATTTCATAAATATGTGCAGTATTAGACAACTTGTTTAAACATGAGTATGGTCAACCACTGGTTAAAGTTATCCCAAACACTGGGCAGCACACGGTAGGACCTCACAGCTCTTTAAGAGCCCTTATACATGGAGATGAATGTGTCTGCTGTGCCATGTTCTAACAAGTGACCTAGAATCAAGGCAGAAACACACGTCCACATGGAAGATTGTCCGGAATTGAAATATTGGTGATAGCATGAGTTACATCTTCCACAGAAGGGAGTGGGAGGGAAGAGAAACTTGCTTCCTCTAAAGAAGAAAAGGAAATCCAAACTCATGAACTGAATGCAATGCGTCATCTTAGGTTACATCTACATTAATGAACTAAACTGTGCTGAAGAACATTTCTGAGCACTATGCATACTGTTAAAAAAACCTGTGGCTTGGCTTTGCATTAAATGAAATAACATATTCTGAGATATGACCATATGGACTGGCTGTTTTTTGCTTCTGCAGCGTGTAAGTTCAAGAGAAAGTCCACCAATATAAAGTTGACTAATATCTTAGGAATAAATTTCTTGAGGAACATAATGAATGGCAAAGGAATAAGGATTACAGGCATTGTACCTAAATATGGTACAATAAAGGAATGCTTATATACTTTTCAAAGTAAAAATATAAAAGCAGGATTTACAGATCATATCAGTTTGCAAATTTATGCTCCAATAGACAGTCTAAAGCTGGTTAACATTGGCAATAAACAGCACTGTAAATTGACTAAGGGATTGGTGCTGTGCTGGATATGGTGGGGACTAGCAGAAAGGATAAAAAGAAAGAATACTAATTACAGCAATTAATATGCCATTTGATGTCTTTCCCTCTGGGAAATACATTAAAAGACTTTCTACATGATTTTTCAGAAATTGTATTCCTTTGCAATGAGCTTTTATGCGATACCCACTTTAAGGCAGTATACACCTCATGCTGTGTCTCCGAAGGCTTTTTTATTTCAATTACCAGCCCCTGGTAGGAGGCAGATGTTGTCTGTCTGTCAGGACTTTCACAGAGTCAACAGTATTCCTAGTAAACCATAACAACCACCCTGTCCTATAGGGACTTACTCGGAAAACTCTATTCTTGGTTTCCAAGTTTGGATGAGTAAGAATTTGAAAAGCGTTATTTTTTACTTGGAAGATTAAGAAAAACAGAAACATTTTTTCCTCTCATCGACACAGCTAAGACCTTTTGACTGTTGCACAATTATCCGCAAACCCATGCCAATATGAACTACAATGATCCCAAATGTAAATGAGTAACCAAACAGCTTTTGAAAAGGCAGAGGAGAAGTATATTTATGGATTAATTGCCTACTATGATACTAGATAATGCTATCATATAAATAGCAAACATTCCCTGGCTGCTACTTCATGTGATCAGTTTTATTGCTGAGGACACAGGCAGACAGCTTAGAGGGTCTCCAAGCGTGACAGTACATAATGTCACATCCAATAGCGCACGCAAGGTAATTCCTCCCCCTGTTTTACCATTACAGAACAAACGTGGGGAGGCTGTGTTGCCACAAATGATATTTTGGAGGATAGAACTACTCTTTCAAAATGGCTTTCCCCTGTTTACCTCTGCATAGTGCTCACCCCATTTACCTTTCAGAGTTCACTGTCTCAAAGGTCCAAATTTTTCAGTGTAACTGTAACTGTTTTGCAAAACAAAGCAGCCTTCATCTCTTCTATTGAGTTTCTTAAGAATTTTCCTTATGTAAGGTGAAACTCAAGTAATCCACAGACATGAAAGCAATGCCTTTGCTCTTTGAACAATTTACATTGATGGAAGGAGAGCATCTGAGGCAAGTGGGACACAGTTAAAGCCACTCCTGCTCTTAGGGAGATCTGTTTCTTGCAACTCTATTTAGGTTGCTCTCAAGAGTGCTAGAGGCTTGGACTTACATAGGTTAGACCAAGGAGTGAAGAGTAAGAAACTGCGTTGCTGAAACTGCTTTACCACCATGTAACTTGGTTGTGGTGTAGAAAGTTTAAGATCTGACTGTCAAACCCACAAACCCAGATCATTCCATCAGGCTTTCCACTCATAACTGCCTTAACCAAATACTTTTTCACTTCCAAATGTTTTTACTGTAATTGAGCAGCAACTAAAGAACAATACTGCAGAGCTAAAATAGAAATGAAAATCCCACACGCTCTGCTGCTGATGGAGTTTTTGCACTCATTGGTCATATTTCTATCCTGTTTGACTGTGTTGCTACTATTTTCCTTCATTCTTTTTCCAGAGGTTTCCTATAGTTAAATCTGATGACAGTTATTGTTTCCATTGTTGATTTTCTAGTGCAGTGATCAGAACAGTGTATTGCTTTGCTATAAGTAATAAAACATTAAAAAAAGACCCCAAAAAAACTTAGAAAGGATGAGCCCAGTGAAATAACAACAAGATGCCTCTGGTCTACGAACATCACTGAAAGGTTTCCATCCAGGACTTCCAAAGATGCTCCTGGATCTGCAGAAACATTGCATACAGAAGATTAATAACTGTATAAACATGCGTATTTCTTAGCTCATTTCAGAAAACGGAAAAATAGGAGTCGTTATGAGAGACAAATAGTACATCCTATACATTCCTTTATTTGTATGGTATCCTTTAAGGAGGAAATATCTCCTAAACTGAAAATTATACTCCTGTATTGAAAATAAGAATTTATCTAACACGAAGATGAATGGTCTTCCACCACATTGAGATGCAGCTGAAGTGAAAGACTAGTCAGCAGTATTCTCTTAATCTAGGATTCAAGAACGAGGTGGCTGAAGTCCCTCCTGTCTGTAATGCTGTTATTTTCCTTTCGCATCTTCTCTAACAGACAAATAATGTGGGCCAACTGTGCAATTCTCTGCAGTAGTACACCTGGGGTTGATGACTATGGAGAACACGTTAGTACTGAAAAAATCAGAGCTTCTTTATTTAGCAACAACCTTGGATGTATTTTCTTTATGGTAACTACAAAGCAATTTCTACTACAACAGAAATAAAAATGCTTGTAGCTCCATAATCAGCAGGAAAACAATGTGAAATTGTGAAGGAGCACATATGCACTAAGCTGCCATGTTCGATGCTCAGAGTCCTCTAGGACTTTCCAGGTCCTCTCCAACCCGCAGACCTCTGTCATACTGATCCTTGAGACACTTACGCATAAACAAGCCTGACTTTTTTAATCCTTAAAGGTATGACTGTGTCCTTCAGTGAAGACTATTTTCACTGCCTTAAAATAGACATCAGACCCTAGTTCTTCAGCTGATATTCAGGGTTGTCAGCATAGAAAATGAGGAGCTGAATTTTGACCTCTCTCTTCACTAGCCATTCAGGCAGTTTGAAGATTTCTGTCTAAAAACCACCACCACCACCACCCCCCCCCAAGCTTTGAAAAAGAGAAAAGTACCACCAAAAAAAAGAGAAAACAGTATCACAGTATATGCTAGCTACATGGTCTAGTATATATTTTCTTTTTAACAGTTTCTGCTACATTGTGAAGTACAGTGCAATTCCATGTCACAGGTGAGGATTTGATATAAAAATGCTAAAACTCAGAACATGCATAGTGTAAAGATCTATATCTAAAATCTAAGTGCTGAGTTAGTGTTAGAGTCCTAAATGCTTTAGAGGAAATCTGCTTGGATAGGTATTCTTCAGGTCTAGTTAGAAGACTGTGTCATTGGAATGGATCTAAACACAACACTATATCACTTTTTGGGACTACTGCTACCCTTTCCTTAAAACTTATACTACAGTCATGGACATATTTGAAGCGCCCAGGTAGTTAAATGAAAAAGTGAAACAAAAGGATGGTATGCAATGGAATGGAATGGAATAGAATAGAATTATTTTCGTTGGAAAGGACCTACAATCATCATCTAGTCCACCTGCCTGACCACTTCAGGGTTAGCCAAAAGCCAAAGCCTGTTGTTAAGTGCATTGACCATTGTATCAGCAAAGAAATGTGACCTAATGTCCAATCTAGACCACCGCTGATGCAGCTTTGAACCATTCCTATGTGTCCTCTGACTGGACACAAGGGAGAAGAGATCCGCTCCTCCTACTTCACTTCCTCTCCTCTGGAAGTGACAGAGAAAAATGAGCTCATGCTTCAGCCTCCTTCTCTCCAAATTAGAAAAACTCAGCTGCTCCTCAGAGGACATGCCTTCCAGCCCTTTCAGCAACTTTGTTGTCCTTCTCTGGACTCATTCAAGGACCTTCATGTCCTTCATAAACTTTGGGGCCCAGAACTGCACACAGTACCCAAGGCGAGGTTGCATCAGTGCCAAATACAGTGGGATACTGATGGCTGTGCTGTGTTTGATGCACCCCAGGATGCTGTTTGCCTGTTGGCTGCCAGGGCACATTGCTGATTGGCATTGAGCACGCTGCCAGCCGGCACCCCCAATCTCCAGTTGTTTTCAGCAAGATTCTGCTCCACTATTTCTGAGAGAGAAAATGAAGCTAACAAGAACTTTGCAAGGATCAGGCATGCAGATATTAGTCCAGGCTTTTCTATTTTAGATACACTCAGGCCGAGAAGATGATGTTTTGTTCTTGGTTTTTTTGGAAGCTTTGCGTTACTCACCATGATAATTCCCATTCCATTTCCGTAAGTGATTTGAAACGAGCTTTTACTGGTTTATTGGGAACTGGAAGAAATGAGTGATGGGTATACCCATCTGTGTGAATCTTCAGATCAGGTCCTCCAATAACCATAGTCATTAACATATTTGAATAAATTGCTATTTAATAATAGTGTCATAGGGAGATCATCTGCATTGATAGGTCTTCCTTGATAAGTACCCTAAATCTAAATAGGCAATACTGATAAGCTGTAGTAGCAAGGTGCCAGCAGGAGTAGGTATGTATACAGAAAGACACAGACGTTAAATTAAATAAATATGTATTCACATTAAAGTAGCATTATGATTCTTCTGTTTGAAAGCAGAGACAATATCAAACAGATAATTTTTTCCTTCCCATTAGACTGCCTTTCCAGTAGACTGAAAATAAAACTGATGTGAACATTCCAGGTGGACAGCAAGGGTTCAGTTTTCCCATCTTCCAGGCAAAACATTGTGCTTTCCAAATACTTGAAAGTACTTTAGTTATTTATGCATTTTGCAAAAATAGTATTTTGCAAACGAATAGCATTGGGAAATTCTATCAAAGTCTGCTGAACACAGGGGCTCAAAAAGCGTTCAAAATTAAATAACTCAAAATTGCACCCAGGCCACAGTGCTGTGGGCAGTGCATGAAGCTCCACCCTACTCCTGCTGTGTCAGTGTCAACTGACTGCTCCCAAGAGCCTCTCTGCCCCCAAAATGACCTGGCAGGGAAAAGAGTTACAAGTTTTTGCTATACCAAAACAGAGGGGGAAACATTACCTTGCCCACATGTGGCTCATGTCCCCCTTTCCAAAATGACCAAAATTGCTGAGTTGTAGTCTATGTCGAAGTAGCAAATCAGGCTTCTTTCAGTCAAAACCAAGACCTTCTGTGATGACAAAATGCACTATGAAAATATCAAATCAATGCACTGTCAAAAGAAAAAAATCAAGGTTCAAGAATTACTGCGAAAGATGTAGAGTAATGTCCTACATTAAAAATCCATCAAGTGCCAAAACCTAGATATTTTGGTCCTATAAAACTAGTTAAAAGAAAAAAAGCAGAGGAGAGCAACAAGGTCAACTAGAAAATCTCTAACAACTCCATATGGAAATGATAAGGGGCAGCAGAAGAGACATGGTGGGTAAAGAAAGGGATGTCAACTGGAGACCATAATAGAAATTTATAAACATGATTAAAAGGGAGAAGGTGAGTAGGACATGACAGTTCTTTACCTTCTTCTGTACAAAATTCATATGTATCACATGTCAAATGGAATTTTACATGGTGCCCCAGAATTCCCTTCTCTCTGAACAGTAGATTTGATGGGTGGACTGTCCAGTACATGAGGAATTGTCTGGACAGTTACATCCACAGGATAGTGCTCAACAACTCAATGCACAAATGGAGATCAGTAAGGAGTGGTGTCCCTCAGGGGTCTAAATCGGGCCAAGTACTTTTTAATATCTTCATCAATGGCATAGACAGTGGGATTGAGTGCATCCTCTGTAAATTTGCAGAAGACACCAAGCTGAGTGGTGTGGTCAACACCCTTGAGGGATAGGCTACCATCCAGATGGACATGAAGAAGCACAAGAAGTGGCTCCATGTAAACCTCAAGAGGTTCAACAAGGTCAAGTGCAAGGTCCTGCACCTGGGTCGAGGCAATTACTGGTATCAATACAGGCTGAGGGATGAAGGGACTAAGAACAGTCTTATCAAGAAAGATTATGGGGTACTGGTGGGTGAAAAGCTGGACATTAGCCAGCAATGTGGGCTTGCAGTCCAGAAAGCCATCCATGTGCTGGGCTGCATCAAAAGAAGCAGGGCCAGGAGGTCGAGAGAGATGTTTCTGCCCCTCTACCCTGCTCTGGTGAGACCCCTCCTGGAGTGGTGCATCCAGCTCTGGAGCCCTCAGTACAGGAGATACATGAATGTGTTGCAGTGAGTCCAGAGGAGGACCACAGAGATGATCAGATGGATGGAATACTTCTCCTGTGAGGACAGGCTGAGAGAGTTGGGGTTGTTCAGCCTGGAGAAGAGAAGGTTCTGGGGAGATCTTATTGCAGCCTTTCAGTACTTAAAAGAGTCTTATAGACAGATGGAGACAACCCTTTTAGCAGAGCCTGTTGCAATAGGACAAGGGAAATGGTTTTAAACTAAAAGATGGTAGATATAGATACAAGGAAGAATATTTTTACAATGAGGGTGATGAAACACTGGGACTAGTTTCTCACACAGGTGATAGGTGCCCCATTTCTGGAAACATTCAAAGTCAGTCTGGATGGGGCTCTGAGCAATCTGATCTAATGCTTATTTCAGGGGGAGTTGGACTAGATGACCTTTCAATGTCCTACCAGCTCAAGATAGTCTGTGATTCTATGGTTCTATGAAATTGAAGGTGTTAGACACAAAATAAAGATATTTGTTCAGTAGTATAGTTCAGCAATGGAGAGTCTCTAGGCATAGGACATTTTAGGTAGCAGACACATGGATTTAGAAAAAATTTGGTTAAGTTCAAAGAAGAAAAATGGTACCTTCTATCTTGCACTGATATGGATTATGCTTTTGATGGCTAAGTGAATCCTTGAGCACAAATTGCTATAGCCTAGAAGACTGCAGGTGAAAAGAATTGTCATGCCATTTCCCTGTTGTTATGTTTTGCTTAGTAGCAGCTACCAGCCACTTGCAGGGACAAGTTAGAAGAACAGATGGACTTCCATATATGTCCTATTGAGCTGTTCATATGTTCAGCATTCATTTTTCTTCCAGACTGGTTCAAAAGAATAACTAGTTCTGAAGAGCAACCCAAAAGAAATATTGCGGTACATATATACCTTTCCCTTAATTTTGCAGTGCTGGCAGTATCACTGAAGCCTGTTTACACCTGAAAATACTGACCCATGTTCCAGATCTTCCGCTGGGATCCTCTGTGTCACTGATTTACACCATCACATTCACAAGCACCATACAGGTAAATACTTATCAGTTACATTTCTATTGGTACTGAGCTGCCAGCCCTGCAGCCTCCTAAAGTTCATCTGTTTCTTCAGGCACGACCATGAAAAAATAGAATGAAACTTCCCCAAAAGGAAAATGATTTTCTGGATAGTCCTGTATCATCTTTCACCTTGCAATATTTCAAGCACATTACTTAAGAACAAACAATCCAGAAAGTGAACTTTGTTCTTTATTATCACATTGGAACTTCTCCATCTACAGCCAAAGTAAGCACTAGGCTGAACATAACACCAGGCAGCACCAAGGACAGCTTTTGCTGTCATCACACCTCACTTTACAATGAAGTTGGAAAAAGAACCTTATTCACTTTTCAGCTGAAGGTTTTCCATGCTTCTGACCAATGTCTGATTAACCAGCTCATCTTCAGATGCTTACAAGTTAGATACCAATTGTCTGAGATAAAGAGGTCACTTTAATATTGCTACTTTTTTCATTTCACAGCTGAGTTGCTGAGTCACATATACCCACCCCTCTGTGAAAAAGAATAATGGAGGCCACTGGATATTTAGGGGTTTTTTGCAATGATACTTTTTATTATGTAACCGATAAAGGAAAACAATTGTCTTCCCCACACTTACTCACCTACCACTGAAAAATATGAAGTGTTTCAGGCTGCAGTAATGATTGTATTCATTAAAAGGATTTCACTTAACTGAGCCATGCTGGGATCTTGCATGTTCTATTGTTACAATAAATTTCCCATTTTTACAAGAGTTACAGGTGTTCTTCTAGATGTGACAAGAACACATATCATTCCTGGTCTGGGGCTGTGTTCTGTCTTTCTGCAGTGAATCTGCGCAGTGCCTATTTGAACCTGGATGGCAGTCCATGACAAAAGTATTTTTATTATTATTATTGCAATTAAAGGTAAACACAACTCAACAATCTAAGTATCAGAAATAAAAGCAAAATCTCAGTATTGTTGGCTCCAAAGACAGTTTCTTTCACAATGGTACATGTAATTTATTTAATAGTTTCTCATTTTTCCTCATATTTGCTTACTGTTTGTCTGCTTTCCCCAACTGTGTGCAATAGATACTAGAGCAGAACAGCGATCAAATAACCGTTTTAGGAAGCTAAACGTGCCTCATAACATTTGATGTTCCCGGACATCTCTCGGTACTTGATCAGGTTACAGATTATTTAGCTGTCCTGAGAATTTCCCTGACCTGAGTTAACTGTGGCTAAAGTTTATCTCTCATTTCCTGCCCTATCCCCCTCATAAATCCCAGCTCCTGGTTACACTGTCGGGCACCAAAGTCAAGCCTGAGTGTGTCACAGCTTTGGAACTCTGGAACAGCTTCTGTACCATCCTCAGGGCTAGCCTATTCCTTCTTTCCACTTTGTGCCTTGCATGAATTGATCAACACTGATTGTTAAAATACTGTCAGCTTAGAACCAGCTTTACTAACCAAGACCAGGTCCCTTTTAGCGAGATAAAAACCAGCAGAGGTCTCCAAAAATACCCTAACTGAATTGCATCACTTGTGCTCCATTTTCTTCACTAGAAAATGTATCTACTATTCCAAATTTTTTCCATTTCTCTTTTGTGACTATATAGGTTAAAGTATTCACTAAGTTTTCTGGTAATATATATAGCCTGGCAGCTGCCTCTGAGAATAAATTTACCTTTCAGTAGGACTGCTTTGAGCTCTTTGGCAGTCCTTTCAAACCATCACCCCTGTGCTGAACTGTGCTGCAATCAATGAAGGGAAGACCATCAGTTAATAAACGTTTCAGTTTTAAAGCAGCAGAATTGGTTTATGTTCCTTTACTGAATAGAACATGAAACCAGTAAATCTACTGTTGAACTGGACCGTAAGGGAAAGTGTATGCTTCACTGCAAGGCAGTTGTTAGCACAGACAGTGTAGCATTGCCTTCCCAAGGCAGGCATAGCTTTGCCCTATGAACTTGGACATGCTGCCTTCTCACACCGAGTCTGACTTCCTTAGATAGCCAAACGAAGCTCCATAGCCTGCTTTGTTCCTAGATCATCCGACATGTTTAAAATCTAGACTTTCTCTCAGCTGTCTGCACAGACAGACAGTATCATGTCCTGCAATACCTGTGACTATGTGTAGGCCCAAGCGTACAATTTTCATTGTAGAGGATCAAGATCTCAGTTCACATTTTATAAAGACACAGAAGACGCAGAAGCTGGGTAAAGAGGTTTAGAAAGTAAAGCAAAGATGTTCCAGATGCATTAAATTCTAATTGTGAGTAGTTTAGGATGCAATTTTTCACAGATATTCAAGTGAATCCAGTTAAATTTCAGTGTAACTAGAAATATTAAGTCACATAAGTTGTTTTAAAGATTCCAGGATTCACAGAATTGTTTTAACCACCAGTATTTCTCCCACGTCATTTTTTATTAGTATTTGAATAATCATACTCTTAGGCTTCTTTTTCTCCTCTAATGTAAGAAGACTGTCTCCAAAACTAAAGGACACATTAGGCTGCCTTACGCAGTTAGGAATGTTAGTTAGTTTCATTACTACAGAAAAACCTTATTTGTAAAATGCTGTAGAAGAGATTTTTCTTGCTTAAAGGAAAAAGGAATCCATATAACAAGCTGGAGAACATAAAGTAGTAATAGTGGCACCATGGTTTAACTCATTTGAGCCTGCTTATATGACAAACAGATCTTCAGATGCAAAATGTCTTCTGAGAAATGCTGGCTCAGTGTTTGCAGAAGAAGAGACGTGGAGGAAACAAGCAGAGTGGTGAGTGAACTACCACAGAAGCTCTTCTTTCACAGAAGTCCAAAGAAGAAGTTTGTAAGGTTTTAATAGGTTTAGTCACAGACTTATTTAGGTCACCTGTTTCAGTCTTTCTAAATATAACAGAGTATTTTGTAAATATGAACTTTTTCCTGTAATTCGTTAATCCTGTTATTGCTTCAGGCAATCACTGAATATTCTTGCTTTCAATGTCTTCTGTTATGCCAAAATTTAGATCAAGGGTTTGAATCAGTTAGCTCCTACTCTATCATCCTCTATTGGTTTACTTCTCAATATTCTTCTCTAGAAAGCATCTGAAGCAATATTTAAGCATACATGAATTAATTCGTATAGTTTTTCTTTGTGGCAAGCACTTTGTGTACCTCATGCTGTTCAGTATCCTGAGGCAGATCTACAGTAGAAACAGTTTATCTGGATTAGCCTCCTTGATGAAACTGCAACACACTATACCTTGCAGAAAGCAAAGTTTTATCCATCATTCCTTATATTTTGTTAATTTCTAATCCCTAAGAGACATTTTATCAGAATAGTGCTCCAGCAAGGTCTGCTCACTGCCCCTGCTGGTGTCTCTTCCAAGGCCCGTATAACCCAGGTTAACAATACACCAAACAGGCTGCCTTCTGGGTATTTCTCCAGGTCTTCCTCACGTGAAACTTTTGGGTTTTCACCTTCATTCCACTCAGGTGATCACACATTCTTGTAAGAACTATTCTGCAGGCATTTGTTAGTACAGAAATCACTTAAGTGTAAATCCAGCTTGCAGCTATCTCCTTGTAGCCTGCTACTGTTTGTATTGCTTCAAATGAAATGGCCTTTACACTCATCTCAGCTTGTGATGCTGCTGTTGAAGGTGTACTTTTTTCCACCTCAATTCAGATTTTGTTCTTGCCTATGATTTTTTTCTGCAATTGTTTTATGTGAATACTTATCAGCAATCCAGAGACACCTTGGGTGTCACTGCCCTAATGCCTGGTTTCTACCCCATCTGTGGTTCCTCCACTCATCTCCATCAATACTATCCCTCACAGTCAAACAAAATTTCAGTTTCCTGGTTTATCATTCCCTCCTTGTTCACTTCTAACCTCTGTGTGGGTTTATCAAAGTATCTGTTACTGTATGATAATGCGTCTTTCGTGTCATCTCTCCCTTACTCAACCTGCTCATTGCTTTCTCCTGGATTGCTGTCTTAATATGTCCTGAATCATTTTGATGGTCTCTGAACATAGCCCAGTGCCCAAAGACACTTTGAGAGACCACTCAATATCATCATAACGGTATGAAACCTATATTAGCTCTGATGAGTATTTGTAAACGTTTACAGAGGTGGAGATTTCCCAAATAGTCTGTCTTATACAGTCATTATTACACATTCTTTAGTATTTAAAACAAGTATTCCATCCTAAGAAATTGTTTCTAAAGATAAAACCATTTAAAAAACTGCTGACAAGTAGGACTTACTGGCTTGAGCATAGTCCTAATGCTAACACACTTATTTAACTTCCATACAAAATCTTTGTGTTCGTTTCCTTTATCTACAGTGTGTGGACTTTAGTTCTTTTCTGCCTAGTCAAATTCTTCAGGGCAAGTTCTCCTCAGAACATTCATATAGTTCATCCAAAGAGGGAAATGTGGATGGGGAATATATGAACTCCTCTCTTCTGTATGCATCACTGCAGAACAGTCAGTTGAAAATAAAAGTAATTCAATTTCTACTCTTGATACTTTTTCTTCTTCCCTGTGGTTAATCTTTCACCATAAAATCATTGTATCAATAGTCAGACAACAGGAACATTTTAGACACCACCTGTTTAATCTCCTTTCAAATTCTATATCCACAACAGAATGTAAATTTTCAAAATTATTCAGAAAAAAATCTTACTCTGAAAGGTGTTCTTAAATTGTTTAGCTGTAAGTGAAATTCTGCTGCCATATACAAAATACATTCCTGTTTTCAGATGTTACAAATATATTAGACTAAAATTGATATAAAAGTTAATAACTTCTAAAAAGGTTGTCAGATTATGAATCAGGAGCTCTAATTACTTACTTTACCAAAGCAATATTTAAAGGGAATTAGATGGTGAAAGGTATGTGTGTTTGAACATTATTGTCAGAACTAGATTTTTCAGTGCAAGCGGTATACTTGGAAGCATGCCTAGTGCCTCCCTTCAATCTAGATTTTCAGGATTTTTAAATATAATCCAAGCCTACTAAGTCACTTTCAGATAGCCCTTTGAAAGCTGTGTAGGGGTAGTCAGCATATTCTTCTCTTTGAGATGCAGATGGTGAGATTCGAAATTTTGCTGCTACTACTTCTCATGAGTGACAATCCAGCTGTGTTCAATTCAGCCTCTTTGCAGAGCATGTCTTGTTTAGTTTACAGACAAGGAATACTGGAGCCCTGCCAAA
Source organism: Dromococcyx pavoninus (assembly GCA_033558185.1). Classification (NCBI taxonomy): domain Eukaryota; kingdom Metazoa; phylum Chordata; class Aves; order Cuculiformes; family Neomorphidae; genus Dromococcyx; species Dromococcyx pavoninus. The sequence goes on along the minus strand of JAUMJL010000394.1, from coordinate 1,119,605 downwards.
GCATTGTAATTGCCTAACTTAAATGCCTAAGCAGCTCTTGTTTCAGGGTCACAACATATAAGTAAAAATTTATGGCCAATTAGAAAATCAGAGTACAATATCACCTGACCGCAAATAGAGATATCAGTAAATTAGTTTGCTTACAGCTTGGCAACACAAGAAGCTCAGAGGAAGTACCAAGGTAAGAATTCCTCCAGGACACTGCTTAAAAACTTGATCTTGAAATTGATTAGAAGTGTTTACAAATTTACCATCTACTCTTTTCTTACATTTTTTTCCCATTTTAGCTATAAATAATAACTTGAAAAGCATTTGTGCTCATTTTCTCAGGCAAACGTTCATGCTATTTTGCACTTCCAAGAGGGTGGTAGCTATGGTATCAGTACACAGTTTTAGACTATTAACCTGCCAGAGGGTTTCAAAAACATTTGTCCCCAAGTTACAAATATATTCAGGATGATTTAGCAGTGGTTTGCCACAGTGGCTATCAAATTTATATGCAGATTTGGAGGCTTGTGTAAGTAGTCAATGAGCCCAGAATCTGAGGAGGAATAAAGTGGGATAGGTTGAAAACTTGCCTGAGACAAAAAACAGTGTATCTCAAATTTCGTTTGAATCACCTCTGTGGAAGCTGGATCAGTGGCACTTGTAGCATGTATCTGCCCAAGTAGACAAATGTCTTACTGTGTTTCATAGCATAGAACTTACACAACTAATTATAGAGCAGGCAAGATGTGATGCTTATTCCAGCAATGTGTCAATTGACTTAACTCTAAAACAGGGTTGAAAACAACTTTCAGAGAAATTAGTTTTTCATTATAGACCTACATATTGTGCTCATTTTAACTTACACAGTATTTACTTCTAATATACTTGTATAGCATGTTTTTAGTTATACCTCTCTGCTGCTACATAGAGTTGTAGCGAGAAAAAAAAAAAATGTGCCAGTGGCCTCAGTTCCAGGCATGCAGAACAAAACTACTAGATAGTCCTGACTCTACACCTTAATGGGAGTGGACTACAAAATATCTGAGTATGGGCATGCAAATATCTATAAGAAGCATTCCAGTCTTCCAATATTTTGGAGCCAGCCCTGGATACAGAAAATACAAACACCATGTGGGGAACTCCCATCACATGTTTTACCTGTCATTGCTCAAAAGACTGGTGCAACAGTTCAGGCAAGACAGGCTGTTTGATGAAGAGCACAGGATAATGCTTCCATTCTCCATTTTCCTGAGAGCAGCCTTCTATACCAGCAGCACACCTGCTCACAGAATAACGTCCACACCTTTGGGACAACGTATGCGTGCAAGATACATAACTCGCACTCTTTCAGTAACCCTAGACAAATACTACGCATTCAGTGGGTCTACAAGAGGCAGTTAAGGCCATAGCTGAGTAGAGAAGCCCTGAGGATCTCGGTGACACACAGAGTTTCCGTGCTATTTCTCAGAAAACTCACCTAGCAGTACTTCATTCTCAGTAAGGAAAGATAAAAGATTAAAGAAGAAAAAACATTAAAAGAATGAGAAGAAACAAGTAAAAGAAAGAGCACATTCTGTAAGCAATCTCCACATTTCATGTCGCAGAGTTACTTTATTTCTAATTGGAGGGGGGGCCTTTAGCGAATCCATTTAATCCTTTCTCTAAAAAAAAAGTTAATCTGAAGACAGAAAAGAGCTAAAACCTGACATATAAGTGCATTCAGCCTCCTGTCTCTTCATTGCAGAAGCCTGAACTTGAGAAAATAGCATTTGTTTTCTTGCAAAGCTTATGTTAAAGATGCAGAAAAACTGCAGGAATGTGAGATTCTTGTGGAAAATAAAATAAAGAAGGAAATGGACTCACTGGCAAACAAGGCTTTTTGACAGTTACCAACAGTTAGCAAAGAGACTAATGCAGTGAAAATGAACAGTAACTCGAAGCTGCACTAAGTTTCTCCCATGCCTGTAGCCCCCTATGGGTCAGCTGCACCAACCATCAATTTCCTGAACCTCAGGTCTTGCTACAGATGATAGCTCCTGTGTAGAAGTTTTAGAATCAGACACTCTGCTCCCTCACAGCCATGACCACTTTTTGGGAGGAGTCTGTAATGACAATTTCAGCTAGTATTTGCATCTTTCCTCAGCAGTACATTTGCACACTGTTTTTGAAACGCTGACTCCAAGGAGTCAGACATTGTCATCACAATTGCCATCATTGATGGTTGTGTGCAAAACTGCAAGTTGAGCCCACAGGAGCTTTCTCTGTCATTTTGTGCCAAGACCTTGCTTTTCTTGCTGGCATTCCATGGAACAAGGAAGTAAGTCTGCAGACCGATCTTGAAAGTAGCACAATTTTATAAATAGAAAGCATCTGACTGGAACCAGCCTCTCAGCATTGTCTTTACAGCCTGCATTCTTGGCTAAAAAAAAAAAAAAAAGAGAAACAAAAAACCAAACCCCAATATAAAAGCAGAAAACTGAAAGAGGAACTAAAGAACCTGCAACCAGACAGACAGGATTCCTCCAATTCCTCCATTATATATAGACATCAGGAGGAAAAGTTTTCATGCAGTACCTTGTGGACATGATCTCAGGGCACAAACTGCAAGAAAATTTGGTGGCCAGCAGATGATGATCCCGTAGCTGCTATGATTTTCCTGTGAAAATCAAAGGAGTTTATGTTGCAGTGAAGAAGTGTCCCTGACACAAAACAAACCACCCTTCATGCAGAATAGCTCTGGTCTTGACAAACTGTTTTTGGTATCTGCACTAGCTCTCTCTGTGGCATGGCTAGACTGTCTCCTCACACCAAAAGATGGCAACATGCACTTTTACAGGGATTCTCAAAGAGATGAACTCAGGTGGGAGACTGAATCCAGGGAGCTTTGTAATGGTAGGACTGCAATGGATATTTAATTTTTATAACTGATATTATAGAGGTATGCATTAATTCCCCATTGGGGCATATGCCTGTCAAGCACACATATGTATTCTCTCAGTTTTGAACAGATCTCAGAACAGAATAACACAGTTTATGGTGACTTTTGTAAAATTAAATACAGAAAACTATATAACCCACATATTAGTGAGGGCAGGACCTTTTCTGTGCTGTCCAAGTCTCAAATCTATGCTTAAGAAGCTGTCTTTTTCATCTTTATCATACTGTAGAAGGTCCCATTTGGTCACCCGTGTGAGACAAAGTGATGGTCACAACACAGAGAACTCCAACTCTGCGGCATATGCAGCTTTGGCAATCTAAAATGTTATTAACTTTAGCTGCTTAATATAGTCATACAGCAATCCTATGCAGTAGGAGGTGCAGACCCTAGATAGCACATGTTAAAGACACACAATTTATATGGTCATTAACTTCTTCTTTCAGTAACACACCAGAATGTATTCAGACTGAGAAGATCAGACAACACCTTTTTTGCCAATGTACTTAACAAAGACAGCAATTTATATAAGAAATAGAGTTTGGAGGGCTGAGGCTAGTAATTGCCTGAAGTGTTAACCCAGCATGCACCCCTAGATGCCATAAATGTAAAGCTACTTGAGATGGAAAAGGAATATGCCTTAACCCAATAACTATCATAGTTCTAAAGCCAGGACAATTTCATGAAGATAATCTGGAGCTAGCAGTTGTACTGCTTCATATAACTGTCTATTCATGCAACTTTCTTTAATTTAGTGTGTTAGTGACCTTAGCCTGTATCTGAAGTTTGTCAACACAATCAAAACTTATTTGCATAGGCAAAAGCTGTGATCACATTTTCCTCAAAAATCAGATTAGAAATCAGATTAGAAAATAAACGATTGCTGTTCGAAAAAGTTTTGCACTGGAAAACAATATAAAAAATAGATGTGATCTAAGAGAGTAAAGAGAATTGTAAGGCCTGATTTGTTACTTAATAAGCATGAAAAGCATGAAAATATTAATTAATATATATAAATATAATATAAATGATATGAAAGCATGAAAAATATTAATAGCAAAGCTTTCCTTCCACAGTTGTCTGATGCCGTGACACCATTCACAAAGGTCCTCCCTTTTTTCATCTTCTTCTTTTGGCACCAGGCCTTCATTCCCTTAAACTATGGCAATCTAAACATTTTTTCAGTTGCGGCTCAGCACAGGCCCAGGAAAAGATTAGGTAAGCATACATAGAAAATCTAAGCTACAAGTCAAAAGCAGTGGCGTATAGTTACCACTCTAGTAACACCCTAACATTCTGTTCACCTGCTTTCAGCCATGCAGTTTCAATACCACGCAATCTGAAAGCAAGTGCTAAACAATCTACACTAGCTGGTCAAATGTGTTTTTGCTCCCTTCATCCAACAGAAGCTTTCCTTATGCGTCTATGACAGCACTGCAGAGAAAATAATCTTCTTACCAGTTTCTACTTAAAATTAATTTATTATAGTTGGAAACATTTCAGAGCTTGCCTGGGCATTTAATCCAAGGAACTGCTAAATATTTCTGAGAAGTTTCAGAATACTGAATTTTCCTAACAGAAGATTTAAAGAATTTGTGCCTCTATTCTAAGTATACCACTTTTTTTTCATTGTATAATGAGGTTTTCAAAGCCCTAAGGTGTTTTATCTAAATTAATCTTTAATAAGATGAATTTTTCCCTCTTGATGAAGTGATCTGGTTCTCTCACGCAGGACTACAGTAGTATGTATTCTGTGTATGTATAACATACATACATAGACATGAAACAATCATTCTACAGGAGCAGGAAAACAACATTGTGCTCAGTCAGCCTGGTTCTCAATGCTTTGCCTTTATGCTTGTACAAATTGTCTACAAGAGGTCAGTATACTCCATTCACTTTATATTTCTATACATGGAATATTGTTGAGCTATAGTAATCTCACAATTTTTTTCACGTGGATTTATAGCTGTTTAGAACTAGTTTTTCCTATTTCAATACATTTCTAATTGGGTATCGTCCATATAGCCTGTGAAAAAGAGCACCCAAGCAGAAATATGCACCAGCTTATCTGACTCTGTCGTAAAACTACTTTTAGTAAAGCAAAGACAGACTGTGTAAAGACTAAACTTCACCATTGGTAGTATTTTGATCTGTGTCACATTATGTATGACCTTCAAGAGAGAAAATCTTAAATCCAGTCAGCCACTGGGACCTGAAACACCATTTTAGCATTTAAAATAATGTAACATCTTCGAACATCATGTTAGTCTTAACATTTATTCATTTATCTATTTTGATAAATGAATGCTTCCTCTGTGAGGCAATAAATATAACAATCTTTAGTAGATATTGCAATTCTTAAAGACAACCTCAAAATTGAATGTACCTCAGACAGGTTGGCCAACAAACTATATAAGTCCAGGATGAAGATAATCTATAGTAGTTACTAGGCAAGAAAGGCAGTTTGATTTCATACTTTAAAATCATAGCAAAACATATATTAAATATTTACATATTTATATCAAAACAATATTAAGCATAACTATGCATACACCCTTCCACAACTTTCTTTAAAACTGCTGATTATTAGCATAGGAAATCACATTAAAAATCCCCCCATGACTCCAGTCTCTGCTATACATGCCCAGACATATCAACATAAAATACCCAGATGGCTCAGGCAAGCAGTAAAGAGGATGCAAGCATTTACTATATTCTACAAATATACCAGACATCAAATTCTTAAACTGAGTACTGTTAGATCAGTTTAGCTACAAATGGCATGGGCAGCTTAGGTTTTCACACTAGGCTAGGAAAACACCACCCATATATTGAAAACAAAATGTAATTTATTTGGTATTTTATGTTGTAAAGGAATGTGTTTGTGTTTGATTTAGAAACCTACTTGTTTATTACTGCATTATTACTGCATTCTGAATCATGCAAATTGCATAAAATAAGGAAGAGGTAGTAGATGCATTCACCCACAACTAGAAGCAGAAATTAAAGACCAGCAATCACCGAACAAAAGAAGCAAAAAATAGTGGCAATCTTCTGTAAGGCACATTTTCTCTGACATAGAGTAGAGGAAGAAGAAAAGAGTAGAGTTTTGTGAAGCAATTTTTTTCCTGAAGAAGCTACAGATCAAATGCTGTCATTGAAACTTAAATGTCACAAAAGACAATAGACTTCAAGTGACACTGCAGAAACAACACTTAAGGAAGAATGGCAAAGGAATATGTCAGAAAAATTAAGGGGCTGATCTAGGAATTTAATACCTGATTGAGAGATGCAGAGGTTGAAATTTCCAAGTGTTTCTAATTCCTTAAAAGGTTTGCATACAAACTCTGAAACTCTCTTGCATGTAAGGAAAAATATGTTTACATACTTCACTACTGCTTAGATCTGTTAAAGATATATATTATCTACAAAAATATGATTTGGTTTCAGATTGATTAAGCAGTTCCCAGGAGCTTTCCTACAGAGCCTGGGAGGCTGCTCCATTCATTCCCCTTTAACCTTCATGTACAGCTAAAGCTGTGAACAATGCTGAAGCAGCAAAACCCACAAGGTTGTGCTTCTGCACCTATGTGTCTTTGCGCAAGCGGTGCCCCCTGCCCAGCCCGTTGGGTTTGGTAGAATGGTCACAATACACTGTTACATATTAGTAAGATCACATAAATCTATCACACAGGAACAAACAGGCAGCTTGATGTCAGTAATGTTACTAATCCAGAGCTGAATCCTATGCTTTTTGGTTAGACCTCCCATCACCATTAACAGGAAAAGAAAGAGTCATAACAGGAAACAGATTCTCACAGCTACAGAATTTTCCTTTAAAAGAGGTGTGTTGAAATGAACTAGCATATTCCCCACCAGCATTTGACCTAGTATATTAGATAAACCAGGAAAAAGTGAAGGATTATGTTCTCTGGGATAGATAATTTCATTCCAGGCGTTTAAAAGACCCTGGCATCAGATGCAAAGTAAAAACTAAAGTAAAAATAATCCCACTTTACCTGATCCTGCAGGATGAGTTTATAGTGACATGGATGATACAGCAGTATTCATCAAAGCACCAGCTCCTTTATGAGAAAGGAAATCCCCTCACCTCAGTTTTCACAGAGGAATTTTAATATGGAGAGCCAAGAGCCAGAGACACTGCTCCTGCCCTAGCATGCAAAGCACACAACTTAAAAGTTAACAGCTGGCTTTTTTAAGATCCGCAGTTTTGATGTAGGCTATTTCTCAGTGGTAGTACAGCTGGGTATGCACTGGGTACATAAATGCATGTCAGCGATCTGGCACAGCAGGCTTGTAAAACATCTTCAAATTATTATGAAGTGTTTGGGAGATAGGTGGGGTCATGACCTGTCGGCAATTCAAGTGTGAAGTTTCTCTTTCTGGACAAAGGGTCCATTTCATGGTTGACTGCAATTCCAGGAATATCCTCCCAGGTCTAGCTCTTATGGCCAAAGAACCAACTGCTGCATTATCATAACTATTCATATTTAGTAGACAGTAGAGCTGCGTGGGAAGTAGACAAGGACAAATTTTCATATAAATAATGAAATAGATGTTCAGTTTATCATAACGACATGCAACGTCTTGCTAATATCTTACTCTAACATCCGTCTACCTTGCAAGGTAGATTAGGCAGTGGCAATAAAATAAAGGAGAAAGACTGATTTCAAAGTCTCAGGCTGAAGAGATCTGGTGCTTTTTAGTCATCCAAGGTGATGTTGTTTTCTACTATAGACAAGTTTATACTGCAGTATGAGCAGGTCTCTAATTGAAAGTGTCAAAAGGAAATAGTTTCTGTTACAATCTATTTCTAAATTCTAACTAATCCATCTAATGGATCCTATGCAAAAAAACAGATGTTGGAAGCAAAGCAGTTTTACGAGTTTAGGTTTATATTCTGGATCTTAGTTCATATAATGTGGAACTTAGTAGAAAACTACATTTAATTAGTAACTCTAACAATGTTTACAAAAAAAGGCTTTCTAGAGTTAAACCCTATAGCTCGTAGCTGCTAAATAGACTCAGATCTGAAAGCCCTCTGAGCAGAGGATTTTAAATGGTTGTAAGCAGAGTGACCAGACACATTAGGTATAAGGCAGGCAAAGACCTTATTTTTCACTCCCTGTCTCATAGATATGAGGAAGCAGCTGGCCTTGTCTGCCTTAGAGAAGTAAACTTTGCACATTAGTTATTGCAGTTGAACTAATTTTGAACATAATTGTGGAGACAGGACCAAAACTTTTACCACAGGTACTGTGTAGTTCTATACCTATATCTCTATCACAATTTCTAAACAATGATTGCAGACCTGAGCAGTGACTGAGTGTATCTATATTTGCACCAAACAACATTTTACTACTTTCTTACTTCAGTTGTTGACAATACCCTGAAGGACAGACAGTAGGAGATTTAACACACATAGGAAAGCTTTTGCAAAACCTGTTTTCATTATCACAATCCATAATGCAAGACAGTTTACACTTTTACTTTGAATTATCTGCCTCTGACAATTATCTTTTTGAAATTCTGCATGCTTCTTAGACTTTCTGTTTGGGAACAGAAATCTTAAAACTAATTACAAAAGAAGATGAACACTTTTTTCCATATGATTTCCCTTGGAGTTCTTAGTTCCTCCCTCACCTTGGAGAGAGGTAACATAGAATAAGAGGAATCACAGACACCAGGAAAAAAGATTTATCTTGTGCAAACATAGCTTTCATCTTTTTTATCTCCATGTGCAGTATATCTTGCTTCACTAGTTTCCAGTTACTAGTAATGGTAACACTTATTTTTATTGTTTTTATCGTTCCTTTAGGGACATGTGGTAGGGAAGAAAGACAGGTTTGTTTCAGTATTCATTTCTGTGCTGACAGGAACCAGACAGACTCTGCACTGCTTTTGCAGAATCCCTTAGGAAGAGAGGTTACAGGATAGGACCACAAACCAGGAACAATGGACTTCATGCAGTGATCTTCACCTGTGGTAAGCAGTTCTAGTTTGCTGGCATTTTAGCAGCCTAAACTTGTACAAACCAAACAGGTTTTGTTACTTCTGAGAGTTATCAAACTCCCCATAATACAACTCACACATTTAAAATGTAATTTAAATTTATGGTTAAGATGTAATTTTTTTGTGTAACATAGAGAGTTTTGTGCTCAATAATGTATTGTTGAGATCAATCTGCCTGCAAATCCATCAAGGTGGCTGCTGTTACCTTTACCGTCACCTCCACTGACCTCTCATATCTGAGGGAGAAGAGAAAAGAATGGATTTGTGTGGATGTCTAAATGTCAACACAAGTATTTTTCATGCAATTTTCTTCTTCAGTACTGGCACTCTCAATTAAATAACTTTCTGGTAGCATCAGATCTCAAGTATGGCACAAATGTAGACAGTGTACATTATTGCCTAAGTGACCAGAAGTACGAAAAAGCTGAAAGTACTTAGCTAAAAGTAGCTAAAACTAAGCATTAATAGCTGAAACAAAAGATCAGCAAAGGATATTTCAATAATAATTATAAGACAAGGCATGGTAAAATCATTTGGACAAGTGCAGATTTCAAGTGACTGAAATATAGAGGGTCCTACTCCACCACCAAGTAGTCCTTTGGCAGGTCAGAAATTTGTTTTCCAAGCAACTGAGTGGAATAAGCAGAATAAATACCCCAGGAGAATCTCCCACCCACCAGACTATTGGATATCATAGATAGCCATCTTATTCTCTTGGCATTACTTCATTTGGGATAATAATTAAATATTCACTGAGCCAAAGAGAAAGAGACAAGGACTTTCAGGCTCAGTGGTTAGGGTACTGAGGTGGGAACAAGAGATTCCTATCTCTGCTTCACTGAATATTTAATTATTTATAAAGCAGAACAGCTCCAAAGATGAGATTAAGACCTTATAAAGAATAGACAACAACCTGCAGATTATCATGCGTGAAACCTAGATTTAAGTCCCTGCCTTTTATCAGACAGGATATGGATTCAAAGCTCTTTTATATCCATCAGAGTAGTCCGAACACTGGGCAGTTGAGTAGAACAAGTATAAACATCAGCATGTCCCCAAAATCTCAGCATTATTACACGATACCTCATGGGTACATGGTTTGAGAGTGCTTAGCTAGATGGTTTTGCAGCTGCAAATATAGAAAGAGCTTTAACATTTCATCAGGGGTTTGGTGTCGTCTGCTAGATCAAGCTAGCAAAACGTGGCTAAAAGTCCACTTTTCAACAGAAACTAAGGGGCTAAATGCTTAGTCAGCAGAACCACGTGTGGTCAGTCCTGCCTAAACATTGCCATGCCAAGTCAATGAGGTGCAGAGCTTAATGGCAAAAGAAGAAATTGCATTTTTGTATATTTTTTCTTTTTTTATTGGGTATCATCACAGGTAAATGAGAGGATTTGTTTTGACTTTTAAGTGAAGAAAAAGCTTGCATAAGCCTTTGATCTTATATAGCTTGGTTTTCAGGTTGGTCTGATAACTATTTGAGTAAGTTTACCTTACCATTATTATTTTACATTAATCTCTGCAATTCTTTGAAGTGATTGTTTTCATCTAACAATTTTGGCTTCTTATCCCTCCCCCTACAACATACAGAAGCATTGAAGCATTTGATATTTCTACTCTGGAGAACGAGTTTAGAAAATTTTAAGTTATCTGTTGGACTTCAATCTGCTAGTCTTTACAGGTTCACAAAAAGTGAAGTCACACCATTTTGTGATAGGGAGTTAAAAATGTAAATACAATTCACCTCTTTTTTTATAAAAGGTTTTATCCGTTTTTTTTAAAAGTACCACAGATAGAAATAAGATTCTTGATCTGGAAAAAAACAGACGTTATCTCCACCAGTGTCAATATACATAGTATGAATCTGCTGTTAGATATGAATTTTCATTTCAACTGTTTCTCTGTTAGAAATAAACACTGAAAAAAAGACGGTTCCTTACCTGCATCAGCCACACACTGTACTGATAGTCCTAGAAGAAAGTTTTTGACTGGAAATATGAGGATTAGGATTTGCAAGTTCCCGAGAAGGACACAGATTTCATAGATGTGCTTGACTAAATCATAAATGGATGGTGGAATGACTACATCAGTGGACAATGGAAGAGCTACAGATGTTGTTTGACATCATCCCTTACAACATTCTTCTCTCTAAATTGGAGTGACATGGATTTGATGGATCAAATGGAAATGGTTGAATGGTTGTGTTCACAGGATAGTGGTCAACAACTCAATGCACAAATGGAGATCAGTAAGGAGTGGTGTCCCTCAGGGGTCTAAATCGGGCCAAGTACTTTTTAATATCTTCATCAATGGCATAGACAGTGGGATTGAGTGCATCCTCTGTAAATTTGCAGAAGACACCAAGCTGAGTGGTGTGGTCAACACCCTTGAGGGATAGGCTACCACCCAGATGGACATTAAGAAGCAAAAGAAGTGGCTCCATGTAAACCTCAAGAGGTTCAACAAGGTCAAGTGCAAGGTCCTGCACCTGGGTCGAGGCAATCACTGGTATCAATACAAGCTGAGGGATGAAGGGACTGAGAACAGTCTTATCAAGAAAGATTATGGGGTACTGGTGGGTGAAAAGCTGGACATTAGCCAGCAATGTGGGCTTGCAGTCCAGAAAGCCATCCATGTGCTGGGCTGCATCAAAAGATGCAGGGCCAGGAGGTCAAGAGAGATGTTTCTGCCCCTCTACCCTGCTCTGGTGAGACCTCTCCTGGAGTGGTGCATCCAGCTCTGGAGCCCTCAGTACAGGAGATACATGAATGTGTTGCAGTGAGTCCAGAGGAGGACCACAGAGATGATCAGATGGATGGAATACTTCTCCTGTGAGGACAGGCTGAGAGAGTTGGGGTTGTTCAGCCTGGAGAAGAGAAGGTTCTGGGGAGATCTTATTGCAGCCTTTCAGTACTTAAAAGAGTCTTATAGACAGATGGAGACAACCCTTTTAGCAGAGCCTGTTGCAATAGGACAAGGGAAATGGTTTTAAACTAAAAGATGGTAGATATAGATACAAGGAAGAATATTTTTACAATGAGGGTGATGAAACACTGGGACTAGTTTCTCACACAGGTGATAGGTGCCCCATTTCTGGAAACATTCAAAGTCAGTCTGGATGGGGCTCTGAGCAATCTGATCTAGTGGAAAATGCCCTTGCTTATTGCAGGGGGATTGGACTAGGTAATCTTTAAATGTCCCTTCTAAATCAAACTATTCTATGATTCTAAGATCAAGCTTCAGCAAACAAGACATTTTTGCTTCAGCATTTCAGCGCTTCATCATGTGGATTGACACCTAATACCTTTAAATAACTAACACCTATTCCTTCATTTCCTGCACTATTAACCTGGGATAATACCCTGTTTTCTCCATGGAATGGTGTGAATCTCAATCATTAAGGTATGTAAACTGCTCTGAAAATGTCACGTTGAAACCTGTGGAGACTGATAAAGCACTCTTGTATTCTTGTTCATGATTTCCTTAGGCACAACTGTTACTCCAGAAAACGAATATTTAAAGAATGATCAAGTTTTATTTCAAATAAAAAATAGCACATCATGCTATGTTTAACATCCATGCTGTATATTAAAATAACATTCAGTTTCTTTGCCACATATACTGAAAAGATACACCTTGATTCACTGAAGAAAAAGAAAACCTGAGGGAGGCATTTTGTAATGTGAAAAAATTTGTACTGCTAAAATAGTACATATTTTTCAGAATAAAAATAATTATATGCAGTAAAAATATACACAATACCTTCAAATTTTTTTGTATTCTGTGAAACAATTAGACCTTGTGAAAACAGATTTATTTCCACTCTTATTTTACCTAAAGGGTTATAGCAAACTAATGGAAATGTAACTGTAATTTAATGAAATGTTAAACTCTTTTTAGCTGGAATAAAATGATCTTATGTTGTGTATAGATAAATCACGGAATAAATAATTTAGAGTATTATTACCATAGTGCCATGTCAACTTTATCTAGATTTAGTTCAACTGTTGTAGATTTTCAGTGTAGCATAACATACTTAAACAGTTCTGTCACCTGCTGATTCGTGAACATCAGACAGAATCTAGTTCCTGAATTGTAACAGGAGTTAAAGTCGTCATGGCCGTGTTGTGGTTTTGGTATACAAAGGCTTTAGATGGTTAATTTATTAATTGATGTTCTAAGACAGTTAAAGATATTAGCATTCTATTACATAACTACTTTAGAGATAGTAAAATCTAGAGAAACTCCTGATCATATGACTCCACAACTATATTAAAATATATGCTAAAATTATAACTTGCTGCTTCCTATAAACATTGTTTTAATCAAGTTCTGTGAAATTTTTCATTTGCACATTAAGGACATCATGACTTGAGTCACTTAAGCAAGCTTGGGGTCAACAAAACCTGATTCTTACGGGTGACTTTAACCACTCAGACATTTGCTGGAACAACACAGCAGTTCACATGTCATCCATTAAGTTCCTGGAATGCGTAGAGGACTCCTTCCTCATTCAAATGTTAGATGTGCCAACTAGGAATGGGGCACTGCTGGACTTGCTACTCTCATAACAAGAAAATTTGCTTTGTAATATCTTGGTTAGTGATAGCCTTGGCTGCAGTGATCACAATATCGTGAATTTTGAAATACTGCTGAGCATGCTGAAGGTCAGTTCCAAGACCAAGGTTTTAGATTTTAGAAGAAAAAACTTCAGCTTGCTCAGGGCTAGGTTGGAAGGGATCCAGTGGGACGTTTCTATGGAGGATAAAGGAGTTAGTGAATGCTGGGACTTTTTCAAGGATACTCTCCTAGATACATGAAAACAGTTTATCCCCTCTAAAAGCAAGCAAAGTGGTTGAAGGAAGAGATCCCCTTAGCTTAACTGTGAGCTTCTGGATCTGTTCAGAACCAAAAGGGAAGTATACTAGAGATGAAAAAGTGGAACATTAACCTTTGAGAATTATAAGGGCATTAGCAGGGTATGTGGAGATGTAGTTAGGAAAGAAAAATCTTAGCTTGAACTACAATTGGACAGAGATGTTGAAAACTTCAAGAGAGGATTTCTCAGATACGTTAACAACAAGCAGAAACAAAAAGAGACTACTGGTCCACTGTTAAACAGGAGAGGGGAACTAGTCACCAACAGTGTTGAAAAGGCAGAGGTCCTCAATACCTTCTTCACCTCTGCCTTTACCAGTACCATTGGGCCCCAGGTCATGGGAACCAAAACCCAAGTTGATGCAAACACAGACCCATAATCAGTGAATGAAGAGTTTGTGTGTGAACTGTTGAGCTTGACCCATACAAATCGATGAGCTTGGATGCCATCTACCCAAGGGTCCTGAGAGAGCTGGTTGGTGTGTTTGGGGAACCACTCTACATAATCTTTGAGAAACTGTGGAGGTCTGGGGACATCTCTAAAGATTGAAAGAAGACAAATGTTACCCCCACCCACAAGAAAGACTCCATGAAGGACCTGGCCATTTATAGAGCCATCAGCTTCACTAGAATCTCTGGGAAGATTACGGAGCAAATAATCCTGGCAACTGTAACAAGTGAGCTGAAGCAGTGACTGGGAAAAACCACCATGAATTTACTAGGGGTAAATGCTGCTTAACAAACCTGATCACCCTCTCCAACAAAGTGACCCAATTGGTTGTTGCAGGTGAGCAGTGGACATGATCTATCTGGACTTCTCCAAGACTTTTGACACAGTTCTTCACAGCTTCCTCCCTAGAGAAACTGACGCACTATGGCCTAGACAAATGGTCTTTGCAGCGGGTGAGGAAATGACTGAAAGGCTGTGCCCAGAGGCTGGTGGTAAATAGTTCTTTCTCAAACTGGCAACCAGTCACAAGTGGGGTCTCCCAGTGATCAATATTGGGTCCATGGCTGTTTAACATATTCTTAAGTGAGCTGGATGTTCAGATCAAGAACATCCCAATGAAGTCTACAGATGACACCAAATGGAGTGAGGAGGCTGACACTCCAGAAGGAAGAGATACCCTTCAGAAAGTCCTGGACAAGACTGGAAGATTGGGAACCTTATGAAGTTCAGCAGAGATAAATGTAAGGCCTTGCACCTGGGAATACGTAACCCTGGAGTGCAGCTCAGACTGGGTTCCCCCTGGCTGGAGAGCTGCTCTGTGGAGAAGGATCTGGGAATCTTGGTGGACAACAGACTCAGTGTGAGTGAGTGAACAGTATGCTGCAGCAGCAAATGTGGCCAACAGGATGCTGGGGTACATCAAGGAGGGCATCACCAGCAGATATAAAGAAGTCATTATCCCACTCTATACAGCGCTTGGCAGGCCGCACCCAGAGTACTGCTTTTAATTTTGGATTCCACTATACAAAAAGGATTGGACAGACTGGAGAGGATCCAGAGAAGGGCCACGAAGATGATCAGAGGTCTAGAAAACCTACCATGTGAAGTAAGGCTAAGAGAACTGTTTTTGTTCAGCCTTGAGAGGAGAAAGTTTAGGAGAGGCCTTATTAACCATGTAGCAGTATATAAAGGGTGTCTACCAAAAGGAAGGAGACTCCTTTTTTACAAGGAGTCACATGGAAAAGACAAGCAGTATTGGGTATAAGTTGCTCCTGGGGAGATTCCAATTGGATTCCATAGGAAAACTTTTCACTATGAGAACAGTTAAACATTGTAATAATCTTCCCAGGGAAGTGGTAGATTCCTCTGCACTGGACACTTTTAAGGCTCAAGTTGACAGGGGCCATCTCATTTAACTACATATCATCTAAAAAGTTTGGACCAGATGATCCTTTAGGTCCCTTCCAATCTGGCATTCTATGATCCCATGATTCTATCATTCTACATGACCAATCTGTTTTTTATCCAGGAACACAGTAAAACGCACATGCATATCCAGTTGTGAAGAAGTTTCACACAATTCT
Organism: Dromococcyx pavoninus; assembly: GCA_033558185.1. Taxonomy (NCBI): domain Eukaryota; kingdom Metazoa; phylum Chordata; class Aves; order Cuculiformes; family Neomorphidae; genus Dromococcyx; species Dromococcyx pavoninus. The sequence goes on along the minus strand of JAUMJL010000394.1, from coordinate 1,103,733 downwards.
AAAAATATACCTGATAAGAAGCACCAACACACAAAACACTTCCTAGTAGTGACCATTTCAAGGCAAAATCTTAGACCCAGCTGGAATCTCTGGCAGTTCTCCGCAGCATGGGTCCAGTTCGAGGAATTTCCCCTCTGAGCTCCAGATCCCAAATCCTTGCTCCTATTGGTTGCTCAACTTGCTTGGGCTCCTCCATGCAGATAGGTTCTCTGGAAGCAATGCCCCTCCCTGAGTCAGAAACAGTGTGTCTTTGCAAATCTTTCTATCTTCCATGTTTATATATTTTGTATATACATCATTTACATACGTTTAGTTCTCTTATTATTTTTGAGACTTACTAAACACAGTTAGCATATCTTGGTCTTTTGCCATAAACAGTTTCCTCTGCAACATATGCAATTTTGACATGTAGACTGTTATTGCTTTAATGTCCTTAGTAAACTACAAAAGTCAGCACATTATTGTGTTGATGTGTAGCAACCAGTGAATAGAACCTAGATGGAAAAATTCTTATTGGATTTTTGAAAGTATAAGACTTTGGGGAAGATTTTTGAACTTTATGCTCCCACATAAGAAAAATGAAATCAGTCAGCTAACATAGTACAGAAATTTAGAATATTGTTAGAATATTATAATTATTTCCCCTTTTTAATCTCACAGCCCAAATACATAGGAAGGTAGATTTGGAACTCGTTTCCTGATATTCATCAAAATAAACCTCAGGAGGGAAATATTTGCTTTTCATCAGAGGAGGACAGACTGAATACTGAGTTCAATTTTGGGTCCCTCACTAAAAGAAAGTCATTGAGGTGGCAGAGCATGTGCAAAGAAGGGCAATAAAGCTGGTGAGGGATCTGGAGAACAAGTCTTATGGGGAGAGGCTAAGGGAACAGTGGCTCTTTAATCTGGAGAAGGAAGCTGATGGGAGACCTTATTGCTCTCCAAAAGTACCTGAAAGGAGTTTCTGGTGAGGTGGATATTGGTCTCTTCTCCCAAATAATAAGCAATAGGACAAGAGGAAATTGCCTCAAGTTGCATCAAGGGAAGCTTAGACTGAATGTTAGAAAGTATTACTTCACCAAAAGGGTTGTAAAGAATTGGAAGAGGCTGCTCTTGGAAGTGGCTGAGTCACTGTCCCTGGAGGTATTTAAAAGACACATAGATGTGCTCAGGGACATGGCTTAGTGGTAGACTTCGATGATCTTACAGGTCTTTTGCAATTAAACAGTTCTATGATTTTATGTTACTCTCCGTCCCAGTCAGCAAGAAATTCCAACCCAAGTGCTTTTGTTATTGAGTCTAAGAATTGTTTAGGGCTTTTGCAAAAAAATACAGTATCAAACCATTCCAGTGAAGGTGGAGAAATGTAGATGCAACTGGGAAGATAACAGCTACAAACTCAAAAGAAGAAACAAAGTGTTGAGCAAGCTAAAGGATCCATGGTGATTGGTAAGTCAACATACCTGCTTTTGAGACTATAATTTAGGGACAGGTTTTGTCTCTTAGAGAGCAGGGAGTGTTATTCTAAGCCAATCCAAGTCTCTTAGAGCTACCTTCTCTATGTGAGCGCTAACAATATACTAGAGACTGTAGCAGGTCAGAAGTTACTTCAATGTTCTGGAGGCTCAGTTAGAGTAATAAACATAGAAATAAACACATAAGTAAAAGTCAGTCAGGTACAGAAATGTTTTGGGAACAAGCACTGTTTTGCACTAGGCTCAATTAGAATGTTTTATCCTTGTTGACAAAGAAAGTATCAGGAGGGAAAAATTGAAGAAAAAGTGGGGTCCATCTTCCAAAGAGAGGGAGAGAAGTGACTATGTACTGATTCTCAATCCTAGAAAGTAAGATTTTAAAACTTGAATTGGAGAGGTGATAAATAAAACCACAACAAAAGAAAATATACTAATGGCTTAATCAGAGGGGTTAGCTTCTGGGGGAAAGAGAAAACAGCAATAAGACCACATAGACAATAGAGATAAGACTTATTGGATCACATCATGATGTCTCTACACATGTAAAGAAGACAAGAAATAAAGAGAAGCAATGAGAAACTGGGTGTGCAGCCAAAGCCATGATAGAACTGGCATCAAGGAATTATGGTAGAACAAACTGTAAGGTAAGTGTTGGTGTTCGAGTACACCAACAAGTATTTGCAAAGAACTGAAAGGAAAATGAAAAAAAATACTTTTTCAATGTATGTACCTATTACAAGCATAAACAACAGCTCAGAAGGCAAAGAAATCTGTGAAGGAGACAAGTAATGTCATGGTAATGTCATGACATTCTTAACTTTGCACAAGTCTTGGTAATTCTAACGGTATATGAATCTAAATCGCAGCCACTTAAGTACCCTCTTAGACAAACTTGCAAAGAGATAATTGGGAAAAATGAAGGAAAAATACTAAAAAAGAAAGAACAATTGTGTACGTGTTTGAAGCTGGAAGATAATTTGCATGAGTTTAATGAGAAATTAGATGTCATTCTAAGAAATTGAAACATCAAAAGAGGGGTAGCATCCTATAGAAAAGCAGACCTCAGTAAAGCTGGACACTGATAGGTAAAATCTCAGATAGATAGCACAACAATAACAGAAAAATTCACTGCATTTTAAGAAGAGGTATGATCCTCGCCCCACACCCCTCCACACACCGCCCCGCCTCCCCAGAAAAAATAGGTTATATACGCGAGTGCTTTTTGGGTAAGAGACTTACAAGCCCCACAAGACCTCTCAGGATCTTTGTAATTATTTAAAAATAAGAAGGAGTTATAATTGGAAGCTACATATATGAACAAATGTTTTCTTTTATAAAATGGGGTCATAAATTATTTTGGATGGCATCCAATATTGTGTGTAGCAACTGGTAAGTAAAGCTGGATGTTCAAATGCTGGATTCAGAGACATAATGCAAAACTTTCAGTTCACACTGTTTTCACTCCTTTATCTCAAACCTCGATTTTTTCAATGGTTTTCAGTATTTTTAAAACTGATATGCCTCTGTAAAATTGTTGAATAGGTCTCTTCATTACTAATTAATACTATAGGTAAATGTACACCTTGATGCTTGTACATCCTCCATGCTATATAACAGTTACAATGTTTCTGTTGGATTCAGCAAGACAATATGGATGAGATTCAGAAAAATTTCAGAGACTTTGGAGGAAAGGTTCACAACTAACAATGATCAGAATATATTACAATGATTTTCAAGAATTACCTGAAATCAGGTAACTTTTCCTGTGTCATATTGGTGGTACAGAAGCTATTTCATGTATTTGTAATATAACTTGTGATGTTTGATAATTTTTCCTGCCAAGACATTTCGTTATGGAACTTCTTTGGAAAGAATTGTAAAGAAGGTTGTGGCATAAGAACCAACTTCCTCTAAAAATGTATGAAGTCATTTGGTATTCATTATATTGACAGCCATCAGGATGGATTAATTGAAATAGAATAGTGAATGGAAAATTCCACTTTCCATTGGGATATGTTCTATTCAATCCGTTCTTCCAAAGTCACACTCCCTCACTCAATGCTCCAGTCACGCTCCTACATAGCAACAGCCACCTGTCTGGAATAAGATGTTTTTGCTTGTCTCTGGTCAGGGGATGTCTTTAGTGTCTTCCCAGTATTAACAGAATGAGTTAGTACTATGGGTAATAGAAAGGGTGAACCCTTGGCTTTTCTTTGGTGTTAAAAAGCTGTAATTTTCTCTCCCTTAACCAGCAAGAGACAAGATTGCTTTAATAGAAATGGAGATAGGGTTTGGTTTGTAGATCTTCACTGTTTGCAGTTCTGGGTTTTTTTCACCTTTTTATTTTTTCTTCAGGTGATCTATCCCTACATGCAGCTACTATGTTGAAAAGCAGCATCATACCTAAGGTTTATGTGCATGTGTCATCAGCCTTCAACCTAAAGTGGGTTAGGAATATATTTATATCTGTATCTATATCTATATTTATATTTTGTCCAAAGATGCCTATTCATCATTATGATTCATGATGTATTGGAAAAGTTCTCAAAGTCAGTGTATTTGCTAACAAAATGGGGCCAAGGGAAGGAAACACACTCCAAAACACATTCAGATATCTGACTTAGTAAAATTTGCTTCTTAGCCATAAAAATGTTCTAGACGCTATTATTTTCCAGTTTCACATCAGGATAAAACCAAGATATTTGAAAATAATATGACAGATGTGTATGAACATCTTTACTGAAAAAAAGAAATGAGGTACAAACTAATTTTGAGGAGCCTGACGATCAGGGATCTGATTGTGATGCTGAAGACGCAATTTTAAGACCTTGGTATGCATTATTTAGCATCAGGACTCTCTACTCCTCTGTTTCTCCAATGACTGTTATAACTTCTAAGCTGATCTGACAAGTTATAACTGAAGTTAACCTGTGGAGTTCTGATTGTATAAAAAATTGAATGTTTTTGGAGCAGAGATTTGAACCTCATTCTTCCTAAAGGAGTACTCATAAATGCTGGGTGGTACAGTTTCTTCTCTCACCGCTCTTCTCTGGTTCAATGAATATTCAAAACTTTATATAGAGCAGAATTGTTTCAAGAAAAGCAACAGAAGAACAAACTGCATTTTCTTCTAACTTGGCTCTTTATCATGGCTGTTGCTACACTATCATGTGTTCCTGTTAAAAACGTGTCTGGCTCAGCACACAGTCTGTCAAATTCCCTGCAGCCTTCTTAGGAACTATACTTGGAAAGACCCTCCTTTCCCACTGGTCTTATTGTGCATCCTATCATATTATTCAGTCAGTAAATTTTAAACATTCTCCTCCTCACCTTTTTGCAACACCCTCAATTTCTGTGAAAGTTTGGTCCATTTCCATTGGCAGATTATTTGTAAATTTCAATGTGATCAAATTTGATTTCCGTTACTTTCTGTGCTGTTGGCAAAATAGACACCATGGTATGAAGCAAGAGATTAACTTCAATTGGTCAAAAGAATAGAGAGGAAAAGGAAGGCAACAAAAGGTAATATGACATTACTTCAAAGTGTTAGGAAAGCAAAAGCTAGTATCCTCTTTTCCATATTACGTAGCACAGCAAAACTCTTAGGAAGACTTTTAAAATAGCAGGCATAAAAACATCTTGACTGTTTTTTAAAAAAGTACAAAGTTATAAAAAGTAATAATAGAAGACTTAATACAGGAAAAAAAGACCACAAAGAAAGTTTGAAACTTCTTTATTTTAAAAGAGAAGGTAATTCTGAGATGAAAGAAAATTCATCAGGACAGCAGTGAAATATGGACAATACTCAAGAAAGGGAAGAGGAATCTAAAGCACAGTTCACAGTGATTTATATTTCTCTTATGCTGTCTTTAAGTTAAGTTCATAAGGAAAAGTCTTAAGCGTAGTCTTTGAGGTTATAATATCCATAAAAAAGAGACTGATAAGTGAGCCTTTTTGTTCTGTGTAACAATCCAAAAAATATCTCAATTACAATAAGATCTCAGGATAAAACTCCAAGCGATTTTCCTTTTGTGGAACAACATGCATTTTTTCAGTTCTCAGATTAAAATAAGATGCATATAATTTTTATGTTTCCTTTAAAATTAAATTACTATCAGCTGCTAGAAAAAGTGTTTGAGGAGAAAATCTTGTGCATTCAAGAAACTCATAACAGCCCAAGACTCAGTTCCTCTGTGTGACAGTTGTCTGAAGCATGCAAATCACTCCAAAGTCCAATGTATGGACGTGTCACACCATGTAAAGTCTAGTAGTCAGTATTTCTTAGAGCTGAATACGCTATTCTACTGAGGTTTCAAAACCAACATATTCTGAGGCATTCCATTTAACCTGTTGCATCCATAGTCTTTGCATCCACACTTCTCAGTTTTTTCACTTTTTTTTAGCTTGTTTGTAGCAATTTTTAGATGTTTGGCTTTACCAACCCCAAGTGGAGGAATCCAAACCTTTATTTCCACAATGATCCTAAATGACAAAGAGTATTTGAGCCACTCTTCTTCAATACATGCTTAAAATAAGTACTGAATGAGATAAAAGGATTAATTGTCACACTTTTGAAAGACTGAAGTCTTTCTTATTCAGATGACTGAAAAATGAAGACATCAGGTACTTGGGCAGCATTTTCTCTCTTTGGAGGGAAGGCTCTAGAATGTGGCTATTTTCTAATAATTGAAAGAAGCAACTTGTGGAGTCTATATAATTTTTCTGAAATATTCATAGAATATAATGCATCTTGAAGGAATAAGGTAGTAGGACAGTCATTTTTAAATCTTGCTGTGTTCTTTTCTGCCTTTCTTCCTATATTATTACCCAATCCACTTAGTATATAAACCCAGCAATTGCAGGCAAGGACATTTGTGTCTTTGGTCAGCGGGCTGGCCCAAACTATAACAATCCCATCTGTTATTGCTTTCTGGGATCATTACTTCTAACAAATTAGAGTTCTAATTTTAGTCTGAAGACTGAAAGGCAAGCTAAGGAGAGCTTAATGCCCCTGAAAAATATTATCACAAGCCATTGTTGACTATTTCTTACGTTTCAAGAGAAGTCTTCATTATGGTATCACATGGTATCATGCCAAGAATCCCATCTTGTTTGAGCAATCCCATTATCCAACATTCTGCCTTTTGTAATTTAGCTAGATTATATTATTTTTAATTAAGCTTCCATTTCCACTTTCAGCAGTGATGGAATTATGCTTATACTCTTTTAGATTACTATTTATTAGTAAATGGATTAGTTTGCATATTTTTTCGTGTTTACTTTCCAGAATTAGAAAAAGAAATATTCTAGAAGATGAAGGTACTTTTAAGTTAAATCTGCTTTACTTTGGAATGTTATGCATAATTTCAAAGAGAGCTCACACTGTTTCTCAGCTGTTTAGGAGGCTAAAGCAAACCTAGATTGGATATAGTAAATACAGAAACATAAAGAGTAGTTAGAAGCCTTTTATCCTGTCCTAAATTGGGTCTAACTTTCACTTGTTCACCTACAACATGTAAATCAGTGCAGATGAATTACACCCTTGCTAGAGATCCAGGACTGAAGTATGCAGGCTTGAAAGGTTGAGATAGAAAAAGTGGCAGAACTATGTTACATTGAAAAAAACAACCAGTGTCTGTCACTCTAGGCACTGAGACTGACAAGTTTACAGGTGTATATCACATATCCATTCCATTAGATTATGTAACTTCCCCTCCTTTTCTTCAGCTGTTTACTTGTAAGTCTTGAGGAGGAGGTAGAACAAAACAGCTCTCCACTTAATGGTAACAGGGATGCAACAAAAGCCACACCCAGTGAAGCACCTTTGATTTGCTCTTCCAGGACAGATCACAATTATATCAGTGGAGCAGGAGAAGCTGACACCACTTTTTGCCACAGCTGGACAGCTTAAGGGAATGCAAACAGCGAAGTGCAAACACCTCCTCTAGGAACTCAATGGTTGTTATTTCAATAAAAAGAGCTTCTTCTGGTATCTATGGAATTCTGTTGAAAACTTGCTAGAATCATCGAATCATAGAAAGGCTTGGATTGGATGGGACGTTAAAAATCATCTAGTTGAAATAATAGCAGCATTCTCCTGTATAATTTAAAAGGTTATTTCATTTGCAGTGACTTCTTTTCCGATGGGATGGAACTATTCCTTTTTTTTTCCTGAAGGGGTTTTATTTACTTTTAATCTCATTTTACTTAGAAAGGGCTGTGCCTCATGTGCTGACTTGCTTTTTCTTACCACAGAGACAAGTCATAAAAATTGTAATCTCCTTTTTATTATTTCATGCTTTTTATCTTTTTCTTTAGTTAATTCAATAAAAATATATTCTTCCTGTAAATACATATATTTACAGATGTCAAAGGCTGAGACATAATATGGCATTTTTGAATGGCATGTAACATGGTGGTATGTAGATTGTCTGTAACAAGTATGACATAACAGACAAACTCTTTAGCTACTGCAATTGCTACTTCCTTTCTCAATTAAGTCAATTTACTAAATACTACAGGCTGCATTCTAAGGAGAGACACTGTTCAGCTTCCAGGAGGAGACAATAATACATTCTTCTGAACTGTTGATTACAATTTTAACACAATGGCTTTCAAATCAGATTTAGCCTGCATTATTGGTTCTGGATTGTTGGCAGCTGCAAAATGCACATAAGAAGTTAAGACGTGAAAGACTAATTTCTGCCTTATCACACGGAAGTGCAAATTACCACCTTTACTCATGATGAACCAAACTAACTACTTAAACTCAAGAATATCACTGCAGAATTAGGCCAATCCACTGGGATCATTGCAGTGTTGGAGAATCAGCCCTGAATTTAGGTCTCCAGTAAAGGTAAAGCAAAAAACAAAAAAAATAATAAAAGAACCAAGTAACATGTGAAGTTCTGCTCCTCTAAAACAGCATTTTGTTCTTTCCTAAATCTGCTTATTTCCAGAAACGCATGTAGCTATTTTTCATATAAAGCTGACCTTCTGTTTTCCTACTGCTGTGTGGACTGTCCTCAGGACATTCAAAAGCATGATTTTTCCTTATTTTTCCAGTATTCTAAGAGCAACAGTTTTTAAGCAGATATACAGTGGCCTCATTTGTTCATACAGCTCACTAAGAAGACAAGTAACTTATGCACAAAAGAAAAGAAAAAAACCCGCTGCAAATATTCATCTGAACCTTTAAATGAAATCACTGGCATTATTTTTGCATCCTTGTAGTACTTACTTTCCAGTAGCCACAGATTAAATTAGTTACTTGTCATGGATATTTACTAGAATAGTAAATTTAAGTGGCAATATATTCATAAAAATCACATTTCAGATTGGTATTTACCATATTCAATAACAGAACAGAATGGAGATAAAGCTGTACAAACAGTCACAGTAGCCTGAATTTGGAATATTAAAAAAACACCTCTAAAATAAGTTTTAGACTGGTATAGAGTAAAATGTCGAACACACTTACAGCCATGACTAGCCACAAAGCAAATGGGTTAAATACATAATTTATTTTCAAACCTAATTTTTAAGAATCTCTTAAGTAACTTTCTGCTATGGAAACTACGCAATCTTCTTTACAAGCGCATCTGACACCTTTTTCTTTATTCTAGTAAACACAGGTATTAAAAATCAGAAGTCTTGTGTTATCATCTGTGCAATGACTCTAAAGTTGTTATTCTTTTCTCTAGAATTTTTAGCGCTGCACCACATGTAACTGTGCGTGTTCGATGCCCTATGGAACACAGACTAGCCAGGCCACTGGTCTCCCAATAGCCCTGCCTCATATCTGACAGGCCTGTGCAAGTTCCTAAAATATGCTTGCCATTAATGATGTCACTATACCCCTATGCACAGACCGCCACAGCAGAAATCTGAGTAATCTAATGTTGAAGAATTCCAGGAACAGGGCTTCTATCATTACTTTTAGAAACACTCCCACAGTGAGCTTGGCCAAGTGTTAAAGTTACTTCCTTCGCTATATACTGAAAAACAATTTTACTGACATGAATGTCTGCCACACAAGGCCCAGTGCTGGAGATGCTTCTTACACATTAGCACCAACAATATCTACTGCACAAAATAATTCTTGCAACACTATGAGAATTCTCCATAGTTCAGTCCTTACAAGGATTATACAACATAGCACAGTAAAGCTCCATTGTGGAGCAAGTATTTACAAAGCTGGCACGGGCTAAACATTTCCAATTTTTGTCTGAACATGCTTCAGAAGGAATAATTTACAAGTCCTGCAGCAATTAGTTAAGGCAAGTGGGAGCGGGAGTACTTCTGCCTCTCCGAATGCTGCATGTTGCTGCAAGCTCTTCATTATTCTAGTTCACTCTTGCTGTAACATGAAATTCTTATGTTCAGTTATAAGAGGCCTTTTCTAAACCCAACATTTAAAGGCCAATATAATAGAACATCTCAACCATGCATTTTAATACAGAAGTCTAAAGACAAAAAACAACAAGGAATTTGGTCTTTCGTTCTTTAAGACTTATTAGAGGAGTTTCTTTAATTATTAACTTATTAAAAATAAATCTGTGCACACAAAGTACCTTTTGTTATTGAAGAACATGTTATACACAGAATTATATTAATATTTTATTGAAATGAGGGGAGGAAAGGAGAAAAAGGGCAAAAAAAAAGGCAGGAGAACAAAGTATGCATTAAGGTTTAGCCATACATCAGAGTATAGATGACTCCTGATTATTTAACAAAGTGGCACACACAAAATTTTTCTTCAGAGATCTCTTTGTTTCTGAGCTCTCCTCACACATGATTGAAAGTATTTCTTGAGGTGGCACAGCTTGTATGTATCAGCCTCAATCAGAGCAACAAGCTAACAATATGAGGTAAAGACTGCAACTAGAAAAGCCTGGATCACTAGGAAACACTAGCTATCCCTGTTTGCAATTGACATGCTACTACTGTGGACTGCTTTCCTCTTTTATGTATTTGCACCTGAAATGGTTCGGCTAACCATGTCTGAACTAACCAGAAAAACGTGGAAGGGGCAAAAGACAAGAGAGGTAACAGGACAGAAGTTGAATGCAATGGGTGAGTGAAGCGAGGTCAACCAGCAAGGGGAATCTCAGCAAGGACAAGGCTGAGGAGAGTGGAGGTGGCAGTCAAGTAGTGAGCAAATGTGAACACCCCAGAACAGAGCCATGTATGGAACACTGCTAACTTCTACTCCAGAAGAATAACTTAATGCTGAATCTACTCCTTTGTGGCATGAGGAGGAGTATAGTACTTCTGTGAAACAACAGAAATCACAAATTGATAAACCTAGGCTGGCAGGATTCTCTGGAGATCAGCAGGTCCAAATGCCTGCTCCAAGAAGGACTAGTTAGTTGAACGGTAACTTAATGTTCTAGTGTCTTATTGTCCTCATTGTGAAGCACTATTTTCCCATTACCTCCAAACGAAATTCCCCTTGCTGTAAATTGTGAATATTGCCTCTTGCTCTTTTGGTGTGCAGCTCTGAAAAAATCTGTCTCTACCTTCCTTCTAACCTCTCTGCAGATTGTGGAGGATTGCTGCTGAATGCTCTTTTCTCTTCTCCAGGTTAAACAACTTCAGTTCCCCCAGCCTTCTCCTGTGTTGTACGTAACAGCTTCCTAACCATCTTGCTGGTCTTCTGACAGAACCTCTTTGGTTTGCCTGCATGTGATATACCAGAGGCTCAATATTTCAAAACCAAACTTAAGTGTGCTTCTCCCAAACCCTGATCCTTTTGCTTTTTCACATTTAAGCCTCTCATGATGAGTGGATGCAGAGAGTTAAAGACCTACTACAGAAGTTCACTACTAATCCTGGCTTGAAGTTTTGTGCCAGAGCAAGAAATACTATATGCAAATATACACACAACAGAAAGTTAAGGAAACCTGGATCTCTAAAAGAATCTCATGGACATAAACTAACAAAACCATTTGCGAAACACATGGTTTTCAGTAGCAGAAACTGATATCCTGGAAGCACTTGTAGTGACAAAGATCAACAGAAGTTTAAATCCAGACGTAAGAAATCATAGTACAAGTGGTCAGTTCTACCTACGTGTGTTACAAGGAGATAATGAAATATAAGGAGCAGTTCAGAGATTAAAACTATGCATTACAAAAGGAATATTTATTAATTATTATAATTACAGTAGTAATTACATTATATATTGTTACATATCTCCACCTGAGGCACAGAAAGAGCACAGACCTCACCTTCCCCAATTTATCGTAAGCAATGTGCAGCAAATGTAAGATCAGTATTCCTCAAGAAAACTGGTCTATAATTCTATGAAACAAGCCATCATCTACATTCAAACCCTTTCCTGGGGTATATTAATGGTATTTTGGAGCAATGTGGCCTATTGATATTTTCATTGTGACAATATAACACTTGAATAAGGCATTCATATTTGCCAATATGATAACAAAAAGATTAATTCTCCTCTACTGAACAGAATCTCTTTGATTTGTATTTCAAAATAGTCTTCACACATTTCCAAAACTGAAAATTACATCACAAAAAAAAAAAGAAAAAGAGAGAGACAGAGAATATAAATATGAATGAAAATAAAAAAATATTCTAACATCTAACTAGACCAGAAAACCAGGTAATATTTTCCTCCAGTGATATGACTTGTGACACTAAGGTTCAGATCATTATTACAATCCATCACTATATTAATATATTTTAGGGAACCTCTTTTGATAGTTAAGAACTAGAATGATTCAAATTATGCAGAGACCTCACCTATCCATGAAGTTTGAGAAAGCACATCTAGTGGGAATAAGAAATTGAGAAGTTTTATGGCCAAAACCAAAATCTATAATTCACTCCTGTGGCCCATTAGTGATTCAGCTAAAAGAACAGTCTCCACGACCCCTGACCCCATCTGTCTCTTACATGAGTATATCTGGACCATCCATGGTGTATTACACAACTGTCCAGAGTGCTAAGCACAAAGGTCAGCCTGCATGTTTTAGATTAAGGAAAGATATCAGGATAAAGAGGAGAAGGAAGAGATAAGGCCATGATTCAGATCCCATCAAGCTGTCTGGCTATGCTTAAACAAGGGCAACCTAAGATCTATAAAATGTATCAGGCAGCTTTTTTAAGGCATTAAAATAACTCAAATAAAATAGCACATATAGCCTTCCACAAAAAATGCTCCCCTCAGATCCTACTGGGACTACAGGACCAGTAAGCCCATTTTGAGTTGAATAGGGTCAGTAAAGCCACCCTACAGAAATTCCTTTGCATTTAACATTCCTGCTGGTGTGAATGACCCAGCAATTACTTTTTTTCTAGGTTCCGGGTAGCCCCTGAAGCCTTTCCCTACTTGAATCTGACAGGGCTGTCCACATCTGTAGCCCTAACACTAGACAACTAGGAATAGAAAATAAAATTCACTCTCTTTGCCCTAGAAATGAAAGACAGAACTGTTGTAGGACGTTTCAGCTGCAGAAATCATCTCTTTACTAATTACATATCGCAATCTTTATTCTATAGGTTAACAAATTCAGCTACCAAAGGTACAGTTACTTATCCAAAGCTCACCACTCAGCTGATTCTGCTTTCTCTGAGAAGAAAATATTGAAATTCATTTCCCATACAAGGTACCAGATGCATGTAAAAGAGCAGTCTTTCTTCTCAAGCTTAACAGATACCCATAACATGTAGCACACACAATCCAATATGAAAGAAATTCCTGCACGATTAAGAGTCATAAAATAGCTGTATACATTAACAAATTAATTTTTCATCACATATGCCACCCAGGACATATCTCTTCTGTGTTAGAATATGAACTCTGTACAGTGTAGTGTACATAGTCAAGATGACATAGAGATACATAAAGTGCAGTATATCGTCAAGAGAAGTCTCTCACATCTTCAAGGTGACTTTGGTAAGCAGCTGTCTGCACAGGACTTAATAAATGAATCAATATCTATATTTTTCCCTTTAGAATGATGACGACTCAAAATGCTAAGTTAGCAATACCATGGAAGAAAACTAAGACCACTGTCATATAAGCCTAAATCTTCCCATAGGATCACTCAGATTACCCAGGTGAAGTGTAGGACATATTTCTATTAAAGAAAAATATGTCTGTCAGAGCTGGAAAACATGTCATATGCCTCAAGAAAGAAGAAAAGAAGGAAAGAAGGAAGGAAAGAGGAAAGAAAGACTGGAAGAAAGAGAGAAAGAAAGGAAGGTAGGAAGAGAAGAAGGAAGGAACGGAGGGAGGAAGGGAGGGAGAATGAAGAAATAATTTAGAGGATATTTCTGTTATTGATACAAATTTAGAGTGAACAAATACTTCCCAAGTGCTCCAGACAAACATTACTTGTGTGTTAATTTTTCGTGAACTAGAGGAGTTACACTGGGGACGTCAGTTGTGCAGTGCTTCAGCACTGTCTGATATGCTGTCTGAATCCTGTACGAGGAGGCCAGGCAGTGGTACCTTGAAGTACCACCTTCCCCCCAGAACAAACTTCTCCATGTTGGCACTGTGTTACTTTCAACTCTTTGAATTATACGAGCTAGTAAATCTCTACACAGACATATGTCATCATCTCAGGGTGTTATATGATATAGGTACTAACCAGCTTTTTTCTTCTGTGTATGTTCGGGAATTTCTGTTTCTAAACGAAGTTCTGTAGGAGTTAGAGGGAAATTATGATTATTTAAGAAGACTGCCAATGGACACAGAAGTGAAAAACTAAGTGTTCAAGTGAAAATGCCATTTCTCTTCCTTGATGTTGCTGGTGAAACAAGTAGATTTATTAATATATCTATTTAAAAATGTCTTCATGCCTGCCTTCTAGTTAAACAGCCTCCCTCTTAGCCACTTTTCAGTTAAGTGGCATTCAAGGGTTTCTTAATATCTACTCTAACAGTTTGGTATCTGCTCTGAGCTACACGCAATTTCTCACAGCTAGCGAACAGCAGAGAGAGGAAAGTATATGCCCTCTGCCTGCAGCTGAAGAGCAGTAAAGCGCAGTTCTGGAAACTCCAGACATAAACTTTTCCCTAAGGTTCCTATAGAGAGTTTTCTTTTCTTTAATGTTCACTGAGCTGAATAGAAAAGCTATTCCATAGTACTCACACATCAGTGTGGAAAAGCTGGTTCTTCACTTAACGACTCCCTCTGACGCATAAGCACCCCACACACACACATAATATACATATATAACATTCATGAACTGTTTAGTTTAAAATATATTGAGTCTTATACTCTATTTAGCCCTGAGGACTAACATATGACAAACCTGGCCTCACCTTTTTTCAAAATCTGGTTTCTTGCTTGCTAACCCAAGATGAAAAGGTTTATGCTACTTTGGAAAAACTCCATGATTATGTGAGGAACAACTCTGAGAGCATCTTAGCACTTATTCGGTCACCTGTTTTTGACTACCCCGTTCAGAAATGTGGTACAGGATTAATTTCCCAAACTATAAATATCTACATTGTAGCCACCTACACCAGAGCTAGTCATTTGGGCTCCCTGTGAAGTGGGAGGAAAGAAACAGGCACTTGTAAAATGAAATAAGCCTTGCTTATTTTAGACGCCTGTCTTAGGAAGATATGAATCACTCTCTGCATGCACTTATTTTTCTTGATTTGCTAGAACAGCTCAGAAATTTCAAAGACAAACACACAGTAGATTCTTGAAGATGAGCTGAATCCTACTTATCAATTACTAGGACAGTCTTTTATAAACAGAATATTGTGCTGTCGTCTTTTTTTATTATTTCATACTACTGTGATGTTTTTAAATGCTTCTGAAGTTTATTAATTTGTAGATGTTTCTTGGCCATATGTTTAAACGTAGTCACCACACTAAAATGTCGTACAAACTGTGAAGTAACCATTGTTCCCTTCTCTGTTTAAAGAATTGTAATCCTTCGGCTGGGTGAGTATAGCTAACAATGTAACTAGCTCACAATATACACAATTATCTCAATATAAAGAGCTCAAGCCTTTCACTCTAGACCAAGAAGGGAAACAATAATCGTATATTGAAATAAGGCTTTTTTACACAAGGAAAACTGTAGTCATCCCATACTTTACTGTCATAACTATGTACACTAAAACCACCAAACTCTGGTGTTGTGTAGCTCAGGCCTTGGGAGAAACATATTGTAACAGTGTCCTTGAACATATTGCACCTCTGAATTTGTCCTAAGCATTCTGCTTTAGTGCTGCATCTGCAGACAGGGGGACTCCTATCTCCAACCTAGCAGACTTACTTTATAGTCAACACAGTGGGATGCCTTCTGGCATTTTAAGGGCTCAATTCATCTGACCTATTTTATACATGTACTTTAAGAAGAAGTGAACCACACATTAGAAATGCCTATTTCTTTTCAGTCACTGTAGTCTTCCAAAGACTAACACAGATGTACATTTCTCTCTTACATACGCCTGCTTTTCAGCAAATGAATCCCACCTCACTGCTTTCTTTTCAGTCATTGTCTTTCTGACCTTGTCACTGTTAGTGAAACAGGACCACAGTGGAAGTACTCGCACAGACATACCTTTATTGTTATTTTAGGAGCACAGCTCCTGGCATAATCTTGGCTCATGCCAAACAGAATCTCCCAATGAGAGGAGGAGAAAGGATCATTCTCAGAAGGCTATTTGAACACAGCAAACTCATTTTGCACCATATAAGATTTTAGGACTATGGACATAAGCCATGCTATGCCCTGCAGCTTTTCAGGCTGGAGACCTCTTCCTTTAGGCACTTAGGCAACATGCTCACTATGCTATCTGGCCACAACCCAAAGTGCTGATTCTGGCCAAATCCAGTATCAAAACTTTGCCCCATCAAAGATGAAAGTTACTGTAATTCACAGTGTTCAGTTCTGTCACGAAGTTTTACAGTGGGGAGAACACAGCCTGTGACACACTTCTAATTTATGGCATTTGTAAATGCCTTTTATAAAGCATGAAGAAATCCCTTACCAATTACTAAGTGAGCATGTTTCAAAAATGTGGTTATGTGTGTGACTAACCAAACACCTGTGATTAGTCCTTTTATTCCTGACATTTCTAAGAAAAATTGGAAATGTTCTGTGCAGTAACCATCTAGCTGATTTTCTAATTGCAGTCTGAGAAAACTTGCATGAAAAGTATTGATTGTCATCTACTCTTACCGAGGATAAAAGCTCTGACAACCTTCTAGTCCCACTTCTCACATTAGAATTGTAGAAGGCTCTCAGTCTAAAACAGTCACAGCAAGATCCTACTAGACTGTTTTGTGGCTTAACCAGCAGTTATAAGACATGAACAAAGTGAAAAAGAACAGGGGAATCAGAGGCAAACACTCCCATCATTCTGCCAGCTCTACCATATCACTGTAAGGATTATGTCAGAGAGGAGCAAATGCTGTTCCCTACTGAATCAAAGGCAATGCTTTCAATTACTACATTAAAATTTGGAGTGAGACTTTCATGAGATATGTTGTTATGATCGTTTTCTTGGGTTTTATTTGCTTTGTAGTTTTTTTCAGTATAAACATTTTAAGGTAGAGCTGAAAATAGATCACAGTTAAGGCAAAATGTCTGTGCTCAGGTCTCTAAAAATATACTTGTGTTAAGAATCATTGTGGTTCGGTACACTAGAACACTGACCTAAAGGTCAAAGAAGCACATTTTATTGCTCATTCTTCCAGTAAATTGCCTTGAAGCCTAAAGTAAGTCACAGTACCTTTTGTTTTAACATGCTGTCTACCTGGCATGCTGTGGCCTTTAATCTCAACGCCTTCTAATGATGCAAACAGATAAGCTTTAAAGAAAATATCATTCAAACAAGCAGATTTAGGAACGATTCGCTTTTGTAGAGTCCTTCTGCTATTCACTGACTAAAGTTTACACATAAGAAAATAAAGCAAACGTAAAGTATCTTTGGGTATATGTGCTTCTTGTATAAGCCTCTCTTCTAACTTTTTAGAGCAAATTTGCCCCACCAGGCAATTATGTTCATGGGCTCTCCTGATCTACACAAGACTACTGGCAAGAGAGTCCACTCCTTGGCATAAGTTGATCTCATTTCTTGAATGAAAATCTTTGATGGTAAATGACATTTTAACATTGATGTCTATGCTTGTATGAGGATTCCTGCTGTGTCAGTCAGGATATTGGATTTAAAAGCAGACCAAGCTGAGGACTGTGCCAGATTTTCCATTAAAAATATTATCTTCAATTACTCATTTCTTCCTGAAATTGTTTGGTTATAATTGCCTGGGCTACTTTTTGCCCAGAGCTGTCATTCTGCTTCAGGTTTTCAGCAAAGAAACTACATCTAAATGTGCTTTAAGTCTGAGAAAGCTAAAGGAAAAAAGAAAACAAACCACTTTCCATACAATAATGTATTTTCATTGCTGGTCAAGGAACTTTGAAGAACATAAATATTCTGCCAAAGAAAGTATTTCTAAATGAGGAAAAGTGTCTTGAAAATATTTTTGGATAATCTCAGGGTGATATTACTGAGTTATGCAGAGTTCAAAGCTGTATTTTGGGAATTACTCTGGTTTTATCACTTTCTTACCCAAGCCAGACTGTTTGTGCATGTACAGTTAAATTTGCTAACGGGAATATCTCCAAGGAATGCATTAAATGGAATCACAGTTAAGAATTATAAAAGGTAATGTTTGCTGCTTAAAGTCTTTGCTCTTGAACTGTATTCAGGGTGGGAATTAAATTACCTTGAATTCAGCAGAGGGTAAAATTACAGTGTAATTCTCATGAATATATTTTAATGACCCTTTCTTTTTGCCAAATATTGTGCTACACATGAATTATCGCAATGTAGTTCACAACTTAAGACACATAAATCTTCATTCAAGCTCTCCTTTAACACATCTGCATCTTTGATGAATTCATGAGCTTCAGGAGCTTCCCAGTTTAATGTCTAACAGATGACTGTTACAAAAAAGGCCTAGTATGGTTTGAAAGGGAGCAAACGTTTAACTTGGAGAATCTAAGTCAGAATTGTATGATCTGTTTACAGTGTGCTGCTGGAAATGTTTCTGCATTTTCCCTCCTACTGAAAATATCACTTGTTTCACCGTTCCTCACCACAAATCAGTTTCATGGAAGAATTAAAGGAAACAATGAATGGAATGAGGATCTTAACACCCCCACCCCTCGCAATTAAATATCTTGGAATAGACTAGTAAGTCTCCAAAGGCTGGAATGCTACATTGGAGCTATAGTAACAGTGCAAATCTTATTGCCCTCAAAGGAATAAAGCCAGAAAACAAGTTCTTACAGGTTCAACCTGCATAAACCTGCCCTGCATATATTTTTGTCTTATGGGAAAAACTTTCTGAGCATGCACAAGAGATCATGTATCTTGGAACGCGAGACACAAGTCTGAAAGTTAAATTTCTAACCAAACTCTCTTCTGTCCCTGCTCTGTCAATTAAAGATGGTTGCTTCATGTGCTTTCTTTTCTGAATTCTACCATGTTTCTTTGTCTTATGTCACAACCCAAAATTCTTGAACTGTTCCCATTATCAGAGCTGAGGGAGCAAACAGAAGATAGAGGCTCCTTGTAGGAAGAAATCCTAGTCATTTAACACAAAGCACTGCCTGTGATGTTATTATGTGAGTTTGGCACCTTTTAGCATGAGCATGTTATTATCTCACATGGAGGTTATGATCTTGCGTGTAGTTTTGTGGTTTTGATTTGGTTGCTCCTCCTTATTACTTCCTGTACAATGCAATCACTGTTCCTTTCAAGTGGAGTCATAGGATCTAATAGAAATACAATCACAGAGCATACAAGTTCCACCTGGAATCAGAACCATGAAATTTCAGGGTGTAAATGAATGATTTGGCAGAAAATACGTGGAGACTGCTGCCAGAACTACCCCAAATGAAAAATGCCGGGAACTATCTATCTGTTTAGTATCCCAGTTTCAATCCTCAGACTTGAGAAGCAGAGATGAGCTGTAGAGTAAGTAACACCTGACCAGGCTGTGAATATCTTCAGAGATCAGTGTGAGATCTATTTAGAGATTCTTCATGCGTGAAGATCCATTTTTAAAGTTACCTCACCCTAGCTTCAGTCACTGCAGTCTTAACTTCGAAGTACACTGAGCTAGCTTATGAAGATATTTATAGATTCCCACATAAAACTAGTGCTGCAAGTGTGCTGAAGAGATTTTTCATTCCTTTGCTCCTAATACACCCAATATGTTAGAAGCAACTCGTCTGGCTAGTTTGGGATGAATTCAAACACACATGCAAAAATTCCATGCTAAGAAACTCCTTGTAAGTGGAGTGATCTGTTTGCCTGTTTCAGTCCTAATTGAAATAACACCAGACTTGTCCCGTAGAATCTGAATTACCAAGAGAATTTGTCCAGACTAAGCCTTTGTCTGATAACACACCCAAAGCATACACAGATGCTTCAGGCTTGTACAACCTGGGCTGTTTTATTGCTGTAAGGTCTAGACCCCCCCCTGCAACTTTTTTTTTTTTTTTTTAACTGATGTGGCATAACAGCAAGCACTATCAAACGTGACTTTGCAGTTTCAACCATCCCCAGTCTCAAAAATAACATCATAATACCATACAGCTTAATGCAAAAGAAAAAGTCAAGCAGTTTTTGAGTGTCTCTTAGAGCTGGAAAAAAACAGAAGGTGTAAAATAATTTGTCCATACACATAGCTGACAATGCTAATTTTTCCATCTGAAAACAGCTACAGAATAATTTACGAATGGAAATAAAGATAATTAATTTCCCTAGGCACCCTAAGAGAGTTCTGATCAATTTCTCAGGAATTATTTGCAACTCTACCAAAATGTATGGAACAGCTACAAATGCAGTACAGTAGTTTTCTAAATAAATTTTGTGCCTATATTAGCTTAAAATGTATCCAACTCTTTTCAATTATTATTTATCAACACTTAATTGAAAGGATAGAACAAGCACAGTGTTTTTTCAGTATTGATGCCACAGTTGGGATTCTATTGCTGATGAAAAGGATCAGTCAAACTGTGATATTTGAGAGGCACTACTAACCATGATAGGTACATCATTGTCCTGGGTTTTTTCCTGTTCCAATGCTGGCCCTCTGATCAGAGCCTAAGCTATGTCACTGGCCCAGACAGTGAGAGGTTAAAGCAGGCTATGAGAGGAGAAGAGCTCTTCTGCTTACCAAGCTGCACTGGCTTTTCATTGTGTATCAGTGGAGGGAAGTACCAGAGGAGCAGCTCTTCCAGGGCCAAGGGCAACTGAACTCCTCAGGGCATATAGCGTTATTATATGCCCTTATGCCTCATAATGCCAGACAGACACTGCTATGGGAGGGATCTGTCTGTTTAACTGCTACACACAAAAAGCACTACGATAAAGGTGTGCATTTGAGTTGAGAATTCAAAGTACAGAATGATACAGACAACTTTAATTAAAAACATAATAAAAAACCAACTGCTCTGGGTGAGACAGAAGTCTGTCTAGCCTCGTATCCTATTTCCTGCAATGATCTGGACTGGATGCCCACCAAACCCCAAAAGAACATGGTAAATGTCCTGTGACAATTTACACAATACAATCCCCAAATCCAGTTTAAGGAATGGTTGATTTGGAGGTGTTTGTCCTCATGATTAATAGCTCCTGATGGACTACGTTTTCTCTAATTAGTTTCTGAAAGTATGCAATCCCTCAACACTCTCATCATTTGCAGCACCAAACTCCAGAGTTATCTAGACAAGTATTTCTTTTCCTTGTTTTGAAAGTGCCTTCTGATGATTTCTTCTTAGCCTTTTACTTAAGTAATAGTTTTGCAAACATCTATATATTTTCCCTTAAATATCTTGTACCCAGATGGAATATTGCTAGGTGGCATTTGTATGTAAATCTTCACTTACCTTTCTTGAAGGTATCTGTATTCTTCTTATTTCTCTTTACCATTTTTGGGGACTAACTGCAACTATATAGAGTTTAGAAGGAATCTGTTATTCATGGATTTTTACAGGATTTTTTCTGTGCTGTTCGTTATTTTCTGAACATTAATTTCTTATGTAGGTTTTTTGGTTGTTATTGAACAATGAGCTGAAGTTTTCAGTAACCAGTCCACAGTGGCCTCATCTAAGTTATATTAGTTAATGCAAAGATTTTTGTTACACAAACCATCTCAAGACTGGTCCCCTCAACACATTACATTCCATTTATCAGCATTTAGTTTTATTTGTCATTTTACACTTAGCAGTTCACCAGTTTCATATGTGAGTTCTTTTAGGGCTCTAGAGAGAATTCCATCTGCCTTAAGCAATTAGTGTTCATTATATTGATTTATTTTAGAATGTCTTCAACTGTCCCTTTGTTGGAGACAGTCCTTCAGTGTAATCTTGAACACTAATTAAGCTGATTCATTAAAATATATATAGTTAAAATTAAAATTAAAAAAAATAAAATTAACAGTTCTTAAGAACAATGGATATGGACCGCGTGTATAGAATGAGTGATTGCATCTTAGGCAGTTATTCATGAGAAGGATGTAGGGATCCCAGTGGAAAAAAAATAATACCTCAGCTTGAAGGCTGAAAATGGCAAATTAGCTACTACCAGCCTTCTGCAAAAAGAAAATGAGAAAATAGGAGCTAAGAGAGAAAGCAGAAAGTCCTAAGTAACAGCTAAATTGAAAAGAGGATCTGCACAATTTTACGTTATGTGGACCAATGGTAAAATATTACCAGAGCATATGAGTGTGGTTGGCTGTACTTTATAAGACCTTGAAATATTAGAAAAAGGACAGAAGATATTCAGAAAAGTAATTTGAAGAGGGGAAAAGACACCATCTTCTCAAGAATGGAAGCAATTTGGTACTGGAATAAATGTCCAAAAGAAGTTAGGTATTCACTACTTTTTCAGGTACTACTTTTTCAGAACAAGTTAGAAAGATACTTTAGTATATATGCTTTGCCAAACATTAAAAGCAACTAATCTCCCCCTTCCCAAATTTATGTCTGCAAGGGACAATTTTTTCAAATGGACTTATGAACTTACAGTTTCTACAGCATCCTGGAAAATTTTATCGTTTCCTCCCAGAACTCCTAGGTCTATAGCCTGAAAAACGGGGGAAACAATATGGATACATAGGATGTCAAAAATTCTGCGAATCTGCAAATAAGTACGTAAATAACTAACTCAGCTCACAATGTGGGTAAGCACAAAAATGACCCCAACTTGTTGCTGACAACCTGATAACCTGTGAGATTACATCCCTGTCTTTGTTAGAGATGCATTACTTCTCAGATAATTTGTCTTTCACGTACTATTGAACGTAAGCTCTGTCTCAGTAATTGACTGATTGAAACAGGAGCAGAAAGAAACAGTCATTAAACATTTAAGCCCTTTTCTAGGTCATCTTTGAGGATGTCATCTGAATATAACAAATCCACCATCACATGTCTATTGTCTCAAATGCTTATTTTGTTACAATTCTGTAATTGTAAAACTTTTTTTCTCAGAAAGACCAACATGGACATACTACTTAAATAGCTACGGGTCTTCAGGTTTGATTGTATAGTTATAAAAAACCTTCTTTGCAGAATAAGAAAATAAAGCTCATTCAGCACTCATAGTGCAGGAAGTTCTGCTCATAACTCATGTTTAGATTGTAAGTCTTGCCAGAAAAAGGTATTTTTGCTTGCACATGAGGTCTTACACAAAAAATATTGATAACTTAGAATTTTACAGCAAAGTATGGAACTATCATACTTATAAATAATTGTGATTACATTTCATCCCAATATGAGCAGAAAATCATTATTGTGATTATGGTCGGGCTAATGTGCATAAATTTTCCAAACTACAGCTGAGTGGAAAAAAAAAAGAGAGAAACAGTCCCAGTCATGTAGATTTAAAAGCCAAAGTTTCCCAACATTTAAGACATTCAAATATGAATGTAAGAATCAGGTCTAGCATCGAGGTTTATATGTTGAAATATTAAACAGAGGCAGTGCTAATCATTCAGTGCTAATCATTGTGCTGAATCAGAACCTGTCCTCACTTGTTGTGTAACTTTAGATGCTGTATTCTCCAACCCATTCTTTGTCAAGGTTTGCAATTAACTCTCTACTGAATGGCAACACAGCATGAAAGAATTGATCTGCTGGCAAGGTATTGGTGTAACACATCAGTAATCCATCACTCCATGTCATTCATTGATGAAACACCGTAGGGAGCTGAACACCAGCCAACAAAATACTCTTGGCTGTTCTCCCTGCCTCCCATGTGATTAAGACAGATGGACTTCAGGAACAAAGGGACAGACCAAAGAGAGATAGGCTAACAGTCTGAGGACAAGGTCTCCCACAACACTACTGGGACAGATACCAAGCTAACAAAGCCAACTAGAAGAGAAATCTCCAAAGAAGCCTTTCTCACATCTCCAACCAAGTTAACTGGGAAAAATGGACCAAGTCCACTTGCCTTTCACATGGATTATCAAACAATCCCTAAAGCCTGCACCCTGCAAATTACTTCATTAGCAGTGAGCCACCCTTAACAGACATGAATTTAACAGGGGACTTAAAACTAGTTAGGTGCCTCTTGCAGTACACAGCTGCTCTTGTATGGCTGTGGTTACTTGTGTTCTTTCCTGATACTCTTTTCTCTCTTCTCCTTTGTCAGCATCCTTAATAAAGAGACTTGTATCACAGGGCCACTCAGAAACTGGAGACAAGCCTCTGGCTGATGCCAGGCTCCTGAGCCCTGCTCAGCACAGGTAACTTCACAGCACAAATAGCTTGTGCTAGAGTCTCACGAAGATATAGTATCTTGCTCTGTACAGAACCATTCCCAAAAGATGTTATCATCTAGGGAGGGTGCAGACTAACAGCCTTGGGTAGAAACTTACCATTTTGTTAACAAACACCTCGGTAACAAACATGTTTCGAAGCAGAAAAAAGTCTGCAATTCCAAGTCTTATCCATGGGGTTACTTGTACATGCCATTTCTTCACAATTAGCATGTCTTTTCATCACATTTTTGAACTGCATAATATCTGAAAAATTTTGTGTTGGTAAACAGTGGGGCTTCCAGTTATTTCCATCAAGGCAACATGTTCAGACACGACAGGACCTGTGAGATATACCTGTGTCAGAACAAGATGCAGTGCTACATTTTTGCACCTAGAGTTTTATTTGTGCTTTCTGCAAAGTAAGTTGAGTTCTGTAAGAGTAGACTCTCATATTTTAAAGTTTATGAAAGAAAAACTTTTCAGAAGATGCTTTATCATTTCAAGCAAAGCAGTAAGAGAGTGAAACTTCCAGTTTTGGCATCCCTGACAGGTTGAATTTTTGTCATGGAATATTTTGGATTTTCATTCTTTTTCCTCAACAGAATTAAGTCAATCTGGTTTGAAACTCTCTCAATAAAACTTCCATACCAGTATTAGCAGTATGCATAGCATGAGAAAAACAGAAATACAAAAAAAAAAGGGGGCCAACAATTGTACAAAAGGCTGGGTGGAGAAGTTTTCACAAAACAGTGTAAACGCTCATGGAGCCAGAAATCCTATTTGAAGGAAATGGGGGAGAAATACAGAAGAGAAATATAGTCATATAGAGATAATGATGATCTATTCTTCTAAAATTCATCCTTTGAGATGATGTTAAGGGCCTAATAATTTCCCAGGTCTTGTGACAAGGCCACAGCAGCTCATGGTGCCATTACAGCTCACGGATCACTTGGCCTCAAAGACTTCCCAAACACCCTGCGTTTTAAAAGGACCTTGGAACTGAAGAGTCTGTCCAAGCTCAAGGCAAGTTAGCACTCTTTGGACAGCTCTTCAGCAACAGTTTATTCCTAAGTAATTACTCATTTTAACCACAAGTATACATAGACTCTTATTCATAACACTCAGAAGTATCTTAAAAATCTGAATGCTCAGCTGATTCTCATACAAAATCTGCCCTTTTCCTCAGAAAAAAATGAAATTTTACTTTGGTGGAAAAAAAAGTTTGGGGTGAATTATAAAAATATTTATTACAGTAATATTTTTGATCTAGTGATCTGATTTTTATATGTTTTTTTAACACTTTACAGTTAGTTAGAACACAACAGTACTGAGTGAGATTGTTAAATAACTTAATTATCAGCAAAGGACACCTAAAGATATGTTAGCAGAGTCAAACAGCAAATCATTGGGAGAATAGGATCATTCGATAACGATGACAACCCATTATTCAGACCATCAAGAAAGTAATTAAAATGAAAAGAGGGAACAATTTCAATTATCTAATAGCATGGTTTCTTCATACAAATTTTTTTAGAAGTGTCAGTTTACATTTTTTCAAAAGCTTGAAATTTGTTGTTCCCCTCCCATGTCCAAGATCTCTCAGTTCCCTCAAAAATTTTTCTGTGAGTTTTAATGAGGCATTTATTTCCTTGACAGTATTTTTTTTCAGAATGGCAATTGTATGGGAGCTCTAGAAGAGCTATAAAAGCTAAAAATTTTATTGAAGTTAATGTTGAAATGAATAGCAAATTAAGGCCAGTGGTTTCTTTTAAATTCTGTTATTTTTACTGATTCCAGATTTTTTAATAGCATGCAATCTAATGTGTGATAGAACCAGGGGTACTGCCATGCAAATGACATTTTAAAAAAATTAATGCTTAAAATGTATTAAAATTACAGAATAGCCGTGGGAAGCTGGGAAATCAGGTGTTTGATCCTATACAAAACTCATACTGTGCTATCAGCATTAAGAGGACAGAATTTGTAGATGGGGAGGACAAACTCATTGCTGAAACATTAACAGAGTAAGCAGTTAAGAAGCAAATGCAATTAATTTAAAAAATAAGCAAGTCTCACTAAAACAAACTGCAAGCTATTCTGGGACAAAAGGGTATTCCCCTCTTGAGACGAAGTTTTGCTGCTGCACAGAGGTTGAAGATCCTTCAGGCAGGAAAGCAAGCAAACCCTCTTGCGTAGGAAGACACTCCCACTGTCCCTTGGCAGATGTGACCTGTTGCCTTTCCCCAGATGACAAAAAAACATTTCTTCATTTTACCCAGTGACTGTTCAACATGAATTGATGCTTTTCCCTAGAATAGGCCTGGGACACGTGACTGTCTCTCCCCACCTTATGACTGGAACATGACACTGCGTTCTTGAAGCAATAGGCTTGGAGAAGCAAGCAAAGTACCTTGTTCCAGGATATCAGGTTCCGAATCCTTTGTGGGTGGAGGGATTCCAGAGATCACAGATGAAGGTGAAAGAGTATGGGATTTAAGACACACTTCTGTTGTTATTGTTCACATGGCGGTAGTACAAGGATTTTTTGCAGCTTTTCCCTGAGCAGAATCTCATCCCAAAGAGTTTAGCTCTCCATGTACAATGCATGGGGACTACAGGTAAGGCTTTGGATTCTCCCGTGGCGTGATGAACGAAAAGATAAATATTGCAATGCTATAAAGTGTGCCAGCCTCAGTCTTTTTTTAATGAATGCCTCTACCACCATAAAGAAGTAGGTTCATACAGACATGGTAATATCTGGATAGAGAAAAAATACCTCATGCTAATATTAATAAATATCTCTGTAACTGTGCAGGTCTTCATTTCTGTGAGCAATAGAAAGTTTGTGAAGATTTGAACTTTGGTGTTTGAATCTGCAAAGGGTAACTTCTCAAAATGACACTCCATCCAGCTTGCAGAATATAATAGTTTCAGTTAAAACCAGGAAAAATCCGAAGGTATAACTACTAAGAAGAAACGAAACAGTAAAACTTTGAAGCTGTAATGCTTCAATGAACATCTGACACTGTATTAGCCACTGTATCTTTCTAACATTTTGGAATATGAGTGCAGTTGCTAAAGAGAAGGACAGTCTCAGGGAAATAGGACCTCTTCTGTAAATCTCTTGATTACTTACGCATCACCCATTTGGTAGACACAGCTCTATATAGGTCAGTCCTCTGAAAAGGAACATTCATATCAGAAAGGGAAATTGCCTTATTTAAGTATGGTCAGAAATAATTAAGTAAAGTCAGTGATAGGGAAATGTTGACAGCAGGAATTCGTGACAATGATAGGTCATACTTGCACAGTGAAAGCTTTGACACAAAGCTTGTGTCACAGTTAGCTCAGTGGAAGGTTAGTCACTCTGTATTAGTAAGCATTTGACTGCATAATTTCCTAACAGAAAGTGCAGGACATGTCTGAACAGTTTTTTAAATAGTGAAAATACCTTTTTCACATTGTAGAGCCTTGGCTCTTCCTGGAGGCAGGAGGCAACATGCAGTGGAAAGCTGTTCTGATACTTCACACAAGTACATATTGATGGGGATATATCTCAAATCTGTAACTACTCTCCAGCTCGGTTTTTACTAGCAGTCTGTCAGGCTTCTCCTATAAATCTCTATTCTCATGCTTTATATCTCAGCTTCAACATTTGGCAAAAGTCTCAGCCTCAGCACAGGTCCCACCTTCACATTTAAATAAAAAATTAAAAAACCAGAAAGATATTGAAGTGCTCCACTGAATTCAGAAAATAAATGCATGATTCACACATACGGAGAAGGCCAACTTTGTTGTTGAGTGCCACATCTAGCATTCAGGTATTGAAATAATTTCCTTCAGAAAACCATCTTCCTGTGCAAACACTGTTTCATTGTGTATATGTGCACTAAGCCTGAAACAGGGACAGGGTTGGGATCTGCTTCTCCATCTGTGCCTATCAGAATCTGGCTGATCTTCTTAGCTCAGTCTCCTTACCGCTTGCTAAATGCAAGCAGGTGCATCTTACTAGACCTAATAGTAAAACTGATCCAGCACCAGATCTCAGTACTAGATCTACTATCAAGTTCACTGTTTTTTTCCCAGGCTTGGGAAAGCGTAGTACAGAAATGGCTATAACTTGCATTGACCAATAATATTTCCCCAGAATAATCTGCCATGAATTGTCATTGCTGGGTGCTTATCTTGTCTATGCCTGTGCTGGAACCTGCAGGGAAAGGAAGAAGTAGTTGCTATCCCACCACTCAAGACTTCCCATCTGGGTAAGGTCTATTTCTTTTGCAATGCCTGGCTGGTACAAGGGAATGGAAGAGGCCGGACTTCCTTCATTGTATTTATTCTAACTTCTATTGCAAACACATGCATTCCAGGGTTCCTGCATACAATACAGTACAGATGGGAAGAGCACTCTTCACTTTCCTTTCATCTCTAAAGTAATCCTCCACCTCAGTATCCTTAGGCACTTCCTAATGACACATCGCTAATTAAACAGAGATATCACGGCAAAAATCCATGAATAAATGACGTTACTAACCAGATTGGTCATACTGTTATTGTAAGGAGAAATAAAGAGCTAAGAGCAGAGTCTTTGAGGATCAGTGGTTTACTGGAGATAGACTAGGTAAAATTTCTTAAGCTATAACCTTCTTAAGCTGCAACACTTCGAGGTGGCTCAGGTTTTCTGCAGGCTGTTTACAGTAAGTTTCTTTTCATCACGTTCATGGCCTTTCAGATAAGGCTCCATGCTTGCACAATGTGACATGCAGGGTGAAACTGAGCCTACACACACTAAGACTACAGTTAATACTTGAATGAGTGTTCGAAAGATTTTTTTTTACTTCATTTACATGCTGGGTTTCATACTGGGTTTTTAAACAAACTAAATATTTCATATAGACCTCATGAATGTAGTTAAAATGAGTGTAATGCAGCAAGATTCTAAAGAAATATTCCTAGACGTATCCAAATAATCCTTCACATGACAACTAAAGATTTGTACCTCTGCTTCCAGTAAAATGAGATGTCACTGACAATTAAGAATTTCATGGAAGAGCAGCTAATTTTGCTACAATTACAGAGTGATTATAGCACAGAACTTTACATTTAAATAGATAATACTTATGTGACTAAACCCATGTCGGGGATAACAGCAGTGACCACAATAATTTTTTTGTTAATGTAGTATCAGCCCTTGACATATAACAAAAGGCATCAGATGTATTTCGCATTATGATCATATTCTAAAGAATGAAATCATAACTGTAATTTCAATGGCTGGAATAATACCATGTCATCCACACAAGGAAAAGACAGACATTTCCAGATAATGTAGCATTGTTTATTGAGGTAAAAGAGGTATCTGGAAATAATAAATCTCAACAATCATTTAGGAGCAGGCTTTCCTTTTGATGTGACTTAAGTTCATATTATTTAGAATAAGCCTTGTTGTACAAAAAAAATTGTTTGGAGAACTACCCCACTGTATTGTTATGTATATAAATCAAGAAACCACAATATTTAAAAAGAGACTGTTGCTGTAAGGAAACCTTTGGCTTTGGTTTCTTTATACCATTCTCAAGAAGAATTGTTTCTCTGTCTTTTTTTCTGATGTCATTAACACAGAAAAACCATCTGTCTTCTTATGTCTAATTTTCTGCTTTAACACTATTTCTGCCATGTTTGTATATTTCACTATTTCTCTATAAGCTGAATGATAGGAACAGGTATACTTTTACTACATTAATTAGGAGACACAGGACAGAAAGCTTAGCCCAAGAAGGTCTAAGAAAAAAAATCTAGTGTTAAGCAACTGTACCCATCTGCTCACCTTTAAAGCATGATAACTTCCTTGCATCTCACTGGTGACTTCCTAGAGACCTTATAGGCTCTTTTTCAATTAAAAATGACCCCAGCTTACAATGTTTCAGCCATATCCCTCTAATTGTGGGTACACTAAGGAGGAACAACACAAAATGATTATGTGAAGTTCAGGCTACAATTTGGCTACGAGAAATACCCGAAGTTTCATCACAGAGCCTTGCATGCCATCATGGAAGCACTGAGAGCCACAGCGGATAGAAAAGGAATTTTTCTCAAAAGCTTTTTGTTTTAAAGGCAAGTTACAACAGATATCCCAGTGTTGCATCCAAATTACAAGCACTGACTCCCATGCAAGCTAACCACAGTGGAATTCCTGCAATGGCAATTGCATTCATAGCACTTAACCAAGATGTAAAATTGATATTGTTTGGAAAAAAAAACGACAACAAAATCCTGCTGAAGCTTTAGAGTGTTGGTTAACCTTGTTTGGTAAGCATACTTTATGGGGTTTTTTTCATCCTCTTTTCCCTATCTGCAACTAGAAGATGAAATACAAGATGGAGGCAAAAATATTGCTCTTGCCTTAGTTCTGATTCAGATGTAATTCATACAAAAATATCATATTCTGTTAAAAGGGACTAAATACAGTTACAAGTTACAGCTTTTTTAGGAAGTTTTCAGCAGCTTGAACATTTGAGAGTTTAGTCATTATCCATTATCATTACTTTCACCTGTTAGGTTGAAAGTCAGGCAAGCAGAGGTATCCTTATGCAAAGTTCACTTATGCCACACTGTAACTGAAAATGGTGACAACTGCAGACTTATCCAAAGATGTTAAATTTATCTTTGCCTCTGAACACAGAAGAACATTTCTAAACTAGAATACAGCTGGTTGTAATCCTATGGATTCGCAGACCTCTATCACTTGCACAGTCTGAACAAAGCACTTGTGTTTGGTTTTAATGCACATAAATTTAGGCAATGTTATGAATTCTATCTTCCTATAGGCCCTTATCAGATAGAAAACTACTCTGTTTTGTGCTTTTGTTGTGAAAAGAGAGTAGAAAGAGCAGGGGAAGGATAATTTATAACAGCTGTCATAATTAACTGTTCATAATAAGTGCTACATTTCTGTCTCCACATCAGTGTCAAGTGATAGGATTTAAAGACATCAGATTGAATTATTTTAAAAGAGTTACTGAAAATACAATTTTATTCCAAAAGGTATGATAAGAGGGAAAAATTGAAAAGTAGTTTGGTAATTGTTTGGAAAGAAATCCAGACATCTTTGCTGCCACATTATGTTCTGTCTGGCAACATAATGTAACATACTCGGCAACACATAGGCAATGCAATGGCAGGTTAAAAAGTATCATGCTATTCTTGCAAGTATGAATATTTATTTAAATATGTATTTTATATATACACAAAAAGACACATATATTTGAAAAGAAACAAACCATATTTGTTTAATATTTCCCCTTCAAAACAAGTAGAATAAACAATACTCTTTATTTTTAAATCCAGTAGAACTGATTTGCAAACTAACTACTGCCATCCCAGCCTTCTTCATAAAACCTATTAAAGAGACAGGTGCTAACTAGGCTTTTGAAGATGCTAGGTGCGTGACAATCAGCAAGCAATAGAATCTCCCTTTGTTTTTTGGCTTTTGTTTTATTTTTCATTATGCTACTATCCCATAATCACAACTCCTAATGTTCAAAACTGACAAACATTGCTTGAGAATTTAATCAACGAACAAGCCTAGGACACTCCTGTGCTGGGCAGCTGTTGCTGTGTCTGGGTTTTAGTGTCATGGCCCCATCAACGGATTTAAAGTGCTGGCAGTGTGCCAGTTTCGCATTTCAGCTTGTGTTATTATGTCTTTATATATGGGTGGTGTATGAGAGAAAGACATTTTGGAAAAAATAGAGTAAGTGAAAATTTATTTGTTAATGTTATACCCAAACAAATTATAAAGAACTTCTATTGAGGGCCTTTCTCCTCCTTCTCAAAATAGGTCATTTTCCGTGGTTGCTTTTCTAGATTCTAAACTCTCAGGCTGCAGTCCTGCAAACACTCATGCATGTGATTTATTCTGACTATCCACATGCGTGAAGTGCTTGCAGGATGGGGGCTTTAATTTGTTGTGACAATGTCATGGGGGGGGAGCTAAGTGGCAATGTGTGAGAAGAGCTGTATAACAGGCCATCAAGAGCAGGCTGTATTAACCCTGTACTGGGCAAGACTTTACTTGTGACTGCTGCATATTCCCAGACCAGCAGTTTATGGTATACTGCTTTTTGTTTCTGGAAATGCCATAAAGAAACTCAAAAAAAACCAGAAGGAAGGCCATTATTATGCAAATATCTGTTTTGAAGAGCTTTTTTCCCAATGACTTGGAGTTTGCCCTTGGGAGTGTAATGGCTTTGCTCACCTGTCCAGGATGGCAGGACAGAGACACATCAAGTGTTTGACATTCCTAAGAACTGACAAGCACATAGTGAAGAATGAACAACCTGCACCTGTCTGTAATCTCCTGTGCTATACATATGCAGCTGGTTTGCAGATTAGCATGATTCCCTAATTGCTTCTAGGACAAAGAAGAGAAAAATCACAATGCTGAGTTGCGTCCAATAGTCAGAGGAGTTCTGCTTTGAGACCTTTTCCTTAGCTGCAATTTAGTCCCAAAACAGCACGTAACTTGCCTCAAGTCTAGCCCCTGTGATGTGAAGACAAATGGTATCACATGCAAAATGGAGCGGGCATTCACATATCCAGACCAGGGAAGAAGACTATGCTGTCTCCTGTCTCATAACACTACCTGCTACTTGGCTATCTGAATCAGCTTCAGTCATAACAGTTCAAAAACTAATGCTTTTCCTGAAGTTCTGCAGGCCTTTTTTTCTGCAGCAATTTTTTTACTGCTTGTTATAGGTTGTGTATACGGGATACACCATACTGACATAAAAATCTTTTGTCTTAGGTGGAACTTCCGTTTTACTCTCGTCATCTGAAACATTGCAGGACAGAATAATTTTTCATTTTAATCACAATGTAGCAAACTCTGGCAGACAAAATATTGCAGAGAACTTGTAAGAAAATATTGAAATGTCACTAGGAAATGGAGAGAGGTTGGACCACAAGAATTTCTTTCAACTTGCACTAGCATAAAGGACTGTAAAGATCAGCTTACTGTTGCAATCTAATCAGAGCAATTTCCTAAGAGCAAAGAATATGACGTTTAGAAATATGAGTAAAACCAATCTGTTTAATAGAAATTAGACAACATAATGCAAATGCTTATAATTTCAGCAAGCAGTTGAGCCTCTTATGTAACTCCCTGTTTCAGTAGGCTATGAGTGACTGAGGAGATTCTGTCATCCTGATGTATTATCTAGTATCTTACCTCTAGTTTTTGTTTCCGTGAACAATTCATCAGCAGCTATAAATAAAGGCCTCCTATGAAATAATTGATTTACTCCAGAGGTGTCTGTCAGAAAGATGTAGGTAAATCTATACAGAATTGTCAGATGTCAAACTGAACTACTGAGGATCAAGTGATGAAATTATTGTGGTCATAATTCTGTACCAAAGACAGAGGCATTTATAAAGTATGGGGGAAGGAGGAAAAGCTTCCAAGAAATATTTAAATCGAAGCTTAAGACACTCGAAGTAGTTCAGAGCACCACCTCACAATCTACTCTGTTATAATAAGCACCAAAGACATAAGACCTCTATAACCTAAACTAATGCACAATGTGTCTACATATGAGACTTCCCAGTGTGCCAGTGCATAATTTGATCAAAAATCAAAGATATAATTTGACCTAGATTGACTAAGCATACCTGAAGAATGGAAAATATTGACTTCTAGCTGGTGGGGTTTGCTTTTTACAGAATTGAAAATTGTTTAAAATAGTCATGGGTTTGCCCCACTAAACATTCAGAAGTTGATATAATTCAGCCACGTTTGATATTTTCTTAATCTCTTCTTTTGAAATTCCTTAATCTCATATTTGGTCTACGGCAGCAGGATCTATTTATTCACAATAGACAAAAGAAGTTTTTTTCTAGCAACATTCAGTGCAGTTTGGTCAGATGAAAAACTGTTGTTCTGTTGCAGATTTTGAGTGAATAGAATGGAATGTTTGTACTGGGAAAACATTAGCACGTTCACACATAATTGTAGATCTTGTGGTGCAAACAGATTTTCAGAATTTGATTTCAGAGAATCAAAATATTTCCAGTTTCAATTCTAAAAGGTCTCAAAGCTGTGTGCCCAAGAGTCACAGTACATGATGCAGTGCAAGACGAAGTTACAGGTTCTGAAACATTTACCTGATCCAACACATGTTGGATACCATGTGAATGAGAAGATGCCGAGCTGCATTAATATGGTTCTACTTGAGCTAATTTACCGAACTGCTCTGTGCTAATTAATTAGGGTGTAGCACTGTGCTGACAAAACAACTTTGGATCCAGTTGGGACTTAGCTCATATATCTCTATCTGTAGCTGAGTCGCAAGAGTGTACACTACACACATTTCTACAGAATGTGATAGTGTTCTGTACTATCCTATGCTTAAGTTTTAATTCAACAAAGCTCTTAGTATATTCTTAAATTCTAAAATGACATGATCTTTTTTTCCCTATGTCAGAGCCTTTTATCCTCAAATATAAAGACATGGAAGTGACATGGGGACTTGAAATAGATTACCACAAACCAAATTCATACCCTCCTATATGTTGCTAGCACAAATGACTTGAATAGGCAGCAATATTTTCTAACTACAATAGTAAAAAAAGATGGAAAAAGATGCCATTTCATCTCTTCTTGAAGTTTATAGAGTACCTCTTTTGGCCTCAATAGATGTTGTCCTTCCAGAAGGAAATCCACTGAATGTTTACACCACCTCTAATCAATCCAGCAGTTCCGGGCAGTATAGCTACTAGCAAGAAAAAAAGACAAAATAAAACCAAAAATAAATCCCATCACAACAAACAAATAAACCAAAGCAAACAAAAACCCCCAACATAACTCTAATAACACTGCCAAAATCTCTAGAAGACTTATGGTATGTATCAAAAGTATTTTGGTTAAAGTCTTTTGTGGGGGTTTTTTGAAACAGGAAAATTTGCATCCTGAGTGTTACGTACAAAAGACTTTCTCCTAACAACTGTCAGAGTCTGAAGTTAAGTGTGGAAAATCTCTCCATAGTCATAACTCCAAGGCAATTATTTTCTTTCCTCCTGGTCTTTCTGAACATAGGAATTTGAGTTAGATTTTTACTAAGATGTCTTCCCTCCACAGATATGTATACTCAAGTCAAGACGAAACAAGCTAACTCAAAAGCAAATAAGGCTGCCTCTATGCTGTTGACTTCTGTACACTTTGCGTCATTCTCAGCACTAAAACTTGAAATCAGCCGGCTGAAATTAACCCATTTCTAGAATTTAAATTCTCTCCTTGCCCCAAAAGCGATGATCACATCCCCGTTTACCTTTAGGGAAGGCTCCTCGAACCATGCTGACTCCCTTTCCATGTTCAGGAATTGTTTGGCCCAGAGTTAGCTGGCTCTGGGTAAAGGTGTGCCCCAGTCTAATGATCTAACAGTATAAACAATTGAGTTTCTGTGCCCAGGAATGCTGTCTAGCAGTTTTTAATTTAACTGCATAGAGGAGTCCAACAACCTACCACTGATAACACAGGCTTCTGGACAGGTATTTTTACCCTGACTGTCTAGCAGGTCTGAGCAGTCTGAACTGAGCTCTGTGGTGCAGCCACAGAACTAGTAATCAAATTGCTATTTAGAAGTGCTGTAAGCTTCTGCTGCTTAGATAAGGTATGTCCCATCTTGTTTCAAGCATTGCACTTTACTCAAAAGTGCAAAGATACTGTAGCATGAGTGGCCCCATGTCAATCTGCAGTCTCTACCCACAGCCTCCCCTATAGTGACAACTGCTATGCCCTCTTTTATCTGATAGGGAAGGCTTTTAAATCCTTCTGTAGTGGATTATGTTGTGTCCCTAACTCCAGATGAGATTAGACTCACTGCAGAGGCTTAGCCATTTATGCATTCTGTGATCATACAGGAGTGGCACAGTGGCAAAGCAGTCCTGGAGGAGTTAAACACATGGAGGCTGTTAAACACTTCAGATTGCTGTGCTTTATTACACAGCAGTAGACAGTTACAGCACGGACATCTAGCTGAATTAGTTAAGAGGCCTTTTCGCGGGAGTACCATCCAACAATGTTTGTATAAATACTTCACTGATGATCCTAGAGCTCTTTGTTTGTAAGAAAGGTGAATTATTAAGTTATGAAGCCTGTGGTCTGTCACTGATAATGGCCACCAGTAGACA
The DNA here is from genome assembly GCA_033558185.1 of Dromococcyx pavoninus. Taxonomy (NCBI): domain Eukaryota; kingdom Metazoa; phylum Chordata; class Aves; order Cuculiformes; family Neomorphidae; genus Dromococcyx; species Dromococcyx pavoninus. The sequence continues at coordinate 1,067,292 of JAUMJL010000394.1, read as the reverse complement.
CTGCAAGAAAGAAGTCTGAGAAACCTCATTATAGACAGTGGAGGAATAAGTTCTCCAGTGGGATGTTTCATTCCACTCTCAGACAATTATTGACTGACTAACATTCTAAAGCAACAATCTTTATATCTCTCCTTAAAAAACTTACCATATTTTATGTTATTGTGGGTGATTATGATTGTACAAGTCCCAAGTGGTTTTTGATTTTTTTCCAAGTCTTGGTCGTACTTCATCTTTTGGCCAAGATTTTCCCAGGCTGAGTATCTTTTCCCATTTTAATGTATGCTGCATTTTCAGTATTATTGGATTCTCTCCCTACGGCACATTCTTTGTTGAGGAAATAGGCCATACAGTTTACTTCCACTCAACTATTTCTATGTCTATCATCTCCCTGTTGCTGTTTTCTTGTCTAAGCGTTGCAGACATTTTCCAAAGTATAGAAGGAAACTATTTCAATGATACACACTTGAGACGATATGTCACACACACCCTGCAGCTCTGCATCAAAAATTGAAAAGAATCACCATCTGTGTGGATGTCTCTAGATATTTAATATTTTAGAAAGTGCTTAGAATTTTGATAAAGGGTTTTGAGGCTTTCTCTTTTTTTTATGTACAGTGAGAAATCTTGCATTGTTAGAAGAGATCTCTTGTTGGGAGGAATCTTATTTATGTTATATGGCCAACAATAATTGGAAGAAATAACAATAATTAGCAGTCAACAATAACTAAAACAGAAATTAGCAAAGATAAGTGATAAGACAATAGAATGTGTTACCTTTATCCACATGCATACTTAATACAACATCTACACGCTCTGAATGTCAATCTGAAGTGGAAAGGAAACAGAATCAGAATCCTCTTCAAACAAATTGCAATTATATACTTTCCTGAGAACAAAAAGAAATGAAAATTCTAGCCCCGTTCTTTTCCTTTTCTTTTCTGCAGACCTGGTGACAGCTAGAGAGAAATCTGGAAGCCCTGCTTGGATGTAAGACCTGAAGGATTTGCTGACACAGAGAAATAACCTCAAACAGCTCCTCTACAAGAGGTGTTTTGCATTGTTCTGCTGTTCTGTTCTTACAAGTGCCTCTTGGCATGGATATTTTTTACTTTTTGTCCAGGTAAAGAAGCTTCTAAATGCCAATTTATTTCCATTCATCTATCGATCTTAAGATAACAGCATATGAATCTGTGAAACGTAACCACAAATATATGCTTTCCAGAAAGTATATTACTAGGGAAGTTAACATGATATGCTAAGATTTATCTTATGGATCTAAACCTCATTTCTGAGGAGCCAGCCTTAGATCCGTTATTGCACAGCACAGCAACAGACCATTTTTTAAAATAAGGCATTTATGTTAATGACCAAGAGGATCGGAATCTGGTCTTCAGTGAATAATCTTTATAAAGATCTGGAAAAAATGTACATGGCTCCTGGGCATGGAACAATACCAAAAGAGAGAAGGCCTCCGGCACGTATAACCTCTCAAGAACACTTTGTAGTGACAGTCCTATTTACGCTCAAAGGCTGTAGATATTAATCTATTCCCCTATGATTGTCTGAAGAGCCAGGCCCCATACTGGAGATATAATGCCTCAAAGAATGAAGAATGTTAACTTCTAGGAGAAAAATCCCATATATTCTGAACAAAGCAGGAGAGAGAGTAGTTGGCAAAGACAAATGCAATGCCTTAATGCTGATGATGAGGGTGGACAAACATCCCTTTAAATTCTGAGAGGAAGATACTTGTGCAAAAGTTCTTACCAATGTAAAGTGAAAACAGACATACAGAGAACTCAAATATTTAATATATGTAATGGTTTATATTCTACTATCAAGAACAAAGCCAAATTTAAAATACCTAGAGCTCTCCTTACCAGGAGTCTCTTTGGTTTTATTTTTTTTTCTTGAGGCATGTATTTACAGTTTTGAACTTTCCACAGATAAAAAACTTTTTGTGATGCTTTGTTCATGTTTTTGCAGGCAGAAAGTACAGAAACTTCCAAACCACCAGTGAAAATTTAATAGTGACAAGTACATTAAAATGGAAGGGACAAGATGTTTTCAGAGAATAAAATTGTGATTTTCTGTATTTAAAAGTATTTGGGTGTTTTTTGTTGTTTAAGTAGAGATGAGATGCTGATTTGAAATCTAAATTAGGGAGAAGTTTAGTGATACAGAGACAGAGTGTGTTTGGGGATTATACAATTCATCACACTAGCATGGTTGTTTTAAAATAGATATTTATGTAGCTAGATGCATGGCTACATATTTTCCACTCTTTCATATATTTTACCGTGCAATGTTTTGGCATGCAGGACATGTTTAGCTCCGAGGTTAATAGAACCAACATACTATATGTACACAGGGATCAGGATCATTTCATTCCACATTATTACATATATCATAAAAGTTCTCCAGACATCATAGCAATAAAAAAGTCATATCTTCCATCCTCCTCCATGTTGTATATTAGATAATTAGATCAGGAAAAGCACAAAGCCACACTCTCTCCTACTGAAAAAGCAGCAAAAGCACCACTCCTACTAGGTGCAGCAGTATGGAGCTCAAACAGATTAATCACTCCAATTTACCCAGCACTCAATTGCATTTTACAGCCCACGTTGGGTTGTATGCTATTGGCACCCACATCCGCCAGTTTGCACTACTTTGTGTACATTACATCAGAGGCCACAAGATCAGCTATACAGACTAATTCCCACATAATTAATTCTACCAACCATCAACATTTCCTGTAGTCTACTAGGTACCATTATCACTAAAATTTGTGTAGAAAACAAGCGCAGTGTTATGGACTTTTGTGAGACACAGGAAACACTGATGGAAAAAAAATCTTTGATTTTATTGGTGTTAAGGATGAATGGGAGGGCAAGAGTTGCTGCACAGATGTGGAAGCTGACATGCTGAAGGAGATTTGACATTGTCATCCAAGGTCAGTATTTGTATCTGGATCACTGAAAACAAATTGACCATATTAGTAACTTGTAGTATTTCCATACAAATGACCATATCTGTGTTTGCTTTCAATCATTCTTCTCCATCTTTGTCAATAATTCACTTTATAGCAAGGCAGACATATCTTTATCAAAGAGGTAGCAAATTGTAAAGGGTGGAATACACAAATAGAAGCATCTCTGGCCTACAGAAGCCACTGCAAATTAGTGGGAGTTTCAGGATTCTTGATATATTGGCCTTTAATCCTGGGAAAAGGAGAAAAATGGGTCATCCTTTTCTCATTGTTCTGCAGAGAGTAAAATCTGGTGAAATAACATGAGCTTGTTAGGTATCAGTTGATAATTTCTACCCTTTTCACAAACTGTCAAATCAGTCAGCTAAGGTGTAACAGAATAATGTAATCAGGGGAAAGAAATACTGAAAAGTATTTTTAGACTGTTCGATGAAATAAGGGAAAACTCAGAGTAAACTGTTGAACAGAAGTTAAAGAAAATGTGTCCATTCCCACAGTGTGCCTGGAATATGAAGCACATGTACCATGTGTGTATTATGAGTAAATCACATATGGATTGAAGCGCTTCTTACAAAAGGAAATTTTCAAAACTAATTGTCAAGTATCAATATAAAAGCACAACAGATAGCATTAAATAAGCAATTTAATGGCCTAGCTCTCCATCTAGAGCAGCTAATTTATACTTCAGGCATATGAGACAAAGAAATCGATTACCTCAGATTTGTTATATTTTTTTAACAGAAATTAAAATCTGAAGAGCAGACTAGGGACGATAACCCTGAGGTAAGGGTAAAGCAGCCAGGTGAAAAAAACTCTCAGTCTTGATCACAGACAAGGCACTTAGCTTTTCCTCTCCCTTTAGTACCATTTGGAAATTACCAGAAATTAGAAGCCTATGCTATTCCAGAATTTAAAAATCGAGAGATTGACCCTTTTTTTTTGTGCTTTGTGCATTTTGGGAAGCAAACAGAAATCAGCCCAATCAGCAGTGTCAAGTAAAGCAGCTCCCAAGCTGCTTTTTGTGGTCTGTTCCCACAGTATCCAACAGACTGGAAGTGGCAGCACAGAACTGGAGCATGACAGCCCCTAGTCTAGATTACAGTATTTTATGGCTACCTGCAAGATGCTTCCTTTTGCTAGCAGCTGGTAGATGAGTCAGCTTAGATTTGCCCCAGCTGTTCTGCAGCTTCTATACAGTAACCTTATTGAGGTTTTTCCATTGAAGCTTTGACTACTGCTTTATATTCTAAAGGGACTGACATCCCACTGCTGCCTGCCAGGAACTGTGCCCAATTCAGCACCAGGGAGAGGATGGATCTGAAGGGTGCCAGGCTTGGTTTCATTCCAAATAAGCAGTGGTCAGACTGTGTTGTTTAAATCAAAGAGTGCATGAACTCCTATATTAGATATTCACATTGTGTCAGCCCAGAGCACAGTAATAAGACATTCAATTACTTTTGGGGAGAACAAAAATTGTATTAGCATATTTATCATTATACTTTAAAATAAGACTGAATACTCATTAAACATGCATAAAAGAATGTAAATGAAATTAAACCCTCACAAGCAATACTCAAACACAAGACTTCACCACTTCAGCCAAACCCTTTTGCTATGGTACTCTGTTGAGATTAAATGTGTGTGTAAATTCATGTTTTCCCACTGCCTCTGCAAAAAAGAAATTACATGTTCAGAGCAGTTAGTATTTACTTCTTCTTTTGCCCCTGCTACCACCTTTTCGTCCCTGCAAGTTGTATGATATAAGTATGTAGGCCACATTCTTTTTCTAGTCCAAATATCTACAGTCTTTGCTAACAGTTTCCTTCCTGTACTAATTCCTGAAAGAATTAGGTATTTAATAAACTGAATATTTTTCCCCTTTGTGATTTATAATCTATTCAGAATAGCATGGATTTGGGTTAAAGAAGGACGTTACTTTCTGAGTACTCATCTAGGAATGTCTGTGTTAAGGGGAACAAATCAATTGTGATATTTAAGATTATTTGGTTTAGAAGCTAACTCTCTCCTGAGACTAACACTATGTATCAACAAAATAAAACAGGCTCTATGTTTATTTGTCAAATATATTTTATTATAATTTATTATGTGTATAGCTTCGTTGATAGCTAAGAGCTTATAAAACAAATACAGATCAGTTTGGCTTTGTTATTTTGTTGGGTTTGTTTTAATGTATTTGAGCCATCACCGCAGTTTTACAGTCTTGCACAACAAGTTAATCAAGCAGAGGTTCAGCCCCCACCTTCCCAAAAGCAGGAATCCTTCTTACTAAAAATCACTTACTCTACATTTTACATCTAATAAGAGTAGCATACTCTTTATATCTGCTGTGTTTTTCACTAGGAGTTTGACTGGAGAAACACTGACTGAAACTGGACAAATATTTCACAATTTGGACTAATGTCAGTAAAGAATACTGAAAGAGTAATCCTAGCCCTCTTCTTTAAATGTTTTTCCTATTCCTACAGTCGCAGCACTGAAATAATAACAATATCAAGTATGACAGATAGAAAATGATGTTCGTTTCACTCAATTTGCAGCACTTATGTGAGAACAGGGGTTGATTTTTCTTCTATAAAGTAAGAAATTACAGATGGCCTTCCTTTTTATAACATACAACATTCATTTAGATTGCAACTATGGCTACAGAAGAATGCATTAGAAGGTAGTGGTAAATGGGTCAGGGAAGGTGGAAAACTACTACATTGGTGTTGCTGCTGTAAAGAATTACCTTACTGTAACATTCTTAGTTATTCATACTAATGTCTATTTGGCACAGTGGAACTGTAAAATGTGTAAATCTACTCTAAAAAGCTGAGGCAAAACATGAAATCGCCTACAATTATCTAATGAATAACAGTATTTCACTAGAAAAACAAAAATTCCAAGTTTTTAAGATTAAAATAATCATTATATTTGTAGCATTATTTTTGGGTAATATTAATTTATACAGCAGTGTAATTCCAGAAGATTCAGACTTAAATAAGAGATGCATGCGCTGGACAGCACATCAAAATTATTTGTATATTCATAAACAATATGATGTTACTGTAGATTTGACCTTTGAAATACAGCACTTCTTTGGTTTATGAGTACAATGTTTCTTGTAAAATTCACAGCAATCCTTATTTAAAGGATCTGAAATTCTTGATTTCTAAGTACCAAATAAAATAAAAATTAAGCTTTGCTCTAGAGCAAGAGGCTTAAAAGTGAGTAGCAAGCAGGAAAATGATATTAATATTCTGATCATATAGAGAGTGTTTATTCCAAGCTTGAACCACTAAAATGCAAAAATGAAATGTAGTTTTTGCTACTTGCTTCAAAAAGTCCAATCAGCAAAAAAAGGTCCAAAGAAGTCTGAAGGTGGCAACTCTAAAACAGACTAAAGTGTTAAAATATTGAACATTGAAGTGTTTGCCACAAATGGGATCCAAAGTCCCACGAGGATAAGGCATCTCAAAAATCTCTGCTAAATCAGCCACAGAACCTTCCTAAACTCACCAAAAATAAATATCAAAGACAATTGTTAAAAATTGTGCTTCTGAAAGCCTTGGACAACTTTCCTCAATCAATAAAGAAGTGGTTCTGGGTTTTTTTTAAAAGGTCTGCCTACAACAGACCTTCTCCCAAAACTCTGCCAGTAGCTTCCCTCCCTGTACCAGTAAATCTATATGCTGAGAAAGACCAGACTGTTGGCATTCATTCCAATATCAGATATGCACCAGAGTTACAGCTATCACTAGTTTCTCCTCTGAGTTCTTCTGCTGAATTTGTACCCCCTGAGGAAGGACTTTTCTTCTCCTTCTAAGAACTATTTTATCCTTCACCAGAGGAAAGGAATGTCAAGTACTAGTACAGATTGGATAAGCCATTACTTTCATATAATAGCAAAACCTCTTCATAATAATACTGCAGCAGGGTGAAGTGTGGTCCACCAGAAAGGCCCGTGTATAATCCTACACACTCAAGAATCTTTGAGCAGTCTATAGCTAGAGAATGTTCAGGAGGTACATCAGGAAAGAGAGAAGACTATTTCCCATCCACTAGGTGGATAACATATATATTATATTATTTGACTGGTAGAAAGTGGAAGAACCTACGCTGGCCAGCATCGGAGAATTTTATGTAGGTCTCTTCTAGGCGCTTTTACAATTCAGCACGGGATAATACCCTTATTCACCATACTGGGAGTGGACAGCAGGGATTTGCCAAAAGCAAACCTTGTTTGACCAACCTGATTGTCATCCTGTAGAAATGTTTGGATGAGAGGAGAACAGTGGCTGTTGTTTACCTCGACTTTAGTAAGGCTTTGGTTTGGCCTTCCACAGCACGTTTATAGCAAAACTGAGGATGAGTTTTGTGTATATGTGCTGCAAGGTGACCGAAGAACTGGTTTTTAAGCAGGGTTTTACCACTGCAGTTGTTTCTCATTGAAAGTATAACCGACCGTTAGAAGCAGCATTTCTCAGGGACCGGTGTGAAGGCCAATATTGTTTAGTATCTTCATCAAGGACAGGGAGCATGGCACGCATTGCATCTTCAGAAAGTTCATGGATTACACTCAGCTGGAGGAGTGTTCAACACACAAGAGGAAGTTCTTGGAGCAGGAGGTTGGACTAGATGGCCTATAGAATTTTGTTCCATCTTAAATTCTTCTGGGACTCTGTTCATACAGTCTTCAGATCTGCTTGTGTGACAGAGGCTTATGGGCAGGCACAGTGGAATCTTCTCCCTGAACCATGATATTCTCTAGAATACAGATTGCTTTCTACCAGTTGCATTTAAAAAAAAGAAAAAAAAAGAGAAGAAAAAAATATTCTTCCCTTGTAAAAGTGCATGTAGTTTTTAAAGAATCTGAGAATCCTCTACAGTAACAAACACTATTCTGTCACAGAAAAGCAGACTACTTACTTAAAATTCACATATGTGGAAATACATTCATTTCTGGGCAGGCAACAGAAGAAAGATATCTTGAGCCTTGTCCAATATTCTGTTGCATAAAAATAAATAAATGAAAACTATTGCATTGTCCTGACAACTTAGCCTTCACCAAAGTATTTAGAGAGACTAGAAATGCACCTGATCATCTATTACATTGTTTTGACAATGGAACCTGACAGACTACAGAAAAGTTTTACTTTCCTGTCCATGAATCTAAGACAGATTTGCATTTAAACACCAAAAAGATAACATCCATGTCCAGTGTTACTTTGAAAGTACTTCAAGCCCTGCAAAAGCTCATGTTAAGAAACTTGCTTACCAGTATCACTTAAAGAAAGTTTACTTGATAGCACCATGTGAACCTTGACTAATTCTTTTTATCCTAGGCCAGTGTCCTAGAAGGGCATTGCAGAGCAGTCAGTAATTTTAACAGGCCTGATGCAGCCAATGTGTTTAATGTGTGAACTCAAAGGAAACTTCTGAAGGACCTGAATGTAGAAAATACCAAATCAAGGAATATTTATGACCAATTTAAATGAAAAGTCCCATAAATCTGTTGAAAATTGAGGCAGTGATGTTTACCGAATTCCTGCTGAAATCCTCTTAGTACTTTCAAACATGTATGAGAACTAATCTTGCCTTACAACTTCCTTTCCAGAGTAAAGAGGCTTTATCAGCCCTCAAGTCTAAAAGCACTTCTTTATGCTACTAATAGTATAAGTATGACCATACTGGGAAAGAATGTGGAGTACTCCTATGATTACTTTCCTACCTAGAAAAAAAAAAAGAAATAAATATACTGTGGTTACCTTTATGCCCAACAAGAACATTTGAGGATCTGTTCACAGTGGAAGAAATCCTCTCCAGTTAGGTAACTGTGAGCTAAGAGGATGTAGGTACAAGTGTCCTCAGAGTACCTGCACAGCAGGGCAAAGACCTCATAGAATTGCCACCAGGGGGCTGGGAAGTGAAGCTGTAAGACATGGCACACATGGCACGTCTGCCTAGTCTCACGGGGTAGTTAGTAAGTGCTGTGTTTCTTTTCAGCCTGGTTTCTGAAATCTGCTCTTTATATGCCACAATCTTATTAACTAGTTTTAAAATGCCTCAACTTTTCTTTACTATTACATTAAAGCAGCTTGGTTCCTCATGCAAATTAACTCCATTGCTGAGGAACACACTCCAAACTTTAATTTGATCTGTGAATTCCATATATAGGAAGCCTGTACTGACCTGCAAAGTACTTATTCAATTTTTATTTGGATGAATAAAATAAAATTTAAAAACCCAACAAACCAACCAACCAGTTTGAAGAAAAAGTGAGCACAGTAGACAATCTTCTGTTCAAGGTGACCATATTGCAAGAGTTATTCACTATTCCTCTAGGTGAATTTCCCTACATTAACCACAAAGGATATGAAAAGGTCACAGAAATCATCGCTATCTCCATCACACAGGAAATGGCCGCACAATCCCAATCAAAACCGACAAACCTCAAGGAGACAAAGATGTCAGAATTTAACTCTTTAATTTTATTCAGCCATATGTTATCAGGGAATTGACTTTTCTCCCCTTCTTTCCTCCCCTTTCTAGGTATAACCTACTTTTGTAGATCACACAAATAGAAGATCTATAGGACATTTTATTTCTGAGATCAACATTAGCTCCCATGACACAAACAAAAAATAAATTACACTATATTTTGTGACACTGAGTAAAAACTGAAATAGTGAACACAGTTAAGTGGGTTTTAGTGTCATCAATTTCAATAAAAAATTAATTTGGAAAATAGAGTAGAAGTGTAAACCACAAAAAGAAAATGACATATTTAACATGTAAAACATAATAAGTCTTTTTGCTGAGTAGCTGCAGCTAAGCTGAACAATGTGTTAGAAGTGTTAAATTACCTGGTAGCATAATTGTCATTCTTAGATTTTCAAGTGATAATAATGAATTTGAATGTCTCAATTTTGTTTGCTTAATGAGGTTTCTTATAGGAACCTGAGATGTTCATCCACTCCCTGGAAAACGTATCTTCCTTTTAAACTGGATACAAATGAACTGCTTACATTCAAAGCTGGCACAATTCAGCTCTGAGTGGAATCTCTTTTTCTGTAATTAATTAAATTTTAGTCATCTTATTATATTTTTTTATTTTGCTGCATATAGTATTTATAAGCCACATTTAGCAGGGAAGGATTTTTAACTTGTGATCTACATCAGCACTTTCAATACTTTCAATACTAGCAAACCAGACTAAAGAATAAGATTGTATGGTAGGCAAACAAATCCAGAGATTTCTGATTACCTTCAGCAAGGTCATAGGAAGGGGAAGCCAAAGGCATGCGCACTCACACCAGTAGTGTGTAATCTCTTCGTAGGCAAACTACAAAGATTAAAGAATGAAACACCAAAGCAACGATCTATAGAGATGGCAAGGAGAGCAGCTGATAAAGAAGAACAGAAAAGGTGGGGTGCCTGCCATGCTTTTCAGGTTGTCTTATTCAGTAACAGGATGTCCTGTATTAAATGTCTAAGTCTTAGTATACATAGGGGAAAAAAGAAAAATAAAAAGGAAAACAACCCACAAAAGAGCTTTTCTCATGTTTTTGCCATAACTGGCTACTTTCCCAGCATTTTGTATCCCACATTTCCCTAACTGATGCAGAGCAGACTGATCCAGAGTTAACTATGTTTCCCATACAATAAATCCAGAGCCAGACTTGCTGTGTGCATACAGTAGCGTATGTTTGATCATATGGAATCACACTCAAACACTTATACATGTTTAGCTGCTCTGATACAAAAAGACAATTTCTATCTACGTTTAAATCAGCTTTCTTAAACTGCCTTACTTTCTTCAGCAGAAAAAGGAAACATAGCCATTTTAAGATATACTAACTTCCACGAAACTTGTGCTTTGGTGTTGGAGCAATAACTACCCCAGGAGGCTCTGAAGAAGGAGTCATAAGATCTAGCACAGGAACCAGCACAGAAAGGAAACAGGACTTACCTGGAATGTGCACCTGAGTAAGAACTTCAGTCATCAGACAAAAATTCTTACCAGAATTTTGGACAACTATTGACTGTGTGAGTTTGGAATCTCTCCACATCAGCTTTTCATGCTAGGAGAAAGCAAAAAAAGAGTCCAACACTAAAAGTGCTTGTAAAAGATAGAGCACCCATGAAACAGATCAAGTACAAGCAGCTATCACCACTTTGACCAACTCAAAAAAGGTAAGTCTAACACCTCAAAGGAGATGGCAATTTTTACAATACTTCTACCAGAGGACATGATTCCAACCATAAGTACCATGCTCAGAAAGCAGCTTTTCCAAGCCAGCCTTTGTATATTTGCTCCAGAGCTCATCCACTCCACGTTCAACCCATGCAAGGCAGAGGGGGGAGCTCCTAGGCAGCATGCGTAAATGGAAACTCACACTTCAGAGGACATAGTTAGAATTACCCATCTGCTGAAGATTTAAACTGTTCATGAAAATACCCTAGATCCATAACTGAGGATTTCAGAGTTAAGTGCAAGTGTTACTATGTTTACACAGATGGGCACTGTAGGTGTGATGACCACTGCCCATTACAAGCAGCTTGGGAATAAGCCACAGTCATCCACAAGCTACATAGCTACACCATACCTAAGCTGCCGTTTTTCCAGGTGTACTTGGGATGGCAGCTAGGAGGAGCAGAGATGCTTCATTCTGACCACCTTCAAGCAAAAGGAGTGAGAGCTCAGGCCCAACTGCTTCTGCCTGTGGAGACACGTTCCCAAAACTCATGTCCATGGACTTGATCATGCTTTTTATTTAGGTTAAAGGTTCACTGATTTTGATGGTGTCAGATCAGGCCATATCACCACCTCACTGTGTCCTGTTACCCAAGTGTGTGACCCAAAGGCCTATGATGTCCCCTAGTTTGCCAGTGTCAGCAGTCTCTCTATTTTGGTCCAACAGCTATCTCTGTGTTGTCTCCATATCAAGCCCTCTGCACAGACTGCCTGTCCTGAGTCGTTCTGCAAGTTCCCTGTACTGAATTCACTTAAGCCCATTCCCTGGACACACTCCTTTCACAATACCTTAATAACATTAGCTAAATAGGACATACACCCTAATTAGAATAAAACAACAAACAAACCCCCTTAACTGAACTATACTAAGCACCGTCCCTTGCCAAGTGACCACATAATCTTAATGTTGTTCCTCCTGTCATTCCTCACCACATTATTACTCAACAAATTATTCTATGTCTATAAATAGTTCATACTGCTCCAACAGGAGAACGTAACTCAGCTCCTTGGGCCTGTCTGAACACTTTGTGAGATCAGATGATTTTGAAGAGAACATCAGCCACTTGGTGAAAACGGTTTGGCAAGTTCCCAGGAAAAAGAATCTTATGTCCTTTCTCTTCACAAAGACACTAGGTCACCCCTTAAATTCATCAGTACTAGCCACATTCCAAGAGTTCTGCTGTCTAGGCTCTTACCTAATGAGACCACTGGCAACAGGTATAGCTCTTCTTTCTCAGTGCAGTCCTTCTGTGGCCCAGGTAAGCTTGATTTATCTATAATAAGCATTTAAGGCAATAAGGATTGTCTATTCCATTCAAATTAGGTAATGATTTCACATTCCTTCATTTTTAGAAAGCATTCATCATAAACATAGGAACAGATTCATTTTTAAAATCAGACCAATAAAACAAATTTAGACAAAATTATATAACATCTTCAGATTTCTTTGTTGCTCTATTCAGAAAATGTAAAATCAAATCTGTACTGAAATTTGCTAGGTAGTACCTGAAACACTACAAACTTAAAACTCTCTTATAGATTTAGTCACTACTAGATAACATTAGGTAGACTCACTCTACTTGTTCTCTGTGCCTGCTACAATCTTACTTTGTAAGCATTCTTGAAAGCATTAAACTTAAAGGACTTGGAGTTTTATGATTATTTTACATCTGTTCACTAGTAAAAGACATTGGATAACTGATCCTTTCTCTCTGGTGAACAGAAATCCATTCAAAACCATTATTGAAATTACAAATATGAAAATGTTCTTTCTTTAGGCTATCAAAGAGAGAATGAATTTAATTAAATTTAGAAAAGTCTTTGAAATGGCAGACAATATTCTGATTACATTTTCCTTCATTTTCTAGTTTAGCAGAGTTCAAATTTGTTAAAAGATAGCATTTATAAACCTCAGCTAATGAACATAGTTACAATTGCAATGTCTGATACTCAACCTTAGGAAATGGTAAAACAAAGGTTATTTGTACAAAATAAACTGGTCATATAATTACAGGATCACCCTTTGTTTTTCCAAGACCCTGGTTTCAATAAATCTACAGCATAAATCCACTGTAGAAAACATAGAAATTGCTATGTCCATCTATAATCCTTTCCTGGCTTGGGTTGCTTTTTTCTTTTTTCTTTCTCCCCCTAAAGCAAGGTCATCACTACTTGCAAGTTCCTCATGCTCCAAGTTCTTTCTTTGAGACCTCAGGACTTGATTAGGAGAAAAGCGGAGGAAGCGTAACTGATACAGTAAGAGCTCTGAACATTTGAGAAACACTGGAGAAAGAGATCTCAAACTGAGAAACAAATTCCCTCTGATCTCTGTTTTACTTTTGCAAAATGGATGTACTAGCACTCATTATCCAATAGGCTTGTTCTGCATAGAAATGTGTTGGTATCCAGGAAGTATTTGTGAAGTTGGAAGTCCTGCAGAAGAAGCCCTAAATACTAAACAGATTCCCAAGGAGACCAATGGGTATAATTTGGGTGGATATAACACTGAATAAGCAGAACCAGATCATGAGTCACAGAGACAATGATACCACAGACTCTTATTCTGGGAAAGGCTCCTATTTCATGTTGCTGAATTTTTACTCTTTTCAGGTAAGTGTACTTTCAAATTCCTCACACCACTCTGAAATCTGTTTTATCCTATGAACTGTCCTTCTGCTTGTCTGTTCCAAATATTTCAGATTATCTGAGCTCTGTAGGTCAAATTTATGCTATCTGGATACACAGAAAATACAAAGGGTCCTGCTGTGTGGTATATTTGCTGTTGCCATTACCTAGGTTAGCTAACATGTGGGAGTTTCTCCCTATTTTTGCAGTTACACGGTTGCTGCATGATGTAAAATTAGCCAGTAACTAGTAAAACCAGGAGACGGAAGGCTTACTGTGCTCTTTTTTATTTTACTTTTCTCTTTGAAGGGTGGACAGTTACAGTTACTTTCTACCATGTTTCTACATCTGACACTATCTGAAAAAGGAAACCTGAGGCAAAAGAGTCAATCTATTAGGATGGCACTATTTTTGTTTTTTATTAATAAAATAGAAAATAGAAGTCACGTTGTAATTTATGCATATGATAGGCAATCAAATGAAAGCATAAACAACCAAAAGTCAGAAAATAAACCATGGTAAATACTTGGAGATAGGAGGCTCTTTCCATTACAAGTAGCAGTACAGAACAGCTGAACCATACCAAAGTCAAAAATCCCCATTACTGCTGAAAGCTTAGGTAGGCTCGTAATATCAGTGATCGGTTCTAAAAAGGCCACCAATTTGTCACAAAACTCGGGCAAGATCTGCCCTATCCCTTGTCACCTACCCCACAGAGCCCCTGCCTTCCTGAGCAGTCAGGAGCCCAGCTTCATGGAAACTAGGTGTTTTAGTTGTCATGCCTGTTGTTTAGTCATCAGCCTTCTTCCCTCTGAAGACTTCCAGCAAGGATACCAATTAGTGCAAATGGCTTGTAATTAGCAGTGATGATTTTTGTAATGTGGATACCTTCTCAGTATGAGCAGGAATGAGCCACCAACTCATTTCACATGGTCCATAGGCAACCATCAGGAGGTAAAGATTTGCAGTTAATAAAGGCCCATGTGAGAACGAAACCAGTGACTCAGAGGAGTAATGCATTGTCTTGCAATACTGGTCCCCAGTGCAAGCACATCTAATCCAACTGGATCATTGTTAATCCTTTATTTTACTGTGAATGTGAAAATTTTCTAAACACTTACTTCACACTTAATTTCCTCAGAGATGTATATTGTGTGTAATGAGCGTGCTGCTTCTTGACATGGCACCTTGTCCATTATGTGGAGGGGAACTCACTCTCCCTGTGTGACTCCTGCTTTTCCCTGACCTGCTCCACTCCCATCTCCTCCCGATGGCACACTGCTTGTGTCTGCTGCCTTCAATTTTGCCCTGCTAATCCTTCACTTGACCCACTTCAGCACTGCTCTCTCAGCTCTCCTGGCAGCACATGTGAAAAGACTAATACTAAGTAAATTCAGGTATCCTCCTTCTGTTCTCAGCTTCATTGTAATGTGGAATGGCTCTAATTTTTCCAGGAGTTTGAACTTCTTTACTTGACTTGTTTCTTTCTTTGTTCCTGTTGCTGGCTTTTCTCTGGTCACACCACTTCCCTCCCTCAGTATTTCACCCCTAGTCCATGCCCACTATATCAGAATGCCAGATGTCTTCTCTATCATCCCCTGTCCCCTCAGAGTACCGTCTGTAACAGCTTTTTTGCACACAATTTCATGAGATGACACTCAAGCTAGCTACCATGCCCGAAACACACAAGCTTCCACTTACTACCTCTCCTTCTTCTTCCCTTTTGATGACTGTCAATGGATTAATACCTCCATGGCTTTTATTTGCTATTATTTTCTCCTCCAAAGAGCATTCTCTGCTCCCCCTCACCTACACCGCTATGGCTCTCACCCATGAAGCCTCCTCTGCCCTGGGCCAGTCCAGGCTGTCTCTGAGACTGAGACCTGTCCCAGACTGTCCCTGCTCCTCTGGTCCTGCTGTAAGGCCTGCCTGCCACTGCCCCAACAAGTGCCTCATCTGGTTGCCTCCTTCTTCCTTGCCTCCACTTCCTTCACAATATGTTCGCTCTACAGGAGGGTTCAAAACAGCTGCCTCTGCCTTCCAGAACTTCCCCTCTAAGGGTCACCCCTACTAGTCCTCCCCCATGTTTCCTCTCCTGGTCTCCCTCCCCTGACTCATGGCTCCCCAGTACTTCCCCTTCCTCCTGTTGTTATGAGCTCCTTCACCTTTTCCAGAGCCCCTCTGTAAAACCATATGTTCCCACATACCCTCTTGTGTCATGACTCACTTTTCTAAGCTAACCTTCTAATTACTTATAATTAACAATAACAAGAAGGAACTGACATGATGTGGAGATGATCAGATGTGAGGATGAGAAGCTCTGTGTAAATGCTCAGAGAGACAGAAACAGCAACATATACTACTGAATAATCCTATAATCACTCTGTCCACATTCCCCTTTCCATAACCTCTGTCTGACACTATCATGCCCTTCGGCGTGTTACGAGATATCTAACCTCGATTGTAAGCAGAGACCATCCACTTTTATTTCCATAGGTTCTTGGCACTAAGAGACGCTGCGGCATCTGCTTTTTTCATTTTCTATTTAAAACACCACACACAACTGTTGCAGCTTAATACACACTAAAAGGCGTTTAAATTAGCATGACTACTTCTCAGCCACCTTGGATTCCCTCTACTAAAAAGTCCAGCCTTTCCTGTTCTATCCATTTACTGTACCTCTCATGCATTTTTTATTGCAGCTATCCATGACTTAATGTGATGGCAGGCATGAGAAGCTGGCCTGGAGGATGATAAGCAAATTGTTTTCTTTTTTTCTTAGAAGATCAAACTTGCTTTGATGGCATAATCCATAATCTTGATTCCTTTCTTCTGCTCTTGTTGACTATCCTTTGCAACAGCCTTCTTTATAACACAGTATACTTCTCCCTTCTTCTCCCAACAGAAGCTGCAGACTTCATCCACTGGACCCAGAATCCCACTAGGAAAGCCCTGTCTCTTTCTCTCCTCCAGTAAATGCCAATCCAAGCCAATAAACCTCCATCAAATTTTGCAGTGCATTTATTTGCTATAAATAAGAAAAAAAGCCTTATCACCATAGGCTATAAATTACAGAGGTTACTTTTAAGAGCAGAATATTTCATAGCTCTAGAATTTTATGGATTAACAGTTTACCTATCAACTTGATTCTAACACCTGTGTCTGTGAAATCAGTGTTTGAAACATAAGTGGGAGCCAGTGAGGTCTTACCGAGTCTGCAGTGAGATTGAAAAGATTACCCTAAAGATTCTTTTCTTTATATTGTTAATAATGTTGATATGGTGATCATTTGATGTGAAATACTGCGAAATGAGTCCTTCAGAAAAATGGACCTCAGGAAAGATGTCCAAGATGACCAGGTTCTAAAACGCTTATTTGAATAAAGAAAGAACTTTAGAGTCATCTTTGTCTGTGAAGACCTAACTGTGTGATGATAGGTTCTCAGCCCCACAGATCTTAAATCCAAGTAAATAATTGAAGTAAGATCATATTTACTCCTCAGGGTGGGATCTTGAGGAAAAAGAACAGAAAACCAGAGGGAGGATAGAAATTAGGTCTCCAGGAAGAGAATAAGAACCAGCTGAGACCTCTAGTTCTAATAATAGTAAAGCACTAAATATGCAAAGAAAATTGTTGAATTAAAAATACTGAAATACTTATCCACGGTCAGAATATGGCATTTCTCTGGACTGAGTCTAACAGGTCAGTAGAGAGATTATGTTTATTCTCTGCTGGGAAGACTATAGAGGTTGTGCTGAAATTGTTGTTGGTGAAAAGGAAGGAATCATCATGTGTGTTTGGGGCTATGGGCCGACTACCAGTTCCCTCCCGTTTCTTCTGTCCATCTCTGCCCAATATTGCAATATTGTCAGTGTATGTAGAGACACTCATCCACCCACCCACTTGCTGACAAAGAACACTTGTTCCACCCCCTCCTTTATCTGACTTTTGAAATTATCGATGGAACATAAGCAGTCATTTTCATGATCATTCAAGATAAGTATGGAAGGCAGAGAGCATGGAGTAATTTTCTTTTCTGGCTTGCCACAAAAGAAAGTAGCACTACATTCTGGCAAGTGCTGGAGAGTTCAGTAAGTTCTTCCATTCTTTGTGGAGCCAAGTGTAATGTACCTTACTGCTTTTTAACTTCTGAAGAAAGAGTGTTTAGTAACTCCTTTTCTGGGCCAGTTTGGTACCAATAATGCCTCTGTGAAAGGCACTGTTGATTTAATTAACTCTTTTATGTTTCCATCATGAGAGTCTAAGGTGTATCTTCAAATATTATGTAGGAAAGAGCAGTAAATTGTCAATCAAGACAGTACCTTACTCCTGTTCAGATCACACTTACATAATAACGACAATTTAAATTGTTTTTTTCCCATGATTACATGGCAAAGAAAAAACCCTGCAACAGTTTCAAACTTAGCCTAACTCTATGTCAGTATGACAGAATCATTCAAATCAACTTTGTTTCCATATTGAATATAATTTAGGTAAATCCCAGAGGCTAAATCTTTACATTCTATTATAGTAATTTCCAAACACTGATGAACCATGATATTTGTCTCCAATACTGTATATCCAAATGGAGTTTAACATCTTAATTTCTATGTAGTGGTCTAACATTGTGGCCATTCAATCAAAGACATCTCTGCCATGATTGATATTAATAAGGTATAAAGAGCACGAAAACAAACCAAAAGAAAAAAAAACTATGGGTTATGCCATGCATGATTCCTTAGGTATGCACCTAGCTGGGGGTTCATGGTTATCTAAAAAAAAACAACTATAAGGTTTGTTTAAAATTAACATTTACATTTAGAATTTACCTAAGGCAGAAAATTCACGGTTACAGATGGGCAGCTGAAAGATCACTCTCCAATCTGATTATTTTCAGGAATAATTAAATAACTTTAAAGTGAGTAAATCTTTTCTTGTTTCCTAAGTAACTTGAACAATATCAGAAATATTTTCAATATCGCAGAGTTTTTTTTTAACTTATACAATATATGATGTGATTTAATGAAATGGAATCTTTTCGGAACACCTTAAATGCATTACAAAATGCTCTAGAAAACTTGAGTGACTAGTGGCATCACTGGGTAATACATTAGATTAACATTGAAGCGTGACCTATTTGAATCATTTCCTTGACTTGTTTGCTACTAGCAGGTGAGTGTGCTGGGCTGCACAAATATATGCGTATATTTGCAAAAACATATTTAAAAATCTGATGAAGATGCTTTGATAAGAGTGAGAAAGATTTTTAATTTCTTGGCAATGTTAATTCCTGTGTCGATCACTCATACCTGAGAAACCTATGTGCCAGCATTCAGCTAATCATTTAATCCTCACATTTTTATTCAAGTACATATGCTCCTAATATAAACTCTTATGCTGTGTTTTCTCTTGTTTTCAAAAGACTAGGATCAGTGCCTGACAAGAATAAAATCCAGACCACATAACTTTCTTTCAAGGGAAGGTAAAAAATTTGTTATGTAGAGGAGTGGACAAGTACTTTTCCAATATTCATCTTTCCATCCACAGAATTACAACAGGGATGTTATGCGATTGGGTAAAGAAGGTCAATTAGTGCACTACGGTGTCCTATTTAAGTCAGGATCCACCCTGGGAAACAATTCCAGAACCTTTGTTCCAGATGTAAGTTTTAATATCACAGATTTTAAAGCAGCTTTGCCTCCTTAACCTGATCTAAACACCTCTCATATTTTGCAATATGAAATTAAAACGTAAGGTAAGGATATAGAGCGTCAAGCATTCACATTGCATAAAAATACACATTGCATGCCAATAACTGATTCATTTAACTGTATTTGAGTGAGGTGCATTACAACTGCCCACAACCAGCTAGCATTTAGGATTTAGGGCCTTTAGAACCACTTTTAAAAATCTCACACTTGAAGTCAGGTTTTTGCTTACACCAGCCTGAATCTCAGCCATAGATAGAGGATTTTGATACTCGAAGAAATTATAGCAGCTGAAGTAAAACTTTGTAATTTCTCCAGCACACAGTGAAAGAAAGAACTGGTTTTCCATTTGAAGAAGTGAAGTAATATGGCTCAAGTAATCGTTGTGTTTCAAATGCACACAAACTGCTTACTGCTGCAAACATAAAGGAAGATCTTACTTTCTAAGAGAAAGAGGTTCACCAGTGGCTGTATCTGTGCTGCAGAATTAAGTAAGTCACATCCTCCCAGGAATAAAATCAATCATCATCCCTTGAAGAAAGCAGACAGCTGGAAAGCTGATTCTGCTCACTTATAGCAAGTATATGTAAGTATAGTTAACTTCACTGAATTGCCTAGAGTTACATTAATGAATCCATCCGAAGAACTCAATCAGGTCTTCCTGTCTAGACTTGAGAAGTAAATATTACCTAATACATGGTATTCAATACAATGAAAAACCAATCACATACACACATGCAGTAAGATGAAGCAAGCCAGAGATACCTCCTCTGCTCACTATTTTGGGTTGGAATTTGTAGTTTGTTTAGTCTGCACTTTATTATATTGACTGCCTGCTCCTTGTATTCAGTTGGTTTGATTGAAACACTGATGGCAGCTGAGGTCTGTCTTTCCTAACAGACCTCATTCAGTTACAGGAAAATTAATCCAAATAAGTGATTAACTACTGCTTCCTGCTGCATCAGAACAGTTGCCTGAAGACTGTTATGTTTCTACCTAGTTCTATGCGATATGCAGCGAGAAATAAGCCCAGCCCACAAGTAGACATTCCCCCCTGCACCAAGTCATGAATTCTCAATCATCCCACCTATTTGCATAGTTTAACTAACAAATGGTATTGCCTTCAGTTTAGGAAAGCAACTGCTCCAGTAAGCATACAGTTACTGCTTAGCAAAATTGTGCTAAGCAGCAAGCCATCTCTGTGCTGACCTCAACTGTTCTGAGCTGCTTTACAGGGAACTTGTGGCATACCACAAATGATATATGGCCTTTTGATTCTCTAATGTTGCCAACTCAGTACAGTAAGCCCAAAATTGATACTAGGTTAGCCTTAAATTTTATCACCTTTTAAGTACAATGAAGGACAACAGAGAGGCAGTGACAGGTATGGACAATTCATATTAATGAGGTGTCAGCCTACTTCAGTGTGTTGGTGAATAAGGGCAGTGCTTGCACAGCAAGTAAGACGAGGAAGCTCCTATGTCTCATTAGCACAGTTACTGTCCACTAAGTATCATCCAGCAGTAAAGAGTTCTTTTCAATCCATATAAAACATCAATACCAATTCTGGAATGTAATATCTTGAAGAGATTTTGGTTTTAGCCTCTAGGACCAGTCCTACATCACCACTGTGCAAACTCCAGTAGCAGTTTCTTTAGGGGTGATGCTGTAGCTAGCAGCAGCATATTGGTGCTTGTGACCATGGGTGTTAAAGTCATTCATATCATGACCTGTAGCAGACTTTTTTTAGAACAGCACAATGAAAGCAGCCCTGCAAGGTTTAGGAATGCAAAGCAAGTTAAATTATATCGTAAAAAAAGAGTGGAGAACGATGCTTCAGATTTCCATTCTCTTTATTGCCAACAACTGTTTAAAACGCCAAGGTCCAAAAAAAATGTTGTGTAATAAATACTTCACTTTAGGCTGTAATAAATAAAAAAATTATTAACAAGGAATGCACTTTGCCAGCCACAAGTGTGGGTATTTTTGAAAAATAAGAAAAAAAAAGTATGGCCATAGTTCACAGTTAAGCAGTCAGAAGCTGCTCATTACAGCTATTCCACAACCATGGAGCTCTCCCTTCCCTCCCTTTGCAGATGCATATTCACAGTTTAACTCCATCAGAAATGCTCCAACTTCAAGTTAAAAGTATTTTTAACACACATATGAAGCAAAACAAACTACTGTCCGAAGAACTCCTTGTCACACCATTTTAGTCCAACAGTAAGTTTAGGCTTGTGTCTAATAGATGTGTGCCCAGCACACTATGACAGTCGAGGTTTCGTACCACCACACATCCATCATCAACATACTAGTTGCTATATTATCCCCACTGTAGATTTCACAGTGAACAAGAGGGTCCGTTTGGTTAACGGAGTCAGTCCTTTCAGTTACAACGCTGCAGCAGCATGTTCAGAGCATATTCCATTCTGTGTTTTAGTTCCAACGAGCATCCAGAAACCAGAAGAGTTGTAAGACAAAACGTTGTGGATATCCTCTCTTCATTGATGTAGGTAAGGAGATACTCTTCACTCTGATTGCAAATGATGATTTTTGTGTGATCATGATAGAAGTTCACCTGGAAAAGAAAAGTAAGTTCCCATTTCTTCTCTCAGTTTCTGGCACTTATCTAGTTTACTTACAATAAAGTATTTTGGAAACATTTTCTCCAGTCATCCTACCAAACTTACTTGAAATGTGCCATCATTGAAAAGCATCATTAATGCTTTATCGGATTTAAGCCACTGCAGTAGGTAAAGCCTGGGCCGGCGAACATCTGTTAGGCTGGGTAAATCTCCTCCCTAGGAAAAGCAGCAGACAGTAAGCACTTTGTTCACATTTAGTGAAATTTTACAGCTGAAGGTGTTGAACTTACATCCATGAGGTTCTCTTCCATGTAGTGAGAGAAATACTTCAGTACAGTTACTTGGCTAATGAACTGTTCAGGAGCCTCTGTGGCTGAGAAGACAGAGCACTGGCCTAGCTCAGCATAGTAGTGGACTGTCCTGTAAGAGGAGAAAGAAAGAGGTTAGAGATCAAATAAAAGCAGTTCATGTTAAAACTGCTTTAAGCAAATTGTCAAGTTTGTATCATTCTTACTTTTTGTCTGGCAGAAGGCTCATATGTGCTCCATTGTTGAAAAGAACACCAACAGTGTGATCTGACAGCTGGTACCCAAAGCCATACTTGTTTGAATAGTCCACCCATTTTGTAACCCACTGGAAGGATGTTGTCAGCTGCTCTTTGGGAATGCTGTCTGCTTCTGGCATGTTCTCCAGACATCCTCGCAATACCCTTGCAACTGTATCAGCAACACTTCCCATGGTACTGTCCTCCAGGCCTGAAAGAGAAGGACTATTAGACTGAAAAGAGCACAGAGAAAGCAGGGTTTAGTTCCAAATCTTGCAGTTATGGAGACTGTAATTTTAAGATGTTTAGCCTTTTATGGCTTTCCAGTTTTAATTCTTCCAAAACATCACCTGTAAAATTTAGAGCATCAAAAATAGGGGGTGGGAAAGAAAGCAGCTGTTTCTTTCAAGCTACTAAGTGAGAGACAGAGAAAGTAAAGGTTGGATTTGGAACTAGAGATTATATTTTGCTGCACTTACATTCACTGCTACTGCTACAGCTTCCCAAAGTTCCTCTGACTATCATCCGAATAGAGTCTCCCATCTGTTTCGTTTCTGGTAATGCTCCTGGCTTCGCTACCGTTGCGACAACAGGCTGGATCTCCTAGAAGGAATGTCAGACATGTAAACATCAAACACAACACAAGCCAAGGCTTATACACAAGTTTTGCATGGCTCTCCTGCTTCTTAAAAATTGCTAAATTCTAAGGAAACTGGTATTAATGTTTCCAGCAAGCAAAAGAAAATTATGTTAGACTGAACTCAAAGAAGCACACCAAGTCTTCTCATTCTTTAGATCTTCAGTTTGCATCTTACAAGTTGTTATTCAGTCCCTCTGCTCTCCTGCCCCAGCAACAGAACAGCCGTGTGCAGGTCTGAACACAAAATGGTAGGATTTAGATCTCAGCAATTTATTCTTTAAGAAGTCCTAGTTAACCACGAACTGAAGCTCCATATTTGGAATATTAGGAAAGAGCACCTGGCAGACAAGTTACCACACAGAAAACAATGCAGGCTAGGCAGATACTATAATTACTCAAAAGCCAAAATTGATACTCTCCCTACAAAGGCTACCATACTTTGGTGAAGTTAAGCCCTCTTAAAACAGCTTTGCTAATCATTTAAGCTTGATTATGCTGTGTACAGCCCTGGCTCTGATATCCAAGTCAAAAATAATTTAATTATAGCTCCTCCACCCAACTGTGATTGGATTTGAATTGAAATGCACTTGCATTTACCTCATCTGTTCTGTGTTTGTGGGGCTGCTGTGTTATCGATGTCTTCTTCAAATCATGCCTGAGCTTGTAAATTTCTTCATCTTCTTTAGCTAGTCTGTCTGTAACACCAGAAAAAAAACACTTAACACTGTATCTGGAAGTGTTGTTCAATTACAGAAAGCCTACCAAGCTACCTGCAAAATGCACAATGTCTCCCTCCAGTAGCTGCTTGTGAACACACTATAGCATCCCAAAACAGAAGTGCCATTATACACAGATCACTAAGAAATTAAGCGCTTTGTTGCTATCTCATAGCGTGTACATTACTAACATGACAATGATGGCACAGAGGTAAGCTTCAAGCATAGCAATAATCTACTTACTATGTGTGTCGAAGTATCTGGCTTTATCCTTTTTACCACCAAAGAGAGCAGCAGCTGCTTTTTTGAAGAAATTTTTAGCAGGACTTGACAAATGGAAATCAGGAACAGTGTGACAACAGCTAGCAGAAAGTCTATCAGGTGTAAAGCCCTGTGGAAGAGAGATTCAAAAAATAATTTTTAGATCACAGAGTGCATTTTTAGGGTAGATATTTTTTCAGTCAGAACACTGGACAATACAAACCTGTAAGAAAAATTCATGTCGAATTATTTCATCTAAACTTGGACGATCTTCAGGATTTTTTGACAACATGCTAGCTATTAAGTGTTTTGCAGGTGCCAAGAGAGATGAAGGCAGGCTGTATCTTGCTTCCCTTATACATCTGTACGTTTCTTTGAGATTTGTAGTCTCAAATGGGGGTCTTCCCAATAACATCGTATACCTGTTTAAAAACAAAAAAAAAATTTTACTTATTTTGCATAGCCACAATAGTTACCTACAACTACTGAAAAGACTTTGTCTGTCTCTTAAAGTGAAGAACTTCTGCATTTGGGCTAGACATGTATAAAGGTTTGCAAACTGATGCAGGGCTGCATCCCCTTTGAACTGTTAAAAGCCAGTGGTAAAAATATTTCATTTCAAAAGCAGTGAAATACTTACATCACACAGCCTAAGGCCCAGATGTCAGATTCACAGCCATGCCCTTGTTTGTTGAGGACTTCTGGAGAAAGGTAATTTGGTGTGCCACATATTGTTCTGTAAATCAAAGAGGCCACAGAGCTGGTTAGTATTCTGTATAGGAAGAGGAGAGAAGCTATTTTTCATAGGACAGGTTTTTCTCTCAAGTTCAGACAAGAACTTAAGACTCCTAAGGACAAGCTGTATGAACATTAATAGCGTACATATGTTTCATGGTATCTTCACAATGTAAATAGGAGATGCATATCTGCACTATTCATCAACCAGGTACCCTGCCTCTGGCATTGGCTATTATTCAAATGCTCAGAGCAAAGCAGAATTCAAAGCGCTGCAGCCTGTTTACTAGAAGGGGAAATCTTGACCCCAGAAGCAATTTTTTTTTTTGTTATGGAACAAAAATTCTCATTTCTAAGTGAATTTTGTTTTGTTTACTACTAGATTTTAAATTTGTTGATGCTCCTACCTCCTCCTGTGCTCCAGTGGTTCCAGCCTAGCTGCCAAGCCAAAGTCACCCAGTTTCAGTTCCATGTTTTCATTAATGAAGAAGTTACCTAGTAGACAAAGAAATTCCAGTTAGTCTTTTTCTTGCAAGGCAGGAATGCATTTGCCACAGGTGCTGAGTCATACTTCGTTCAAAGCCAGAAGCTAGCCACAGGTTTTTTTTTTTTACAGAAGGAATGCTTAATGTCATCCCTTAAGCATTTCAAGTTTCCACTGTAAAGACAGACTGAACTGATTCTAATAATTAAGCTATCACCATAGAAGTTTAAAGCGGTACAATGCTGACAGGGCTGAAGCAGTATGTTTTGAAGTCAGCAAGGTGCAGAACTTACCTAGCTTAAGATCCCTGTGCAATATTTCCTGTTCATGAAGATACTTTAGCCCTGACACAATTTGCCTGAGGTAGTATCGTACTTCTGGCTCTGTCAATACCTTCCTCGCTTTTAAGATGTGAGCCATTGACTGCAAATGAAAAACAAAGGTAGAAATGTCACTGAACATTCACACACAATATTCACCTTAAGCAAAAGTAAATCAATGCATGATGAAACGACAACTAAAGAATCCACAAAAAAAAACCCTCTTCCAAATAACACAGTTTAAATTTTAGTTGCAGATTCCACATAAGTAAATACTGGATTTCTTCCAGCTGATGCTCACCCTTCTACTGCAGTATTCCAGAAGAATGTAAATATTCTCTCTGTCTTCAAAGTAGTGGTAAAACTGCACAACGTGTCTATGATTAAGCATTCTGTGCAGCTCAATCTCTTTATCAATCTGGAGAAACAAGAAGCGGAGGGAGGGGGAAAACGGTTAGTCTTCCATCGACAAGGCTGAGCAGCTCTATCGGAGCCATTTCAGGGAAAAGGCTGGGCAATCCAGCACACAAAGAGAGTTCGAGGATAGGAAAAAAAAAAATCATGCACACACACCTTTTCCCTTTGATGAGGTTTTGCTACTCTGCTGTGAGGAATGATTTTTGCAGCATAAACTTTATTTGTTGTCAAATCTGTCATCTCATAACACTTGGCGAATCCACCCTAGAGAGACACAGGAGAAAAAGGCAATTATAACCGGTATGAATGAAGTCCCACACTTAAGTCATTCACCAGCTCATATATTAGTCAAGGCGCACAACTTCCTTCGCGCAGAGCAATTTGTTAGAAGACAGATCTAGGGTTCATCGCCTGTCTGCAGGCTCGCGTTGCGGCTCCCGCCCGCCCCGCATGCAACATCGAAGCCGCTTTTGTAGGCTCGCCCGAGCTGAGGGCACTGAACAGTGCTTCTCTTCAGCGGCACAGCCAAAGAAAGGACACGGTGCTCGGACTCCCCGCGCCTGGACCGCCAGGGCGGAGCTCCACCGCGTCCCCTCGGAGGGACCATTACCTTTCCGAGCACCTTCCCGCGGCAGTAGCGCTTCCCCGTCGTAGGGTCGGTGATAATCCGGGAGACCTCGGCGGCGGGGTGTGCGTGCAGCTGCTGGTGCGGTTGCTCCTCCGCTTTCCTCCTCCTCGCCTCGCCGCCCGTCCTGCCCGGGGCCGCCTCGCAGCCCTTGGCGCCGCCGCCGCCCGGTGGATGTGCGATTGTCCGCAGCAGCTCCATCTCCGCGCCTCCGTCCTGCCCGTCTAACCCAGCCCTCCACCTCACCCTCCCACCCCGCTCTCGCAGCGATCCCGAAGCGCAGCTGCGCCCTGCTCGTCCTTTATAGCGCGAGCGCCCGCTCCGCCCCCGGCGCTGCGGAACCGCCTTCCCCCCTCCCTTCCCCCCCCGGTCTTGATCCGGCCCCGGGGCGGCCCCAGGGAGCCGGGGCGGAGCAGCGCTACACTGCCGGGCCATGCCTTGTCCTGTCGTGCCGGGCAGCGGCCGGAGCAGGTTCGTAGGGAGGTGGAGCTGTCTGTAAGTAAGTTAGTTGGTTGTTAGTAAATAGCTTTGGACTGCTGAGCTGAAAGGCTTATGGGAAAGGGAAGGTAGGCAAGATGGAGGTACACGTTTTCCCTCCACTGGAAAAAAGTGGTACTGCACATGGTAAAAAGCAAATTTAAGAAAAACGGACTTAGAGTCTGGTAAACGTTTAGTGGAGGTGGTTAAGCTTGACTTCGAGAGGACACAAGCACACGGTTAAAGCTGAATGTACAAAGTGTTGCTGAGCGTGGCTGTTCTTCCCGGCTGGGAACTGGGCACCCGGAGCCGCAGGACGAGGTGCATTTTCCGGACTTGGCTCTGGCTGCTTGTGGAGCAGAAGGAGTTTCTGGAGGAGGATCGGTGCTGTGGCCTGTGCGAGTAGCCCCCCGGTGGGTGTCGGTGACTGCACACGAGGGAGGAGAGTTTTTCCCACTGATGCCTAAGCAGCTCCACCAGGGCAGAGAGCCAGATCCGACTTTTATTTCAGCGCAAGGCTGAGGCCCATGGACTTGCTCAGACAGTGCATGTCACAGGGGTGCACACTCCCGTACCAAGGAGCTACCCTGTCCCTCCTTTTGCATGGCAAACCCATGCCTAAGGAACACCCCCAGAGCTGTCTGACAACAGTCAGCTCTGAAAATCTTTCACAAGCAGAAATATATCCTTAAGCATCCCAAGTACACATAAATTCATTTTGAATGCCCATGAAGACAGTTTAGTCCAGGACCTCTGATCCAGATATCAGAGTGCAGACAGTTTTTGAATAGTGAAGTGTGTGTATGGGAGGAAGATTTTGAAATGTGAAATACTTTGCATCTCTCTAGTTCTGAAGATGCAAAAATGCTGGCATTCATTACTTCCTTGGTTTGTTTCTGAAGTATTGTTTGCTTGTTGGCACACACTAGGAATAGTTTTGCCAGCTTTCATTGCTGATAAAATTAAAAGTCTAGTGAATTTAACACAACTTACCCTCAGAGCGTGTAACTGTATAAATGAGTTTGATGTCAGTCCCTGAACATCCCTCATTTCAGATCTTAAAATAACAGCAAAACATACCTATTGGACAGTGTTGACAGCAGTATGCATGTTTTAACAGAACACCCCCCCAAAAAACCCCTAGCAAAACTGCAGAAGAACAAACAACAATATTTCAGTTTTCCTGCCTAAGTACTACATTATGAAAGTAGCAGTACTAAAGTGTCACATATATTGGACTGTGTATACTCTACTTCTACCCATACAGTATTTTACTGGACACACACTCTTGGAAGCAGTTGTCTTACTTCCTACCTCACTCGGCAAAGTCTAGTCAAGTCGTGTTAATATTACTAATGCTTAACCATAGGGCTAGAGATAAGAACAAGAAAAGGGAAAAACTGGGATGCAAAAACTGTACGCAGTCCTGTACCCACTCAGTCCTTAGCCTCACAAGGTTTGGCTTCCCAGGCAAATATTTTTTTTGTCACACAATTTAACTTTCTCAAATTAATATCTGCTATTGCAAAATAAGTTATTTAATGTAAACATGAGTTCTTGATGCTTTGTTTTTTGTCAGAAAGTTACTTTGGTCTGCGGTGCTGAAAGGTATATGGGAAAGGGCAAAATAGGCAGGATAGAGGTACGTTTTCCCTCCGCTGGAATGAAGTGGTACTGCACATGGTAAAAAGCAAATATATGAAAAACGAGCTTAGAGTCTGGTAAAGGTTTAGGCAAGATTGTTAAACCTGACTTCAAGAGGACACAAGCATACAGCAAAAGCTGAATATACAAAGTGTTGCTAAGCAAGACTAGGACAATTTATTCTCACATACTTTGCTTCAGCAAGGTCTTTCAGCCCTGTTACAAATGGTCATGAGGCTTCTAGGCTGCCCCATGCAGTGTGTTCTGTTAATTGATTAATTGTGTTTCTGCCCTTTCTGCCTCTGAATTTCAGTCTTTCCTCTTCTGCAGTCCTTACGCTTGTCTTGCAGGTTTTGCCCTGCCTTCTGAATCCAAAGATGCACAGCATATCAGGTAATCTCAGCTGCAGGTACTAATGTCAATATGTAAGTGCCCCAAAGGCCTTTAAAAGTTTATGAGCTGGCACTTACATTTCTTAGGCTTACATTGCTTACACTTCTTAGCTTCTATGGCGAGTAATTAATATGTTTCACTTTTTCCTTCTAAAGCTGCCTCCTGGACAAAATAGCATTAATGCAAAAGCTTGAAATTGATCCTTTCACATCTTGCAAGAGGCATGCTCTTAATCTCCCACTTTTTCTTCCAAGTTATGTCAGCTGAGTGCTCAAGTGTACCTGAAGCCTGGTCATTTGAAGATTGAAGCTCATTTGCAAGCTAGCTAAAATAGCAGCTGCTTTGTAGCCAGATTGGTATGCAGATCTGCAGTTACCCTGCCAAGAAACAGGGCAAGTGTAGCCTCAACTCAAACTTCAGACATGCCTTCTGTCTCTGGCTCCAGAAAAAAAAAAGTAATCCCTTAAACCTACAGCTTCATTTTGACACAAGTGTACAGCTTTCTCTTAAAAGCCTGATTATCAAGGGTCTGGGAAACCTGGGCACGCATAAATCCCTGGATCAGATGAGGAGTGGGAATTTGACAGACCTGTAAGTGACAGGCTTGTGAAAAGGAGGTCTTGGCAGGACCAAGTTGTTATTACCCAAGCGCTGGGAAAAAGTGGTGCGTGAAGACTTAAATTTCCAGAAACAAGTGCATTAAATCCCAAATGTCCAACTCTCTGCATATTGCGGAGCCTTGGCATTGTTCACGATCGTGAATTTTTCAGGGCACCCAAGTCCTTATGTGGAATCAATATCAATGCCATCTGCCTGGCCTCCGGTCTCACAACGGGCCTTCCTGAAGCACCACTGATATGCTTTTCCATCTCCAGTATGCCAATCTGAGCTGAGTCATAATTTTCCTATGACACCCTGACTGTCTTATAGTCCATACTGGGCTCCAGTGACTGCTCAAGCTGGTTTGACAGGCAGAGCTGGCTTTTCTCTCGTTTGGCCTCATCACTTGCTTTCTGCGATCATAATGCCTGCTCTCCTGCCTAATATTAGCTACTGGCAGGATGGTGTTTTCCGCTTAGCTGGTCATGGAGTGCCCTCAGCTGATGAAATGGAGTTATGACAGTTTGTCTGAGTAGAAACGTATTGTACTTAAAGATGGAACCAACTAATGATTCCCATGAATAGCATGGTCACTGAAATGTGTACCATGATATACACGTGATAAATAATGCACAGCTTTTTTTCTAGAACACCACCCTATACAAACTGTGTTATTAAAAATGTGACTTTTACCCAAAGTGCTTCACGATCATTTGCAACTTGTTTGAGGAGAGTAGTTATATTTGGAAAAACTATTGCTAGTCTTACTGTGTTTTAGTGATTGACTAAGTCTCTTTTCTCCTCTTGACTTCTTTCCTTGCCATTCCGCCTTATTTCATTCTTCTAGTTTACCTTTTCCACCCATACCAGCCTTTTCCCACCTCTCCTCCATGGATCTTTACATGCCATGTTTGTGTTCTGTGCTTTCCCTATTCTCCAGTTGCTGTGCTTTAATGTGCTTCCAGTAGAGTACTCATTTCATAGCTTGTAGGATATTTACTATAGGCAGCCTCACCAAATAAAATGCAAAACACATACAAGCTGATAGGTCATCCTCACACACAGTTGTGATACCATTTGTCCTCCATACCTCACTGCAGAGCTAGTGCAAAGCATTTGTTTTTTTAAATAATTTGTGAATTTTCACTTCCTTTGTTTGAAGCTTGGCGAAGTGTCAAATATCTGAATTCTTTTGCAGTTTTATTTGAAGTGATCTACTAATTAAAAAGCAGGCAGACTACCAAAAGCTTAAGGCAATCATATGTCTTCCCAGAAAAATGTCCAGAAAAGAGGGTGCTTAGCCCAGTGGTCACATGGGCTGTGGTAGTTTTTCATTCCTTCTGGTGCAGTGCCAAGCTCTGTTCCCACTTTGCCAGTTTGGTGTCAGTTGCTTGGGGCCAGAAGGAAGGCAAGGCTGCAGTTGTGGTGACTGTAGGATCCTCTATTAGGGCTCCAAATGCAGAAAAATCTTGGGTTTTGGAGTTTAGTGAGTACCTGTGTGGTCAGGATGGATGGATATCTCTGAAAGGTGTTCCCCCACTACAAAGATTGAGTATGGGTAATAATACATAATAGCTCAAATCAAGTGTCAGTGTTGAGTGAAGGCAGTCTTTTATACCTCACTACTTTTGCACTCCTTCGCTCTGCTACTTGGGTGAGTAATGTCTCACAGCTTGATTTCAGCACTAGCCCCTGCACTCATGAAGTGCTATAACACTTCCATACAGCACCTACTTCTAAGAGTGAAGTCAGATCACAGTTTTGCACATTGTGGTGTTTTTCTCATTTTGGTTTTTCACAGCTTGGCCTGTTTTTCTCGTACATTGCAGACCAAGACAAAAATTATACTGAGCTCAAAGTTAACAGTGCCACAAAAGTAAATGCTTTAATGCCTTAAATTGTTGTTTTAAACTTCACAACATTAGTAGTTGAGGATATGTTTGCACAGAAAATACTGTCAGATACGTATTTTCCTTCCGTTAAATTCTCTATGGCCTCTGTTTGCTCACCTTACAATGTAATGGGGAGAACCAAGAGTGCCAACTGTAGTATCCATCCATAAGAAGCAGTTTAACCAAAACCACATGCAGATATTTCATGCGGTGTCCTTAGGGATCACATTCACTTTGCTTCTTCATGCAGTGTTAATTTTCCTAGGTGTTCACTTAGCCAAAGAGTGTCTGTCCACAAGATATTTAGTGAGGTGTTCTACCAGCCACTTGTTCTACCAGCAACAGCTTTTTCGAGATGCTCCTACTGCTTCTGCTGAAGCACTGGTGATTTTCAGTATGCTGTTGAAGGTGCTTGGAACTTTGTGAAACCAGGACTTAAGATACCAGATGCCAGTAGTATAATGGTTATGCCCAGAATTAGCCTTCCTCCTGTATGAAAGACCACTAGGCCCATTATGCAACTGCATCAGTCATGGAGAATGAACAAAGATTTGTGTGATAGTGAAGCATCATGCCCAGTATTAGAGACACTTGACTTCAAACCTGAAGAACAATCAGAGCAGTGTTTTGTACCTTAAGAGAACTGTCAAGATTCTTCTACTGTTTTTTATAGCCCTTCTCAGTGCCCAAGTATCTTAAACATAAAACCTCCTTGTTAAAGGAAAGAATGCCAAAGGATAGTCAAAATCTTCTAAACAGAACAAAGACTTCACTACTTCAGTCAGTGTGTTTCCCTTCCTGCTCCTCCTTCCCCTTTTCCATTTCAGGCTTCAGCTACTGCAGGACAAAGGGCAGGAGACAACTTCCTAACAGTTAGGCTAAGCACTTACTTACTTTCTTTCCATGGGTATAAAAGCAGTTGCCTGAATCCACAGAGCAGAAGTGAGTGTTGCTGATGCTCAGATAACACACCTAAAGCAGGAAGAGTGTTATGAGATATATGGGATAAAAGCCCATGTCTCTGGTTATCTGTCTCCATGACACTCTTCTCTGTCAAGAGCAACCACATCTGGTTTTCATGCACATGTTGTCAGTAACTGGACATGTACAGGCCACTTCCAACTATATGTTATAAACATGAAGCACAAAGGAGGAGAAAAAGTATTTAAGAGATTGAAAGCACGTGTTGCCTTATTTTCTGCAGTTAACTATGCTTGTCAAATAAAACAGCTAAAAAGAACTAAAAGTTCTGGCAGACAGGAATTCAAGTCATTATTTCTAATCCTCAACAGTTGTACGTAATATTCAAACTCAGCAAGACAGTCATGCATATCTTATTCATGCTTCGATATAGAAGAACTCTAGGAAGTTGGAGTTGAAGGTAGAAGAGCCAACGGTCTGTGGAAAACTGAGTTACTGGCAAGTTAGATTCAAGCCAGTGCTTCCTTTCAGCACTGCAGGTACTACAGAGGCTTTCGGGTACCAAAGCATGACATGCCAGAAGGAATCCTGAACAGAACAGAAGAGATAGCCTGCTCAGGAAGGAGAAGTGGGCTGAAAGCTGCTGTTGTCAGAGCCAAATGAAGCAACCACATTGTCTGCAAAGGAAGGGTATCCTGTGCTCTTTTGCCCATTGGGATTAGATTAAACCCAGTTAACATTTATTGCCTTTCCTAGATTCTTTCTCTCTACCACTGTGATATCAAAACAACAGGCTTAAATAAAACCATGTAGAAATGAGAGTGGACACCGTGTTACCATCAAAGTCATTGTTCATTGGATACAGCATGACAGAGGCTTCACGTTCAGAGCTTCTGGGGAAAGCATCTGAGGATGACATTTTTCAATAAGCTGTTTCCCATCTTGCATATAAGTTTTTCTAAGTGTTTCTTACCTCCATTTTGTTTTATACATAGATCACTGCAGTTTTCCAGGTGAGAGTACTTCCTGTATTTATGTAAATATTTAAATATGACAAGCACGACATTTAGTTTATTGGAGTTACACATGCCCTGACTGCTAGTCTGAAGAGTTGAAGCATATAACCAAAAAAAACAAATAGAAAAGACACAAAAAATGACCTCTAGTGAAAGTTAAGGTACAAAGGAAATAGAGACGTAGAAAATCTGGTCTGCTGGTCTCGTTAAGAATAGAAATGAGAGCAGATGATGGTTAAGACAGGATGGATAAAAGAAAAGATGAACAAAAAGTTTGCCCTAAACAAGGTCTGCAAGTGAAAATCCTCACTAGATATTTTTCCAGCAACTCACTTTGATCTTTTTTGATTGAAGCTATTATTACCATCAGCCACCTAGGTAAAGTAGGTAGGCAAGTGTGTATCTTTCCTCTTCCTGAGCTTAGCTGTGCACTCCACTAGCGGCCAAAGACCTTGGGCAGTTAATGGATGTCTCCTTTTTTAACTAAGGAAACATGTACCATGAATAAAGCTCCCTATCAGTAGAAATTAAAAATCCAGGGGGAGGTATTTGACAAGTGCCACAAAGCTAGAACTATGACTGAAAGCCTACTGGGATAATGACCTACTCCAGTAGCCAGAAGAATAAATATTTCCTTCCAAACACAGAATCTGTCTGGGAACACCCACTGACCCCACAGACTTGTCACATGCTTGGGAGTGAAAAATATAGCACCTGCATTAAGAGGAGAAAGTCAGAAGTACTGAAAAGGAAAATAAAACTCAATTCAACAGGTACAAACTGACTCAGGCGTTGTGTCCAGCACAGGAGATGTTTTGGGAAACTTTAGTTCTATTTGATCTTTAGTTCTATTTCAAACTGACATTTTAAGCAATTTGGGTTGTGAGTTCCCAGCTAGCCTTTAATGATCTGCTTTATTTGACGTGGGTGGGGCAGTTGTTTCTGAGAATAGTTATTATTGGCTTGGATTAACTGCAGCAAATTTATTGTGTAACAACTACATCACACTTCCATGTCTAAAGTGTGTAGCTGTAGACCACAGTAAATGCAAAATAATGTAGAAAGATAATGGTCAACTGAACTGACAACAAGGTGAAAATGTAAACAAAAATACTTATTACAGTTCTGTGATGCCAAAAGAAGACGTGGTACCTCACAAAGAGCAAGCCTTCAGAAAGGAAATAAAATATTGCAAGTACAAGTGATAGCTCAGCCCACACCATGGATTATTGAACTTTTGAGATGGGGCTGAGCTAATTTTAGCTCTCATTTCAAGCAGAGGAGACTACTTCCTCCAGTGAAAGAGTAGCAGTGACCTTCACAGTGAACTGTGATTTCTTGTATTGAACTCTGCGTTTAGCTTTTAAAGTTCCTGCTTCTATTTTAGTCTCCCAAGAGGGCTGGTATGCTCAAAGAACTGCATCTTTGTTTGAGATACATCAATAAAAAATATTACCTCTCTCTTGCCTGGCTTATATCTTGAGATTCACATGGCAGGGATACTGCCACCACAAGCTTAGCTGATTTTTTTCTTAGTTAAGTAGCTCATTGCTGTTAACCTGAAATGGCAGATTAGAGAATAGTGGAATCAGCAATCTTCTGACAGACATGGACAACTTTCAGTTATCTGTCAAATGGTGACACATACTCATGGTCAAGGTTCGAAGTAATACCCAATTGAGAAGTGAAATGTATGAAGAAAATCCTCTGGCAGCATAAAACATACCTACTTTTAAAAATTTGAACTTTGTTTTCCTGCCCTGTGGCTCCTTGGTGATGATGTTTCTGGTTAGACGTATGTTTCTTAAGGAAACGCAGCTGTGTCTAGAAGAGCAATACTGATTGAGATAGGCAGAAAGAGTGAGAACTCTATGAAGCCCAGTGACAAGAAACTCTGATTTCCCACCCTCTCAGCAGTCAGATGGGCTGTTCACACTTGAATATGCATTGCAAAAAAAAAACCCAGGAAAAAGTCACCTAAGTGGAAAACAATGTGGTAAGTGTTATTTTGCAGCTAACTTAGAGTGCTTTAAAAAGATATAAGAAGACATTAAATGTGCATGGCTCTTTGTGGTTGGAACAAATGTTTTCAAATACACTTCGGCCCCTACGAAGCACTGCATCAAAATCCCATTTAATAGCTATTCCAGTTCAGTTAGATTGGTCCCCAAGCATGCCTTTGTACAGAAAGAAACAGAGCAGATAAACTGCTTAACAAGGTCTCTGACCAAGAAGTGAGGTTACCCAAGTCTCTACACATTGAGGAATACAGGCTCTGTTGGACTTTGTTAGACCTAGGGCTGCCTGGGGAAGAAGGGCCTGGGGGTGCTGGTTGACAGCCAGCTGAGCAGCAGTGTGCCCAGGTGGCCAAGAGAGCCAATGTCATCTTGGCCTGTATCAGAAACAGTGTGGCCAGCAGGACCAGGGAGGTGATTGTGCCCCTGTACTTGGCACTGGTGAGGCCACACCTTGAGTGCTGTGTTCAGTTTTGGGCCCCTCACTACAAGAAAAACATTGAGGTGCTGGTGTGTGTGCAAAGAAGGGCAATGAGGCTGGTGAGGGGGCTGGAGAATAAGCCCTACGAGAAGAGACTGAGGAAATTGGGTTTGTTTAGCTTAGAGAAGAAGAGGCTGAGGGGAGACTTCATCTCTGTTTACAACTACCTGAAAGGAGGTTGTGACAGGGTGGGTGCTGCTCTCTTCTCGCAAGTGATGAGCAACAGGATGAGAGGGAAGTTGCGCCAGAGCAGGTTTAGACTGGACATTAGGAAGAATTTCTTCACTGAGAGTGGTCAGGGATTGGAACAGATTGCCCAGGGAGGTGGTGGAGTCTCCATCCCTGGAGGTCTTTAAAAGAAGGGGAGATGAGTTTCTTAGGGATATGGTTTAGTAGGGAGACAGTCATGGTTGGACTCGATCTCAGAGGTTTCTTCCAGCCTTATGATTCTATGATTCTATGAAATATTTGTCACGAGTCTGCAGTAGAATTCCTTCTCCTGCACAGACCTTGCCATGTCTAACAGTATTTACTAGGTACTAGAGGACTTACTCCATCTCTGCAACCACAAATCTAGTTCAGAGTCAAAGAAACTGTATCTTCTTATATCATTATTCCCCATAGATTACCATCAGATAACAGACTTCTCATAGTGATGACCTGGATGCACCGTCTCATCACTGATGAGAACAAAGAACTGACCAAAGGGAAAAATAAGCCAGACCATACAGTATTCTGTGCTGAAGAAACAAGGGAACAAACACCTGGAATTTTCATTGGACTGACATACATTCATTCTTGGTTGAGAAAGAAACTTAGGTATTAAGACCTATTTTCTAGAATGATGGGAGAAAACTTTGGTAATAACAGTTCTGATCCCTAATCTTTTCCTGCTTCTCCTGTCTGGGAGTGGTTCTTTTGTTAGGTTTTGCAGGGGCTGATTGATTTGTTTGGGATATTTTACTACGTATCTTACCTTCTTTTAGTCACTATTTCCCTCTTAGAATTTTTAGTTGGGTGATATCTTCTGCTTCACTAATTTGTAAAGGTAAGCTGGCTTCCGTGATTCAGTCTCTCAGGCAGCTCTCAGACCATACTCTGCAGCCTGAACCCTTTTCAGTAGCTTCCAGACTTCTCTCCAGCTTGCATTAATACAACCTGTTTGGGTTTTGCTCCAGGACAAAGTCTGAAAAGAAACATTTTAAAGGGAAAAAGCTCAAAATCGTATTCAGAAACATCAGGAAACAGAATGTGTGGAAGTATAAAGAATAATAAGGTTGTAGTAAGAGGAAGGGAGAGTAACCAAGTTGTACAGCCAGTGGAAATAACAAAACAATGCAATAAATCCAGAAGAGAGATTGTATTAGAAGTTGTTGCTTTGCAAGAAGTTAATGCCAAGGTGCATTTAAAAGTTAACAAGTTTGTCATCGAATGGATGTGAGTCATCTTGCCTGAAGTAACTCCTAGATGCTTTCTCCCTCACTACTGTCTGAGAAGGAACGGTATATTCAATTGTCCTCCTGAGATACTGCATCAAGCAGCATTTAGTGAATGACAAGGGATTAAGAAAAAGAAAGATGTTATGGGGAGAGAGAGTGCACACAGCTCAGTAAACAGGCAACAGGCTCAGATGGCAGACACCTTGTTCCGTGAACATTAATTATACAGCTGCTTGTTCTGTGGGCATCATCCTGTGCCTCATGAAACTGCCATTTCATCAAAGGAACAAAGTAGTGCCTCTGAGGGAGTTAAGGTACTCTCCAAATAACAGTTATATACATACGCAACTGCTGCATTTTCTCTTAATAGGTTTAATTCATTAACATTCAAATTAGACGCAGGGTAGAAGGGATAATAAAATCTATCACCTGCTTTGTAATATTATAAGAAATTATGAGTAAGTCTTTTGTTTCTCAAGACAGATTGACTGAGGAGTGGTGTTTACCTATAGTAACATTTTGTTGTATGCATGCCTCATGGCTGAAACCAGTGTTTTCCTCCCAAACTGAAGAGAAAACTTTGCACTTGCAGAGATGTGCAGATTGATCTGCTCTGGAAATCTGAGTTACACTGTACCAGGGCCAGAGAGAATGTGTGCACAGGCAACGGAGGCACAGCTCCCTGGACATGGATGGGCCAAAACAATCATGAAAATCCTCTGGCTGTTCAGAGCTAACACAAGGATTTCACGTATACTGGGCAGTAGAGAGATAAGAGTGATCTTGCTGGGTACAAAATACGTTTTGCCATTAAACAGAAGCCTATTTCAAACAGTATGAGAAAGGTATAACTAATGATACGTACTCTTTTCATAACTATTATGCTCCAGACCAGGTGAGCTTCTGATCCTTTCTTCAGGCATTGCTTTCTCCACAGGTATGACACCCCTCCACCTCACCCCAGTCACCTCCCTGTAGTTGAACTGGTATATGCCAGCATCATTTGACCAGTTCCTGAGTGCTCCAACCCTGTGGACTCAAGACCATGGTTCAATAGGCCAGCAGCTCCTAAGAGTCTATTTAAAGCATGCTGAAAATGCTTTGGCAGAAAAAAATCTGCATGATGCAAAGGGAAAGAAAATAATATTAAGAGACTCTGCATGGAATTTTTTTGTCTAAAGGCAAATAGGTGTAATTTATATCCTCACCCTTTTAGAGTATGACAATCCCCAAAAGAATTATTCCTCATCTCCCAAGAAAGTGTTTACCACTGATACCTCTGCAGATGCTTTCCTAACCATTATCTCCTTTGGCAGATATAATGGCTTCAAAATGAGCTGAACTGCCATGTCATTTAATTGTTTCCCATGAGGTATATATGATAGTTCATCTCCAGCTGTAGGTGTGTGATGCTTCATTATGCTACTTCTAAACAGTTCAACTCATCATTAACATTACCCTTGCCAACTCTTAACTAAAAATTGATTACAGACTGTACTAGAACATTCCAACTTTTATATAAACTCATAGAAGCACAAGAAGTTCAGCTGTGCTCAGTTCTAGATTACATACATTTTTTTTTTCATGAAAGCCATAGCTGCAAACATGAGCAAACTCCTATCCGTGGGAGGAATATAATGTTTTTTTCCTGGCAATATGTGGACAGGCTAGAGCCACTAGTAATTTTTCTAAGAATTATCTTGCCATAAATCATTCCATGTTGAGCACACCTGTGTCAGCCCAACCTCTCTTTCTCCAGCTTGTCAGGAAGTACAGGCACTTCCAAGGTGAGAACACCAGAGGTTTCTCTTTCTCAGCACTTTTCTCTGAGCAAGAGACCTGGAGTCCATTCTCCCTCTCCGGTGCCTGGAAATAGCAAGGGAAGTCAAGCAGCTTAAGAAAAGCTGGAGTATTTTCAGCTGCTTGTTTCTGAAATAGGGCTCAGTGCTTCTCCTTGCTGTGAAGCAAAACCACGCGAATGACCTGTCAGTCCAGGACTGGAGCAAGGTCTTCTGGCTTCCTCAAAAGGCAAAAAACTTCCTATGGCAACAGTCAGATCATCTATCTTCAACATCCTGAATTCAAATCCGTTTCAAGGCATAAGTGCCTTGGGTCCAACTTTTTCTTCTCTCTGCCTCTCTACATTTTAGTGGAACTTTGCACTGAGAGGCAGAACGTGCCATGTTCCTCTAACAGGAACATTGCTTCCTGCCCAGTTTGACTGGCAGGTCTGAGGCATGAAGGTATGCTTCTGTCCTCAAAAACTGGCTCGTGTTCATGTAATGAATAGTTGCAGTGCCCACAGGTCAGGTATTTCTTTAATTTTAATGCCTCCAAAGAGCTCAGCTGATGTTAACCATCTCCTTACACTAATTATGTGAATTGTGACTGATGGAAGCTAAAACAATATAATTATTTACTATCTTTTCTTATTTAGCAAAGTTTATGTTGACCCTGAGGGAAGTTTAAGGGACATTTTTACAATCAGTAGTCTTAAAAATTGCAGGTTGATGTTACAGGTGTAATTTTAGCTTATAATTGACTACACTTACCTTTTTTTCCAGGACACAATTTTAGTAGCAGGACTAAGCCTTAGTTCTATTTTGAATACTTGTCTGCCTGAACACATTTGGCACTCAAATAGATCTCAAATGGCTTAAGCTATACCAGGAGTAAAAAACATGCAAGATTTCATTCTTCTTGATGTGATTGTGCCCCTGTACCCGGCATTGGTAAGGCCAAACCTCAAATACTGTGATCGGTTTTGGATTCCTCACTACAAGAAAGACATTGAGGTGCTGAAGCATGTGCTTCCCAGAGAACAGCAAAGCAGCTTGTGAAGGGTCTGGAAAACAAGTCCTGTGAGGAGTGACTGGTGGAACTAGGGTTGTTTAGCCTAAAGAAGAGGAGGCTGAGGGGAGACCTCATCACTGTCTACAACTACCTGAAAGGAGGTTGTAATGAGGTGAGTGTTGGTCTCTTCTCTCAAATGACAGGTGACAGGACAAGAGGAAATGGCCTCAAGTTGCACCAGGTGAGATTCAAACTAGACAGTAGGAAAAATTTCTTCACTGAAAGGGTGGTCAGGCACTGGAAGAGGCTGCCCAGGGAGGTGGCTGAGTCACCGTCCCTGGAGGCATTCAAAAGACGGGCAGATAAAGCTATTAGGGATGTGGTTTAGTAATGGACAGGTATGGTTGGACTCGATCTCAAAGGTTTTTCTTCAACCAGATGATTCTATGGTTCTGTGATTTAGAGGACTTGACACAATATTTGCATGCAGAACATTGGCATCAAGATGACACTGCACAGATGGAGGTACATGGAAGTCAAAAAAGGGAAGAGAAGACACAATAGGAGATTAAAAACAGTGACACCTTCTAATTTCCAAGCTCTACCTTTCACAGATGTAGAGAATACCATTTATGAGAGATAAACTACTTTTGCTAAAATATTTAGTTAATGAGACAATTCTTATGAAAAGGTAACAGAGAAAAGTTCCCATAAGTCTGACTAGCAAGAAGTGCTCATACTTTCCTACAAGAAAAGCAAGTTGCGGTTTAATTTAAAACTATGTATCTGCAGGCTGTCAGTTCCACCTACTTGTGGAAAAAACTTAAGAATACTATTCAGAGCAGATAGTGTTTCACAAGAATGGCCCCAGGCAAAGGATTCACCCACAGCACTAGGGTTTTCTCTCCAAATAACACTCAGAATCCAAAGTACGCCC
Organism: Dromococcyx pavoninus; assembly: GCA_033558185.1. Taxonomy (NCBI): domain Eukaryota; kingdom Metazoa; phylum Chordata; class Aves; order Cuculiformes; family Neomorphidae; genus Dromococcyx; species Dromococcyx pavoninus. The sequence goes on along the minus strand of JAUMJL010000394.1, from coordinate 1,025,775 downwards.
ATATTTGCCCACAGATGTCTCAGCAATAATGCCACATTAAGGATAATGATTTTTTTGTCAGGATCTGCAACCCTGGATTTGTGATCATTTATTTAGAGGCTGCCTCACTAAAGAATATGGCTACTGTGACAGTCTCCATGTTGCTGTTACAAAATTTCTAGCCCTTACAAATAGATATAATTTTGGACAAAAGATCTTTAAAGGGTAATCAGCTTTAATTTAAAAATGTTGTATTACAAAGAATCTTCAAGTGAGAAAACTTTTGAAAATGAAGCAGCTCCCAAGTAATTCTTAGCTTCCAATGTAATTTTCTCCTTAACAGATGTAATTTTCACAACTAAGTACAATTTTTGAAGACAGAGCCTCTCACAGGTCAGAGAGATTCTCCTCTCCCCTGAAGAATTAGTTCCCCCCGCCTCCTCCCACTCCTATGCCCTAAACTTTTCCCATATTTGAAGAAAATATACAGAAAAGCAAGATACAGAAAAGCAAGATACAGAAAAGCAATTACCATCAAGGTTTCATTTTTTCATAGTCTCCCCCCCAACTTTTTAGAGAGGTGTCTTCCACATCTAGATATTCATCACTCAGAAAGGTATTTTTATAAAGGTAAATTATAGCTGCAATAGGTAATTTCATCTCTTCACAAGTTTTAAGAAATTATGTATTAAAGCATTACCACATATGAAAGTTAATTTTTTATTAAAAAGTTCTTATCACATTGTCCTAGTATCTTCTAAAACCAAAGGCAAAGAAAACACGGCACATATTTATCTAGAATCTTACTGATTATTCTTTTTTCATGCAGATAAGAAACAAGTTTCTGATTTCAACTTATTCAGTTTTTAAAGATACAGAGGTGGTTTTGTCCTGCAGTGTGTAATTCTATACACTTTCTTTATATATAAAAGGATTTATTGTTCTCTTTTCCCTTTTCAGTATTACCAAGTCATAACAGTACTCTTCAAGTCCCTTAAAGATGTGTCATTTTTCATAAATAGAAAATTCTCATTAAAAGCAGGAAGAGATATCACTGTCCTTTACTGGTACAGAAAGGCAGCCTACCTGCTAGCATTAGGTACCTGCTCCATTACACTGCCCACAATTCAAAGCAGAACATTCCCTAAAGTCTCTGGACGAGCATTATAGAAGTGTTAAGATATTTTGCAAATATTGAGCACTACTAAACCAGACTCAGAGTAGGATATTATTGTGGAAAAAAAAATAGTTAGCTTTAAGGAATAAGGGAGAACAGCATTCAGCTGTTGCTTTGCAGTCCTTGCTCCGTATATGGATGCAGCATACTGGCTGGGGCTTCCCTGAGTCTGGACAAGGAAGAGCTGAAGAAAGCAGCAAAAGCAGTTTTCTGACATGTCTTTGGAGATAGATAGTGGATTTAGAGACCTCATATCCTGACTCTCCAAGTGAAACAAGGGATAGGTTGCATTCCAGTGTAGGCCTAATATACTCATAGCAGTCACAACTAGCCCCACTCTTATTTAACTGTAACTATCTCCCAGCACTTTGTAAAACATTGATTAACATGCATTTGCAATATTCATGCAAAATCCCTTGCTCATCCATACACAGAACAGTTTTAGTACACATTATTAAACAGGTGCTGAGATCACAGTTTGACATGTGCAATCCTGTTTATTGCAGTGGATTAGAAATGAGAAAGAAGTCTGAGCATAAACAGCTGCTTTTGGGTAGCCGGTATTGGTGAGCTGTTGAATACTGTGTTTTGTCTCATACAAACCTTAATCAAAGCTCCAGTACCCTGAATTTTTTGTGTTTTGATCAAAAACACAGCAGCAAAACTGATACCATTTTTAAAGGCCTCTGCTGATCCCAGCACAACAGACTCATTGGGAAGCTCATCTTCTCTAGGAGGCTGAGCTGAGATGCCCCGACTTGCCAGAACCTTCTGGGAACTGCCATCCGCTTCTTTCTCTCCCTGTGCACCTGATGCATCCAGCACAGGTCCACTCCAGGTGGCTTTCTGCTACAGCAGTGGCAGAAGAGGAAAAGGAGAGAAAACATCCCTTGCATTATAAGAAAGCAAGATCAGAAGAGAGACTATTTTTAGCAGGCAATCATTTGGACACTGACATGAGAATCTGTTGTTGCAAGATATGCAGTAATATGAATAGTAGTTTGTTCCTTATTGGCCTTCACATTGTTTAATATCTGCATTTAAAAATAACGTTTTCCTGCTTGTTTACACGTCTCTTTCCTTCCCAATTTTATCTGTTATTAATTACAATTGGAAATGATAAAGGCCCAATAGCACAAAGAGCACTTTGCAGCAGCCAGCCACTTACCCATTAACAGTATTCACCCTACATTGTGCAGCTGCTGGTGATACCCAGGAGCTTACTGTTCCAAAGAAATGAGCAGTAAAACAGGTTAAAGCAGAATCAATCTCTAAAGACTACAGCTTGCCTTGTTAAGAAAGAAGGAACAGACATCCCTTTCTGATGTAATTTGCAACAAGAAAAGGCAAGTTTAGACAAAGCTACAGAATTGCAATACGTACAACATAGCAAATCCATTAGAATCATAGGATCGCAGAATTATTAAGGTTTAAAGAAATCTCTAAGATCATCAAATCCAACCATAACACAATACCAACATGCCTCTCAGTACAGCAATCAATTCTCTCTTAACTGCAACAACCCAAACCAATTCAATGGATATTTTGTGCAAGCATTAAAGATTTCAAATGCAAGTATGCCCCATAATTTGCCACAGAACTTTGGCTTTAGAAGGCTGCTCAGAAAGGTGCCAGGCTTGCCTACATTTCTCTGCTGATTGCCTGCTGGAACATTCAGACTTGTCTTTTGAAAATACCACCTTGACTTTTAATAAAGTAAGTTTATTCATCAAAGAATAAGTATTCTTCTTTAACTACAGAGCAGATATAATGTCTAGCAACAACATAAACTTGTGTCCCAGAGTGCCTCTGATACAGCAACACTATATACAGACTATTAAGGGCAATTTATAATGTTTGCTAATTAGCACAAGTAACGTTTTTCAGCTGTCACCTTACTAACACATTCATGCAAAGTAGAGCTGTTAAGAAGCTGAATGGTGGTTGTAGTGTTTTTAGGAAGGTAGGGGGTGGTGTTACATCTAAGGTGAAAACTTTGAAGAAGGAAGGAAGGGAGGCCTGTATTATTTCGTCAGGCAAGTGATGCTTGGAGGAAAAAAAAGGGACTTCTCTGTAGGTAATATTTAGTTATACAAATACTAATCTAACAATTTCTGAAGTGCTTAGATTCTCCTTTTGAAGCAGGAGCGACTATAATCTCTAGGAGGAGATGGTGTTTGAGTTCACAGTATTTGTATGTAGTCTACATGAGAATAAACAGGGTAAAGTAACCCTTTTAGTGTTCTTCTGAAGAGACTGGGTGTGATGAGGAAAGCACAAAGAGAAAGGTACGTGCTGTATTGGTGACTGTCCCAAAATAGCCTGATCATTTCACCTGTTACAGTCTAATAATATAGCCAAATATGAATTGACAATTTTGATGATAATAGTAAGAAAAATCAAAGCTATGATGCTATTGTAATTAACACATTTTACATGGTCTAGGCATAAGACTTTCTATCATCTAAACAAGATTTTGGAGAGAAGGAAGCAGACTTTGTACCTACCAGCACCACCTAACAGGAGGGCTGTATGTCTCAAGACTGGATTGTCTTCTGCATTATTCCAAAAGTCTAGCTGCCAGCAGCCTGAAACCTAGCTAGCAGTCTGGGCAGCAGGCCAGTACTTGTAACAAGCAGCACTCTGTTCTCAAGGATGAGTCTGGAGGCTTGAAACCGATGAAATTTAATGTGAGGGAAATACAAATCTGACTTTGAGCTTACAGTACTAGTTTTAGTCTGTCATCAATATTGCAATAGCATTGAGAAATTTTCCCTGAAATGGCTGAGTGTCGCTCTTTTGCACTGTGCAGCATTATGATTTACTACCTATGGATGATGGTGTCTCATCGTGTAGTGTGTCAGGGTAATAGTGGGCACAGAATCATAGAATCATATAATGGTTTGGGTTGGAAAGAACCTTTAAAGTCTATCTAATCTAACCCCCTGCTATGGGCAGGGGGATCTTCAGCTAGATCAGGTTGCAGAGAGTCCTGCTCACTGCTGCAGAAGGCATCTCCCTTTAACAGACCTTAATTCCCTGGCTTTGTACCAGCTCATATTTTCAGGGAGTAAAGTGCAGTACATTTTTGTTTCTGTTTTAACTGCAATGTTTCCCTTCCTTTCTCTGGCTTTATTCAGGGCTCCTTCACTCTGTTGCTCCAGGTTGTGATATTATTCAAATGTCCTGGTTGTTTTTTAATCCTTTGGCAGTATCACGTGCTCAAAATTTAAAAAAAAAAGAAGAGCAAAGAAATGGTATGTTACAGTCCTGAATAATATTTAAAGTAACAGACTTTAGGACCAGACCTCATTTTATTCTGCTTGCTAAAAGCTGCCAAGAGAAGATTGTTTCCCAATCTGAGATTTGTGTCCATTTGTGGACTTTTCAGATAGGTATCAACAGTTCTTTTTCCTGCAGGCATCATCAAAATAATCTCCCACCTCTTTGGAGTAGCTAGGTTTCAAAACATCCGTTACAATGCATATTGCCCTTTACCTGAAAATCATAGCTAAATATAAATATCAAGCATAAATTTATCTCCTCAAAAATTAATTTTCTCCCCATGAAACCTAATCTGGTCCCTGGGGTATTCATCCTAAACTGCCTGAAGTTATACTCAAGTATACCTCATGCTTTATCTGGGTATTAGTGACTTAGACTAAGCAATCCTTATATGAAATGATGCTTCCAAGAATGACTATAAAGTTAAGATTTCTTCTTAAACTTCAGGTTTAAGTTTCATTTGATTGTCAATAGAGTATATTCAATTGGAAGTTTTTTATTTTAGACCTCCTAAAAAAGTAAAATACATAGATCACTCTGGTTTTTTCATTTTCCTGGTGACCAGCTGTTTGCAGCCACTCAAGGTTGTTACAAAAAGTGAAAGGTGCACCTGAGAAGATGCATGTGACTTGGAGAGGCAAAACTCAAATCCTAAAGCATGGTTTGGATTTCCCACAGGAAGAATGCTAATATGCCACAATTTGTTTGGTCTGTAATGGAAAAAGCTGTCCAAACAAGAGCAGTTTTTCTCTTTGCTGGGTTGAAAAAACAGCTGAGAGTTTTGCTACAGAACTGTTTCTAAAATGTAAAACTAGTCACATTTTGACTATGGTGTGATTTGCAGTGCGCTCATCTCATGGTAACCGAGAGGGAGTTTGTACTATCCTACACGGATAATCAGTTAAAGCATAAATACTTGTATGTGTAGGCTGCAAATACTAAACTCATGTTTTAAGTGCATATGCTGCTATGTCCTGAACATGCCTTTTAGTGTGTTTTAAAATTAAAAGCACCCAACGAACAAACACCAAAGATAGTGACGTTTTAGGCATTATTTTCTCTTTTTGTTTGCAAAGACAACACTGAATATGACTTACCTAACTGCAGAAAGGAAGTGTGTAGCAAACCAAGAGCATGAATTATTGTCTTGCAAGTGCCAGGATAGTACTTTGTCTTTATATTGATCTTTCTGTGCATTCAACAACTTACATTTTGGATCATTAATTTGAAAGAAAAAAATTCTCCTAACAATGTATGTTATATAACATAATATAGCATATCTAGAATGTCAAGTTTCATTGTTATCATTGTAATCTTACATCACAATGCTTGTGTTGTCTTCACAAGTTAAGAAAGCAGCATGTATCCCGCAGCTAAACCTTTTTTCAGCAAGTCTAAAATGATTTAAGCATTTTGATCACAAGCTGGGAGAGGACTCATCGCATGCAACATTGAAGTGTCCTCATTTGCTGGAAATGTTATGCAGAACTGCTCCAAACCCTCTCCTTTGCAGAGTAAAGCATCCATGGGGTGGATGACTAAAGTTGACATTCAGGTACGGTATGGTGCCAAGTTTGTATTTCACATGGTGCAGGGGGACGCAGCAATAAATGTTTCAGAGAATTGGTTTTAGTACAGAGGCTTCCAGATGAAAGAGGCAGAGATTCGAGAGAAGCACTTACCTTTCAGGCCACTTGTTGAAAGTGGCAAACATCTGATGCAGCAGTTAGCAGAGGTGCACAAGAAGAGAAATTTTGAAACTGATGTAGATCAGAAGAGATGTAACCAAAGAAGGTCAGTGTTTAACAAAAGAGTGTTACTTTAAAGAAGTTACATGGGGATTTTTTTGTTGCCAGAGTTTATAGTCCTCCAGTGTTACAGGGCAATGCCTGGCATTGATTTTTACTGTTCTCAGCACTTCCTCACAAAAACTACAATTGTATCACTATGGACCACTTTGACAGGCCTAAGGGTGAAATGGATGTTTGTGGGTTTCTAGTGGATATTTTTCCAGAAGGGGGGATTGGACATGTGCAGAGACCATCTAAGGACTCGGGGACAGCAGTGAAAGCATCAGCCCTTTATGCACTGATTCTTGGGGCCCCTTCCTACTCAGCTATGCCTGGCTCTGTGTCACCTCCTGGCCAGCCTTCTTACATCTGCATTTTATAATTTTCCTTCTGGAACAAGTTGTAGGGAAGGTCTTGGTGGCATTTCAGGCAGTAACTTTATCTTCAGGATAGCAGTGGTTTGAGTAGTAGCTTACATACCTGGCAGCATTTGTCTGATATCTTACTTCCAATTCACCTCATAAAAAGTCACATATAAATAATCCCCAGCTTCAGACCAGATCCATATCGACATCATTGGTATTTTGGCCCTTTCTGTGTAGGTGAAATTTGTTCAAGTACAAACTTTAAACCTTATTTGAACAGCACTTCAGGGTATTTAGGGTCAAATTGGATCAGGTAGAACAATGGTTACTTCAAAGACAGGGCAGACTAAGTCTAAAAGGAAGAAAAAGGGGCTTTTTCATCTAAATTTGTACATAGGAAAGCATGCTGTCTGCATACACAAATCAGGAGGGAAGGAGGAACCAACAAGTAAAACTGGAAACTTTAGCTTTCCCTATGATGCTATTATGCTGTTGAAGTTATTTCAATATTACACCAAACTTCTACAGTGCCTAATAATTTAGGTCTCAGATCAAGAGATGTCAAAGGCCTGTGTCCATAATTTTCTCCCTGTATGGAATAGAAAGTCTCCAAAAAACCCCCCACCTTTTTGTTATGAAAAACCAGTCTACCTGAGTGGTACAAATTGGTTAGGTAATGAAGGGTTCATTATCTGCTGAAAACATGAGATGCAGTGTACTTTAGTCATGCATTATATTTCATACAGCAGAATTAGTAAACTCCCTACTTAAACCTTTATAATGTAATTAAAAAATCATCACGGAGTATTTGGCTGAAAGTTTTAAAGCCTGATCCATTTCAAAATATAGGCTGGTTACTAAAGGAGGCTAACTGGAAAATTAAAGGGTAAAATACATGTGCCACTCTAAACTTTTCAAATTCTGTGCTTCTCCCCAGTGTCCCTTCTTTTGGCCTTTTGACATTTGATGCTTCTCCAAAGGCCCTTCAATGGCAACAGGCTTCTCAAGAGTACCATAACCTTTCCTATTGCTTAGCTGCCTCCCAGTTTTTGTTTCTAACATTACCCAGTACCCTTGTTTTGCCAAATACCAGACTTTCACAGGCATTTTCACAATGCCCATCAGAGTACAAGGAAAAGCTAAATCTTCTTTTGCAGTGCTTGGTGATTCAGCTACCTCCCTAGATAGTCCCAGTGCCATCATCAGTGCTTTCTCTGCTATTAGTCCCTTTTTCAGTGGTGAGTGTTGGCTGTTTAACCAGTCCCTGACCTTTCTCCCCAAACACCCAGGGTGCAAATTCCAGACCTTCTTTCTGCCCTTGAACACTTTAACAGCATGATTTGCAAATCTCAGGAATAAAGTTCCTTTTTTCTCTCTTATTTACTATTTGTTGTAAATATATGCATCTGAACTTTATTTGCAAGGACAAGGTCCCTACAGGGGAAACTCCAAGCTCAGAGGAATTTGTGGTTCTTCTGATACGTGATGGACTCTTGATGCAGAGCTCCATGGCTTGCAATGGCTCAGCTGTTTATTCAGAAGAAGCTTCCAAGTCTCTGATTACTTTGAAGTAACTGGCAACTGTGAAACATTAGAGAATATGAAATGTTCAGGGCTTTTATGGCCTTTTTTTTATTAAACCCAGCGGTGACCCAGATTCCTCATGCAAATAGTGGTCAGGATAAGTGTGCTGGTTACATTCTTTAGTTTTGCTCCGTATCTTGAGAAGAGCCAGTGACATTAAAACAAGCTTCCATTAATTCACTCTGAATTGAAGTTTACATATTCCCCAGGCTTCCATATGTTTACATCTACAGATGGTTAATGTTTGTTATGCTGCTGAATGACATAAATAAGATTTTTATCTCCTCATCTTATGGGAATTGTAAATAGAAAGATATACTAGATGAAAGGAGGTTATTTGCTTTTGCTGGACAGAGATTTCAATAGAGCATTTGAAGACTGCCCCAACTGTGCTTTGTTTTTTCTCCGTTTTTAATAAGGTGACAAAGTGGCTCTGATTTACTATGATGACAAGGACAGATCTGCTAATATTCTATATCAAATTGTGATATATAGTTTGACCTCCATTCATCTTGTAAGGATGCACTTCAGCTGTATTGCCCCAATTGTTCCTTTTGTGTGTGTCTTCCTTGAGGGTAAGGCAGTGTGTTTCTTCAAGTTTCAAGAACCTTGACAGCGATAAAGACTCACTTTAATAAGCAGAATTTTCCAAGTTCTAATAACTTAGGCAAAGAGCACTGAGGAAAACATCTAATTTCAGACAGAGATTATACTACTAAAGAATAAAGCAACAGAGGAAAATTGCAGGGAGGGCTTTTTTTTTTTAAATGGCTGACTACCAAAAGCAAGTATGAAATTATATTCTTTCCTCCTTATATCCTAATACAAAAAAAATCAAATAAATGTCCATACCTTCATTTTTTAGTGTAGATGAAATCACCTAAATGGGCATTTTATCCTGAAGATCAGCAGCTGAAAGGATGGTCAATTACTTCTCATCTTTCACAGTACCTTCTATTCCATGACAAGAGCAAACCTGGTTGAACACTGTTCCTTAGCAGTTATTCCTTTGCAGCCTCAACTGGTGAGATGCCCTCCTGAGAAACAGAGACATCTTTTTCCCTGGTTTATGTTATGGTAAGCTGTGAGTAGCTTCTAAGGGTTGAATTAAGTTTGAAGGAGGCAAATAGTATCATACTTAGAGTATATGCATTCATGGTACCTTGTGTAGGGCTCATTTTGAGCCGGAACCAGTTCCAATTAGGAAGTGAATTAATGCCAACAAGACTGTTCTTTGCCAATTTCACAGACAGATTCACAGACAGATATTGCTAATAATTAATTTGCCTTTCTGTTAGAGGTTTTGTTGTGGTCAAAACTTTCCTGTAGTGTAAGGCCAACATTCCCTACCCCATTTCTGGTGAATATAGAGAATTTCTTGCCTCCTTTTCAGATATTTGAAGAATATTCTTCATTAAATGTACTTTTCCGCCCCTGCCACCCTCTCTTTCCTCACACAATTTCTAGACCTCTACTGGTGTTTGCTGCCTAGACTCCTCTGGATACTTTCCAGTTTGCCCATATATTTCCAGAAGCAGGATTATCATGTCAGAACTGCAAAGAAATATTTGCAAGTGTAGCATGCAAAGGGACAGCAGTGTGATATGTCTCCCCAGTTGCACTCTAGCTTTCTTCTTTTATCTGATCCCATTTTTCCTGGTATTGCTCTTTATTTTTGTATGATGTGCTCTGCATACTTTTTCGTGGAAGTGCAGCACATGCTCTTGATTGCTCCTATTTCCATGCATGGAAATTGCTGCTCTCCTGTAACTCATTCCATCCTATTTTTTCATTTGGTTCAGTTCAGTTTGAGGTTTGGGTTTTTTTCCCTCTGGGAGGTAGGGCAGAGAGAAGGAAAGACCTTGTGCAGTTTTCGCAGCTGACATTTTCAATAGGTTAATTGGGGAAAAAAAGTCCTCTCTCATAGCTTTGTCTTCTCACATTAGGGCAGTAAGTGGAAAATGCTAGAGAATTCACTGCTTGGGGTAATCCTCAGGAGTAACAAGGACAAGAGCCACACACATGGTCAGCTGTGTCTGTGGTCACGTTCTACAGACAAACACAGAGATCACATCTGAGTTCAGATGGTATTTTTATTTTGTAAAAATCGCATTCTAACATGACCTCCTGTATATTTTTTTCCTGCCCTATGCCTTTCCTGGGGTTGTGCCTGGGCACTGACTTAGGGGTGCAGGCTGGCTGTGCTGGGGAGCATGCTAATACTTATGCACATGTGTTGGCCAGACCCCATTCCCATGCTGAAACCCATGCCCTAGCCTACTTAGGCCTGTTACAAAGATGTAGCTGCTGATCCCTTTGGTATTTGCTGGCTTACTTGCTGCAGCACTACTGACTTACCATTTAACCTACTAATAAATATGACTAAAGAGCCGAACAGCTGTAGCCTGAATCCTGGTTTCAGAAGGATAATATTCATCCATAGTGCAACATCTTGTAGGTAAAGATGTATTTTGTGCTGGCTTATAAGGTCAGTTTACCACCTTCTGCTAGCCAGGACTGACAGTGACCTACAATATGATGGCATCAGATATCTCCCTGCTTTGTTCTTAAATCAATTTAAAGCTCCAATGTCAATTCCCCTGCAAGCTGAGTATTGCAGGACTCAAGGACTTCCTTGCATTTGCAGGTGATTAAAATATCCCAGAGTGACCTGTTCTAACAGTGCACTTAGCAGCCATCAGCCATTTTAAATCCCAGAAATAGGTAGAGGATTATTATATCCGCCATCCTCTGCCAGTAACTGTCAATCCCACTAAGATCCATGATAGCAATTTAATTTCCTTAAAGGACACTGTTAAATCAGCAGACATTCAGAGAAAAGTACAAAAAAATCTAACCTCAAATGACAAAAGTATCCAACAGGGCTTTCATAGTAGAAAATCAGGATTCATTAAAATATGGGTATATGTATATCTCTTCCTTCAGTACTTTGAACTCTGAGCTAAGACAGCAAGGTGAGTCCTAAGTATCTTGGTTTATGGATTTAGGCTTATCAAACATATTTTGGAACACTTTTCTTGTGGGTTTTTTTTGAAAGTAATTGTATTCATGAATAAGAGAATTGTACTGAAATGTTCAGGATTTCTCATCTTGGCTACCATAATACCTTATTCATCTGTGAAGCATATACTGGTTTTAATTAACAATTACTGTATTCAGCAGGATTCTTTCTGTTTTTAAAAAGAGTAGAGCAGGGCTGAAACAGCCTGACCAAAGCATTGGATCAGAAACAGGAAATAACATTTAAAATTAGCTTGATATTTTAACTGAAAAACATTTTGCAACTGGAGGAACATTTAAAACAAGGTTGGCCTGAAAGAGCTTAGAGACTGTTATTTTCTTATTGGGTATGGTTTCTTTGCACACTTTTTGGGTGCTTTGTCCAACTGCTGCACGATAGCAGTTGCAAAATAAGACTATCATATGTGAGAATCTGCACTTATTTCCCATAATGCCAATAATAATGGCTACAGATGAGCTCTAATTCTATGCTTTAATATACAAGGCATTTACATCCGACAGGTTGACTTTTGTATCTTGGGATGATGACTCCTCTGGGCTGTCTTAAAGTGAAGTGAATGTCCTTTCTCCTCATACAACTCTCTCTAGCCTCTGGTAATGATGGTTCACCTGTTCATGCTTTCTTGGATAAATAGACTTATGGTTTATCTGTTTGTGGTATTTTGGTAGTTCCTTAATGCTTTGTGTTCCTGTGTTTTCAATTTTTTTCTGTTTTATTCCTTGCTTCCTACCACTGATCTCACTCCTCAGATAACAGCAAACATTTTAATCTTTTTGTAGGCTAGAAAAGGTCATTTAGTCTCTCCTGTCCTAAAAGTATAGATCAGAGAATTTTGGCTAGTGATGTTTTGTTCAGACCTAGCTAGCTTTTATTTACCCGTGGGTTTAGGTTATTTTAGAAAGTCAATTAATGTTGGTGTTTTTTTGCCACAACTTGGAGGTTTTTTGCATCTTGTTATCTCTTTAAATGCTTGGTTTTTTCTATTAAGTCCTATATTATTTCCAGTTTGATCTTTGCTGACTTCAGCTTCAAACTTTTCACATCTTTCTTTTTTATGCTATACTGAAATAATATGCTACTATCAGCTGTTTGTTAGCCAAACGTCTGCAGAGTGCAATTAAAGCATCTCTTACCCTCTCTCTCACAAGCTAAATCAATTAGGCATCTGTCAGCTGTTAAAAAAAATTTGTTTTTAGACATGTCTGAAAAGTAAGGTTTCTAACTCCAGACCAGATGAAAGATGTTAAGGATACGAGAAGACTGTATAAGGGACATCCATGTGTATAAAATACTTTAGTAGCCTGAAATTGTATGGATCATCTCTGACCTTCCATATCATTCTGTTACATGTGGAATAGCATCACCATTCTGCATTTTAGTATCCTTTTGCCAAAGACTTCTTTATTTATAAAGACTGTATAAAAGATGATGTGCAGAGAGAAAGTGTCACCTTAGAATGCTTGAGGTTAATACCTTGAAAGTCTGAGTTAGGAGTTATATTCAATATAATGACACCACCAGCCACTAGAGGCCCTTCATGTCTAGGAGACTGGTTGAGCCAAGATGCTGTAGAATATCCCTCTACTTTAATTTAGTGCACCCAGAGGAGAAATATTAAAATGATAAACCACCTAACTGAGAAGCAGTTATACATTTCTGAGAGTATTTGGTCTCTTCTCAGCTGAGCATTACTCAAAAACCACTTTTGTTATTAAAGTCTCTTTGCTCAGGCACATCTTTTCATTCCCTCCTCTTCATTTTATTTTCTCAGTTACTTAAATTGGAGTACGGATGTCCTTTTATACTGTTTTTGGTGTTAGTGCTCAAGGCAACATATCTAGAAAGCAGAAGAGGACCCTGGGACAGAGGTGGCAGAAGCAGCAGCATGCCGCATAGGCAGCATTGCTGTATATTCCCCAGTAAATTAAACAAAGTGAATTACGTTGGATCTGCTGCAAAATGTGACCTCAGACCTGCATGAGTCTTTAGACAGAACAATAAGAATATTTTGATGACTCTTCCCAGTATAGTCTTGGAAAACGGGATTCATGGTGAATTACTCTATGTTACTACTATGCCAGAGCTTCAATCTGAGTTAGGGTTTTCTTGTGCCAGATACTTTTCAAATACTAACATGTATTGTCAGCATATGACGCTGGTCCAGCTCTCAGCTCTAGATGGCAGGGCTTGGGATGTACTAATATACCGTGAAGAGTGGCTACCAGAATGAAAATGATTCTTTGCCTTGTATAAAAACTAGTATATTCTGCAAATCTAGTTCATGAATGCCAGGAGCAACACCTGGCCATCTGTGCAGTCATGGCCCACCACCTCTTTCACAACACACACAAGTGACAATGAAGAAATCACTTGTTTATCAGGTATCATCTGTATTTTTTGTTCTTTACTATGTATTGGTTCTAAAGAAATTAGTCATCACTGTTGTTTTCTTTAATGTTGCGGTAACACTCAAATAGAAATTAAAATAGTATCCCAACTGAAGACTTTTCAAGACTGTAGTTAAGTGATAGAGGAGTTCTTTCAAATGACTCACACCTTGCTCGGAATTGAAATAACCCTTTGAAATGGCCCAGCAAAACTCTGAAAGGCTGGTAATATCGCAATAGTCCTTGAGTCACTTCAACCAACAATGCAAAGCAGATGAGATGTGTTATTGGAAACTTTGTAACATATGAATAAAGAAGTAATTTCTCACTGTGCTACTACCATCACAAAAGAAAGCAGATTCATGTGAAGGAAGGACACTAAGCTTCAGCAGGACAAGAAACGCATTACTTGAGTAGCACTCTAAAAAGTTGTACTGAATCAACAATCCAGTTCGGGGCGGAGAGATCATGAGCTGTGAACAGTGTGATTAAAATTAAGGGCCTGTTACAGATCACCAGCTTTAGAGCTTTATAACAAGCAAACAAAGTGTTCTGTGATGGAGATGTGCCCAACTCTGTGTTTTCCTTTAGTTTATATACCCTCTTTACACTTCTCAAAATAATGTATTTTAATAAGAGACTTTTCTTTTACTTGGCCATTATTGTGACACGAAGTACTGGATGATTAGCAAGGAACGTAAATTATTTTCTACTCTTGCAGGACAGAGCGGTAGGAAGAAAATAGAAATAGCAGAATGGACTATGACTTGCCTAGAAATACCCATCAAGTGAGCAGAAAGACATTGCAGTAACGAGGCATAACTTGACGGGGAGGGAAAGGGGGAGTGAAGTTGAAAAGAGGCTTGTGCTATTTTAAACTTCCTAAAGATACAAGAAGTGGCAAAAAAGTGTGGTAACCATCAGCATTTTGATTTCACTGTGATATACATTTATCCAGGTCAGATCTTCCTTAATCTTTCTTTCTCTTTCTTTTATCGTCCTTCCCTTTACATAAAAGAAGTTCTGAAGCAGGAGGGAAAACATTTTGTAAAATGTTTGAGCTGCTCTCCAGTTTTTCTCCCAAATGAGCATGGCTGGACATAAGCTGGAGAAAGGGTGTGAAAGACTTGAAAGACTACCAGCATGTCTGCTTCAGCTTTGCCAGACAGCACAAAGGCCGTAGACACTCAGTGAAGGCACTGTGGCGCGTCGGCTTTAATGATCAGACATGGTATGACCTGCGTGTGAAACACATTGCGAGCTGAGAAATGCTGGTGCCTGGATGGGAGCCAACGGATCCCCAAGGAAGTGTTAGGGTTTGTGCCATAACACAGGCAGGTCTGGCCTTTCTTCTTCATTTTATCTCACTGTGACCTTCTGAGGGGTGTTTTCCTGAAAAATCAAGTTGATGTGGCCTGATAAAAATTCAGGCCCCAGTGTGATGGGCTGTACTATCTCATTCTTTCTGTATCATATTAAAGCCCATCTCTGCCTTGTCCCTGCTGGGATTTTCCACTGCAGGCAGATACCATGCTGTGAAAAGAAGCCTGAGATAATTTTCTTCAGCCCCTTCCATATAGGTCCCTGTGGCCCTGTCCTGAGTGTATCTGTGTAAGTCCAGCCTAGAGAAGAACGAGCACTGCTTAAGGGTATTTGAGTTCTTGGACAAACTTCCTTTTTCCTTTGGACTCTGATTTTTCAATACAAGTTGAGATTTGAACAGAAGTAATTCAGGTAGATCAAACTCAGAAACTACCTGATCTTTCACAGACAACACCAAAGAGGCACGCTGGTGTTGGGCAGACAAACTGGGAAAACTACAGGTCTTGCCCTGACTAGACCTCCAAGAAAAGAGGTGACCAGTTCTCACATTACACTTGAGTGTAAAACAGTTGTTACGTGACAGTCACTATGGACAAGAGGAGAGGGCCAAGATTCTTTCTCTGGGAAGATAAATTTGTATGTAAATCCAGTGTTTTAACGGACCTTAATTCCTCCAGATCAATTTGTACAAATATATATGTAGGAATCTTTACAATATCAAACTGCATGGAATGACACCGGAAAACATTATTAATATGTAAATCATCTGAAAATGAAAAATTAAGGCAGTCTGTGCCATATAATGTGAGCTCCTTGTGTGGCTGCATTTATGATAACTCAATTTTAGATTGCATGGGGTTTTTTCCACTCTCTTTGCATAAGATAGGCATAGGCAGCACTCAATTAATGAGCTTCCACTTAAAATCTATTCCCCACAACTCAGAGCCTGCTCTGAAGAAAATATTATTAATTTTTCCCTAGTTTTCAATAGTTCTTGTCAATATATATTGACAAGTATACCTGAGAAGCTTTTTAAAAAAAAAAAAATTATAGTTGGTAACAGAGAGATTTAGAGAAGAGACACTCACCTCTGTTTCATTTGTACGCCCAATCCCAGATCTCTTAGATGTAATTTGCAGAAAACTAGCACTATTCAGTATGCTTAGAGTCTGGTTCTTGTGCCTAGATTCCTCTAGATTCAGTGCTGCTGCAAAGCAGATACTAAATATTCATTAACTTAGTGGGTAACCCTGTTGTTAGATACCATCTAGTTTTGACAAAATCAAAGTGTCACTAGAGGACACTGCATTTTTAATTACATTTTCAACAGGAAAGTGTAATGTTCTCTTTGAGATATTTTCTGCCCATGGAAATGGAAAAAATTTTGCAAAATTTCATGAAAATTAGAAGCTGTTGACAACTGCTTTACAATGGTGGGTATCTGGCAGTGTAGGGATAAGCTGTCAGTCCCATTTACTACAAGTGCAGGACGCTGTGAAGCAGAGTGAGACTAGCTTCTTCACTTCTCATCAATTTTTTTTTTCCCACTGTAAAAGCAAAAGAAAACCAAAAGAGGGGGAAAAAGAAAGAAAATAATTAAATTGCAAGGGTCTGATCATAACAAAATGATTACTTTTTTATCATATTCTTGCCAGACCATTTCTGAGTAACTCATGCTTTAGACATTTGTGAAATCCATGTCTATTTGGAAGGAAGGAATGGAAAAGCTTTTACTTACAAGCTCCTAGTCTTTATCTCTTGAAACTGCCATAGCTGCCAGAATTGAATTGTGGCAGCTCATGTCAGGCTATTCAACTTATGTTGATATGTCATCTTTAAGACATTTCTTTTGCAAGCAATTTTCATTACTTTAATACACTTTCCCCCCGTACTCAAAGGTATACAAGTTAACAATTACTGAGAGTGGCTTGAATTTTATTCCTGCATACAGTAAGAAAAACATTACGCCTATTCTTTTTTGATGAAACTATCATTTTAATTGAGCAGTCTTTTAAGAAACATTTAATGAACAGTTAAAGTAGGGCCAAGTCCCTAATGATCAACAATACCTGTTAAGTAAATGAAGTTGTGTTTGTGGTTGCCAGGATGCAAACTAGAACAAAAAAGAAACAGCCAGTGCTTTGAAAAATTGTGAGGAAAGTTGTACAAAATGGTTTTAAATTCTTTTAGCTCAAATGAATATAAGAACCTTTTTAGCCTATAGTTTAATTGTCTAGGTATTTTGCCTTGCCAAAATGATACATTCTGCAGTGTTTGTGGTTTTGATTTGTGAGAAAATCCATTGTCTTTAACGAAAATTTTTGACCAGTGAAAGGAAAACATGGGATTACGCACATAGAAGAGAGCTGATCATCTTTGCATTTTAAATTTTTTATATTTTCAGAGGATCTCAGCATAGTTTAGCAGATGAACAGACTGAATTACAGCAAGTTTAAGTCTACTGTTAATTAGGCTTTGTTAAAGACACTCTTTTCTAATTGAAGAGGTTGAGACATCCTTTAGGTTGAAAATCATGGATTAAATTTTATGTTTCTATGAATGGTTTTCCTAATTAAGTTGGACTGGAGTGTGATTTATGTCCTGTCACATGATGGTTGTATTGGACTATTTTTTTGCTATTTCTGATAAAATGGTATCCATACAATTACTTTTCATCATAAAATTGTCATAATGAAGATCAGCTAGGAAAATTAGGAGAGGCATTTGAGGTAACAGTCAGAGTTTCAGAATCTGATTTTCTAGTCCTTCAAAGTCTGTATCACTGGCTACGCTTGCAAGCACTGGTGTAAATAAGTAAATAGTGTGCGAAACTGCAAAGAAATACTGCTGAATGAGATTACACCAGATGCAAGGTCTTGGCTGCTTTCAAGATGGACTTTTAAGACTTTTGGTGGGTAAAAAATACTTTTCAAAACTCAAGTACTGCAAAATTGGATATCTGTGGTAAAGAATAATAGCAACTTTCTAGTTTATTTTGTGGCCTGGTTCGGGCTTCTTGCTTATCCAATTTAGAGAGCTGGGAGATTAAGGATAGTAACAGAACTTTTAAGAGAGCCAGATGCTTCTAGACTGCAACTATTCCAACTTATAATAAGTACAGATTTGAAACTGAAGTGCATCCCTTGAATTGTCTAAGGGTAAAAGTCCACTCTAGACAGTCTTAATGGACAATCTTATCAAATAAGTAACTGGCACATGAAAAAAAAAGGAATGGACTTTTCAATTAGTATGTTGTCCTAAAAGAAAAGCTTTCTTCAGAACACAGATGATCTAATGGTTCTGTGGGACATGCTAGGTACATAATACATCCATTTGTGTATACTACTTTCTGATTTGGTAATGTGCACAAATAAGTCTGTTAATTTTGCCTGTCCTTCTGTCATGAATATCCCGGCTTTTCTTGCAGTTATAAATGATTCAGAAGTTTTCCTGCATATCACAACTTGGATATTTTGACTAATTCAGCCACAGGCACAGAAGCCTCAGAGGGTTATGAAGGGCACAGGGAGGGATTCTTAGATCTGAAGCTCAGCTAGGAGGGAAGTATGCCAGGGTCTGTGGTGAGAGGAAAGCTGAGGGAAGGAAGTTATAAATATGGACAGCAGAGATGTGTCTGTGTGGGAGGCCAAGCTCTAAGGGCAAGAATCAGTGTTTTAAATAAATTAACGTAAAATCAAGAACTCAGAAGAATCAAGATAGTATGGACTAGGCAAAAGTAGCATTTTGAAAGCTCTTAAATTAATTGTAAGGAGGAAATTAAGAATAAAAATGTTTAATAAAAGGTGTATTTCATTTTAAAGTTATTACAAATTCAAAAATAATCTATTATCTCCCTGAAGGTCATGGACACATGCAGCAGGAAGATTAAGTCTGTCAAAGTTAAAACAGAGCTGAAAATAATAAATGGTATCAGAGTATGAAGAAGACTGCATGAATATAGTCAGCCCTGAGAAATGGAAGGAGTGATTGCTAACAGTGCAATCTGGGCTTTAATAGTTATTTGATTCAGTGCTTTACAAAACCTTAACAGAAAACTTTAAAACATCTCAGAAAAGAGCAGTGTAAAATGAAGAAAAAAACCTATCTGCATGCCTGTAATCAAATGATAGTGACGGGAAAGAGAACTTCCTGGATGAGAGTGTCTTTGCATCCATGGATGTGTGAAAAGCACTCTCCTCCAAGAGTCTGCTAGGCCAAAATGAATCTCAGTTCTTTGTTAGTGATTGGTCGAGAAGATGGAGTAAGAATTTTAGCAAGTACTGTATTGGAAATACTCTCTGTGCACATTTAACTTCCACTAAGAAATTAATAAACCCAGAAAACATTTCATAATAGATTTCTGAAAAATCAATCTCCTAACTAAAGATTCAAAAGAACAGTAATGACTCGCAGAGGAGAAATGTGACACCAGAGAGCCTGCAAGAGGAGAGACAGCAGAAAGATATTTAGGTGTCATGTTGTTGCAAAACAGTTAAAAACAAATGAAGAAAAGTGAAAACCTAGCCAACATAGCCTTGGCTAATAACTTAAAATATTTGCGTTTTGGCTTTAATGTAGTCACTTTTCAATACACGTCAGATTTCTGTATTCAGATTCCTTTCCTGTCTCCTTTTAGCTATAACATTGATGTCAGAAAGGACAGCTGAGAAGCAGTGTCAATTTAGTCATAGGACTTGGAGATACATACAAAGCTGCGAACTCTTAACTCTTAAAATTACATGGGATCTGAGGGTGGAATTTAATGTCTGATGAAAAATTAGTATGATGTGAAAAATTTATAAATAAGAACTTCAAGTGAAATGTTAAGATGCTGAAGAGATCAGAAGAGGCAAGTGGCACAGATGTCTACCTCTCTGACTTTCACCTGGTTGTATAGTGTGGGATAGAGGGAGGATATTCACTTGGGAACAAATTTTGTGGGAAGGAAGGTTAAAAAGCTGCCTGGACATATATTTAAAATATGATGTGGTGCCACGGTACCAATATTAACCTATTCATTATCTCATAATGAAAACTAGGAATAACAATGTTAAGAAATATTCTGAAGTGAATATTGGGGAATATTCTGCCAAAGAAGTGTGTAACATGAGTACTTGAAAATTATATGGTAAGAGAAATGTGCCGATGGTACAAAGATGCTGATAATCGTATTTAGTTGCCATTACACCCCAGTACTTTGAGGGTACAATCTGAAGAAAAGAACATTTGTTCAGTAGATAAAATGCAGTGAAGAGTAGCAAATACATTAAAATTCTTTTGGAGACATTCGACTTTGCTTTAGGAAGTGTTTAATTTGAAAAAAAGGTAAGCAAGTTGGATAATGAGATTGAGCCAAATATATTCAGAGGCTACGGCAATTGTTTATTTTCCTTTCTGTGCATTCAGGGATTTGTATGTAGCAGTTAACTCCTGTGGAGTCATGGAAGGAGTTAGATATGAAAAGTGAATCCCTGGTGAAAAAGGTCCCTGAGGCTTCAAAAGGCAAACAAGAAGGTAGGTTAATTTCTGAATTTTTTTCTGCAGTGCTGATTAGAAGTAAAAGAAAACAAGTCTTGAGCCTCTTTAAAAAAATTTTGGTCAGTAGCAAAGACTTGCTGCTCTGATGAAAACTATTGACTTTTATGAACCTGAAATTTACTGAGGGTGTTCAACACTTCAGCTGCTCATCTGAAGTAATGCTTGCACAAGTTCAAATGCAGGATTCCGTATACTTTTTAATGTACCTTGTTAAGGGACTGATCTCTGCAACACAAAAAGCATACCAAGGGAACTAAGACATATGAAACGTTAAGGGACCAATCACATTAAAGGCAGCTACACAGCCACTGACGATGACGATTACGATCCTGACAAATCTTGTCAAAAAACTTGTTTCCAGCCTGCCTACTGGAAGAGCCTCTGTTGACCAAAGAACAAGCAGTGTGAGGAAACAGTGCAAATTATTTTTAAAGTCCCCGTTATCTTTGTCTAAAATGGGGAAAGTCATTGCTTCATTTAAATATGGGAGACTAACCCTTACAACAATACAGCCAGCTTGCACACTGCAAACTTCTGAATATTATGTAGTCTAAAGCTGAGGGAAGGCTTAGCTTATACAAGCCTATATAAACCAATCATAGAATCATGGAGTAGTTGAGTGGGAAGGAACCCTTAAAGGCCACCTAGCTCAACCTCCCTGCAATAAGCAGGGACATCCTTAACTGGATCAGATTGCTCAGAGCTCCCTCTAGCCTGACCTTGAATGTTTCCAAGGATAGGCATGCACCACCTCTCTGGGCAAACTGTTCCAATGTTTCACCACTGTATAGCCAAGCCTGTATACCTTAGCCTGTATAAACTAAGCCTTCCCACAGCTTATACAGGCAGGATTCTTTGAGTGGAAAAATGAATAAAAAGCAAAGTGTCCAATTCAGATGTGAAACTCAGTGTTATGCAGCACTTGAACACCGAGTTCAGGATCCCAAGAAGAAGAAACAGCAGGAGGTCATCACTGAAGGATAATAAAATTTAAAATTAAGTGACAGATTTTTTCCTTTATTCATCTCAGTTTCTGGAGGAGAACTGTTCAGCAGAGGATACCTTATAATCTCATAAATTTTATCTGTTAACATAAGCCAAGAACTTAGTTTAGCTTCTTATTATTTTCTTGTTCATTGCTTCAATTATTTTCCCTCTGTCAGTTACCAGAGGGTCTGCTAAAAGAGATACATCATGTAAGGCATAGTCGCAGCCATCAGAGGCACAGTACAGATAAATGTATTTGCTGGACGTAATTACATGTGAGGAATCAATTCAGGTTGCTTAGGGATGAATTATGGGTGGATGTAGTTATGACTTTCCTTGGTAGTAGGCTGACATTTAAGGTAATGCAGAATCAGAAAAATATCTCATAGTGTTCAAGTATGGTAATATTAAGCTAACATTCTCATTTTCTGCTCAGTAAGAGCATTTAAAGAGAGGCAGCACACATGATCCAGCACTGCCCAATTTTAATTTATTTTCTTTGTGAGGAGCTCTATGCTGTTGATACAGATTCTCCCAAGAATCTCTTTGAGAAGGGACTTGCCAGCTTCTCCAGTATTCATTTGAAAGCAAACACAAATGTATCAAGTAGCAAATGCAGAAAGAGATGGTAGAGGAAATGGACTAATAAGAGTCTGAGAGCAGTCCGAAAGAGCTGTATACCATGACAATAGCCAGCCCAAGTGTGACATCAGCCTTTTCTGGGGTTCTGGGAAAGCGCTGGCAGGAAGAAAATGTGGATGATGGAGACTGCGTTTTAAAGTATCCTAGAAACCCCGGATTCTCCTGTGATCCCTCCATGAGGCTTAAATAATGGTCAGTCTCACATTTCCAAATCAAGTTTTACATTAAAAAATACACTAAATACACTGATAGCACTTGTATGTTTATCACAGTGAGATGACTTGACTTGGACACAAATAAAACACTCCTTGAATCACCAATAATTAAAATTTTAGCCAAAATAATTCTAAATGAAAGGAAACATATGCTTTATTTTTGTACTCATTAATTAAACAATGTTCTGCCTTAAATTGAAGTCAATGGAAATTATACATAGTTAATGACATCATTGTCTTTTTTTCAGTGTATTAAAAATGCCAGCCAATAAATAGGAAATATATATAATACCTGTATATTTATTTTGAAAGATATATCCTGAAACATTGCTATAGACTATATATTCAGACCCTGGAGCGCAGAGCTAGCGACTTGGGAAAAGAAGACTGCTTCAGAATACTTTCGAAAAAGAGTTCATGATGGGTAACCAGATTTGTCCTCTCACGGAAAATTGTTGTGAAGTAGAGGGTACTACTGTGAGTACTTGGATTTGAATCTGGGATGGTTTTACTTATGTATGGAACTTACAAACTATGTTTGCTCTCAGTATCAACTGGTCTTTTTTTTCCATAAATCATCAAAAGTTATTTTAAAGAAGAATCCTGGGATTATGAAAAGTTTTAGGATCTCTTCCCTCTTCTGGCAATATGTGCAAAGTGCTCACCAGCCTCTGGCAGTAATGTTTATACCCTTTCTTGTATTATCTCCCTGCCTCCCACCCCATACGCAAAGGCAAACACAACTGGCTTCTGCATAAATTCATTGCAGAAAATTATTTTCCCCTGAATGTCCACAGTTAAATGAATTTCCAGTGCCTCCGTTTCTCACATTGTTAAAATGTGTTTCTCATTCTCCTTTCCATTTAGAGCTTGGGCACTACACCAATGTACTTTCCTGAGTTGTGCAGGCAGCTCAAGTAGGTTTCTTGAAATTCTTCCTAACAACAACCCTCTTTCTTTTGTTGCTGCAAATCAAACAGAATATGCATCAATTTTCTATGAAGAATAGGAGCATGTGCCTTCTCTGTGGTAAACCTTGACTCTGAAGCCATGGAAGGCAGCCTCTCGAATGTCATTTGGCATGGCTGACTCAAAAGCTGCTACATACATACAGTGTATTTATCAACACTTCTTCTTTTCCTCTTTATAATTGAAGCTCTTGCTGGCTTTCGTCTTCAGTTCCTGAAGCATTGCTTTTAGAAAGCAATGTCATGTTTGTTACTTGTGTAAAAATTGTTCATACAATGAAACTATTCCCATTTGAGAGGGACATGCTGCAAAACTCAAAAATAATCCATGATAGAATACACATGGATGCAAGTCTCAGACAGAGAAGTATGTATGTTCAGCCTTATTATTATTACCAGAAGAAATGGAATCAAGATTTTAAAAATACATGGAAAACAAGATTTCTACTTAGTAATGCTCCAAATATTTTCAGACTAGATCTTTCAAATAAAACAGAAAATATACGGCTTTGTCATCATGTTCCTTTAGAAAAACAAAGGCTATCCAGGTCTAACAGATGACTACTTTCTTCAGCTCAGTTCAAAGAGAGTCTTTGACCTGGCTTCCTACAAGCTATTAGAGATCAGAGGTGTGATGCCAAAAGATCCATCAATAAAAGATACAGTACATGTTTTCTCCATTGAATGCTTTTTTCTTCTTTACTGATGTCTGACAATGCAGATCTAGCCACCTGAAAAATACATATTTGAACAGCAGAGCTCTTGACGTAATGCCTTGCCTACGTGTCCTTAACCAGAGTGTTCATTGCCATTGTTGGTTGACTGAACTTGTCGTATATTTCAGTAGCTGTCATAGGGCTGGAATGATCTGGGACACTGGATGAATACAAAGAGGTTGACATTACCAAGTACATATGTTTTTATTTTACAAGGCTGATAGGTGAGTAATTATGAAGGCAATCCTAGTGACAACAAGAGATTAACAACTGCAAATCTACATTTTGTATTCTTGAAGCTGCAGCCATATGACTTTGCTTTGTGTTTCTAACTAGATGAGAATAAGAATGTACTAAAACGTAGGGAAACAGATGCAGCTTAAAGTAAACCCTTCTTTATGAATGTACCTATTCCAGGAACATGAAGAATTATTCATAAACTAGAAGTAATTTTAAACACAAGCCATTATAACCTGCTGAAAACTAATTATAATATCTCAGTGGATAATTTTGGAACTGTATATGCCATAGAGACTTTTGTTTTCCTTCTTCTATGCAAAGCCAGTAGAGAGACTTTAAGAAATATTCTCTAAAATCTTGCAATCTTGAAGGAATATTTTTACTTGAAGTTACTTGAATAGGCAAAATGCAGTCTGAAAAGCTATCCCAGAGAATATTAGCAAATACAAAGAAACAGTAAAATTTGTTGCCAGCACAACATTAATCCTTATTCCTTTGTATTTCATAGCTATGAGAAATGCAGGAACAAGATTCCCACATTATAGAGTTCCAAATGTAAAATTAATTTCTCTCCATCAGAAAGTGTATGGATAGATGGTCCTTCAGGAGTAATTGCCTGCTTATTATTTTTATCCTTACTTGTAACTGTATCTCTTATACTGGATCATATTAAGTACCATTTTCAAAGAACACAAACTTATTAATGTCTCAAGATATTTTCTGGTTTTTTTTCTTTCTCCCAACTCTTGTTTTTCCCTTCCCTAACCCTGTTAAAACCCGCATCAATTAAGATGATGCCATGAATTTGCTTATTTTACAGAGAAGGAAATGGAGACAAAGACACTTACTTAAAGCAACAAAATGAATCAATCGTAAAAGCA
The DNA here is from genome assembly GCA_033558185.1 of Dromococcyx pavoninus. NCBI lineage: Eukaryota > Metazoa > Chordata > Aves > Cuculiformes > Neomorphidae > Dromococcyx > Dromococcyx pavoninus. The sequence continues at coordinate 1,000,655 of JAUMJL010000394.1, read as the reverse complement.
GAACCCAAACCCACTTTCAAACAAATTTCCAACCACACTCATTCCTCCAGAATATGCCGCTTGGCATTTTGTTTGCATTCATGAGAACTAAACATGTATGCAGATTAGACTACACTTAGGCACCCTAAAAATGAGGAACATGGAAGCTGACTATAATGAAAGTTTCATTGCAGCATGGCAGTGCAAGGGATCCTTCTGTGAGAACTACCCATTACTCCTTGCTAGAGATTGTTACTGCAAGAGAAGGGCTAGTGGAGTGACTTGTGAGTGACCATCATCAGCTCTGGTCAGAAAATGTCCAAATCCATGCAACATCTTAAAATCATAGACTTGCTTGGTTGGAAAAGACCTTTGAGATCATCAAGTCCAGCTGCACTGGTTCACTACCAAACCATATCCCTGAGAAACTCATCTACCCATCTTTCAAACACTCAGAGATGGAGACCACCTCCCTGGGCAGCCTGTTCCAGTGTCTGACCACCCTTTCAGTGAAGAAGTTTTTCCTAATGTCTAGTCTGAACTTCTCCTGGCATGACTTGTGGCCATCTCCTCTTGCCCTGTCACCTGTCACTTGGAAGAAGAGACCAGCATCCACCTTGTTACAGCCTCCTTTAAGGTAGCTGTAGACAGCAATGGGGTCTCTCCTCAGCCTGCTCTTCTCTAGGCTAAACAACCCCAGTTCCCTCAGCTGCTCCTCGTAGGACTTATTCTCCAGCCCCTTCACCAGCCTTGTCGCCCTTCTCTGGATGCGCATCAGCACCTCAATGTCCTTCTTGTATTGAGGTGCCCAGAACTGCACACAGTACTCAAGGTGTGGCCTCACCAGTGCTGAGCACAAGGGCACAATCCCTATCACTTCCCTGTTCCTGCTGGCCACACTGTTTCTGATACAGGCCAAGATGCCATTGGCCCTCTCAGCCACTTGGGCGACTGCTGGCTCATATTCAGCCAGCTGCCAACCAACAACCCTTAACAGTTTCTGTACTGAATACTTAACTGAGGACTCTCTAGTCAGCTGACAATATTTTGCTCAGTACCTTACACAGAAGTCATGATAGTAGAACTGGGTTCTTTTGCAAAACATTTATCTATCATATCCCATCTTTATCTGCTTTCCTTTGTGGTTTCACTTTCCACGTATTTCAGGTTCTAGAGCACTTGGGACAGACTTTGCAAACAGGCTGATTCCTTTCCCGATTAGTTATTCACACTCAGTCCTTCATGCCAAAACAGCACAACCCTAGGATTGCCAGGCAAAACGAGCTAAATCATGTCACTGTGTCTGAACCTGCCGTTGGGTTCAGATGTTCATGTTTAGTTAATATTTTATTGAGATGTATCATTTTGCGATGAGCAAAAGGAAGAGAAGGAAACACATATTCAAAATTTGGACATACACACATGCGTTGCAATCCCCCAGTGCTTCTTCCAAACAGATCAAGAGACAGTTGCAGATAATAGACATAGAGTGTGATGGTTTCTCTGAAACAGTTAGAAAGCTCTCCTTCAATGGAAAATAATGCTGACCTAATCGTACGGGCTACTGCCAGTCCCTAGCGTGATAATGTACTGAGTATATAACAAGGAACACAGTGAACTGTGAAAGCATTTAACTTGGAAATAGGGAGTAAAATGAAGGTAAACAATATGTCATCAATCATGTACAGAATCTGACGACCACTGAACTCTACTCCAGAGAAAAAATTATTAACTCTTTTTAGAGATTTCTAATTATCCGTATGAAGTTGATGTGACATTCAAGGCCAAGCTGGGGCTCCTTTCTTGGTTTTGAATTTCAGCCTAAAATCTCACACCTGAGAGAAGGTGGATGCCTTTAACTGAAAGCTAATTAGATCTACAGGGGATGAGCCTCTCACAGAATTATGACCTCATATCTGAGCTCCAGAGGCTTATTCTTCATCTCCCTGATGAAACAGTACTGATGTCTGAGTAGGCCTGGTGATCGGTGTTTTAAGTACCTAGGCAGAATAGAAAATCAAGTAATGATTCTTTTTCTTCCTGAGTCATGCACAGCTAAGGGTCCCAAAAATAGCTATTAGGTTGATTCCTGTCACAACAGCCTCTTCTAACACAGCTGCAGACTGGGAAGTACTTGATAAAATCACCATGATATCATCATCAGCGACTGTATTTCTATCTTTAAATGCTTATTAGATGAGAAAAAGCAAACAAAATTAATTTACGTTAGAGCTAGATGTGAATATATTTATTTCCGCATTTGTTTTTACATTTTTGGCTTTCTTTTTTTTTTACTTTAGTCTATAGTTAATGTAGCAGAAACTTTCAAAAAAAAAAACATAATGAGCTCTAGTACTATCTAGTTACTACCATTTCTATTAATTATTGGAAATTTTATGCTAACATAGCACTGAGGGAAGATACATAAAGCAGATGAAAAATCAATTAACACCTCTAGAAATCTCATTGACTGTGTATGTATATACTGAAAAAATCAGTAAGATTATTTCTTTAACCAACCAGCCTTTCACCAAGAGTAGAAAAAGAATCAATCCGCTTGGACTGAGAGCCTAAACCCCATTGTTTATGGCTGCTACTTTCCTTGGCTGTTCAGAACAACTTAATACAGCAGAATTTATTACATAGGATTTTCTGCTATGCTGTTTTAACAACTATTTTGGTATGGCACAAATGATTTGACAGGAGGAACTGTATCAAAATTCATACCACAGCAGTAGTCCTGCAACCCCTTTCTCTAGGTCATCCAATTGATCTAAGTTGTTGTCAGCACAGAGCCGTCAATGTCATCCAAAAACCAACCAGAATTGTGATGCAGTGTATCATGGATCTGACAAAATTCCATTTTGTCTGCCGTATTTAATAATTTCCATGCTTGATACAAACTAATGCATGTTCTTTTCTCCTATCAGAGCCTCCTCTTTTCTAGGGTGGATCTTGTGATTAATGATAAACACATGGATAGTAAAAGAACCATTCTTCTGATGTACAGAAAGCTTAGGATGATGACATTTTGCCATGAATAGAAAGCTTGTGGTAAAAACATTACATAAACTGTATAAGCTGTTAATTTAATCTGCTACTGAATATCTTTACATACATATGCACAATTTTCAAAGCATGGACTTATTACATAATTTCTGTAACCTTTATAACCTTCTTATCATGATGAGTATACACCGGTTTTGGTCTTCCTCTTGAATGGTATACAAACTCTTGAGTGTAAAGCCTTTGTTTAGGAAACAGCTGAGCAGCCATTTTTAAAGTTACGCTTTGCATCTTGCCAGAAGACTTAAAGTACTGCCACCTTCAGCCCCAGGTGGCAGTTTGTTCCTTGCCTGGAGAGGTCACTGGACATGTAGATGCACAGTGGTGTGAATGATCAGATTAGATTGTGATCAGAATCAAGAGTAAGAGGCTTTTTTCTTTAGCCCCAGGACATGCAGCAAAGGCAGATGCCTTCAAAGGGAGATATATGAAATGCCTGTTTGATCTCCACAGATCCGGGTGAGGTTACTGCAGGAAAGACAGATCACTATGCGATAGAAAATGAAAAGCACAATGCAAGTATTCCCTTTTCTCCATTCCAGTGATACCATTGCATGAAGAATATGATGATGCAGGGAATGTGATGGTGTATCTGGTGCTGTGACCTAGTAGCCATGGCAACAACAGTGCAAAGATAGATTACTCCCGTGCTCATTTCCATCAATAGCAGAACTGTAGTGATTTACGATGGTCTCTTATCCACAAAATGAAAAGCTGCATTTTGGTTCTGTGTTACTGTTTTAGTGGTTGCAAGATTTAACAGAGAAAACATCAACAGTATCTTCTATACTGAGAATCAAAAGAAGGAAAAAAGTATCACTGACAGGAACTGTTTACCTGTCTTTCATTGTAATGAAGAATTATCAACTCTCATGTGATGAGCACCAGACTTGCTCTTGGAGCCCCTGCTTTCTCAGTCTCCACTGTGGCATCTCTAGTCGATGCATCAGCAGTGTGCTGTCATAAGGTCTGATGTGTGAGTCTCAACTGTTGAGATTTTAAGGGCTTGCAAAATCTGGCAAGGTCACAAACCCAAGCATCTACACAGCAGTGAAATACCTTCAGCTGTTGCAAAGATAACAGCTTCCATGGTTCACCTCATTACAAGATTCTATGTCATTTATCTGTCTTCTAGACTGACTAGAAGTCCTCACAGATTTTTTTTTTCAATAGGTACTTAACTGATTTTCATGCTTGGGAGAGGATCTTGTCTTATTTCAATACCACATCTACTCTCAAAAGAATTTATAGGTCAATTACAGAGCTGTATTTTGTTAATTTATGTTTCATTCTTGATGAAATAGTGCTTAAAACGCTCATTGGAAAGACACATTCCTGAGATCTTTATCACTATTTTCTTGCTCTCCACATTTCCTGTTTACATAGTCAAATAGAAAGATCCCATAATAATTTTTTTTAAGACAAGTGTAAAGAAGGCAGACCTTAACATTTGCATTTTACAAGCATAAGCCAGAGTAGCAAATATGACAGGTTGAGTCAGGGTGAATGACCTTCACTGCTTAGTGAAAGACCCGTGACTGCCTTTATTTAGTCTTCTCTGCATCCAAAGTCCAATTCCAGGGTAAGTCAAATGGCATGCAGGAGTAAAAGAAATACTTTAAAAGATTAAAAGAAGAAAAAGAAAGCTATTTGACATTAAGGAAGAGAACATGAGACAAAATGTTGTCAAGATGTATTGATATTTCAAAATGTCTGGCATTTTGTACCTAGTAAGAACCTTTATTTTCTTAAATCAAAAACTGAAAGGATTAGTAGTTCATTCTAAAAATTACAAGAGAGGAACAATGATCATTAGTTAACCCTTTTTGCTTTATTATTATCTGTCTTAACTAAGGCTTCTTCTTCTGAATCCTACTTGTTAAATAGCATAGACTACACTTTGGAATTTTTGAAAGCACATAAAATATTTGTTGCCAATACATGCCTTGAACTTGTGAAATAAAAGTTATACTGCATTTATATCATTTCTCTTATGTAGGCCTCTAGTGGACAACTGCTTTGTTGATGAGTCCATCATTCCAGAATTCACTCATGTAAAAACAACTCAGCTCCACACAAAACAGCTGCTTCCTGGTGCCTTTGTTTATTATAAGATTTCTTACATTTAGTTCACAGCTTTGAAAGTTATTCCTTATCTTATGTGTACTGTAAAATTGGTGTTTTGGGAAAAACAGAAACTTTGTTAAAAAGATTGAGAAGTGTTCTAAAATCACACTGTTCTACATCTAGATAAAGTCGATTGACTATACCAGCTATCTCATTGACAGCATGCTCATTCTAGGTTAAATTTTGTGATGACATATGCAATTTGAATGACTATTTGCCATCACCCAAGGAATTTTTTTTTTCCTTTTTAATCCAAATTAGCAAATAATAGCTAATTTGTTCTGTGCATTCCATGATCAAGGTTTCGGTGGGGAAAAAAAAAGCACTCTTGAGAGTCTTAGCAAATGAAAATAAGGTAGTGTAATCAATGCAGTCAGTGAAAACTTGACTACTTCTGCAGTGTTTCTAATATACCTGGTTAAAAAAATAGATATTTTATGAAACTGAGTCCCTTGTATATTAGCACTGGTGAAAACAGCTACTTCATAGTAAGTTCCAAAATGTTCCAAAATGTTAATATATTTTAAGCCAGTGATTAAAAATCAACAGAAATTCCTAGCCCACGAAAACAATGCTGTGTAGACAAGCCTATTCAGAACTGTCACAGCATGTCACTGGACTAGGATGCTTGAGGTGCAAAACCTTAATTCTGTCTATCATTATACTATTTAATTCTGGTCCATCTCTTTCTCATGCCATCTTCCAGAACTTCTGAAGATGACAGAAAGGAAAAGACAGAGTTACTGCCAGGAGAAAAATCATAAAAAAACCCTGAGGAATTAACCCCCCCCAGCATCATCTCTTCAACCAACACACAAAGCAAAATCTCAGCATTATTTCTTGTGGTTTTATACCTTTTACAATGTAAACAAAGAAAGAGGAAATTGTTTATGCAGAGATGTTTTTTACTTTAAAATTACATTCCAAAATGAGAATTCCTTTATGGAAAACTATAGTTTAATATATTCATGATTGTGTACTAAATTTAGAATCCTTTCTTAAAAAAAAACTTCACAAAACAATGCTTTAACAGGAGGAAGAATCTCTACATTTTTTCGTAATTGCAATTGATAAAAATATAATGTGCCTTATTTTCGGAGGCAAATGGATTGTTACTCATTCACCTAAAAGCAATAGCAAGAATAAAGCATATGCATGAAAAAAAAATCAACTTTTAGCATGCTTATGCATTCACGAACATATAGAGATGATCTAAAATGTTGAGCAAGTTCAAGATGTCTACACAACCACATCGCAGAAGGAGCAACATCCAGTGTTTCATGCAGAAAGAAGAATCAACTGCAAAAATGCATGATGGCACACATCTCATCTTTGAAAAAACTCTGCTTAGCAATTTCTGTTTTGATGTTATAGTGAGGTAGATTTAAATTGCTGTAAATTGATTTAAAAATCTGTAGACCTAGAATGAAATTACTTCTGACATACACTTTAATCCATATTCATGTCTTAATTATATGATTTTTCTAAGTCATAGCTCCTATAGGTGATATGCTTTATGCAATGCATACCACAGATGTAGAACTAGGTAGTCCACAGAGCAGAGTGCTGTTTTCATGCTGCCTTGGGCACCACACCTGTCTTCTTGTGCTCTTCCCTCTGTAGCTGTACAACGTCCAGCTCTCAAACCTCAGACAGATGTACCCAGAGTGAGTTATCTTTGCTGCTCACACCTATGGTTCATCTTCACCTTCTCAGTAGATGAGAACACATCAGATCTTAAATCTGAATACCTCCCTGTTTATACATTTTCCTACTCTCTATGGACCTGTATATTTGGGCTTCACCTAAGTATGGACCCTGTATTAAGGCACAGGGTTATGGAAAAAAAGTGCCAAGGAAGGCATTTAAAGCATCTTGGTGAAGCATTGGAACAGGCTGCCCAGGGATATGTTGGAGTCACCATCGCTGGAGGTATTCAAAAATCATGTAGACACAGGTAGATACGTCCATTCGGGGTATGCTTTAGTAGGCATTGCAACGTTGGGCTAACGGTTGAACTGGATGATCTTAGAGGTCTTTTGCGACCTTAATGATTCTAGGATGCTAACAAATTAATCTTAGCGTTGGGGACACATGCAGAATGTGTGGTGCTTTCTCGGTGTTTTACTGTCGTTCCCTCATGATGACCTCAGTATCTCCACCACAAAAGAAATGGTGGGTTGTTTCTGGATGGTGGTACCCGTTCTTGGTGCAATCGTACAGCAACAGCACGGCACTGGTGCCTGCCTGCTGCTGCTTGTCAAAGGCAGGAGAAAATCCAAGCGAGGAAAGAGAACGCAAAGACAATAGGAGAGAAGAGGAGAAGTCACGGCACGGATAGGGACTGTTACTATACAACAGTGAGTGCATCAGTCAACAGCCGCCGTACCGAAAGGGCGCTCGGCCTTCCTCAGCTGTCTGCGGGGAACAAGGAGTGAGGCAGGAAAGGGACCAGGCGCGATGGGCACGGCGGGCAGCCGCCGCGCCGCTGAACCCCGAACAGATCTCCTGCGCTGCGCCAGCCACACCGCCTCGCCGCGGCCCCGAGCGGAGCACCCCGCGCTCTCCCCGCAGCCTCGGCGCGGAGGACCTGGGAGTTGTAGTCTTTCCTCGCGGCCCTGGTAGGGGCGAACGCGGGGACGAGCGGCAGAGGGACTGCATCTCCCAGGGACGTGCGGGAACGAGGGGCGGTGCCGGGGGCGGAGAGGGGACAGCTCCGGTGCTGATCGCGACTCGGGTTTGTCGGCAGAGCCGGGCGGGCGGCGGCGGTGGCTGGTGGCGAAGGCGAGCGGGAGGCAGCGCAGTGAGAGGCGGGCCGCGCTCGGCGATGAGGCACGAAGCGCCCATGCAGGTCTGTTTCTGGGCCGGAGCCCAGCAACGGGAAAGTCTGGCGCTGGCGGGACGGGGCAGGAGCTCCTCCGCCTCGCAGCGGCGTGGCGGCGCCGCCGGGCCGTTCTCTGCCGGCTGTGGCCGGGGGCTGCGAGGGGGGAGTGAGTGAGGACGCCCTGGATGTAAAGAGTCTGGGGGTGTGAGGGAGAGCGGGTGTGTGCCGATGCTGGGTGAGCGAGGGGTCCCAGGTTGTGCGAAGGATCCCGGGGTGAGTGAAGGGTCCGGGTGTGTGAGGGGACCAAAATGTGTGTGAGGGTTCTGAGGTGAGTGAGGGGTCTAAGGAGAGTGAGGAGGGGCGGATGTGTGTGAGGGACACGAGGTGAATGAGAGGTCCCATAGGGAGAGAGGGGTCCTGGGGTGAGTGAAGGATCCCGAGGTGTGTTAGGGGGCCTGGGGTGTGAGGTTACCTAGATGTGTGTGAGGGGCTTCCGGGGTGTGAAGGGGGTGTGGGTGTGTGTGAGGGGGCTTGGGGTGTGTTTGTGGGGTCCAGGGTGTCTGAAGGGTCCAGAAACACCTAGGGGATGTGAGGGGAGGGGGGGGGGGGTTGAGTGTGAGGGGCCTGGGAAGTGTGAGGGGAGTCAAGTGTGTACAAAGGACCTGAGGGTCCAAGAGACACGAGGGGGCCCAGGGAGTGTGAGGGGGTCCAATGTGTGTGAGGGGACCTGGAGGTTGTGAAGGAGTCAAGTGTGTGAGGGGCTGGTATGTGAGGGGTCCTAGGTGTGTAAAGTGGCCCAGGTGTGTGTGAGAGGGGCCAAGTGCGCATGAAGGATCTGAAGGCTGTGCGGCCAGGGGGTGTGTGGCCACCAGGGTGTGTGCAATGAGGCCCAGAGTGTGTGTGAGGGGCCCAGGGTGTGTGAGGGGGCCCAGGGTGGGTCATGTCCCATGTGAGAGGGATCCCTGGCAAGTGGTCTCAACAGGCAGGGGACAGGTGGATACCCCTGTCCCCACACAGTGTGGAGCTGGGACAGTCAGAGTGGGAGGCTGGGAGCCATGGCCTTGCAATGGCCACCACCCTGCCACCCTGACTATGGATAGATTTCAGGTCACACTGGGGCAAACTGAATGGTCTTCTTCCATTCTATAGGAGCATTGGTTTGCAACTTCCTTGGGAAGGAGTGGATGTAAGTTGTTAGATAACGAGAGCTAGGGAGGGTCCTAACTGGATATGCAGGAAGTTGGCTCGCTATCTCCACCTGTTTATGCAAGGAGCAGTTATTCACCTGCAGCAGGGAGTAACAGCTCCTGACTAGAACTGGGCGTAGCAAAGAGATGGCCTCTTTTCAGCCGTTTTTTTATATATGGAAAGATAGAATGCCTCTGCCCCTGAGCACTGGAGAAACAGATGATATATAGATACAAGGTATGCTGACTTTTAGCAGTTCCTAGGCTGTGGGTTCAAAACAGTTCACAGTGGTAAACTGTACTTCAGTTATTAATTATTTATTAATTATAATCTCATGCAGGAACTCTGAGGACCCCAGACTACACATTTCAACACGATTTTTTCTTAATAGAAGATCGGTTGTGTTACCAGCTGATTTTATAGAGCACAAGGAGCTTTTGCAGTCTGTAGTTTAAGTTATGAACTGTAACTCTGTTAGCTAATATTTTTCATGCTGGATATCTGCTCTGGCAGTAATAAAATTTCAGCCTGTTCTGCATCCTTCTCAATATGCGTGGCCGAAAATTCTGAAATCCTAAGTTACATTGATAGGGAGTTGGGTTTGTTTGACTTTGGACAGAAACTCATAATCTCATAAATCTTTTGCAGAACAATTGTGCTGATGTCACATGCTGAAATCTTTCAACCAAAGAGGTGTGCTAGAAATAAGGCAGTCTTCAGTAAGAATGTCTTTCAGTTTTCTGATTGAAGAATAGACATAATTAGGATGCTGTTTAAAATGACCAGTTCTGCATGCTCATACATGTGTTGGAAATATTTATGAGATATTTGCAATTTATTTACACATTCTTATTGAGATCCTGAAGTCATATTTAGTATGTATTGGCTCTGAAGAACATTTCATTAAAAGCAAATTTCACTGGTAAAAAAATTACAATTACAGTTCAGTCACTATTTCACTTGATGTTTTGGATGCATGTTGAATTCACCGAGATTGTTAAATAGTTGTGGAAACAAAATGGTGGTACAACATTAAAATACAATCTAAAGAAAGAAACGTCCAGGTATAAATAAAAAATATACTTGACACACATCAGAGAACAGCTTCTTGTTTTTTTATATGATTGTCAGTACAAACATAATTTTCGTTAAATATATTCGAATAAAAGTCAGTAGAAATCACAGCCTTCATATAAAAAGAGATACTAGAGAGCTATAAAAACTTCTACAGATGCTACTTTTTCAAGGCTGGTAAGATGGTCAAACAGTGTCTATTTTTAAGTCCATCTTATAAAAAATTATAATCAGAAGCATCTGGATTTTTCCAAGATGTGAAAATGCAGTCTGGAAGATGAGGTTTGATTTTCACTTGTAATTTCTCAATATTTTTTTCTGTCTTCTTCTTACATTATTACCAGCATACTCAAATGTTATTCTTATTAAATATTGCAGTAATACAGTATTCCATTGTGGATTCTACTTAAGAGTCCTTTCATTTTCCAACATTAGGCTGGCTAATAACGTTGGTCCTTGTTCAAATGCGGTTTAGACCGGCTGAGCTAATTGCTTGATTTATCTCTTTTAACTATCTGATTTCCTATTACATGTAACAAATGTAGTTGCTGCTTTGCACACAACAGATTTATGGAGCAGTGTGTTACAAAGCTGCTCTCATCCCATCTCCTCTTGTCTCATGTCATCTCTGAATAGTAGAGAAACAGAAAGAGTGATCAACTGTATGTCTTTTGATCCTGACAAAAAACACTCAGAGGAGAGTGTAAGCATTTTTTTTTCCATCAAGGAATAATGAAAGAGAAAACTAAAAAGTTAAAACATTTTAGCAGGATGAGAAAAAGGCCCTGTGCAGCATCACTGCCTGTATTTATGAAATCTGTGTTTCAATCTCAAGATCATTCCCTTTCTTTGTAAACAAGAAGGGCCAATGGTTAACACAAAGGCAGTCCAAATGGTCCTTCCAGAGAAGGAGTTACCTTGTGTAAAAGTTTGCTATTATCATCTGCTGTATGTAATTGGATCTGGGTCAGAGTTTGTGACTACTTTTCATTTTTCTAACCATGTTTTCAAAGAACAGATCTAATTTTCAGTGGTGCTTATGGTCATGTAGAGGACTTTGGTTTAGAAGTCAAAATTAATGAACTCTGTTTTCTGTGAAACACAGAAGTCTGTATGGTTTTTGCTTGTTATTTTAAGAATTGGTCTGAATTAATTGAAGAGTTGATGTATCTCAGCAGTTTTCCCCAAAGCTTTCATGGTACTTTCAAAAGTGAAGATTGAATGGGAGAGTCTCAGTGATTCATTTATTGATTCACTCGCTTCAAGTTTCGCTCCTTATCTGACAGTAGCATGCAGATTTTCCACATACATGTGCTATGCCAAAATAAAGAAGCAGGAATGTAGTTTGGGTTCCCTGTTCTTAGCATTTATCAGAGCATATGGACATCAATCATGGCAGTTTGTAGAAAATGCTGGATCTCTAGCGATCTTCTCTTTCACTTGCCAGGGCATCAGATCACTGAGGCCACAGAGGTGAGGGAAAATTAGGAAGTGAGGAAGAAAAAGTTGTAAGTATTCTGCTTTGCCAAGGAAATAAAGGAGAACATTTTATTCTTAGCTTTTTGTGTCTGGTTGTCACTGGCAATGGCTATGCCCAGACAAAATATCTTTATGACAGACACATCCAAACACTATGGAGAACGGCAATAGCAAGAAAAAAAGTCTACTTCAAGATATTTAAGAGGTCATTATAAAATTATGATGAAAAAGGCAAATTAAAGCTATTAAACTAAGGATCTGGCATGGCAATTCATCTCTTATCACTCAGCAATGTTTTTAGATATGTCAGTCTTGGTTCAAAATAAAAACGCTGGAGTAGAAGAGCATGCCAAGCCGCAGAGTCCACAGAGCAAGTTATAGACACATTTTTGTTAACTGATCAAGCTTCATTTGGAGTTAATACTCCTCTTTCTGTCAGTACCCCTTTTTTTGGAAATGTACTACGGAAGCTTGTTCCCTTGCTGGTTAGATATTTTCTAATCTGCAGCTCAGAGGCACAGAGGCACTCAGGGCTAGAGTTTATATTCACTTCTTTCTCTGTGTTCCAGTTTGAACTCAACTTTCCTGAATGTGCTTTGACTAGAATCATTGTTAAGGACATTTCGCCAGTGCCTTAGTGGCACTAGTATTTCACTTTGTCTCTTGGTCTGATGCAGCTGCTCTGAAAACTGAGACGCTGCATAGTCTTTGCTAGTTTCATAACCCTGATTGCTGTACTAAACATGGCAAATAGAAGAGGGCTAGAACCATCTTGTCTTTATTCCTTTTCCTGCGCTCCAGTAAATACAATTTTATTCTACTGGAGTACCTGTTCTGACACAGCTTGTATTTTTTCTTTTCAGAGCTGCACTATTTTAGTGGCTTTTTGACATCTTGTGTCACAACTAACCCAGTTAGGACTTTATCTCTGGTTTTGCCACTATTTGGAGAAAGGCCACTATTTGGAGAAAGGCCACTATTTGGAGAAAGGAATTTTGCTGTACTGCCTAGAGTAGTGATTGGAAATATGTTTCTTAAGCTACCCTTTCATGGAGAAGATAAACTTAGGTTAAAGAAGAACAAACAAGCTCACTACAAGCAGATTCACTAGAATCTGTGTGCTAGAAATTTGTCAGAACCACTGCACCTTCATTCTGCTGTTCTGGGCAGCTGCCAGCACCATGGCCGTGTTTGTGATGCTTCTCCTGATATGAAGCAAGTAGAGTTTCTTTAAAATGTAGACTTTCACCTCTCTGTATCTTCCCAATACTCTCCAACTTGCCATTTCGGTATGCTATTTACAATAGAACTTTGCATTTTTAACTACAGCTTCCAGGCTGGGTTATGGTGTGCTTACAAATATTCACAACTCTAACCTCATAATACCTTGAAGCAGATAAGCTTCTCCTCTTGCTACCAAGTACATTGGTTCACAAGCTGTGCTCTGCAGATGGCTGGCAATCCATAAAATCCAAATAAGTGGCTGGTACGTAGTCCACTGAACTCTATTAAGTCTTATTAACTGGTCAGTTAAAAATTAGATGAGCATTTGTCAGAACTGACTGTGGTCTGTATCTGTGGATACTGTTATATTTGTTGAGAGCACACCAAAGGTAAGAAAGATCAAGCTGCTTGCCCATGATATAGAAAAAAGGAAAAAAAGTCATAGGGTACCTTAGAAAGTGTTAGGAATGAAATTCAATCTTTAGATTATTGGTCATGATTTCTCTAGAAAGTCATTAATTTCTTCATGACTGGGTTATGTTGTTGTAGTGATCATATATAATGATCATAGAAACATAGAATCATAGAATCTTTCAGCTGGAAAAGACCTCTGAGATCGTCGAGTCCAACTGCACCCATCATCTGCTAAATCATGTCCCTTAAAAACTCATTTATCCTTTTTCTAAATACCTCCAGGGATGGTGACTCAACCACCTCCCTGGGCAGCCTGTTTCAGTGCCTGACTACCCTTTCGATAAAGAAATTCTTCCTAAAATCCAGTTTGAACCTCCTTTGGTGCAACTTATGGTCATTTCCCCTTGTCCTATCACCTGTCACTTGAGAGAAGAGATCAACGCTCGCTCTGCCACAGCCTCCTTTCAGGCGGCTGTAGACAATGATGAAGTCTCCCCTCAGCCTCATGTTCTCCAAGCTAAACAACCCCAGTTCCCTCAGTCGTTCCTTACAGGACTTGTTTTCCAGCTCATTCACCAGCCTCATCATCCTTCTCCAGACACTCTCCAACACCTCAATGTCCTTCTTGTAGTGAGGGGGCCAAAACTGAACATAGTACTCGAGGTGTGACCTCACCAGTGCCGAGTACAGGGGGACAATCTCCTCCCTGGTCCTGTTGGCCACACTGTTTCTGATACAGGCCAAGATGCCATTGGCCCTCTTGGCCACCTGGGCACACTGCTGGCTCATACTCAGCCAGCTGTCAGCCAACAGCCCCAGGTCCTTCTCTGCCAGACAGCTTTCCAGCCAGACTTCCCCAAGTCTGTAATGCTGCATGGGGTTGTTTTGCCCCAAGTGCAGAGCTCGGCATTTGGTCTTGTTAAACCTCATCCCGTTGGGTCTCAGCCCATCTATCCAGCCTGTCCAGATCCCTCTGCAGAGCCTCCCTTCCATCAAGCAGATCAACACTGCCACCCAGCTTGGTGTCATCCGCAAACTTGCTAAGGGTGCACTCGAGCCCTTTGTCCAGGTCATTAATGAAGATATTGAACAGGTCTGGACCCAGCACTGAACCCTGGGGAACACCACTCGTGACCGGCCTCCAAAAGGATTTATCTCCATTTACCACAACCCTCTGGGCCCACCCATCCAGTCAGTTTTTTACCCAGCAGAGGGCGTGCCTGTCCAGCCCAAAGGCAGCCATTTCCCAATCAGAATACTGTGAGAAATGGTGTCAAAGGCTTTACAAAAGTCCAAATACACCATGTCCACAGCCTTTTCCTTATCCATTAACCAGGTAACCTTGTCATAGAAGGAGATCAGGTTGGTCTGGCAGGACCTGCCTTTCATAAACCCATGTTGACTGGGTCTGATCACCTGGATGTCCTGGTAACAAGTAACTGATGTTGGTGACATTTTTGACTACTCTGTTGCTGACATTGTTCTGCACATTGTTTATTTGGTTCTCATCCATGTATGTAGTATTTAATTACAATTCTGAACATGGCATTTCTGGTGATTATTTTGAACATCATCTCCAAAGGAAGAACATAACACCGACACTAGCTTCTTCACCATAATAGGGATGAGTCCTGTTAGGAGTAAACTGACATACTAATACATTGGGAAGTGGGCTACAGTGCATCCCATGCTTACTTGAATGCAGCTTGCATTTAAGAAAGAGAAGCACTGCAGGCATGTCATGAAATTCAAATGGGCCAACCATCCTGGTTTCTGTTACAGTGAGCAGAAAAATAGAGGCTCCTCTAGAGCGTCACTTAGAGCAGGAGCCTGATGTAGTTGATATAAGTTGTTCTCTGAAGAATCTGTCTTTTTGCTTACTGGAGAATGAGTGAGTTTGGAAAGTGAGGGCAAAATCTTAGCACTTGCACACTTGCACTGAGATTGATGTTTCTTCAGAGTAGTGTAGGTATTAGTAGGCACTTTTCTAAATCTCATTCGAGTATTGAAAAGGAGAAAGGATCACTATTAGTAGTCAAGGGAGACTGGCTCTGTAGGCTAAAGTTAGTCTCTCCAAACAGTTTGAATTATCAATAGTTCACTAATCATCTCTTGTCTCCCAAGGTGAGAGATGGAGAAATGAGTCCTTTCCCATGCCCTTCTCTGCCGTCTACATCCTGTAATAGGCATCCATACTCCTACTCCCGAAATAAAAGCTAGCTGCAATTCTATGTTCAACTTGCCTATATTTCTGTCTATGGTACTGCAATTAAGGAATTCATAAGTTCAAGGCACAGAAAAGATGTTGGTTTTATTTTTTATTTTTTAATTTTTTTTAATACATATTTTTAAGAACTTTTAAGGAAACTTCTGCATAGGTAATGGACATAAGCACATTGATTTAGAGGAGCACTGAAATTTCTTTGTGGGGAAAGTCTGTGTTTAAAACTATCCACAGGAAATACGTTCTTACTAAGGAAGTCTACATCATGTACAAGATTTAGCAAGACTGTTATTAGAATCCATGTTTCCTGGTTCCTCTGCTCACTGAATCATACAGTTTCTGAAGAGTTAGGCGTTAAAGTACATGGGGATGAGTTGTAAGGCACATAGGACTGAGGGCAGCAAATGAAATGAAACTAAAACTTCTTTTTGAAACCTTAAGTGAGTTGTAGAAGCTACATGGAAGGATTCCTAGGAGGTAAAATCAAGAAAAAAATGTTTTTCTTCTTGCTAGAAGTGATAATCATTGATTTCAGCTGCTGCATTACAGAGAGGAGCCAGAAGGGTGGTGGAAAATGCTCCTAGGGAAAGTGCACAGGTAACACACTGGCATCTCTGGCCACTGCACAGTCTTCCGTCTGCTGGACTTCATCAACTTGCTGTAAAATATACAGAACATTAGTATCCTCTTTACTACTACATAGACACTTGTGATTAAACTGGTATTAACAGTATTTGATTTTCTTTTTCTCAAGTTCTAAGCAAAATATTCCCAAATATGTTTACAATAAGGCAGAGTAATGAAGGTGGGCAGGATTTCTTTCAGTCTTTTGCTATACAAATCAGAAATATGAAAGATTAATGATGTGTTTGATTGATAGTGTTTAGGATTTTGTTCTAAAATGTCTTTTGCCTAGCTGTGAAAGAACTAAATAAATATTAAGGACAATGCAAACACTCAGAGTGCAAGGACATAGCTACCCAAGGCTATATTTAATCAAGAACTTTAGTCACTAGTAAAATATTATTTATGAAATATAAATCTTACACTGAATTTTTGCTCAAAAGCTACTTCCATTGTCTCCTTCAGGACTTTTTGTCCTTACTTCTATATACCTCTTCAGTAGCCCAAAGAAGCTAGCATACTGTTACTTGTATTATGAGACAGCACAATTAACTCAGAAAATGTATAGAGTAATTGAAAGTCTGCGGAGAAGGTGGGTTAGCATACAGCCCTAACCCTAGTTCCAAGTTCCAGCTGTCCTTTCTGATTGCTCAAATTTGCTCTGAGATGTCTAACAGAAAGCTTTGATGTCAGCTACTTTTCCATAAACCTTTCTGTTAGGATATGTTCTCCGCCTTTCTGTCTGAAATCAGTGTGCAAAATTGTTGCTTACAATGTTGCCAAACTCCAGGAATTTAAAATCCTACCAGGCTGACAAAATGCTTAAGATTTTGTCTTAAAAAGCATATGAGGTCAAACACTACCTAGTTGTAAGTTCTTTATTTTTGCCATCTGCTTTTTGAGTATCTCAAGTAGAATTTTGGTCAGGTTTTAAATTAATCTCTGCAACCCCCCTGAGAGTCAAAAATATAATTCTATAAATGCAACCCATGATCATTGTAAGTTCTTAGAGAAAATAAACTTGCTATTTAGAAGTATTTTGTAAAGTGTTCTTATCCCGGTATTGTATATAGATTAGAAACTGTATTTTAAAGGCTTATAGTTGAAGACATTGACAACTGACACTTTTGTTGATGTTGCATTAACTTTACCAATTGCAAAACTATAGAATAGACAAGTAGAAAAAAACAAGACCTTATTTCAGAGGTATGATAATGGTATCATAACTGACATCTGGTAAAAGCAAAATGCTTTGAATAAAGTTACAGGCAGTACAAAAGACAGTAGCTTATTTACAGTAAAATAAACGTATGAAGAACTTTATCAGATATAAAACATGTTAAGCTTTTCCTTGGAAATATACCTCCTATGTCATAATGAAGCATTGATCTTTTATTTCCTTCTTGTGTAAGTGAAGAATCTTTGTCTTTATTTTCTCTGTCTATTTAATTAAACATGACTTCTGGAGGTAAATCTTTTCAGTGATACACTCAAGAACTTTCCTGGATTTTTAGTTTTGTTTAATTTTTTATATATATATATTTGTCACCAGTGATGTTTACATCCTTTGTTGCAACTGGAGCTATTAATGTGGGTAGAAGTCTCATAAATAAGAATTAATCTCTGTGAAAACTCTTTCTTGAGTTCATTCATATCTAGTATCAAAAACTCCATTAAGTTCTAAATGTTTCCAGTTTTATATGATACAAGAGACAATAAACTATTTCTTTTTATTTTGAATTACAGATGGCATCTGCTCAAGATTCCAGATATGGCCAGAAAGATACATCTGACCAGAACTTTGATTACATGTTCAAACTGCTAATTATCGGCAACAGCAGTGTTGGGAAAACCTCCTTTTTGTTCCGATATGCTGATGATTCCTTTACATCTGCCTTTGTAAGCACGGTTGGGATCGATTTCAAAGTAAAAACGGTTTTCAAAAATGAAAAAAGAATTAAGCTACAGATTTGGGTAAGCCAAAAATAATTCTATAAACTAAGCAAGCTGTAGCAGTTTGATAAATAGCATTTAACCTACTGTAGGTTTGCACTGAATGTCATAACCTTTATATATATTTTTGTATAAATATTTATATATATGACATAGTAATTAAAAACCAGTTAATTATCTCCTCATTTTTCTATCTTGAATAATACAGTGTAGGCAGTTTTTTTAAAGGTACTGAATATAGTGGAGTATATTCTGAATTCAGTTCCATTACGAATAACACAGTTTGACACATATTGATATCTGTGCAATGAGGTATAACCAGCTGTGCAATATATAGGCTATTGAAAGTGATACATATTATTAAAATGTATCTTGAAACACCAGTTAGTATCTGGTTTCTTCCTACTGAAGTTATAAATTCATGTAAGAGCTATGATAGTGGATGCGGAATAGAAGGTACTAAAACTTCAGGTCTCGAGAAGATTTTGAGCAATGTTTCCTGTGTGAGATGTTCATAACAGTCTTATTAACTAAGGTTTTTTTTTTTCAGGCATGAATACAAGTAAAATTTAGTTAATGATGGGTAGCCATTAAATCTCAGAAAACCTTGAATCAAATATGACCACTTCATCTAACATGTTTTGAACAGCAGATAAATTATCTTTTTAATATTGCGTAAAGGTGTATTTCCCGGAGTTTCCCGGGTAATAGTTCATTCATGTCTTTTTACGAATGCTTCAACCCTTGATATCTCAAATCATTTGTTGTTCTGGGCCCTCTAGGAACTGGAACAGAGACTCTTTTTTCCTCTCCATTACCTTTTTAAGCTTAGATTCTTGCTATTATTGGGATGACACTGC
Organism: Dromococcyx pavoninus; assembly: GCA_033558185.1. Classification (NCBI taxonomy): domain Eukaryota; kingdom Metazoa; phylum Chordata; class Aves; order Cuculiformes; family Neomorphidae; genus Dromococcyx; species Dromococcyx pavoninus. The sequence goes on along the minus strand of JAUMJL010000394.1, from coordinate 981,619 downwards.
TATATAGTAGGGAACTGTATGTCATGTGCATGCTTTCACTGCAATAACTTGTCTGTTTCACTGTAGTACTTCAGTACTGGACATTCACATTAATATTATCTTATTATTTTATTTTTGATAATGGAACAGTATTTTATTATTTTTTATGATGAAACAATAAAATTGTGTTCAAATTATAGTCTTTACACAGTTCTTTTAATCACCAAGTATCCCCTACAATAGATTTTATTGTTCATGCCTCTCCTAACAAAAGCAGCAATGTTAGTTTATGATGTTGTGTTAATATGATTAGTTTGACACCAATGTATTTTGCATAATGCCTCTCCACAGCAGACTACAAAGATATGCTTGGCTCAAAGAAGTCCATTAATCTAAATGTGTTCAGGGAAGCCCATGGCATAGAGAGGATGTAGCAGCTGTATTCTTGCCAGCTGGAATAAACTTGCCAGCAAAACAGGCATTTTGCTTTTCTTTGCATGGCAGTAACATGCAGAGTCCTAACAAACTTTGACAGTCCTTGCTTGAAAAAACTTGTAGTTGAAATAAGTGAAACAAAGAATAAGCTACATGTCCCATAGGGAAGAGGAAACAGAGGCCCAGAACTGAATTACTTTGCCATGTACTACGCTGAAGAAATGCAGGGAATACCACTGGTCTGCTATCCTTGCCTGGCGGGAAGACGCAAAAATATATAAATAGTAATGCTGTAAAATCACTAAAATTCCCTAGCTAGAGACACATTTAATACAATACGTGTCCTGTTACAATTTAGTACATGTTCTTCCTGGGTAGATATTTAAACTTGCTGTTCAATAGCACTTTCAGCATGATACTTTGTGTTACTCTTGAAGCATGTTGGAGTGTGAAATACTGAATTAAATGGTCTTCCATTGTTCAGTCTTGCTAGTTATATCTCTTACTGTTATGTCTTTTCATATGATCAGAAAGAGTCTACTGGAAGCACTGTAACATTGAAATTATTCTTGACCAATCTGGTAACCTCCTATAATGGCATGAATGGCTGGGCAGATGATGGGAGAGCAGTGGATGTTGTCTACTGAACTTCAGTAAGGCTTTTGACAGTCTCCCGTAACACCCTCATAGGTAAGCTTAGGAAGTGTGGGTTAGATGACTGGACAGTGAGGTGGGTTGAGAACCAGCTTGATGGCAATGATCAGAGTCTTGTGATTGGTGGCACAGAGTCTGGTTTGAAGCCTGTGGCCAATGGAGTTCCCCAGGGGTTGGGAATGGGCCCTGTCTTGTTCAACATATTCATTAATGACCCGGATGAGGGGACAGGTTGCACTCTCAGCAAGTTTGCTGATGGTACAAAACTAGGGGGAGTGGCTGATAGACCAGAAGGCTGTGCTGCCATTCAGCGAGATCTGGACAGGCTGGAAGGCTGGGCAGAGAGGAACTTAATGAATTTCAATACAGGCAATTGTAGAGTTCTGCACCTTGGGAGGAATAACTCCCTGCACCAGTACAGGTTAGCGGCAGACCTGCTAGGAAGCAGCTCTGTAGTGAAGGGCTGAGAGTCCTGGTGCCCAAGTTAACCATAAGCCAGGAATATGCTCTCATGATCAAGAAGACCAATTGTATACTGCAGTGTATTAAGACCAGTGTGGCCCGCAGGTTGAGGGAGGTTCTCCTCCTCTGCTCTGCCCTAGTGAGGCTCCATCTGGAATACTGTGTCCTGTTCTGGGCTTCTCAGTTTAAGAAAGACAGGGAGCTACAGGGGAGAGTCCGGTGGAGGACCACGGAGATGATGAGGGGACAAGAACATCCCCTTTATGAAGAAAGGCTGGTAAACCTGGGTCTGTTTAACCTGGAGAAGAGAAGACTGAGAAAGTAACTTAATATTTATAAATGTCAGGAGGATGACGCCAAGCTTATTTCAGTGGTAGGTCAAGGGGCAAAGGACACAAACTTGAACATAGGAAGTTCCACCTGAACATGAGGAAAAACTTCTTTAATATGAGGGTAACAGACCACTGAAACAGTTTGCCCAGGGATGCTGTAGAATCTCCTTCTCTGGCAATATTACAAACCTGCCTGGATGCATTCCCTTGCAACCTGCTCTAGGTGAACTTGTTTTATCAGGGAGGTTGGGCTAGGTGATCACCAGAGGTCCCATCCAATCCCTACCATTCTGTGATTCTGTTTGCTTTTTTGCCTTGTGAGCCAGACACCTTCTTTCCAGAGTATTTTTTACTGTAGTTGAGAGAAGTTCAGAGTTCAAGTGCTATATTCATTAGTGATAGCACATTACCTTGTCATAGGACCGCCAGCTGGCCCTGAAATTTTACTTCACAGCTAGTGTGTCAGCTCTGGTGTGTACATTAACAATTTTTTACCTTTTATAGGAGAGAAATCCATTAAAAAGGGTTTTTTTTGCCTAAAAAGTATTAATGTCTCAGCAGAAACTGTAAGGAAAGGAATTGTGTCTGTATGCAGCACGTAAGTGCATAGGATGAAAGTCCATCAGAGGGCTGTGAGATAATAAACCGTAATACATTTTTCTTCCATTTGGTTTGAGCTAGTAATATAAAATGGATGGGATTGGAAGGGTATAAGGTTTTTCCCTTTCAAAGTATTAGATTTCAAATTGTGTTGAACTAAAACTATGGCTTGTCAATACTAATTTTGACTAAAATACATGCTAAAGAAAAAGGTTAAAAGCTCAGAGGTGCAAATCAGAAAATAAAATTGTTTAACCTGGTAAATCTATCACCGTATTCAATGAATAGATCACCACATTCAGTATACCCTGCTGCTGTGATTCCGTAAAGGTTTGAGTTACTTTTGTAAACTCTGTTGGAGGTTTAATAGAAATAACAGACTGCAGGAGCCTATGGAGAAAATACAGAATAATTTGGACAGTAGAGTTTGTTAGCTAACATTTGTCAAAATAAATCATTAGAATAGAAATAATAAAAAAGGAAAATTAAAGTGCAGATATTGATTTCTAGAAAACAGAAAATATTTACAAAGATGTGTCAACATATTGGTTTAACTGACAGTGTATCCATACCACATCTTAGTCCATGTTTAAAATTTACTTGATCACATATCTCAGTGTTTCTAATTCATTTCAGTTCAAACTTTTGTTTGAGAAATAACATGTTAAGTTTTCCCTCTTAGATCTGTTTATTACACAGAAACATTCTAACTGCATTCATACAGCAATATTTGCATAGTTTATATCAGATTGCAGCACTTTGTTGCAAATAACAAATAAGAAAACTGCAGTATTTTTTGCTGCATAGGTAGCTTTTTGGGTAATAGCTATAGGCTTCAGGGACTAGGTAGAAGGATCAAACACAAATAGAACATATCCTCCTAGAGCAGATGGTGTAAGAGCTGCATGTGTCAGCATATCCTTTCTAGACCTGTGTGTGACAGTTTCATTTGATGCCTAAAATGTTGCTGTCTTCACATCACTTGGTTTCTCTAAACTGTCATAGGGCTTAGGGACTAAATGAGAACAAGGTTTTATAAACTGAGTGAGGAAATCCAATGTCATCATTCAATAACTAAAGCTATAGTAGTGTTATAAAAAAATCAAGAAATATTAGACACCTGATTTTTTTGTTCTTACATGCTCCCTAACAGTTCTTTAGCAGTAAAAAAGGGTTCAGTTAAAGTGAGAATAATTTTGTGTGTGTGTGTGTTAGAGGGGTCTGTGGAAGTACCAGTGTGAATGAAAATTGCTTTGATATTGGCACCTTTAAGGGGTGTCCTACAGTAACTTGCAAGTGTGGAGGCAGTGCAATATTCCATAAATATCCTGTAGCAGTGACTAATGCATTAGCATCCATGCAAACATCACTAAATACACTGATTCAGAAGAAAGGCAGTGAGAGCTGAAGCAATACAAAGGGAAGTTAAGAGTAGCATGAGGAGATAGCAGATAGCGAATCACCAGAATTTCAGGTTCTGATTTTGTCACATCTGACTTATCTGAGTATTTTTAATTAGTATGATAGCCGCGTCAAAGTTTGTTTTGTGATTGCTTTCTCAGGTGCTGTAGCTGCTGCTTTGAATACAGAGACTTTTTAGGTGAGGATAGTAAATCTAATATTGAAAATTAAATTTCCTCATCTTGGCATGGAAATCAGTTATATATGCAGTAATATATTAGGAAACAAGGATTTGAAGACAGTGATATATAAAAATGAAGAATGAAGACTGCAGGGATTTGGGATTTCTCTGGATCCATCTGTACTAGTAAATTAAACATACTGAGACTGTCCTTTGGCACTGAGTCCAGCTGGCATGAAATCACTTTTGTCCAGTTTAAACTCTCTGATTCTCTTTCTGAAAGAGAACAGATACATTCAGATTTTGTTTTGGGAAAGGCCTCTGTCCTCTGCTGAGTCCTGAACCTTGCCCGGGACTGTTTGACAAAGTGCTACCATGCTTGGGTCAAAACAGTGCCAGAGAACGTGCTGACAGTTTCAGAGTATAGACAAATTCCATAGCCTAGAAATGCTCTCTGACACAAATTGCTGTTATAGTTATGGTCTGAAAGGGCAGCAGTTCCACCCAGTATTGAGGTAAGCTGACCTGTTTGTGGTGATAAGCAATGCAATGTGCTCACTAATGTTGTTCTGTCAGAAGGCTCTAAAGGAACCATTCTTGGGAAACAATGGTTATTGAAGAATGTAGTTGTGACATTCAGAAGACAATTATTTCTGGACTTCCCTTGTTAGCTGAAACAAGATTAAATTCTGCACAGCTTTTGTTTTGGTTTACGCTGTCCTCCAAAAAGTGAACGTTATCTCAGTTGTGGTTGGATATTTTTAACCTAAAATATTCCCTTTCTTCTTCTTTGCTGTTGACTACAAAATACATATCTTTGAAGAGCCATGAACAGTATTTACCAGAAAGTTTTGGGGTAGTATCTTGTTTTCATACTGCTCAGTCACAGAACTACCAGGAGTTTTTAATCTTTGTATAGCTTGGGAATCTTAATTACTTCTGGAAGTTTTATAATTTCCTTAATTTAGGGATTCTTAGTTATTCTCTTTACCTTGCCCTCCTTATTCTATTTCTTGTACCTGCTCTTCTGCTTATATTAAAGTTGCACCTGTGGATCCAGTTCAGATCAGGTCTCCATTGTTTTATGCAACTAACCAAGAAAAGAATGATTGAATAGTTTGCTTTTAGCCAGTCAAGTGGGAATGAACAGGTGGGAAGGGAAGATGGCTGATGTAGATATTTATCAGGGAAAAGAAAACTGCTTTCCCAAAAGCAAACCAGACAGCATGCATTTTCTCTACATTTTAGTACGTGCTACTAGTTTATATAATCATCTATATCATGTATAAGTAATGTAAATAGTTTATGTAGCATAAAGTTTAAAGGCAGCAGAGCAGTGGGAAGTACAAGCAGAGACTGAAAAGATGTGTGCTGCTAGTTGAAGTTTTAGTGCCATTTCTCAATGAGGCATGAAGTGAGAGAAAGCACCAAAGAGTCTGAATGAGAATGGGACCAAGAGTTTATGAGACAGGTCACTATAAATGGTGTAAATATTTAGAAACAGTTACAGATACTATATGTAGTGGCTTGTATCATTTCCCTGCAAATCACACTGGCAAAGGTATGATAATGCAGTCCTTTACTGGAAAACACAAAACTGAAATCTATAAGCCATTTTGCAAGAAATGCTACCTTGGGACCTATTTTGGGTGTAAAATATAGATGCATCCATTGTAAACAATACACATCTTATAAAATAACTTCATATATTTCTTGTATAGAACCAGGGCCCAGTTTTCAGTGCAAAAAAAGATATTGGCAAAAATCTAAATTAAAAGGCATGCCCCTTTTAGATGAACCTCAGTACAAAGAGCATAGGCTAGATGCTTTATAAGACTGGTGCTTTTAAAATTTATATGCTTTTTTTTTAAAAAGTAGCACTGGCTATTCAGATATTTATGTAACATTACTATTTTATTGCTATAAAAATCACACATCTTGATGGTTTCAAACATTGACTCTAAGTCTAACTCAGAAAAAAGGATAGTGCCTATCACTTCAGCACCCTGGCTGTACAGCCCCATGGGCTGATCTGGTGTTCTTACACTCATGTGCACCAAAGCGGTTGCAAAGTCGTGGCCTCAGATATTTTGAAGAGGAAACTTGAGGGAAATGTCAGTCCTGGAACTGCAACTAGCACTAATTTCCACTATTTTCCCCAATATTCCAATGGTTTTGTGAAAACCTTCTGTAACATTAGTTCAAAGATTTCAGTCTTTAACAAAGTTCTGTGTTTTACAAAATGTTCCATTGCCTATTTCAACAATTTTGCTGTGTAACTTTTCTTGCAACATAGAAATCAGGTCTCTGTGACCAGTTTAGCACTATATATATCATAGATAGACTTTACATATTCTCTGACAAAGACTCCTGTTATCAGTAAAATGATATATCTGTATTCAACAGCAAAGATAATTGGAAAGAGAAGGTTGCATTTAGCATAATTGAAATTCTAAATAAGGCTTAGCCACCATTTAAGTGGAAATTTCTATGTGGATTCTTTATGGGAAACTAAGCTATTTTAAGACACTTTCTAGAACAAGTTTCTATATAGTTTCTTCAGCAGTTTTCTTCATTGGACTCCTGTGAAATGCATCCTGCTGTAGTTTGGTCCAACAAATCATCATCCTGCCAGACATAAAGTAATTGCATCTTCCCCTAACTGGTGACCAGGCAGTCTGGTGTAGCATTTTTAAAGCTACCTTTGCCTTCCATATCATGATCTGCAAGTCATCAGCTTTTCCCGTGTAGGGAGTATATAGTAGTGGAAGAAGTGTCATAAACCAGCTCTTACATGTGTGCAAGCATTGTATCGCTACATAGGCTCCTTAAAAATTGATTATGAGAAAGGGAAAGGGAAGATGGAAAAGCCTTTCGTACCTGAATAGCAAGATCCTAGATTTTGTTTGAAGTGAGGAGTCAGGATAGGAAGGAAAAAGGGAATTGAATGATTTTGCTACAATAGGGGTCTGAAGCAAGTACAATAACCACGGGCTTAAAATAAATTATTTTAATTGTTCAGTCTCAGTAAAATCCAGAGAAATCTGACAGTATACTTTAAACTATGAGGTGTAAGTTATACAACCGAGCTATCATTTTAAGAAGCAAGAATGTCTATTTCTAAAATGAAATTAATGTTGACAGCATTCTCTAAAGTGAAATCAAGTGTGCTGCCAGGTCCTGTGAAAAATTTTACTGGCATATTGAAGGCATATATACAGCTGTAGTGAATCTACAAAGGAAAAAAAAAAAAGAAAATCCCATACAGGCTCTTTGCTGCATTTTAATAAGATTCATGTTATAAATTAGAGCAAAATGTTGCACTCTTGCTGTGCAGTTGTTGCTTTGAAATCGGAGCACCAGAGCCTTGGAAGGGAGCCATCATGTAAATACCATGAAAAGGGGAATGTAGAAGCAATGTTTAAAACTCACTTTTGCCTTCTCCTGCTGCTCAGTGCAAGCTATTTCTCTGTGCTGTGTTAGAACACCTTGAAGTCATTCTGAAATTATGCTGGGTTGAGAGGGGCACAACTGACTGAGGGAGGATGGGGGTCACGCTAAAGCAACTCATTTTTATTTAACGCTACCCAATTTGCATTATCATCTGAAAGGAAAGCTTAAGTGCATTTTGTAAGAACCAGAGCCATAAGGGGCTCTGTGTCATGTCAGGGTAATGTTTGTAGCAGCTAGCACGTTACGGGCAATGCAGCTGGCTTTTACATGCGAAATGATGACATCGAGTGAAACAGCGTCCCAGGAGGATTTATCTCTTTATTTATATTGTTATTTCTTGGTCAGCTAAGAAAAATCAGTTAGGATTTTGGCTGCATTTTTTTTTTCTAGTAGAGAGGCTACTTTTTCCACTTTACTTTCTTTCCATGGTAGTTGAAGGCTAATCTCCTTCAATGTTTTCTCAATAAGGCTATTGTTCTTCTATAGTCTTCTAGGTATTTTCTGGTTTAACCCAAGTTGTTTTCCTAGCCACTGCTCACAAAAAAATTCTTTTCACAATTTTTACCTGTTATGACTGTATTCATTTACTGCAGTTTGAAAACTACAGAGAATTCTGCTTCAATGTATTCAGTCAACAACTCAGGTGGCAGTTGTCAATGGTGTGATTTAGCCAACTTGCTTGCTCTAAAATTAGTATAGTACCTCAATGTAAACAAGTTTTACTTTTCTGCCCATCAGGTTATAATTTAGATGTATTTATGAAAAGAAAAAGGAATTTATGTCTGTCACAGGAAATCAGTTGTTCTGTTCTGACAGCAAGAATGATACTTGGTGGACATTTTTGGCCCATATAGATTGGATCATGTTGAATTTGGTCTACTTTATCTGGAAATAAATCCAACCTTGCAGAAGGGAATGTGAACTAACCTCTCACAGGGGTTTCTGGTTTTCAGTTCTAGATGGTTTAGTCTGTCACACTGACTAGCAAGGCCTATGTTTGTTCAGCTTAATGAATAATTGATGAAAAACTGAGTTAAAAAAAGCCTGGAAATGTAATATTTTATAATTCTATATTCACTTATAATTAAAACATATTTTCCTGCTGTGTCCTTAAATCTTCTGGGACTGTTTATTTCTGACCTCTTCTCCAAGAGATATGCAAATTCTAGTCCTCATACAAGGCTTCTTAGCAGTAGTAAGTGTGATATTTCAACTGTAATTTCTTTGGAGAAACGTGTTTGTGATTATGGCTCCTAGATTTTTCTGGGTAAGTTCACACATGAGACAGCTTCAGCTGTGCTAAATGTGAACTAGCAATACAAGAGTGAAATGTGGAAGCATCCCAGTTAGCTGGATGTAGATGTAAGATTCTTTAACTGTACGAACAAAAGGAATCAAGAAAATTTCCTGAAGGAGAAGGACTTAGTAATGAAGAGTTGGCAAGGGACTAAAGACAAGCTACCTTGAAAGGAGAGGACTTCAGACTTAGAATGTGTTGTGGAAAGTTTTAGGACTCACATAGTTAGCAAACTCAATACATAGTAGATATATGCTAATAAAACTTGTTAATGATGGGAAGTTAGGAAGTAGAGAAGTAGTAGTAAAAGTAGTTACCAGTAGAGAAGAGTATCAGGATATCATACAGAAAAAAAATAGTGACTTTCAAGTGTCAAGTAATACAAATGGAATTTAATTTAACAGTACCAAATTTGGAAATTTGCAAACAAAAATAAGAAATTATTTTATAAACTAGAAATTTTTCAGCTAGCAACCACCTAAGAAAGCCACAGTCTGAGTGTACGAGAAAGTATTCCTACCAAACATCCAATGAAAAAGAATGAATTGCACATGCCTAATGAAATATTTCCAGAGGAAATCAGACTATTCCATTATCTAATGCACTGGAGATAGTTTGTATGGAAAAAGAAACTCAGACTGAAGACAGGTGAAGAAAAACTGTGTTATAATGTGTGGAGGAACTTAAATAGAAGGAAACAGAAATTGTGGCTTTTTTCCTCTAGAAAACAAAGACAAGACTAGTGTTTAAGCTTTTGATGAAGCAATTTTTTTCAATAAAGGTACTTATTTTTGTCCAAAATATACAGTTATCCACTGAGAAACAGTTCAGACAGCGAAAATGAGTAGGCTGGCCTCTTATTTACATGACATTAATATGCTGTTAGAAGAAACCTGTAACAGATCAACATGGTATGCATTCATTGTCTGTATAAAAGATAGAAGCCTTAGAAAACATATGGAGTTGGGCTGACAAATGACACATGCACTGTTCTGAATGCTCACAATTGCTCCCTCTCCAAACATACAGTGGAAATTAATGCTTTTATGTTATTTTAAATATGGCAGTGGTCTTACAATACCTCAAGGACTCAAATATTTGTCTTGCTTCATGTCCAGAAACCACTATCCTTCTTCCTGTCCTTATTTAGGCTACATTCCCTTTGGAAAGACCATCCACGCAAGTCCTAAGAATGATTTTTTTCATGGACTATGCTTCAAGCAGTTTAATGAAATGAGGGGGTCAGAACAGTGTCATTAGATGGCTGCATCCCATAAGACAGAGCTGACAGCAGGTAGGAAGAGTCATAACAGAAGCGTGACTCAAGGGCGATCAACAGGAAATCAATTTGGTCATTGTATATGATGAGAATAGCAGACAAAGAAACTCACTAGACAGCAGCTGAGTGTGAGCATGTCTGTTCACCATGTTGTGGGGAGTACAGAATCTGTCAAGGCAGAAAGGTAATAAAAAGATCGTATAATGGCAAGGGGGGTTATAGTTGCTTTGGCTGGGAAGTGAAAGGCTAAGAAAACCAATATTGTGCTAATTAGAGGGAAAGAGAGAAAAAAAAAAGTGATTGAAACATATATGAGGAGTCCTGTGAAAATGAATGTCAGACCCGAGGCAAGAAAATAATTAACAGCCTGAAGAATAAAAAGACCTTACAGAAAATTCAGATTGTCCAGGAGAAGAGCCTCTACACTGAAGATTATGAATGCCATTATGATTGTACAAGAACAGGAGTCTTAAAAGCTAAATGGAAGAAACAATGATAGAAGATGACATTTGTATATGATACCCTTAATCGGACATAAGCTCCAGGGGTTAAACCCATTTAAAGCTAAAAGTTATGAGCACTTTTTGCTATATTTGAAAGGATATGACTGCCTATGGAAATGTCTTGTTGTACATTACCTTAGTAGTTTAGGAAGAGAGGAATGAGTTTGTGATTTTAAAGGAATAGAAAGAATAAAAACTGAAACCTCTTCCTACATTCTGTCAGCCCCATACATGTAGGTAAGCAATGAATGTTCTTACTGAAGGATATTGCACAGGCTGAAAGTTTACTTCAGTTATGTGAAGTCTGTGCAAATTTGTGTAAAACATACTCACTGAGAGTATTTACAGACATAGTATTCCTTCTGGCTCAGAAAATCACAGAGCTGCATGTTAGGGGGATGTTAAAAAGAACTATCACGTTATGTCCACCTTGCTGTTATAATTTCCTCTAAACATTTAGTTATCAGCATGGTTACAGAAGATACCAACTAGATGTACTTTTGTTCTGACCCTGCAAGACTGGTCGTACATAAATGTTTAGTTACTTGTAAAAGCGATCAGTACTTTGCCTTCTTCCAGGAAAGTTTTTTATGAAGCTATATTTCCTAGATGGAAAAGTACAAGTAAATTCAGTCATAGCCATTTTAATTCCCAGGCCTCTGTCATGTACAAATAAGCTTTAATACTTTGAAATTAACAGGATCCAGGGAAGTAAAATTTTACTTGCCTGTCCCTTTCAACAAGGTTTTTGGTGAACTGTAATGTAGTAGTATAGTAGTACACAATTAATCACAGAACAGCCTGGAGGTGAAGCACGGTAAGAATGCAGTTGTCTTCATCATGGTGAAGGATGCAAGGTCAGGAGCTGGGTAAATTGCAGGACATCTTATGGTAGTACTTGTGGTTTGATTCTCATTTTTAAAGGATTGCTAAGAGGCTAAAGTTGGTATAATTGTCTTGTAGTTCCTGATAGATTACATACTAACTTTCTTTTGCTGTATTATAAAATTACTTTACTTCTTTTTAAAACTCAGATATATCAGCCTGTTTCTTTCTGAATTCCTTTAGAAATCATAGACCCCAATGCAGTGCTTCTTAGATGTTCATATTTGGGCTTGTGCTGTCTTCTAGGGAAGCCAGATATGGTCTGTCAAAAGTCTGCAAATTAAAAATAAAATACATTCTCACACATGTAAGCAAAGATACAAAATGAGCCAGACAAAAAAACTTTTTTGGGGGCATCTCTGAAATGTAAGTTGAGTAACCTTGACTTAGAAAGCTTTATTTTCCCTCTGCAAACATAGGAACACTACTATCCTTTACCTTATTTACAATAATCATTCCCTCTTGAGCTCTTAGTTTCTTTTATCTTCTTCCTTTGGATAAACTATGACCGCAGCACAGCCCTTAGGACTTAATTCTTTGATATTTTCCATTTTGTGTTGCCAGCTAGGAAGTGGAATAGAATTGTATTATTTTCATTCTCTTTGTGTATAAAAGAATAAGTAAATAGGTATACCTTCTTTATAAGAGTGGGAGAAGGTTTTCAGGGAAGATTGGCTTAGTTTTGGATGAGGAGGTCATTGTATTTTGAATATGTTCTGGAAAAATGCTAGAGGCTGTTTCTGTTGACAGCGTTGGACACACGTTCATCTAATAGGTCTTTTGTCCCTGTGTAATCACTGTGCAAAGCAGTTTCCAACACAGTGTGCTGCTACAGAGAGGATTTCAAACACAAAGCTGTAACACAGCAGCACAGCATGGCAGTCCTCACAGCGTAGAAATGGGCGATGTTTTTCTAAACCTTTTTAAGTTTAAGGGCTTTTATCTTTTCCCTTTGTCTTTTTTAATCTGGTTTACTTCCATATAGTACAGTGAGAATATGAAGAGTACGTAGCAGGTTTGCCTACTTTATAACCTAACTCCAGATAAACTCTGCTGAATGCCAAGGTAAATCTGGGGTTTTTTTTCTCTGTGTACAGATGTTTTTAGGAAATAGGATTGTTCTGCAGGCCAGGAGAATTGACTTCATACAGCTGTTCTGATTATCCCAGAGAGCCTGTCTTAATGATTTTCCCAAACTTTACTTTCAAAGGACCAAAATGAGTCTATGTCTTTTGTAAGAACTTAAGACTTCAAGAGTAGCACTCATCCTTTACTACGTGTATTTCTTTTGAAAGCGTATAGTTAAATCCACAGATACAGCCAGTGACACAGGAATATCTTGTCTAGTGAGTTTATAAACATGGCCTATGTAGGATGAATTCTAAAACCTGGAAGTGTCTTTTATTTTATCAATTTTTAAAGAGTAGGTAGGGCCACCCACATAAAATGTCCTTTAGTATGTCTTCCATTCATTTGTCTCATTAGATATAAATCCAAACCTGTCTATAATAATATAGGATTTGTTTTCTGGCTGCCCTGTGGATTTTGTCAGTGTTGTATGAACAAGGGTTTTAGATGTGATTCACTATTTCATAGGTTTTTATCATATATAACTTCTAATAATAGAACAGTTGCTCCTCTGTGGCAAACCAGTTCCAAGTCTGAAAGAACCAGTGCTGGATTACTGTGATTCAGGCTCTTGGTAACCCAAATTGTATCTCTGGGGAAGCCAGACTTCTAGCAATTTGAAGATTAATAGTTTCTGGTTTCCGTTTCTGTTTCTAGAAGGAATTTTCTAGTCTGGCTTTGAATAGGCTAGGGAGGAAAGATATAAGTTCAACAACTTTTAATGTCCTCGAAGGTCTTAATTTAACTGATTGACAGTCTTTCATGCAGAAAATAATCACCCATAAGTCTAACTTAGCAATTATCCTATGATTTGCATTTCTTGTACAAAAATATAGTTAAACTCCTTACAATGAAGTAGGATTTAGGAAAGATTTTAGCTTCATTATAGCCTGGAAACAGATGTATTTGAAAACATTATAGTATGCTCAAGATCTAGCAGTTTTATCAAGTAGTGTAATGTAGTAGAATACCAGGACTCTGTAACCAGTGGTCAGAAATAGCTGTCTTTGGAAAGTGATTTACTCCTTGCTAAAATACCTCTCTAGAACAAAATTCTGTGACGATGTGTATTCTACTAAACTGAGAAAAAGGTAGGCCTGAAATATAGTAAAATAGTTGCTTATATTTTAGACGGCTGAATTCCACCCTTAGAAGTAGTAAACAAAGGGATACCTTTGATAAAAAAATAAGCAGTAGCTTAGAGATTACTCCCGGTTTTGTCATGGCTTTTAATAAGTTTTGCAAAAATCTGGATGCTGTAAATTAATGTCCACTAGAGTGTATTTGGGCAGGTTGTGTGTAGCACAGATGGTATTAAGGAGACAGACACCAGTCGATGAATTAGTGTTACACGTGCAGAAGGCTCCTTCAGCAGGATGTTATTGCTGAGATGACACAGTGATTAATAATGTTAAGACACTTTGTTTTGTTGAAATGAGGTGCCTATATTCTCATTCGGAATTTCACTGTCTCTTAAGAAAATTCTTTTGCAGAAGAAAAATTAAGACCGGTACTACTAGTAAGTATTAACCAGAAAAGTTTGTTGCTGAGAGACATGAACATGCCAGTTCTGTCTAATTTTTGAGAAAGGGGATGAGAAAGAGTGGCCATCATGGCAGAAATTTTAAGGAAAATAATAAATCTTTCTAATCCCACTGTGTATGGTTAGATGCTTGCATCCATTTTGTGGAAAAAAATATTGTCTTCATGATTTCATCTGATGTCAGGCAGATAAAAATTGAAAGACTAAATCTATATTACTTACCCTTTAGAGGTCTGCAGTTTTAATCATTCAGCTTCAAATATTACCACCAGCTTATCTCTTATGAGTCATGGATAAATACATTTCTACCTAGTAACTATTCCTAGTGGCAGCTGCCTGTTCTCCAGTCGCATTCTGTACCCGCCTACCTGAATTTTATTGCAATCATGGGTGTCTTGGGAAGTTCCAGAATATTCTAGGAAGTATTTATACTTTTTGGTTCAGAAAATGTTGCTGATGCTATATTTTTACAAAAAGTTGAAGAACTGAGAATGAAACTTATACAATTTCTTTGGTTGAGGTTGTATTCTCCAGTCTTTCAAAAACAGGTCGTAATACCTGTTGCAGGCTAATAGATTTAGGATCTTCTGTACACTGCTAATAATTTCCAGAGGTCTTGTTTCTGAATGATGCTTTCCATGGAGAAAGAGATAAAATTTACTTTTGATACAGTCAATGGCATAGTGCCTCATAAAGAACTTGCTAAGGAGGTGGCATGACACCTTAAGCCTTTTAAAATTTTTGAATGGTCATTTTTAAAATCATTTCTAAGACTTCTCCTCTTTCCCAAAACTCTTCTACAAATGGGTGTGGTTTTGTGTTTGGAAAAGGATAGCAGACATTTTTCCAATTGGACACGAGACAGGCATCCATAGGATTTCTGTAGCAATAATCAAGATCGGGAAAGAACTTTAAAATGACCTGGCAAGTATTTCCATGTTTCTTCTGTTATCTGCAGGCGTGGGTGGGAATCTGTTCTTGTAACTATGGCTTAGGAAAAAGGTATGTAATTGATTCTTTCAGTGGTGACTTCTGTTCAACAATCCATTTTCTGATTTGTTTATATTTGTAACAGAACACTGTGCAGTGCCTGCTGCTGTTCTTCTTTCTGTTAATTAAATTACAGTCCAGATAATTGTCCTTTATATTGTTCTATGTCAGAAATTTAAATAGTATTTTTTTTCCTAAAGGCCTGGTATTTATCTTGAATAGAAGCCAAGATTTTGCGCCATATGTCTTAAATAAATGAGCTGCATGTGATACTGATAATTTTGTGTTTCTCTTTTTCAGTCTGTAATGGGCTTTGGCACAAATCTGAACTTTCCGGTGTCTTTTCAAAGTTATTTTTGTGGCTCTTCAAAAGGGAGTACTGTAACTCATTTTTGTGATTTAGCCTCCATGCCAGTGAGCTGCTGACTTGCATGAAAATAACATGCTTGCCTATACAATCTATGAGTATTTGCTCAAGAGAAACTTTCTTTGTCTTTGTACTCCCTCCTCCTGTCATGAGCTTCCAGAATTATAGTCACTTGAAAGTGAATATCCTACTTCTCAGCCTTAGATCTGAGTTCTGCAGCCTCTATACGAGTAATTCTCAATCATGTGAATTCAATATTGCAATAAAAGAGGTTACTCAGGCAGATGAAAATTGAAAGACAAAGTCTGTCTTATTTACCCTTTAGAGGTCTGCAGATGTAATCATTCAGCTTCAAATATTGCCATCAGCTTATCTCATTTGAGTCATGGCTAAATACATTTCTACCTAGTAACAATTAATTCCTGGTGGCAGCTGCGTGTTCTCCAATCACATTCTGTACCCATGTGCCTGTAACACATGGAGTTAATTATGACAGAGGACCTGGAATATTACTTGAGTCCAACCACTTACACGCCTTCATTAATTACATACAGGGCTACCTGCGATCAGCTACATTGTTCACTTAGGATGGTCTGTGTAGTGTTGTGTCTCCTTAGAGAAAATCATAAGAATCAATACAAAGAAAGAAAGCATTTACTTTCTACTCTGTGAAGAAGAATGTCTAAGGATCTTCAGAAATAAGGGAAAAGTTCATATTTATACCTGAAGTTCTAGAATGTCTGGTTTTTGATGGAATATCTAGAATATCAGCATTAGATGAATGCGTGTGTTCCTTTCTTCTTGTTACTGTGGTTTTGAGAAAGGAAGGAGGAGAAATAACATCAACTGAGGGGTGCAGTTATAGACTCCAGAAATTTGCTGCTTTTCGCAGCAAACTCTCACATCTCCAGGATGTGTTAGTCTTCTTGTTTATACAGAAATCACCTGTTCATGTAGAGTATGGCTAGGGTGGGACCTTCTTTTGGCAGAAAAGGAGGTAGAGAAATCAGCTAGGTGTGGTGGACTAAACCTTACATAGGAGCAGAATTATGTGATGGTTTTTTCCCCTCTTAAAATATTTTCAAATATTAAAATATCTCCTCTGTCATTACTATTCTTTCTATGATACTACTTTAGATAAGAAGAGGATTTTATCAGCACTTTGCAGATATGAAATACAGAATCTGTGTGGCTTTTCCACTCTTACAACAAATATTGCTGAACCTCTTGTAATATCCTTGTAGTTGCTAGGAACAGGCTTTTGGCAGTAAGGTAAATAGTGATATCTTCCCCACAACGTTGTAAAAGCAGCTGAAGCACACAAGATTGTCACAATTTGCCCAGGATTACAGAGCAAATCTGTCATTCCTCAGCTTTTCTGTTGCTCTTTGACATTATTTCCACCCATTGCCATTAATTTCCCAGAACATCTGTGAAGTAATCAGCATATGGCCTTCCTATGTGATTGCTAATGAGCTTATTAAAAGCTACAGCACAGAATTACAGCTGTGTGTGAATTTTGCTTTTCCGTACACTGGGCTTTTAATTACCTGCAAGCACTTTATGAAATAATGTGGCTTAATGACTACAGTGTTATTCTCTAATGTTATTTGAAAGTAAGGAATTTAGTGCACTAAGTAATCCCTAGTACTTATCTTGGTAGAGAAGTTTCATAACTTTTACTTAAAGCAACACTTCTCCCCAGTAGTGATCATGCTAGATGACAGTCCTAAAAATAAAGCAATGGATTCTGTAGGAGTTTGGTGTACTGAAAGAGTGTGTAGGTCTTGCGCTAATTCTTTGTAGGGATAACTATCAGTCTTAATTCTAGAGTGATAGCTTGATATCAGTAGAACATGGGACTACTTAAGTAGGGAAGCATTTCTAGCTAAATTCCTGAAGATTTCCCACAGAATACTAAAAGTCACTGAACTATTTTCATCCTACAATAAAAAGAAAAAACAAATTTTCATGTCTGCCAGTACTTGAGAAAAAGGGCAACTAGAAAGCTGGAAAATATTGTTCTTACTTCAGAAAAAATAATTCTGTGTGCATATGGTTTTCTTTGTTTTCATGTCTTTATTTCCCTGCTGCCTTCCAAGACTTCATAGCAAGTGATTCAGTTTAGTTTGGCATGCTCATTGTTAGCTGAATATGATGTTTATTCCTCATGGCTTTTTTCTTAAGAGTTGAACTCCACAACTGTAGGAATTAAGTGCAACTAAAAGCACTAATCATTTGCCTTGGATGGATTCTGAGAGTAGCTAGTTTAGTCTGCTCAGTTTTCACTAATTAGCTTATTAGGTTCCTCCGTCTATCATTGTTCTGATCTTCATTGGATCTCTGTGTTTGGATTTTTAAGTAGACAGCCTAGCACAGATAAAAGGTCACAACAGTTCATTTAAAGATGTTCTCAATTTTTAAGCACAGCTTTTCAGGTTTTGCTATAAAGCCTCTCTGTCATTGGGATATGGAGTGATAGTTGTTTGAGCTGTGAATGACACAGGTATGTTTCTCTGTGTGCTGTCTTCAAGGAGACTGCATCTAGAACAACCCTAATGTGCAGATGCTTCAGTGAAACTGGTGCCTCAGGACATCTTTACGGTGCTCTTCAGCTTGGGACAGCAATATGCAGAGATTAGTGTGAAGCTGTATATATAACTTGGGAGTTATTTTTATCACCTGATGTTAAAAAGTCTCCATTATGTATGGGGTAGATAAGAAACACATACAGAAGTCCCTATGGCATCACAGTTTCCTTACTAACTTTCAGGACAGTCGGTGTGGCATGAGAATCACTGCTTATTCATTGAAGGATTTTAAGCTTATTCTGTCAGAGGAATATTATATGTGGTATCAAAAATGTGGTATTATTGTGGTATTCTTGCCAAAACAACTCAATCTGGACAGGTAGATTCATTATCTATTCATTATCCACAAAGAGCTACATGGAGTTTGTGGTTACTAAGCCATTATTATAAAAAAATCTGTTCAGCCTTGCTCTTTCTAGAATTTTTCAAGGCATTTTAGCTACAGTTTCCTTATAGAATTTTTTTTCTCGGTGATTCCAAATTGTTTCATTAGTCATCCAAGTGAGAGGCAGATTAAGACTGTTTTGGTTTTTTTTGATTCAATGCAACAGACAGTTTTACAGTAGTACACTAGATGAGCAGCTGAGATAAATCTCTGTTGTTTTTTAGCTATTGCGGAGCTACCCTGACCTACATGAGCAAAGGATGTAGTCCGGTACCAATTAACACATCAGCTAGTATGCCTGAAAACAATCTTCCATAGTCCTCATTGCCTCTGAGTAATTCCAAAAACTGTGAACATTAAAGTTGATACTTCTCTGTAATAGAGCAATGTGTATTATTTACAAAGGTAGCATCTTCAGATTCAGATAGACTTTCTGAAGGGCTAATTTATTTTGGACATAATTATTAGATATCAGAAAAAGTCATAGTGTTGTCATGATAAGAAATAATTTCTCACCAGTTCAAATTACATTAATAAAGCCAGGACAAGGTAAATTTTTCATATTAATAAATTACTGAAAGATATCACTTCTTGCATATATTTAAATTGCTGTACTTTGTGGACAGTTTAGTACTTATTTCAGCCTTCACTGGTGAGGCCGAGTGTGAATGACAAAACTCACAACGTCAGATTCTGTGTGCTGGCAGCCTTGAAACCACAGGGATGGCTGCCCTGAACAGGCTTACTGATGTGATTATTGTGGTGATATATGTAACCATGGATGGTAAGTTCTTTTGTGCTGTAACACAGGTGTTGCCCCAAGAGTAAGTGGATATTGAAAGCAGAGAGTATCTTTGGCCTTGTCCATGTCCTGACACTGTTCATGAAGCTTGATTAATTTGCATTTGCTCCTGTTAGACAGTTGAAGGCAGGCCTCAGATAACTTCTCTCTGTTATTTACTAGAGTCTGAGTGACTTATTCAAAGCTGTATATTTTGTTTCGTTGTTAAATATATAGTGAAACATTCGGACTTCAGTTTTGCCCATTGCCACAAGGATGGAACTCTTCTGATCAATGAGAGTTATACTTATGTAAAATGCAGGGTAGACACTCATAGAATTAGCAAATCACTAATGAAGGATATTAATATATTTTTTCTTGGTTACTTTCTTGATTTGTTTCTCCAAGTTCTCATTGTCTCACACATAAATTTTGATATAACAAAATATTGTATTGCTGTGGGTTTAAGTCAGGAGAATAATGTGCTACTCCAATTTATCTTTGTACTATAGTTGGTCTCAACAGAACATCATTTAAGCTTTGGGAATCGTG
Organism: Dromococcyx pavoninus; assembly: GCA_033558185.1. Lineage (NCBI taxonomy): Eukaryota > Metazoa > Chordata > Aves > Cuculiformes > Neomorphidae > Dromococcyx > Dromococcyx pavoninus. The sequence goes on along the minus strand of JAUMJL010000394.1, from coordinate 961,821 downwards.
ACGTGTCTCCCTGTTCTTTTTCTCTTCTGCTTAGAAGTGTTCGTAACTTCAGAAAACCTGCACAGCCTTGGCTTTCTGCATCAAAAACTGAGAGGGAACAGATATATTAGCTGTGGAGTAAATGACAGGGATTCAGGACAAGAAGTAGCTGGAGAGGCACATTTGCTCATAATTCTGTGTTATGGTGTCGAAACTGAAACTTTTCAGCCAAATTTCTGCTGAGGAACATTTCTGAGGTTCTGCATAGAATTTCTGTCTGTGATCAAAAAGTGGAAGAGTGCAAAGCAAGCAGTAGGTAGCTGAGTCTGTCACAGCTACTGCTGTTGATATATAATGACTGTTCTGGACTGATTCTGTTTCTCTCTCCTGTTGTGCGTTTAGTTTTGGCTTTTGGTTGGCTTTTTTGTTTGTTTTTTTGGGTTTTTTTTATGAGAAATTTTTAAGGGTGTTATCTGATATGACCAGGGAGGATTTTCAGAAATCCCTCTGATGAAGAGGAAATATTAGTTCCAATTCCAGTATTCAATCTATGCAAGAGGGCAGTACTACAGAAACAGAGGATAAAAACAGTTTTGTTTTAGGCTTGGGTTTGGTTTGTTGGATTTTTTTTTTCCCTTCACAGTTTCCCATTTAAATTTGCTATTTTCCTGGAAACCTTTTGCTAATACATAAACAGAAGAAAATTTAAGTCAAATTGGAGATTCAGCTCTCCTGGCAATCTAGGCTAATCTAAGTGTTTGTGTTGGCTAATTTAACTCAGTCTGTCTGGACTTCAGCAAGATATTTAAAGAATGTATATTGTTTGCATACATTTTCATGGATTGCATTGTGAAATTGGAGGTTACTTTGGTAGCATGGCAAGTGGTATGCTTTCTTGAGAGCAATTAGTGACTAGAAGGTATTTTCTTTTTCTAGATTCTTTTATATTAGATGAATGTATTGGGAGATGAATCAAGAGTGATTTGCCACAAAACTATGATTTGCCACATCTTAGTAATACTAACCATGCCTCTCCTGGAATATTTCACCATGAAGTACAAACTAACCACGATTTCATAAGCACCAGCTATCAAATGAACACATTATGCTTTTTCCACTGTATTTATAGCTGAAAAGAAAATAAATCAGTCACCATCAGCTACATGGGAAAGTAACTTCAATCTACTGCTCATCTGCTGTTCTAGGTGCTTTCATTTGAGAACTTGAAATGGTATCTGAATTAATTTGCAAAATAGGAAAAGGATGTGCATTAAAAACCAGCAATGTTACAGTGCTGTCAACTGAAATAAGCCTTATTATATACAGAAATTAAAAAACACTGAAAACCTATACCAGAAATGTTAAGGGATTTTTTTCCTGGTCTTTTGTTTATGTGTTTTAGTGGTATTTCAGATCTGAAATACATTCTTTACACTTAAAGTAATGTATTAACAGAAGTCAGTTTGATTATGGTTTTTTTTTAGTCTGGTAATTAAGCATCACTAAAATTCCTAAGTTGTTAAGCACCTCTGGTACCTCTTAAGGCCCAATATCTTAAGTCTATCTTGGGAAAAGAAACGATGAGCCTGTAAATTCAATGGAGAAGATCCTTTCTTCAAAGAAATGGTCAAGTATTAGGCTTCCTATCAAGAAGGATGAAAGAAGATAAATGTCATCATTTGAAACAGATTAAACTAATTAGAAGGCAGCCTGGCCAGTACAGCCAAGTTGGAGTACGTCCAAGAAAAATTTGTTTGAATGTGAGACTAAAAGTCAAACTGACCTACCAGCTGGAGTGGAGGACAGCTGGGAGTATTTTTGTCAATCTCATATGGAGTACAAAGAGTAAAGAGAGCAAAATTAAGGGACAGTGTTGCTAAGCGCACTGCTGGATGAGCCTCATCCAGTAGGGATGCCTTGTAGTGGCCAGGAAGGTACTGGGTGGTTCAAGCGGAACTGGATTCCTTAGCAGTCTTCAAGTTATTGTATCTTTTAGCACCTAAAAATAGTTTTACCTGTTAGTTAACTCAAATTACTGTAGAGAGTGTGCATGTGCACGCGAACATATTTTGTGGCCTTTATTAATATATATACTGTATAAAGAGTCACTTATAAAAGAATTCTGTAATATTGTGGACTCTATTAGCAGAAGCACCCCCCTCCTCATTAAATTGTATCCATGATACTGTGTAGAGTTCCCCTTGCCCTCCCCACCTCCCACAACATCCAAGAATCGTACCAGCATTCTGGAGAAAGTTCAGCAGATCAACATCAAGGCATCCAGGGAGCTGGAGCCCTTGCCCTGTGAGAAGAGAGTGAGGGACCTGGGATTGCTCAGACTGGAGGAGGGAAGGTTTCAGAGAGACATCAGAACAGCCTTTCTGTACTTTATAAGAAGGTATATAAGCTCAATATAAGGAAGACCTTTTCACCATAACAATAAAGCACTGAAACATGTTGCCATGAGAGCTTGTGAAATCTTATTTTTGGAGGTCCTCAATATCCAATGGGATAGTTCTGAACAACCTGGTCTGATCTTATAGCTGACCCTGCATGAAGCTGATGGCTGGGTTAGTTGACCTCCAAAGACCACTCCAATATGAAATATTCTATGACCCGACAATTTAATACAGAAGAGAACTAAGTAATTGATTGATCTGCAGTCATGATTTATGGCTGAACAGTTGCTGCAGTGGGATTTAAATTCTTATGGTGCTTAGAATTTTGTAAAACCAAAAGTGCAATTATTGCTGTATTATCTTCCTTTCACTTGACTATAAGTTATAAATTTTTTCTGCTGTAGTTCTGTTCGCTGAGTATGAATGTATGTATGTGTGTATTTATTTATTGTCATGCTCTCAGCTAACATCAAGGTTCCATCAGTCTTGGATATAGCTGTGCTATATGGAGAGTATTCCTTCGGCTGAGGTATAGGTATTTCAGCAGGCAAGCCCCTTTCTTTCTTATGTGCAGTGTGCATGTAAAGGGGCTCTGCTCTGATAGTTTCCTGCTGTAGAGTATGAATATTCCTATAGTGTAGCGTGGAAAAGTGACTAAAGATGAGCCTATAGAGTCAGGTTAGGAGACAAGATGTATTTGCTCAGGGTTCCACTGTAGAATTATCTTGATTCTATGTTCATCCCTGTAAATATGCTCTGCAAACCAGCCTGAAATTGAAGAAGTTTCTTCTACTGCCAGATGGGTGTAATTAAGTTTGCACTGACATGGCATACAAGAAAAAGATGAAATTTTGCTCTCTGGGACTATATAGCATATATTCTAGACATTTGTGGAATCAAGACACTGGAAATGATCCTTATGAATCCTATCGGCATATGTGAGAAGTACTACACCTCAGCCAAGAGAAAATCAGTATTATCAACATAAGCTTCATCAGTTGATCTATACTGCAGTAAAATGGTAGGTTTTCAGTAGATAAAATCAAGAAAATAAAGTAGTAACTATAAAGTAAAACCATTATTATCAATGTAAGCTTCCTCAGTTGATTTACGCTATAGTAAAGCACTTGTACTATTTCCATTTCCTGGCTGGATAACTTAAATGCGTATTACAAAAGAAGAAACATCTCTGTTATTTGCAGCTGTTGTGGTTATGTGATACAGGGGGCATGACAACAGTTGTGTGCATCGTCATATTATAAACAAAAGTGTGTTCAGAAAAGTGAGGGGTGTAGAGGGGAGACTATGCTCTGTACATAGCAAATTTAGCAGATCAAGAACTCAAATTGGGCCATAACTGTAGAGAATCAATAGGTACTCTTTGAACTGTGACTCGATAGTACTGCAGTAATCCTTCTAGATATTCACCCGTATATAAGGTGCCCAATGAACTGTGATGCATGTGTCCGTTATGGATAGTACAGCATCTGGGGATTCACTCTACGCAGTGACATGTTGTCCTAAGAAAGTCTCTGCTGTGTGCTGCAGTACTGAAGAGCTCCACTCCACTAACAGTTCTTGTCTAAATACTCTCCTTTTCCCTACCAGAAGAAAACAGTACTTGCAGTGTTTGCAAGGAGAGCAGCCTCTGAGTGAGGGAGCATGTGGCAGGCTGTCAGCAGACAGAAGGAAGGGAAAGTGGCATGTGATAGGACAACAGATAAAGCAGAAGAGTGGAAAAAGTCACGGGAGCCAAGGTTTATTGCCCAACTTGGTAAAGTTCATAGGCATGTTCTTATATGTTGTATGTCACACAGAGGCACTCAACTCCTTATAGCAACCAATTGTAATCTCTTATTTAATTAATGATTTGCCTAAGACCTTTCTCAGACTGCCACTTTATTCATGCTGAGCTACTTGGATTTCACTGTATTAGTAAAATACGCCTCATGCAAGCAATATCCAAATAAAGTGATAGAAAAGACCGTTGGCTTAAACACAGGGAGCTATGAGATAAGTCTTGGTATCTTGCAAGTCAGGAAGCCTGCTTCTGTGTCCAGCTTTGTCACTCCCTTTCAAAGAAGCAGCTGTCCTTCTCATTTTTCCTGTGTGTAAAAGCACTTCATTTTGCTCTTCAAGCTCTTTGCTTGATGCAGTGGGTGGTTGTTTTAGACAAACATTTTGAGTTGACTTCTTATAGAGTAGAGAAGACCTCTTTCTAGAAGGACACATTTTTGTTGTATTTTAAGGAATCATGTATGTGTTTGGGGTCTAATATTTCTTGGGAAAATCCAAGATGAGGAAGGCGAGACCCAGGCACTTCGAAAGTCTGGTATTCAGTGGCAGTACAAGTTTTGTTAGTGTGCAGACAGTAACAGGGAAACATAAACCCACTTGCCTGATGTCTCTAGTTGCTGAAGGCCTTCCTCTCTGCAAAGAGTCAATTTACTTTTCTTTGTTCCCTCCTTATTTTACATGGGTTATCTGACAACTTATTTCAGGATTTGGTACGTTTAAAGGGATTGATGTTGTCTGCTGTACTGTTTTTTGTAGATTAAAGTACCATTATTTAAGCTTTACAACTAAAAATACTCTTGCATATAAAATATTTTTTAAGCCAATCTCAATGTGTCAGAAAACTACTCTGAGGCAGTATGTGTAGAGCAAACAGCAATCAGTGCAATGAAGGTAAAATTATGTTCTAAATCTCCGACTGAATCACTGTCCCAGAAGTGAAGAGAGTTTAGTTCTTAAAAAAATAATCAATAAAAGACCTGTTTTTATTAATGCTACCTGGATGATTTTCAGTTGATTTGAAAGCAATTAATAATGGATTTCCTCTTCCTTTCTTTCCAATGTACTAAGGATTATTTTAATTAATAATAATATTCAGCTTAATTAAACATATTTTAAAGACATTTAATATGTGTGCTGAAAACCTTCACGCAAAGAATATGGAAAATCAGTCTGGAGGGTCGTGAACAAAACCAAGAAACAAGCTAAAGTTAGGTGTTTTTTCAGTTCAGAAACATTTACTTATTTTATGGTTTTGAAATGCAATTAAAAATTTGGAAGAAAAAAGTATATGGTACATAAAATATAAGGTACTATATTTTCTTTTCATACAGTTCTCTTCCTAAATACGCAATGTGGAAAAGAATGTATTTGTTCTAGTTTAGAAAGAATGCTGTCAATTAAATAACTCATAATAATTGTCTTAGGACATTTGAAGAAAAATGTAATCTATGAAGTAACCTGATTTATTTTAGTCTGTTTGCTGGGCTTTATGAAGTAATGACTTCCAGACCTCTTTTGCTCAGTTTAAAGTCACATCACAATACTTGGTGTGTTAGTGAAGTAAATATCCAGTATAGCTCATAAAGCAATGGAAGTCGAGATAATAATATAAATCTAACCGTATGCCTTCTGTACAGGTTCCTTGGATAAACATGCTAGTCAATCTCTTCTAGATAATTTATGGGAACAACAATTTTGAACCTTTTACTTTTGAGAATTTTGAAAATATTACTTTATGTTATTACAGTCTTGGAAGCTCTGAAGAAACTGTGTTGACAAAATCAACCAAATACGAGAATCTATAATATAGAACAGGAAGACCTACTGAATGACAGAAAAATATATTACCAGTTAAACCATTCAAGAAACAGATCCATATTTATCTTAAGAAAGGCTGTGTTTTTCATGTGGAAATCATGTGTGTGTGCATATCTGTACTGTCACTACATTTCTTATTCATTTTCTTCTTTGTTAGTTGTTACATAAAATGCTTCAAAATATTTTCTGAGTAACATTTTTCTTCTGTAAGTGAGAGTGTAAATTTTGGCAAAGTTTTAGCTCCAGGAATCCTTGGCTTAAAACTCACTTTGCTCACTATTGATATAATTCAAATAAGTATTTTATGAGCTATTCTTATTTCTCTAATTTGCAGTGAGGTCCAACTCTGAAGTTAGTTTATATAAAGAATAAACTGTGACTTTCAATGCTTACCCAGAATTGACAGCTCAAATGTCCAGTTAAAGTTCCAGGCCTGGTAGTTCAGGTCTTAGCAAGAAGTTAAAATCTTGGTCTCCCTTTAAAACCTTTTTTTGTTCTAAGTCAATATCATTGTCCAAAATTGAAGCTCTAGTCTGCTTTTTTCCTGGTTAAAATAGGATTTCTGCTTTTATTTAAGATGTAAATAACCATGGTAGATTAGCACATGTCAGATGTGGGGAAAATGTTGCCAGTTTCGTATAGTGATATGAGAGAAGTCTGTCCAGAGCTCAGTGCCTGTCCTCCAGTGTAGAGATGCAGTCACATGGGGTTTTACAGCACAGAGTCTTATCTTTATTTTGTTAACTGTTTGTGTTCATATGATTTTATTACACAACTTTTTTTAACTCTCTGAACACTGTGTTTAAGACTGTGTGTAATTGTTTTGGTGGATCAGGTGTTTCAGGCCACACAGGAGTGGAAAAATTCAAGAGATACTTAGCAGTTCCTAGGTTTTAAAAGAGAAATCACAATCATGTAAGTATACTTCTACAAAAAAATGGATAATAGCAAATACTGTAAATATTCACAAGTAAATTACCACAAATGGAAGGAAAAAGTGTTTGAATATCCATATAGGTATTTTCTATAACCACAGCTCATATCATATCATAAATCCCCATAACTCAGGAGGAAGCAGTTTACAACCTGCTGTGCCACCTGGACACTAAGAAGTCTATGAGACCAGATGTGATCCACCCAAGAGTACTGAGGGAGCTGGCAGAGAAGCTTATCAAGCCAATCTCCACCATTTATCAGCAGTCCTGGTTAACAGGGGAAGTTCCAGACAACCAGAGACTTGTCAATGCCACACCCTTCTACAACAATGGCTGGAAAGAGGATTGAGGGAACTACATGCCTGTATGCCTGACCTCGCTGCAAGGAAAGGATATAGAGCAGTTCATCTTGAATGTGCTAACCAGGAATGCGCAAGTCAACCAGGAGGTCGTGCCCAGCCAGCATGAGTTCATGAAAGGCAGGCCTGACCAACTTGTTTTCCTTCTGTAACCAGATGACCCACCTATAGGACATAGATGTTATCTCCTAGGGAAGATGGCAGATCATGGCTGAGATGGGTGTACTCTTTGCTGAGTAAAAAACTGCCTGGATGGCTGAGCCCAGAGACTTGTGGGGAGCGGAGCTGAATCCAGCTTGTGGCTAGTCATAAGCAGCATTCCCCAGAGCTCAGTTTTGGGTCCAGTCTTTATCAGTGATTTGGATGTGGGGGCTGAGTGCTTCCTCAGTAAGATGACATCAAATTGGGCAGGAGTGTCAATCTGCTCAAGTGTAGGAAGACTCTACAGACAGAAGTGGACAGGCTGAACTGATGGGCCGAGGCCAACTGAGGTTTAACAAGGCCAGGTGCCAGGTCATACACTTGGAATCAGACATAGGAGAGGAGCAGATGAAAATATAGTAGTGTGGATGAATGGATGGATGAACTGCCATACATGATAAGCTTAAGCTGATCATGCTCTGGTGGTGTTCAGTCCATGTCTTTTCTCCCTCAGTGCATTGCCATGTGATGTAGAAACAGAGCTTCAGCATCCAACTGATGGTACCTAAACTGACAAATGCTGAGTTATGATACATGAGTGGTGGCTGCCAGGTTGGACAATAGGCACTGGAACAGAACAGAGGAACTTCTCCAGAACTGAAAGACTGTGATACTGCAGCGGAGCTGAAGAGGGAAGCCTCAGCAGCAACAGGTGTTAAAAGATACCTCTTCTGCTGATAGTGCTAGAATTCACAATACAACACATCCTCATTACTGGGGTTGGCAATTATCTTCTGAAGATAAAGGTTTTCATGTTGAGTTTTTCAGTTTTCATCTACTTGGGTAAATGATTCTTTTGATTGTCATCTAAACACATGGCAGTGACTCACTCGAAAAGTATGCTGCTGTCGTGATCTCTGTCACTGCTTAAGAAAAAGCAAATTCATGTAGCATTTTTTTATTAAAAAAAGACATCATGACTATTTTTTCAAAGTTCTTTGAGAATCAAGAGTTGTTTTATCACTTTGAACTTGTCTTGTTCTAAGTTTTGGGTTAGGTTATAGGTTGGATTAAGATAGCATGCATTTTTATATGCCAAAATAACAAAGGATATTATCTATGCTGTTTGTTCTTAGTAACATAGTTCCAATTTATAAGTTTATTCTGTTTGATTAGTAACATAAAAATGCAGAGGAACACAGGAAACCTGTTAGAAAAAGTTATCTGTCTTTACAGAAGTGAATATTTTCTTTCTTAAAAGTCAACCCTTAGCCTTGTCATTTAATTTTTATTAATGCTATAAAATTTTGTCATATCATCCAATGAAACACCCATTATACATCTTTGAGTGTTGATTTAAGTAATAAAATAGTGAGAGGCATATTTGTTCTGCAATCTGTCATTGTGTTGCAACAGTGTGGCATAGTTAAAAGAGGTCTTGGATTTAATATTCTGTGCCACTATACATGGACAATTTGTTCAAGCTATTCCATGTTTCAGATGGTCCAACTGGGAAGTATTCAGCTTACCTGTTTCATGGTACTATAGAGATAAATAGGTTTTCAGTGCACAAAGGAGCTTTAAGAGTCAGAGAGAAGGTGGAGAAGGCAATGTTATGTTTAAACCGCATTGTATAGCTGTTGTTCTAAGTGCTAAGAAAGAAAAAAATTATACCCTGCAGAGATTTTTCTTGCTTTAGTCTTCTTCTGTTATACTATTTACTAAATTAAAATATAAATGAAAAACAACGCACCCCCCAAACTATTTTGCGCTTCCTAAATTAAATAAGTTTTTATTAAACCACCATCATGGAATATGAATGATCTTAGGTCATTAGTAGGACTCATATTTCATTTATTATCACTGGTGCCTGCTGACCCTTACATTTGCCCATGCCTCATACCACATTTCAGTCAGTTCAAACTTCACCATCCCTAATATTACTACATGGATCCTGTGGTGATGGTCAGAGCAGAAGATAGATACTGTGTTTCTTGGAGCTCACAGGCTGGAAGTATATCATCTTGCTTAGACATTATATTCCTCCCTGTTCCCCTTTTTAGTAAGATTTAGGCTAAATTGTCCTATATTAAAAAAGAATTGACAAATTCTTTTTTTTTAAAAGAGGAACTTACATGTTATGTATATGTTTTTATATACAATAGATTTGTTGCTATACACTTTTCTGCTAAGTGTTATGGGAATGGATAACAGGTTATTTTCAGCAGTCTTTCCCAAAGACTTGTACATTCACCGCATGTTTTGAAAAAATACAGGCTGGCTCTGACATTCCAGTTTTTCTTACGTTTAAGTCTTTTGTAACTTCAGTCTCTTCTTTGTTTATAATTAATGAAATGTAGATGTATGTGAGAACAATTACGAATAGATATATAGTCTCATACTTTGATGAGGTCAGTCGGAATTCTGGAACTGTAGACACAAATTTGCAGCATGTAAAAATTACTTTCTTCATCCCTGACATAAAGACTTAATACTTAGGGTGGTTTACAAAAACTTCTTTATAACAAAATAGGAGTAGTGGATATATTTTGTTTATGTTATATACATATGATCACGTTATATACAAATATGTTTATAAATTTCTGTATATTCATAGAAGCATGCACCTATATAACTATGTAATAAATGAACTCCATTAATATTACAAAACCACTATTATGTAACAAAAGACTGGGAAGGAATGCGATAGATGGTGGATTCCAGGAATCTGTGCATTAATTTTACTGAATTTTTAAATTAAAGAAGAAATAACACAGTCTATAAATTAAAGCAGAACTGCTATCATCAAAAATATACTCCTTCTCTGTAGTTAGTGCTTCAAAGTAGGCAGCAAAATCCTTTGAAAGTTATTTACACTCAATTTTTTTTTAGACTGTTCTTTGACTGTGCATAAGCCTAATGTCTGCTTTTATAGTACCTAGTGCTTTAATGTGGCTCTGATTATAATTTTACTTGCTACAGATTGCACAACTGGTCATTTTTCTGCTTCCATTAGACTGTAATTTCCTATTCCTTTATGATGCATTAAGACAGAATAACTCTGATTACAGGAAAAATACCTGTAGTTTGAAAATCACAGCTGAAGAATAACAATAATTATAGTATATCATATGTGATCTAAATCCTACTTTTAGACATTATTTTTAACAGCAAGCTTTATTTTACTGAAATATTTGCATTCAAAACATTTCAAATAACATTTGCCAGTCATTCTAATTGCTAAAATAAACCAAGAAATATTAATATGATATTTATATTTATACTGTAGTTATACAGTATTTAATTTTATATATTAATTATTGTCATTTACAGATAAATGTGTTACTTTATAAAGGATGTTAAGGTACTTGAATGCATCCGGAGGCAAGCAACAAAGCTGGTGAAAGGGCTGGAAGGCATGTCCTGGGAGGAGAGGCTGCGTGCTCTTGTGTAGTTTGGAGAGAGGAGGCTGAGGGGCGAGCTCACTGCTCTCTACAGCTGCCAGAGGAGGGGAAGTGGAGAGGGAATGGTTCAAATGTGTCAAGGGAGGTTTAAACTGGGCACTAAGAAGCATTTATTTTCTGATAGGCTGGTCAAACCCTGGGACAGGCTTCCTAGAGAGGTGGTCGATGCCCCAAGCCTTTCAGCGTTTAAGAAGCATTTGCACAATGCTGCCTGCAACAACATGCTTTGGTTTTGGTCAGCTCTGAAGTTGTCAGGCAGTTGGAATAGATGATCTTTATAGGTTCTTTCCAACTGAAATATCTTATCCTATCCTATTCTATCCTGCTCTATTCTATTCTATTCCTATTCTATTCTATTCTATTCTATTCTATTCTATTCAGCCTGGTAATTATACTTTCTGGTGCGACTGTATTTTTCTCAGAAGTTTGAGTTTAAAATTACAAAGAAGTCATTGGAATTGCTAAATATGATTATGTGTATGCTAAACACATGGCTCTTAACCAGTCTGAGCTAAAAATAAGAGAGATCAAGGCCCAAATTATGCAGCAATCTAGCTGAAATCTAATTTAATTATGCCACTTTATACCAGAACTCCCCAATAAGAGAATGCAAGCATAGGGCAATGTACTTGAAATAATATAAGATTTTTATATTAATCATACCTGACATATTTAACTTATTTTTACAAATATGTCTTGAATAATTTATAGTCTTAAACTAGAACATAAAGGTCATGACTGGTTGATATGCATTAAACTGTGTCAGCTGCTGAGACATTTTCAGGGTAAATAAATATTTCCGTGTCAGAATAACCTGTTCTCTCCTAAATTACGTTACAAATACCAATACATCAGAGAAATATTCTAGGTATAATCCCTTGAAATACAGGCATAGTGCAGAAGTATTTACTGACAAGCAAGAGAATTCAGTGACCTTTAGTTTAAATAACATGGTTTCCAGACAAAAACCCACACTAAAACATATACTAGATTATATTGTTGTTTCTGTTTTGCATCTTTAACCTTTCTTTCCTTGATGAAGAGATTCGAGCAGTGCTTATGGTGTGTCTAAGAATTACACCTTATTTTGATTAAACTTTTTTTTTTACTTCAATACAATTTAAAGATTACTCAAATTAATAGATAATCCTGTCTGAGTACAGATAATTCTAGCAATGTATTGATGACAAAGGTGTCTTTTTATCATAGAGAATGTGTACTCTTAATTTTTTTTCCACAAAGAAACTAAAATAAATAAAACATAGAAAAATAGGTTTTTCTGGCTCTTGTAAGAATACTTAATTAAAGGTCAGCTTTGAACAAACTGGAAAAGTCATTCAAAGTCTAGAAGTCTTGGAGACAGGTTTTTCATGTCACAAGCTATCTGGATGCAGTGGTGGACTCTCACGCTGGAAAAAAACCTTCCAGCACCTGATGTCTGATAAAATCATCTTGTGCCACTTGTCCTTTCTCCAACTTTCCGTTTAACTCAAAAACATCTTGAACAGATTCATCTTAACATATTGAAGATGACAGAAAAAATGACACGGAACATGCTGGTCTTTAAATATTCTGGCCAGCAACCCTAATTTACTAATCACTATAAGTAGACCCAACAAAAAGAAAAAGCTAAGATGATGTGCAATTCAAAGATCTCACCCAGAGTCACTTGCCATCGGCATGGACAGGCACACCCTCTAGTGGGTGAAAAACTGGCTGAATGGTCAGGCCCAGAGGGTTGTGGTAAATGGAATTAAATCCAGCTGGAAACCGGTCACGAGCGGTGTTCTCCAGGGTTCAGTGCTGGGTCCAGTCTTGTTTAACATCTTTATCAATGATCTCTATGAAGGCATTGAATGTACCCTAGCAAGTTTGCGGATGACACCAAACTGGGTGCAAGTGTGCATCTGCTTGAAGGAAGGGAGGCTCTGCAGAGGGATCTGGACAGGCTGGATCGATGGGCTGAGATCAGTGGGATGAGGTTCAACAAGGACAAGTGCAGAGTCCTCCATTTCAGTCACAACAACCTCATGAAGAGTTACAGGCTTGGGGAAGAGTGGCTGGAGAGCTGCCTGGAAGAGAAAGACCTGTTGGTGTTGGTTGACAGCCGGCTGAACATGAGCCACCAGTGTGCCCAGGTGGCCAGGAGAGCCAATGGCATCTTGGCCTGTATCAGAAACAGTGTGGCCAGCAGGACCAGGGAGGTGATTGTGCCCCTGTACTCAGCACTGGTGAGGCCACACCTCAAGTACTGTGTTCAGTTTTGGGCCCCTCAGTACAAGAAGGACCTTGAGGTGTTGGAACACATGCAAAGAAGGGCAACGAGACTGAGGGGATTGGGTTTGTTTAGCTTAGAGAAGAAGAGGCTGAGGGGAGACCTCATCACTGTTTACAACTACCTGAAAAGAGGTTGTGACGGGGTGGGTGCTGCTCTCTTCTCGCAAGTGACGAGCAAGAGGATAAGAGGGAATGGCTGCAAGTTGCACTAGGGCAGGTTTAGACTGGACATTAGGAAGAATTTCTTCACTGAGAGAGTGGTCAGGGATTGGAACAGATTGCCCAGGGAGGTGGTAGAGTCTCCATCCCTGGAGGTCTTTAAAAGACGGGTAGATGAGTTTCTTAGGGATACGGTTTAGTAGGGAAACAGGCATGGTTGGACTCTATGACCTCAGAGGTCTCTTCCAACCTTATGACTCTATGATTCTATGATTCTATACATATTAAGGGATTGTTTGGTGATGACAGACATTGGAGGGCAAAGGAGTTAAAAGTGGAACAAAAGACAGTTTGATGGAGACTGTCCTGCAAACACAACTCTCAATGATTCTGTGTCGGGGGAGTGAACAGCTCCCTGAAAGGCACGAAGGGACTGTGTTGCTAGTGGAGAAAAGATGGTGGCATTCTATGCCTTCAATATATCACTGGTGAAGTTCTGCTAAAAGCACCAGGTGCTTTTTAAGCTAATCCTGAGAATCTTAAACTACCTACTTAAGGTATGATATACAAATATCCTAGAATTTCTTTAGGTGTCTTTGATGTCTGCTCCAGAAGACAGCATCTGCCATAGTCACAGAAAGGGAATACGGAAGTTGCCTACAGATCACTGTACAAAGAAACTTCCGGAAAGCTCTAAAGCAGGATTATGTTGCCAAGGCAGGAGAAAACTGTTTTAGCATAGACCGCACTGCAGACCATTACTTTTATTCTGCAGGTTTTGTAAAGCACACAGCTTCAGCAGCCCTCATGGAAGTTCTGAATGGAATTGAACTTCAGCCATGGTTTAGCTCTTCCAGAAACATTACATTTACAGTTTCATGCTTAAAATAGGTAAAATGTGGCTTGTTCTGTGTTGCTGATTGTCTCTTTTGCTTTTTATAGGTAATGGAGACTTAAAACTTTTTTATGTAGAAAGCATAAGCTGATAGTAGTTCTAATGAGCATTTAAGCACATTTTGCATTCTTTTATTCTTTGGAAATTTTGGGAATTTATTAATATTTAATAGGAACATTCCTGTAATTTGTTCTAAATTTGTTCCAAAGAGAAACTTCACCACCCATTTAACACAGAGGTTTATCACAAGGAAGAGCAGAGATGGAGAGTTTCTGGCAAGAGTGCTTGTGCTTATGGCTTTATAAGGTTCTTTATCCCCCCATTTTTCCCTTAGGTTTAGAGAATTACAAAACTGTGCTCCTAAAAAAAGGCCCAGAACAAAAATTTGCTGAACTCGGTGTTTTCATGAAGAAAGAATTATGTTTGTATCTCTCAAGAGCTAAGAGGTAGATAATCAGTGGATGAAGGTTTGCATAATATTGTAACCTGATAAAACTATTATGCAAATTTTTTCAATGCAATGAGCCACTAACGTTGAGATATTGTCAAAATGGTTGGTCAAACTTTTCTCTGTCCATGGATCCCACCTCATTCTGAATAATAAGGGCAAGTTAATTAAATACCTGTAATGAATATTAATAGAGAAAGCTGTCTTCAAAATGCAGAATAGGGTAGAAGCACAGAGAAGAGAGAAAACTGAATGCTTATAATTCTTATTTTATGAATAACGAGTTCTAGAGAGAAGCAGTTAATCCAAAAGATTTTTATGTATGTAATCAAAGCAGAGAAATAGGAAGAGGAATTTGCTCTGGCATTTCCAATGTGTCTCGACATTATTCTTTGTATATGTGATAATATTCAACTTGACTCTAAGTCTCTGAACTTTTGTTATACCTCAGTGTTTTTTCTTATCTCTGTTAATGAAAGGCAAAAATCGTTGAAGACCACACAAAGATGTAAAAACTTTAGTACAGATGTAGAAAAAGCTCACCAAAACTAAACCAAACCAAACAAAAAAAACCCACACCACAACACCTCACTTCCCTAAAAAAAACAACAAACAAACACCCCCCCCCACACCCCCCCCCCCCCGTTTATCATAGGGCAAGAACACACCTATTATATTTTTAGGCTTTGTGGATGGAAGAGGCAGTTCAAAACACTGACAAATTCCAAATACTCGTAACAGTCACTAACGCCAAATGAAACAAGAACTGAAAGACTGTTTGTGCCTGCTTGGTCTATGGATGAAACAGCTCTGCCTCATTTTTTCCTAATAGGCATTAAGTCTCCCAGCATTAGGTTTTGCTCTCTTGCGTACTATCCTTTTCCCACAGTAAGTACAACCAGTGTTTGTTTAGTGTCTAAATTACGAAGTACACTTCTGGAGCTTAAGGAGACTTTCTGTCAAGTCTGAAGTTAAGTGTTTCTAAGATTATAATTCCTTGTAATGTTTTATAAATCTATGATTTCTTTCTGTCTCTTTCACTCAAAAGCAGGTTGTTCCCATCCTCTTATGCTTTACCAGAATTCAGAGCCAGATATCATCATTCCAAAATTATTTTCGTTTTAGTAAAAGTTTTATTCTTACTACAGTAATTTCAGTTCCTAATAAATGGCATTATTATTATTATTATTATTATTATTATTATGCACGGGAAACATTTTTGATCTCTATGAAGTTTAAAAAATAAAAGAAAAAATAGTTGCTGTTCTTGTATGATCACAGGACTCTGGAAGCAGAAGCTTTAAAAACAAAATATGATGAAACTCAGAATATTATGTTTTTTCAGGACAGAGATGCAGAGGCACAGAGTCATTTGAGCGTACTGCAAAATAATTTTATGTTTTTCTGACTTAATTTTTTCGAGACAGGCTTATTAAAAGTTCTTGCTGCCAAATGCTGTTTGCTTTCACCTTCAAAACTGTATGCATTAAGAATAACTCTTGAACACTTGAAAATTATTTACATGTAGTATTATTCCTGTCAGTGGTGCAATGCTAGACAAGGGTGAAAGGGGACAGCATGCACTCAGCAAATGAACTCAAAGGCCTGATGTAACATGTTGCTCAAAAACTTTGGTATAGTCTAAGTTGGTGTGGATGAAGTCTAGTTTAACAGGACTTGACAGTAAGGGGATTTATTTCTGCTAAGCTAACTTGACTAAGTATACTTTACACGCCTAAATAGTTATTATTTTCAGGATTACTGTCAGAACCTTTGTTTCTCTGTTTTGTATTTTGAGATGTTCCAACCCTATAAACTATGAACTTCCTACATTCCACACAGTCATAAGCATCTTGTTGATGTCTTGAATAGAAAGCTTCACTGACATGGCTTTATTGCTGAGGCTCTTCAGTCTTATGTGCAGACAGGCTTCAGTGGAAATGACCTGCAGCAAAATGAGATTTTCTTCAGTAGCAGTGGGCCCCTGCTTATCATACCATATTTCCAACTATACATGTCTCTGACTGACAAACAAGCAGATGGACACTGACAAAACTTGTTTGAAAATCTTATCTCTTTTGTACAGATAGGCTGTGTGTCTGCCATAGGCCATTTTTTTCTTCTGTCCCTCCCTGTTCTTTTCTCTAATATCAAATCAAATAAATGAGGCCACCAAAACACGAGAGTAAATCTTTTCCATAAAAGAAATACAAAGAAATTGTTTTAGTAATAACAGGTGTTTCTTCTGCTGAGATATTATTTTACTGGACATTTCAATGATACTTTCTTATTATTGACAAACTATGACCTACTGAGAAAGAATTGACCTGTGAGTATGAGAATATACACAGACCTAGGTCAAAAGTCTTAATGCCTTAACATTCAACAACACCACCAAAAAAAATTAGGAGCAGTTCTATTAATGTGGCTGGCCAACCTCCAGCCCACAGTTGGTATAGGCTTAGCCAGCTCAGAGCATAAGCAGGAAAAATTAAGGTCTGCCTGGCCTTTTCCTCAAAGACTTAGCCTAACCTCCTTTGACACCTGTCAGTCTCTTAACTTCTAAATTAGCTTTCCATCTTGGATCACTGAAACTACATCAAAACAGCAGCAGCTGCAATCCAGAATGAATATAGTCCATATATTTTACCAAAGACTTTGTCTGGTTTCAGTAAGTTTCTTATTCTGTAAGTGATTTCTGATGTACGGAGGATTGTCTTTTTTTGCTTTATTAGTTCAAAGGGAAATGATATATGCGTAAAGAAGGAGACCCACTGAATCTGGTTTTCTCTTGTTCACAAGGCATTACTATTATCCCAGGAACCATTTTGGAAAACACATCAAATAATTAAACATTGATTATCATTGGCTATTCTTCTTTCTCCTTAGGAAGACAAATTAAATAAAATTGTCTGTGTTATGAAGTAAAGTATTTCTTATACAATCAAAAAAACCCTGAAGTAATGAAATTTAGTTTCAAAGTTTGTTAAAATTAAATGCACACAGATGATCTGTTAGCTAGTTACAGGATTAAACTGAAATATTATGTATGTCTCCTCTAAACCTTTTAATGATTATGATTTTAAAATATTAAAAATAGGTATGCAGAAACATGTAATAATTATGCATTTCCTGCATTTAGTTATTGCTGTTATCTCACTGGTTTAATACGGGCAGGGGTGGCTATGCTAGCCATTGCATATAAATTTAGTAACAGGTAGTCCCTGCACTCCATATTTTTAAGGGAAATAAGTAAGAGAAAAGGAGAATCACATTTTCTGCTTTAAGGCAATTGAATGAGATACAGAGAATGAGGGAGAATACTGGGTTGAGGTAAGGGATTGCTAGCATTTTTTGTCAGATATCATCTTCATTTTAAAAGCACTGCCCTTCGGCTTTTATTTTGTCAGCACAGATCTGTGTTGGTACTAAAGTGGACATGAACGCTGATGGCTTAAGATCACAAGGACAGTACAATTAGACTTTGAGTTTTTTCCCCAGGAAGTATACACACTTCAGGAACCATCCTGATCTCATAATGAAGTTCTTAAGGGTACTATTTTGTCCCAGGATTTGATCCATGACATGAGATTTTACCTGCCCTGTTTGACAAACTGGAAAGGTACAAGGCCTGAGGAGACCCTTTTACCCAGTTCTCAGGTTGTTGCGTGACACGAATCACTGAATGACTCAGGATTTTTGACTTGACAGAGGCCTTTCTGCATCTCATGACAGAATGGACGTGTCCCTCCTATTATGATCCAATGCAGAGTTCTGCTTTTTCCTCTTATTCTGAGTTCTCGCCTTGATTAGTTTTATGAGTTAGACTGCAGAGTTGTACAATAACGATTGTCAGAGTTTTCTTTCTATTAAAAAAATGGTAAATTTATTTGAAACATGTAAAAATGTTGTTTGTTATTTTTTAGGACACAGCAGGTCAGGAGAGATACAGAACAATTACCACTGCTTACTATCGGGGTGCAATGGGCTTCATTTTAATGTATGACATCACAAATGAAGAGTCTTTCAATGCTGTGCAGGACTGGTAAGTAAAACTTGGAATTTGTGTTAACTAGTACAGAAGATATTTAATATCACTGACCCGCTGTGACAGTGTAATTTATTTTTGAATACTTATTTCCAAGAACGATGCCCAAGTATTCCTGTACCCAAATATATAGTGGGGATTTTTGGGGAGAAAGACAATGAATACTTTAAAATGTGTTGCATATAATTCATTTTAACCACTGCATTTTCTGTGATTTCAGTTAATCTGTGTTATTTACATCACAAAATGCAGAAACATGCTAGTGTGGAGAGTAGCTGTTAAGGTACCTTAAAGTGTTTCCCTATTTACATAGAATCATAGAATCATATGGTTTTGGTTGGGAGGGACTTTAAAGATCATCCAGTTCTACCCCCCATGCCATGGACAAGAACACCTTCCACTGGATCAGATTTCTCAAAGCCCCATCCAGCCTGGCCTTAAACACTTTCAGGGGTGGAACATCCATGACTTCTCTAGGCAACCTGTTCTGATGCCTCACCACCCTCACTGGAAAAAAATTCTGCGTAGTGTCTAATCTGAATTTCCCCTCTTTCAGGTTAAAACTTTTATCCCTTGTCCCATCACTGTACTCCCTGATAGACAGCGCCTCCCCATCTTTCCTGTAGACCACCTTAAAATACTGGAAGTCTACTATAGGGTCTCCCTAGAGCTTTTTTCATGGGTAAAATGGGATACCATGTGTGGCGGTTGTCTTAGCTTAATTTTGTATCATGTTGCTTTCAGCTCTAGCTGGTTGTATATTATGTTGTCAATCTTGTGCCTCCAGTATAAAATGATGAGCAAACTTCATCAGAATAGCAGAACCTAAAATGGTTGGTACTTACATTACCTTCTATTTTATGAATGTCAAGATGTCTTCAAAAAAGTAGTCTTTTTAATCAGACATGTGGCAGTCAGGATCCAAACAATCTAAGGCATTTTTAAGTCAAGCTGACCCAAAAGGAAAGCTAGAGTTAATTTCAGTGATCTTCTCCTTTACGAGTTGTTTTAATATCTGAAAGCCTCCTAGCAGTGCTCTGAGTGATATGAATAACATTTGTCATGTGTGCTCTATGTGCTCTCTTGTGTAGTGTTCCCATAGGAATACTGTATTTGAGAGAGGATTTTGTTCAGAGTTTGAGTGATTTGTTCAGCATGTTTCTTCGGCTTTTTAAATTTTATTTTAAGGTATGCACTACTGTTTACTTTTTTCCAGACAGGAAAGTTCAGAAACATGTTTCATGATTGAAGTGTGATCTGTGATGCCCATTTCTAATGGGAATTTTTTCCCAATCCTCAAACTCTTCAAGAAAAAAGATTTTTTTTCAATCTCTTCTACTTTTTATTGTGGTACAAAATGCCACTTAACCCATAGAGCACCTTCCCTCTCTACACTTGCAGATTTTCTTGGTCTGTGTATGCTGAGCCGGCTCTTTCACCACTCTGAAAACAAGAACTGAGAACCTTACCTTGATTCTGCTCTACAGTAAATGGAATCTGGGGTTCCCAAACATTTTCTGTGTAAGCACCAGGCATACAGAGGAAAGGGGCAACTCCAGTGTGTCTCACCTTCTCCTCTCCATCAGTTATGTGCACGACTCTACAGTGTATTGCTCTTATGAGCATGTCTTCCCATTTACTAGAGAATCGGTGAGCTTACATGACTAGTATAGACAAGATAACTAGCATTTGGAGAACTGAATTTGTCCAAGAGGAGTCTGTGTTTGATACTGAAAGGGGAAGATTTCTTTACTGACTGTGACTTGTTTTGCCAAGGGAATGTTCTGCCCGCTTTTGTATGAGCTGGAGGCATCATGCTGAGTGCTTGCTATTACACATTTCTAAGTAATGCTCTGTTCAACAGCATGAAAAACTATCTCCTACCTAACAGGAGATTGCTGAAAGTGTTGTGCATAGATGCCACGGTGAAAGTTTAGCAAAAAAAAGGAGTATGCCTTGCCTCTCTACTGAACCCGCACCAATGGCTGCCAGCACCAATCCATCCTGGGCCTACCAGCTGATGCACTTTCTTGCTTTGCCTTTTCTGATTCTATTGAATCCCTGGGTTAATTGGGTGATAATGGCTGTCTTGCACCAACAGTAATCTGCAAATCTCATTGCCCCATCCTGGCAAACCAGATGGCATACCATATATTATTTATTTTCCACTAATAAAAAGGTTCTTTTACAGCAGCTGTAAATATAAGTACTTATTAATAATTTTCCCACCTGTTTGTTTTCCAGCCTCCTGCATCTGGTATGGTTGGTAATCTTCATATCTAGGTGGAAATTAACTAGGCTTCATGCTAATTTAAAAAAACCAACAGTGTAAAATGAAACAAGAAAATATTTAAAAGCTATGGAGCTCTTGAATAGGTTTGTGAAATTGGATCTTTCCATCATTTTTATCTGAAAGCTATACAACAACTTGGCAGCTACTACAGAAATTTCGTGGACGGGAGGGATTGTGTGTTTATGTTCTAAGAGCTACTGAGCAGTCATCTGCATGGTGAAAGGGCTGACAGAGAGACAGAGTGCCTCACCTGTCAGGATGAGACAGATTTGCTTGTTATTTTTATTTTTAATTTCAGGAGCTCTGTTACTACCCTGCTGTTCTTCCTCTGGTTTATTCCTCCTGTCTCAGAGCTGATAATTGATTTTTATTAGCCCATGTTCCAATTTTGATAGTAAATAGTAACTGCAGCGTGCTTCTGAATGTGAGAGAAGTCAAAGAAAATTCACAATTACCAATACTGTAGAAAAGCAAGCAAGGGTCTATGCACATGTCTGTGCATTTGTGAAAGATATGGAGGGAAAGAGGCAGCATCTTTTAAGACTCTCGGGGGCTTAAAATGTTTTCTCTGTGAAACGTGCCTCTGAAGGCAGTGGTGCAGTTTTATATAAGTGCACAATGGGCCAAATCCAAGTTCAAATCATAGCAGCTTCAAGGCTCAATCTAGAAACAGCACTGCTATCAGGACAATCTACAGGTAACTTTTAGATCTGGATACAGGAGCTGATTGGTTTAAAATGTGTGTTGGGGTGATTCTTTAAAAGAAGTTTGTTCAAAGCAGCTGTGCTCATATTGAACGACATTTTTTTCAGTCTGAAACCTGACTGATGTTTCTCCTTTTTAACAACAGGTGGATAGCCTTGTTTCCACACACCATGGCTAGGTCAGCATGCAGGGATTCTAATGTGAGAAATTCTGTATTTAATTTGAGTATTAGCATTTCACATTTTTTTTTTAAAATCAGTAACTGTACTTTTATCTAAACCTTTTAGCAGTGATATATGTAACAGCTTAGTAGCCAAGCATTTGTCCACCACTTTGTAAGACTGAGAAGGTGTTGCCTAAAAGCTTAGTCAAATGACTTGAAGGCTCAATAAATTTCAGTGATACCACAGGCACTCCAATCTAATCTTCTCTAATTAAAATTAAAAAAATTAAAGATTACAAATGGCGGTAATAACAAAATCTGTAATCTAAATAGAGATTTCTTTTGAGATACAAAAACTTTTGTATGACAAATCTTGAGTTGGTGCTTATGATAGTTCAGCTGTAAACCCAGTCATTCGTTGCGTTCAGTCTCATCCAGAGGATGATGCTAACACTGCCAGTGCTCATGTCCTATAATTGCTCAGTCGCATCAGAATTGCTGCCTTTTAGGGTATATTCAGATAACCTGTGTTCTCTGAATAGCTGTGTTACCTGTAGGCTTTTACATGCATTAAAGCAGATGGTGTGTAAATGAGCCTAGCTTGGCAGATAGTTCAGAATGACCTACAAAACTAACAGGTCCATAACAATTTTTTACCATTTGGATGTTTTTGTATCACCTATAGACTTTATCAGCAGCTAGTCTAAATGCTTAAAAACTTTAATAAAATAATTGAAGAGTATTTCTCTTCAATATCAGATCAGACTCTGACCATATTTCCTCTGAAGAAAATGCCAGTGCCAGTAGTCACAGTGGTTAGCAGTGTTCTACTTTATAGATAACAGATTTTCAGAAGTTCACAGGGACCAACGGTTTCTGGTTTAATACAGTCAGAGTGGATGGATGTGTGCTGAAAATATGGCTGCTAGCAGAATCAGCAAATCAAACATGCTTTGACTCAGCAGATCTATGGAGCTCTGCCCAGATTTTGAAGCACTCTTTTCCAGGATGTTTTTTCCTTCAGAAATGCAGTTAATTCTGCAAGTGCAAGATGTGTACCTTGGCAGTAGTTTGGTGCATGTTGGTCATGCCACCCTAAAAAGATACAAGTTTTGGGATCAGATTTATTTCCTATAAATATGGACAACTTGTAGGGCATAATTTTCTGTCTGGCTGAGGTCTAAATTGGAAACTGGGAATAACAAAAACATCCCATTTAGCAGAATTGTTTGGATAACATCCACACATTTCAAATAACTAGTCGAGTTGAATCTAATTTTCATTTAAAATTCCTTCTTATTAAATCCAAAGGAGGAAAAAAGTGAGAGTGGCTCCATCCCATTTCAATGCGTATTTGTTTTAGTTCATTTATAATGACATAGTTGCTGCAGTCATTCCTCTTTTGTACTACCACTTATAGCATTTGTATTAGGTACTTTTAGACAGGATATTTCTAATGCAGTGTCTCTGGCTAGGTCAGTAAGCTATGATCTAAAATCCTGAAGCTTCATGTTCTACGTAGAAATCCTGGAACTGAAAATTTGCTAAGTCGACAGAGAGCACATTGTATATCGTTGTTTACTCTCACTTTAAGTTGCTCCTCTGCACCTGCAAACATTGTTCCAGCTTGAGGTATTTGTCTGGCAGTATCTTGATCATTGTCTGATGACTGCTGAAGGCACTGCTGTGGAGGGCTTCCTTGTGCAGGAGTTCAAAATTTGAGAATTCTACTTTGCTGAAGTCTGAGGTTCAGGGATGCTTCCTCAGGAGACACACAAGACTGAAGGAGCTAAGAGGCTTTGATTACTGCAGTTTTCAGACAGTTTGTGTTTTTTAAGCCTCTCAAGGTCTACAGAATCAGTTATTTCTGCATTTTTGGCTGAGGCCTACAGAACCTGGGAGGAGAGTATCCTAGAAAAATCTTTTATTGCCCTAACTCTTTAAAAAAATTAAGTATTTCTTAAAAATTATAAGATAGGTAATTTTTAATATCCCCATTGGAAAGGATTATGGTTTCACATCTTCTTAACAAATTCAGAAGTTCTTCCATAAAAGGTGCTTCTCTTTCCTCTTTTTCTCTTGATTTTTTTCCTGGTGTCATTTAAACAACTGCGCCATATCATTCTGCCCAAGCTCGCCACCTTTGAGAAGGAATCAGCTGGCAGAAGGTACATAAGCTGCTTCTTTTATGAAAGAGACAGAGGCTTAGGACATAGCAGGAAATTTGTGATTTCAAGAACTCTATTGTCCTGTGTTTATTTCTGTATTTCTGTAGTAACTATATACAGAATTTACTACTAACCAATATACTTGCAATGGCATGAAAATTAAGTTACTTTCAAATTAAAACCAACAGAATGAAATACTGATTGTGCATCCTTTGTCTGTTCTCATAACACACTGGAGATGATATTGGGTCTGGGCAAAGACAGTAGAAAGGAAACAGTAGCTATCGGGTGAGATCAGAGCAGACCCTGAGCTGTGCAATACGAATTCAGATTTAACAGAAATATGGGGTTCTTTTCCCTATAGTATGCATAGCTTGAATGAAATAGTTCAAGGCATCATTTGAGATTGTTTTAAAGCTATACCTTAAAGAGTGACTATGCTACTGTCAATCTAAGGTAACATTCAGAATCAACGTTTTAAAAATACGAGCATTCACTCTAACACAGCATTTGGCAGCTGTATTTACTGGATGTGCTGGTACTAGTTGTCATTCTGAAAACGTAGAAAAATTGTTTCATTTCTTCAAACAATTACCTTTTTCTTTCCTTTTTAGGATCTTCAGTGAAATATAACTTAGCAGCTAAGGCTGCATGCACTAGAAATTGGGGTGTTTTCTGTCTTCTATCATGTCTATTCTGTAAGAGAAGACATGATGGCATTTCTTGAATTGTCATTAAGATAAAAAAATAAAATTGCAAAATACATTAGCATGTTAATGGATGAATGTAAAAAGTCCTCAAGGCAAATTAAGCCTATTAAGTTAATGTCAGCACTGTTACATGCACTTCTGAAGGGCGTATGTTCCAAAGGATATATTCTTTTTGCTTCCACTTCAGAAATTTCAGACAAGCTATTTTGCTTTTACCTCTCAATATTGAGCTTACTTCTATAATCTAAGAAAAATCCATTATTTCCTGTATTTCAGGGAACAAATGTGGAAAGTGCTTCTAGGCAAATCTGGCCTGTGTCCTTCTTTGCCGAAACATATGACCTGACATGCAGCACAATTTGTTCGATTCTGCTGCACAGAGCACAGGCACAAACCCTGTGTGCCATTCCTCAGGCCTGTCACTGGGGCTGTGTCAGGACACAAGCTACATCACATCCACTGGTGATCCACGCACAAACCGAGAGTTTGCCATGCAACCTCCACACGGCAGTGCAGCTTAGGGCCGGTGGAAAAATATTCTGATGGAGCGTGCCAATATTAAATGCATTAAAGTGGCTTCATATAGACAGAGGTTTAAGCAGATTCCTTTTTTTTTTTTTTGTGGCATAGTTACAGTTTTCAGTAAAGCAAGTGCAAGAAGTTACACATTTGTAAATGGCTTTATGTCACTGGCTTACTTAAAACAGAAGAAAGAAATGCTAAAATGAGACAAATTTTAATCTGTGAAAAAAAGAGGGTGAAATTTAAGGATTAGTATTTCAAAGGAATCACAGTTTGATGTATTTTTTCATTTGTGTCTAAGTCTTTCTTCTGCACAATGTTTGAACACAAGGGGAAAGGAGATTGGTGTTCTTTACAGCAGGGGTGTCAAACTCATGACTGCCGCTGTTCTCCTGCTCCTACAGCATCATGCGAGTCACGCACTCTGCACACGTGACCAGCGCTGGCAGAAGCGCAGGGGCAAGGAGCTGCCGACGGGCAGAAACAAGGTGTCACACCTGATAGAACAAGGTGGAGGGCTGGATTCCTGCAGGCCATGAGATTTACACTCTTGCTTTACAGGCTTAGATACAAGAAATAAAAACACATTTTACAATTTGAAACATTATTAATTCATTTGCATGATATTTACAGCTTTCCCTGTTAAACCTCACTACTGAAAATAGACTTCTGTTATGCACAAAAATTATACTGAAACTTTTTTTCTTTTCACTTTTTATTCCTGTAAGAACAAAGGCTAGTAGCAAATTACATCATTTTTCTAAAAATAATTTTTTTTCTCAATCAAAACAATACCAAGACATTCATCAAAAATTTATTCTTGGTGCACAAATGTGTTTTAAAATATTTAAACTAAGCTTGGTATTCAGGTCAGTTTGCATGCATTTTTTCATCCATTATTTGGTATGGAATTCCTGATGTAGTAAACTGCGTACGGAAAACTTAGTTCTCTGAGATGACATCTTTTCCCTCAGAAATCTGTTATCAAACTTTGGCTTACAAATGACAAACTGGTGCAAGCTCAAGCCACTTACATACTTTCCAGTTTCACAGACCCACTCCAAAGTCTTCCACAATGTTTCTTCCAGCATATAAAAAAAAAAGTATCCCTGCATTTCAAGCTCAGAGGTGAGATACATCCCTAGAGATCTGAGAAGCAACATGTACTGCAACTTAATCTTCCTAAAAATATAAATGCATCTATGATGGTAGACAAGTGTTGCAAATAGTTTTTTTTTAACTACAAGTTTTTATAATTTTCAGCGGATCACTTCTAAGACTTATGACAGTCCAACAAAAAATATTCAATGTCATCCAAAATATTTGCTGGCTGCTTCAAGTTTTGGGTGTGCCAGAAAGAACTGTATTACCTTTGTTAACGGACATTGCCAAATACACAGCTGTAGGGTTTGCCTGGAAAACTCTCAGTGACAATAAACAGCATATGTAGGGTTTTTTTAAAGTTCTTCCTGATAACTTATCTGATGTTAGGCTAAAACAGCACAGTAGCCTGGACAACATTGCTTTGGTGGAGATACTTTCTTATTTTTTTCTACGAAATCCTGAATTTAAATATTCATATTATATATGGAAATTCATGCAAATCCTTACCTAAGTGGTTTTTGTCTTGAAAGAGTAAACCTTTGATTCAAAAGTTCAAACCTCATAATAAATGTTTTCAGTAGGTTTACTGTTAAAAAATATTCATATATTGTAGCAGTTAATCAGGAAAGACAGCTGTTACATTTTCATAACATTCTTCATTCTTTCCTATTTTTGTGTTCTTAAACCACAGAAAAACACAAATTTGTGAAACTGAAATTATCCACATGTGGTTCTTAGTCCTACTGCCCCTTACCCACACTCATTTCATTTATTTTGCTGTGATACTAAGCACTTCTGCAGAAGGTATTAAGCCCCCCTGAAACTCCTTCACTATAGGTGTGCCATCTTCTTAGGAGCTAGGCACCTGGATTCAGGGTGTTCATTCAGCTGCCCTCCACTGCATTAAACCATATAAGTGCTGCCAGTGGAGAGTCTGATAAGAAAAGGGAATAATTGCAGCCTGGACATAATTCTGTAAGAATATTCCATATCATTCTTTTCCCTCAGATTTGAGGTTGGGCAGCACTATCATGGAACTGCTGATAGCACTCACTCACCCAGATCCTGCTCAGTCACTGGTGGCTGAGTGGAGCTCCTCAGTGGAGCTAACGTCAGTAATATGCGTCAGGATTTCACGAACAAGATGATGTCACCCTTGCCTTCCACTGGACCTCAGTGGACTAGTGAGTAGCTTAAAAAACTGACTGTTATTTTTTATTATTTCAGCTCACATGGTAGTTGATTAGGAGTGCTGTTCACTATAACTAGGCATGACTTCTTGCAGCGTTGTGGATTGCAGCCTCTCTGTTAGCACCAGTTGCAGACTGGTAACTACATCTTGACTGTGACTGCACCTCCTCTATAGCCCTCACCCCTACAGATAAAGGCTACAGATAATTAACCTGGGGATTAATTTCTTCTCATCTTGTTAGAGCTGGGCAGTAATAAGGAATGCTGTACCACTCTTTTCCTAGGCCCATTTTCCTCTCTCAAAAGCCTGACATTCAGTCCTGTCTGATACAAAACCTCAAAAATCTAGTACTTGGGAAAACATGATGAGCTAGCAAATCCAGCCTGGCTACTCAGCTGGTAACTGAACTGAATACAAATAGTTTATTGTAATTGTGCAAATGCGACTGTGAACATAAACTCATTTTGTTGGACTGGAAATTTCACAGTGGAATTTCTTTGCACTGCTGTTGAGGCAATATAGGTACTCAGCCATTCAGAAAACTGCTGTTAAATAAAAGAGGGGTCTTCTGTTCTGTACCAGATCCTGCTCTTCAGGTAGGGCCACTGAGTGTTACACTGAGGTAGATGAAAGCAAATCAGATGATCAGATTAACATCTAAATGTTGCTCTGCTGAACTGCTACCCATTAATTAAACTATGCTAAGATATTTATAAGATTTTCAGTTTTGTCTGTTTTTTTCTTAATAATGCTTTTGTTTTAGAAAAAGTGTGGAAAGTGTCTCTGAGAGGCAAATCATGAGCTGCTAGAGTTTATCAGGAAGATAAACAAACTTAAGAGTGGCAGTATAACTGTATGCTAAAGGAGGTATATGAAAGACTTATTCCAGTATTCTTTCTCTTGATTTTTAAAGAGACACAGCCTGTAGCAAAAGAAACAAAACCTGTTATTTATTTTTGTCAATAATAAATGTCATAAGATCTTGCTGCAACGATAGCTTTTATTGGCTAAACAGTATCTAATCGACTCTTTTTATCTCCCTGTATGTGACAAAGCTACAGCATCGCTCAGAGGTCCCAAATGAAATCTCTGCTGCCAGCCAAAACCATGTGAGTCTTATCAGTGTCTCAGGAATGTCCCTAAACAGTTCCCACTCACAGCTCAAGTTGCAAATTTACTTTTTTCTCCATAGCCTAATACTTTAAATCTGTTATTCTTAACTTCAGAGGAACACCGTGACCCCCGCACCAAAATCAAACCCTGAGATTCGCTGAAGGAGCTGTTCCTTTGGGGAGTTTCAGATTTGCAGTTATCTTCTGTAGATTTGGATATATGTCAGTAGCACCAAAGGCTGCATTTCCATTCATGCTGCCTGGAGGTTATGCATTCAAAAAGCCAACAAAACCGAGATTTTGTGAGTCAGCAAAAAAACAGCGTACAGCCTTGTGGGTGACCTGAAGAAGTTTAACTCAGTTCCCTCTACCTATTCAGCTTCATCACCTCTGTTCCCCTTGAGCTGCTTCCTTTCTCTTGCTAGCTTCTCTTCTTTTGATTCCTCCCTTCCCTTGCATCTGATCTGAACACAGCTTGTTTAAATGTCAAGCATTGGCAGTATTAAAGGGACAATAGCGATATGAGACATAGTCTGTATGTGGGTTAGTATAATAAGTTTCATTCTAATTCAGCACCCTGATCAAAGTGTCATCAATATTCTTATACTGAAATCCAAACTGCAAAGTGACATGGCAAGGTGACCTGGTAATAGTGATTATTTTCGAAACAAAACTTAATGCCATTTAGATCTGGCCTGCAGAGTGTCTTTCATCCAAATATTGCTAGTCATTTACCATTAAAACTAAGATATTTGTAGTGAATGCTTAATGATGAATGTTTTCAATTTATTTTTTTTTAAAGGTCTAGTTTTGTGAGTCCCATTTGTTATTTGAGCTACTGCAAAATCCACATAAAGAACATTAGATTTTCAACAATGGAACTTTTGGAAATTTCAGTTTCAACAAAATCATGAACAGTGACTTAAAACAGATCTTAGAACTATTATGGTGGTTGATTCCAGCTGGCTGCTGGAGCAGATTGCATGGTATTCAAAGAAATGTATATTTCAACTTCTTAGGAAGCTCAGGACACAGATACTTTCTGAATAGAACATGCCTGGTACAAATTCAGCAGACCCATAAAAGTATTATATCCTAGCTCTGTCTCATTATTACAAAACCTCCAAAGTTACAGCCTCAACAAGGAGTTTACATCACGAAACCTGTTTTTATCATGTGCAGGTGTGACTGGTACCCCTTGCTCCCACCCCCGGTAATGCTGTTAGCACAATTAATACTATTTTATAAGGCAAACAGCCATTCTCTCTGACCAAGTTGGTCATGTATACATTCCATTTGCCCTCATTGTCAGGCCCTGAAGTCCTATGAACCAAGCAAACCAAACAGATACCTTCATTCCCTCCCTCCCAGCCTCGAGGTTCTTGGGTGCCAGGCTGATTACTCCCCTCCTTATCAGCCTTGAAGACTACAGGCACCACAACCAGGTGGTGGTGATGACTCCCTCACACAACAGGGAAGCGTAACAGCACAGCAGTTTTAAGTCCTAAGTGAGGAACCTGGACTGCAACTGCTGGTAGAGAGGGAGACCCATGACCCCAGTGTCCGGGGACACCTCTACCATTGTCTGCACCCCTCAAGGATTGAGTGAGTGACTGATTTTCTGTTATATGATTCTTGAGTCTAGATTATGACTGTTATATTGATACAGCAAATGATGTGTTAAGACAGGACCCAATCTGCAGAGGTTCTAAGTGATGAAAAACGGTACATTAAATTAAGTTAAGGTCTAAATGGCTAGAAATCATAAGTTAAGCTGTAGTATAAATTCTATAGTACACTTCTTATAGATTGTATTACATTGATTTTGCTTGTAGAAATTCCATGTCATTCTAATAATAAATTCTGTGCTATACTGATCATAAAATTCTTTTAACAAAATGAAGCTTTAATTGTAATTATGTTTTAGTGCCATCATCATTCTGCTAAGGATCATTAGAAGAACCTATGTCCCCTTAGTATCAGGTGATAGTACGTTAAAGACAAATAAGCATATATGAATTTCTAAGTTCGTAAATAGAGAGTTATTATAAAATAAGGAAGAAGAAGGGAAGATATCTTGTTAGTCCAAATTACAGTTTTGACTTCTATGCAGTGCTCACTCATGTTTCCCACAATACAGGAGGAATTAGGGCCCTTCCCTTTCTGGAGAATAAGTACGACAGAAAATCTTGTCTTCTATTTGGACCAGGGTTTTGGTGTGGTTTTAAAAATAGGCGTTAGCAGAAATCGCACTTCAGCAGCACCCGATTTCTTCAGACGTTGCGTGATACCCTTGCAGAAATTGCAGTGAAAACAGTGAGCCTTGGAGGACACAAGCTGCTTATAAAACTCTCCAGAGAGACCAGAAGAGGGATTTCCTTTCTTCTTTAATCCTTTTCTGTGCTGGCCACCAAACAATTGAGGGCCATGTCAGTGACTAAATATGTTGCCGTTGCCTTTGCAGTATAATGAAATGCTGCCCAGAAAGATGCAAGCTTGCTGGGACACCCCAACAAGATTCTGGGATAACACTGTTTCCAATGCTTAAACTAATCTGCTCTGCCCAAACCTGGATGTCACCCTGCAGTGCTCAGTTCATGCTAATTATTACTGCAAAGTCATTTTAATTCTCCCTGTGGCACAACACAGCACACATCACCTCAGCAATTTAGAGATTTTCATTTTAAGGGGTCAGACAGTGACAGCTCAGTGATCACATGGGCAAGTATTTCATCTGTATATTAGTGCTTCAACAGGAGATTGTGAACTATGGTTTCTGTAGAGCTGGGGAGAGGAAAGTATGAGGCCCTGAGTCTGTGTAAAACTTCTAGAAACGCTGAGTGAAGTGCAGAGAAAGAGATGCTGCTACATGTCAGGTCAGCTTATAACTCTACAAGGAATAACTGTGACCTTAATCCATCCTTTCATCTTTCTTGGTACCACTGGGATTTTTAAAAATACTGTTGAAATTTGATTCAGACATGAAATCACGAGTTACAGCTCCCAATATTTACAGCAAGGAAGGCTTTCAAAATCTCTCTGCTCCCCTCTACTTGTAGTCAGCCTGCTCTGCTGTGAGTTCACATCATAAGAGGAATCTACTTCCAAGGGGAAGAATAAATCAATCTATTTTATCTTGAATTGTCTCGTGTCACTTGCACTGTAAACCTCTATTTACAGTGCTTTGTTCACAGCAAGTGAAAAGAAAGTGTTGTATCAATTAAAAAACAATTGATAGGGAATAGACTTGGAAAACCATAATACTGACAAAAATTATTTCAGGCCCAGTTTGACAGAAGCAAGTCTGTGTGATGTCCTGAGTTTTCCCATATCTAAAATTTAAGCTCTGCTTTTCAGACTAAACAACAGAACTAGCATCTGTCGTGTGAGGTGGTTATTTTTCCCCTTGCTTCTGGAGGGCAAAACTCTGTAGGAAATCCATATTAAATGAACACATAAAATTTGCACTTAGCTATGTGTATATGTTAGCAGAGGCAAAGTGTACTAAAGGAAGCAAAAATAAATGGAAAAAAAATCTGTTTCAAAACTATCCTGAAGAAAGAACAGGACTCTAGGAGTTTCTGTTGCTCGTCAGTGAGAGGAGTCAGCATTTTACGCCTCCTTTGCTACGAACAAGAATGTAAAAGAACTGAAAGTTACAGCCTTTGGGAGAAAAGAAGAAAACAAAATATGAACCAGCCAGAAAAATGAGGATGCAAACCTCCTTTTGATGTAATATTTAATATCATTTCTTTCAGTTTCGGTTGCTGAGAGAGAATCAGCAAACACATTATGAAGGTCCAGTGACAAGTAACCCTCAAGAAAACTGCATTTGCAATTGGAAAAAAATAAATAAATAGACATAGCTTAAAATTACATGCATGTAAGCTGTGGAAAAGTCAAGAGAAATAATAAGAGACATATTTATATTATAAATTTAAATGCCCAAATTGAAATTAGCCATCTTAGCCTCTCTCCATATTTATTATAGTACAGCCTTTATAATCTGTGAGGTTTTTTCTAAGCTTTTAAAACTCAAATGCTCAACACTTTACATGGCAGTTAAAGTTATATTTCTAAGCAGATTTAAAGACATTTCCTTTGTATGTTAAAGAAAATCTGTATTGGTAGTCTATCTTAAACGCAAAAGCTTATTCATTTTTTACAGTTTTCACAAAGTTGTGTTGTCGACGTGTGTGAGTAGAACACAGAAAATATAAAAGTAACCAAGAATGATCAGGAAATGCTGCCTCAAGCTGAAAATTCATACAATGTCTGTTAAAAGAGGTTTATATTCTGGAAGTCAGGAGTGTTTAAATGACTTTTCAGTCTCCATGGAGACCCTTCACTGCGTTAGTTACTGCAGTCAGAGCTTAGATATACAAATAAAAGCATGGGTACAATGGCTAGAGGGGAAGTCTGGGTTTATCTGAGGTTGTTGAAGGGCATTTCATACTGTCTCCTGCAGTAAAATAGCGTTCTGGATCCAGTGTGTTACTAAGAAAACAAAATCTTATCTTTTCTTCACATTTAAGTTACGGATTTTAAATTTAGAGAGCTATTTCAGAGTCTTTTCTTTTGCCTTCCAAAAGGAGAGAATTTCCAGGGTTTATCTTTTCCAGAAATTTGGGGTACGTTGCAGGTCTCTTTTATAAGAGTATCTGAACTGCAAGCCTTGAGCTAAAGCTTAATTTGTTTTAATTCCAGTTCAATACTTAAATGGTCACAGCTTACATGAGCTGTCCTGCCAGTTTAATGTCAAAAGTTTCAGGGGGCAAAAGGGAACTGCATAAGGGGGGATGACGATACTGCAGCTCTCGTACAGAGACAAAAAGTTCATACAGCAAACATGAAATGCAGAGACAGCAAATGGTCTGTCTCCCCTTTTGACAGCATGGAAAAATGCCAAATGGAGAGAAAGGAGCGATCTTTAAAGAAGGGATCTGAAAAAAAGACATAGGTCCTCCAAGTCAGGCAAGGATAAGCATAGGTATTTGTCAAGAGTTTTAGTTCCTCTGGAAAGTAGATGTATTTCTAGTAGAGAAGGACAGGAAAGTGATCAGACATCCTTCAGAGCTTTCCTCGAGTCTCGAGTCAGCTTTTGCAGTAGGTGAGGGACAGCAGCTCTTGCTGAGAGGCACAGTCCCTGCAGCAGAAGCACGGGCACAGGGCTGCGGGAGGTATTGCAGGGACCTGTGGGAACCAGAAAATGTTGCAAATCAGAGGGAGTTGAGTGTGGGCTGGTCAATGAGGCCTCGTGGATCATCCCCCACTGCGTGAACACCTGTCTTCAGACTGTGACTGGTATGAAGCAAGAGGGCTCACACGTTGAAAATCACTGCTGCTGGAAGCTTGTCTTCATTTGGTATTTCTGCTATTGATCTTCATTTAATTCATATATCACCTCAGGCTGATTTCTCTCCTTAAGTCTTCACTGCAACTCTTTAAAAATCATTTCTCACTACTGTGTGGCTATATTCCATACCCTCTAGCCTACTGATATCTTCACTTTGGTTGGTGTTCTTAGTTTTTCTCCTGAGAGAAAATCTCCTTGAGATTCCTCTTCCAAATAAGGGGTTTATCTCATCTTTACTTAGCTGGCAAAACTCTTCATGGGACAGGATAAAGGAGGAAGGGAAAAGGCTTTTGCTAGGAACGAGAATGCTGCAGACTAAGAGCACTGAATAAAGTAAAAGTAGATTTGTAAAATATATTTAAACCCTTCTTGTAATGGTTCTGTTTTCACTTAGGGTCTGCCAGAGCCCACTAATGGGCATATACATATTGCTGGAAAGTCTCTGAAGCAGCTCTCTTGCATTTTGGTCTGATTTTAAGTAGTAAACTGCTGAAGACTTTTCTCACAGCAAAGGTTATCTTGAGAACAGTGCAGCAAAGACCAGACAAGGGTGTTTCAATATTGATCTGGTATATTCATAGCACATAGCTGAACTGATAATGACCATCCTTTCTCCACACAATTATTTCCTGAGTAGTAGGGGCTAAAATACACTTTCAAAGCACACTTAACTTAAAACAGGAGAGAATTGTGATATTCAGGAAGTGCTGGAATGACTTGGAAAAGCACAGTTATACTGTTTTATAGGCAATAAGCAGTACAAACACTGACAGCTCTTCCTCCAAGCATGGCCGATAGCCCACATTGCTTTCTGAAGGACGAATTTAAAGTACTAGAGCTCTTCCCATGAGTTAGAGAAAGGTAGTGAAAAATAAAGGCTTACATTAAATTATTGGGTAGATTAAAAGGGTTGTTTCCATGAGGTGTGCAAAGTGAGGGCAGCTGCACATAGTCTCCCATGTTCCTCTGTTGTGTTATTGTTACAGAGGAAGTGCATAAATTTACTTTTGTGTTTTCCAGACTAAATCTGCATTATATGCAGCCAGCTTATTCCCCAGCCATGGACAGATCTTGCCAGCCTGTTTGTACATAGTCAGTCAGACAGAACTGGTGGAGTATTTTGAAGTGTAAAGTTGCACTGTATTTACATGTTAGATTAAAATGTTATTGTAGAATCCCACAGATTACATGGGTCCCTACCACAACTTTATTCCATGTATGGTTTTGCCTTTGTTAAGGCAGAGGTCTTTTGATGTGCAGTAGTCTCACCAATATACAGTATGTTGAAAACAGTTTATAGATGTGACTTTAATGAATATGTTGGCAGTAAGGAATAAAAGTTAAGCTTTATAAGCTGAAAAATCTGTCAAGGCAAATTATAATATAGGCTTATTCTTATTTAGTAGAATACTTGAATCATTAGCTGTCTTGTTTCATGATGTGTATACACATCCATTTTGTTTCTATATTTGCTATGCTTATTCACCCTCTTAATAACACTTGTAGGGTTGTCAACATCAGTCTCTCCCACACTTGGACTAGCTTGAACTAAAGATCCTGATTTTAAAAAAAGCAGTCTTCTCCTGACACAAGGAGGTGAATGGTATCATAAATTGTCTATTTTGTTATCTGAGTATATTTTTATGTGGTAAGATTTGAAAAAAAGAAAACAAATTCAATACAATGTGCATGGGAATCCTAGAGGGGGATATGCTCATGAACACAAGTGTTTGGATTCTCTTTTAAGCATTTTATTAAGTCAAATAGTCAATACAGTTTTCATTACCTTCATTTTTACCCTATTGTTTTTTGGAGGGTTTTTTTAATCCAGTAGGCACTGTCATACTTTCCCAGGTATACTTAACTGAAAACTATTGGTTCATTTCATTAGTTGCTCTCCTTTTTGATTTTTTTGATTTTTACAGTCATGGCCACTTTCATACGCATCAGAACCTGCTGAAGAGAGAGCTGAAGTGCTCCACACTATTAAAAATACAGTTTAAAATGTCTTTTCCTTTCTTTTTTTCAATTGTAGCTAGGGTCATCAAGGATGAAATCAGCAAATCCTTCCTAATTCAGTGCCTGAGAAATATGAATGCTTGGAGTATTGCTTATTTAATATTCAGCAGTTAATTTGCATTTTTAGCATTTCCTTTGATGAACATTTCCTGGGATTTTTTTTTAATTTAATTGTGCACTCATAAAAAATCAAGGAAACTAAGCGAGTGGAAAGAGAGAATTTCTGTAAAGAATGTATGACTACCTTACTGTGGAGTATACGGTTTTCCTTCTGAGCATTAGCAATGCAGTCTGCTAGGAATGTCTGTTTTGCTTAGGATTTAAACAGGGAGGGAAAGAAGCAAAAGACAAAGAAAATGAGATAAGAGTCTTTTCAGTTAAATCAGGAGACTGTTGTGTTTTTCTGCTTGTTCTTTGTGCACGTAAATGTGCAAATTAAGATCTTTGGAGAATGTAGATTATTTCTTTGAGTCTTGGCTTTTGGGGAGATTGCTATAGAATAAGAAAAAAAGTGTAAATGCAAAATAAAAGGTCCAGATTAAATGGCTGTAAGAAAGTGTGGGTTAAGAGTATGGGTATTGAGAACCGTGCTTAAGAAAGATAGGAAAACATAGTAAGGATTGTTTCACTTTTTAGAAGAAAGAGAATTGAGAAATAAAATATTTCTGATGAGTTTTTAATCGGTTCAGACGCATTGGCTGTACTCATTCCAGCTATTTTCCATTTTGCGAAACTCCTGATGTCTTCACTGACAGCTGGCAAGTGATGTACATAATGCAAAAGAGCAGTGTTGCTCTGCTACCAGGCCAGGGGCAATTTAAATACAGAGCAAGCTGTTGTATGTATTTAGAAGCTGAAAGAACCTATTTGCTCAGCCAGGGCACGTGCCAGGTCTGGCCAAGTTTCCTGGAGCACCTCCTTGACGTTGTCAGCAGAACTTCAGAGCTCTTTGGGATGGGGTTCAAGAACTTAAACCTGTCAAGTTCTGAACAAGTTCCATGCAAATTCTAAGACAAAATGTCAAGTTCACAGTAAAAATACACATATAAAACTGTGGAGATGAAAAATGAAAATAAATGCACTGGAGCTGAGCTTGATTCTTCTTTCAGACATTTTTTTATTGCTTTGCTCAGTATATTAGCTCATTACAGTAGCTCATTCATAAGGTCTATGTATACCGTGTATTCATATACCTGTAACAACAATCAGGTGCTAAATATAGTATAAACTAGAAACAAGGAACAGCAAATTACCTGTGGAGCAAAGCACATCCAACATTTCATAAAGAAGACAGAGACACTGCATTTTAAGGTATCAAAAAAACCACTTGCCAATGTGCTGCTTCTCATGGTGATTCAAAGGACATTGCCACTATATTTCTTGAGCAAGTTTACTTAAAGTAGGTCATTTATAGCTCAGCATTAATATTGTTTAATTATTTGCAC
This sequence comes from Dromococcyx pavoninus, assembly GCA_033558185.1. NCBI lineage: Eukaryota > Metazoa > Chordata > Aves > Cuculiformes > Neomorphidae > Dromococcyx > Dromococcyx pavoninus. The sequence goes on along the minus strand of JAUMJL010000394.1, from coordinate 924,313 downwards.
TGTACTTCACACAAATTATAAACCACAGTGCTTTGTTATAATTTTCAAGTATATATGACCTGTAGAAAACCATTTTTAAAAATTCAGAATTTGAGAAATAGTTAGGTTTCAGGTTTTCAGCTTAGGCAAGTGGGCTGTTGATGAGCAGCCCGTGCAATATCAGTTTTCCCAAATACAGTTCAACCAGGTTTTTGATGTTGCTGATCTGTCACAAACATGGAAGTATGAACTCAGAAAAAGATTTCTGTGATTTTTACGGATACACCGACAGATGCCCTAGGAAGGAAAGTGTTAATCTTCAACTAGACAGAGTTAATTAGAATAATGGAAGGATATGAGAATGAGGTCTGTACAATATATTACTCATACTTGTATGTCAATACACAACAGGAAAACAGACAATTGGGCCTTGGGGGCATTATGAACTGCAAAGAGATTACAGCCTGAATGTTGACACTTTGTCCAGATGAATGATTTTTGTGATGGATTTTTAAACTCTATTGTAAGAATGTCAATGATTACCTGATCTGACCACAGTATATACTGAAAAAGGACATAGAAATAAATGCTTTTATAATAATTTTCAGCTATGCTCTGCCAGATGCGTGCCTAGAATTTTAAAGACGAGTAGGGCCCTGTGTACAGACAGGGAGCATGCCTTAGCTGACCTGCCACTGGCTAGATCATTGAGCTGGCCAAGTCTTGTTTCTGTGCCCAATCCAAGACAAAATATTTCAGTCAGTCTGAGAATCTTCCCTTTTATCTGCAAAAGTATATTATTACTAAAGTAAGAAGTGAAGGCAAAAATATCAGAGTGAAGAAAGTATTTTGATATAAATATCTGATAAGTTTGTGGTGAAAGGGACTGCATTTTTTTTTGTTTCCATGAGTAGAGGTTTTACACATTTTTGGGTTTTAAATTTTTTCAGACCTTTTCCAATGACTATGAGTGGGACAGTAATATCCCTTGTTTTCTTTTTAAAAAAATTACATGCAATATTACAATCTCAAGAGCTGGTATTTGAAAGACAATGCTGACTTTTATGAGAAATTTAAAGAGAAATAAAATCTTGGCATTTGGAATGCTGCAAAAGTAACATTTATAGAAGGTTATATTTAATTGCAAGAAACATACCCTAATTCAAACAAACCCAGCTGTTGTACTTGGAAATTACTTAAAAACTGATGGCTTCAAAAAAAATGATAGATACAATGACCTTATGAATGGCTCTAAAAATCACATGATCACTTAGATGTGATGATGTGAACAAACTGTACATTAAGAATGCAGCCCAATCCTATTTTCATACTGTTGCTTTATGCAGTTCTCAATTGTTTTCTTTCTTCACCAGGTTCAGTTGAATTTAAGTTGGTAAGGTTTTGGCTTTCCTTTCTTTCTGCTCATTCCCCAGCATGGATTTTCCATGATGTCAAAGATCAAAGAGCAAATTCACCAAAATAGTTCAGAAGAGATGATAATTGGTGTATTCAGCAGGCAACACTGACTGCATCTGGGATCTGATGTCATGTCACTGTGTGATGCTGTGTTGCGTTGTATCACTTAGACATCCAGACTATGTAGGAAGATCCCTAAATTAGTATCCATGGTGTTGTACACATGCTCTCCATCTGTATTTGTGTATGTATATCACCCCTACGTTAATGATCCTTTCTGTTTTCATTGTCCTGTATCCTGAAGTTTAAATAGGATATGATGAGAAAACTAGATTGATATAGGCACAGATACCCTTTTATTGTTCATGGGTTTTCTTAACGTTAAGGCTAATAGCATTAAAGATCTTATCAAAACTGAATGCCGGTTTTAATAGGTGTTCTGCAAAAATGCCATGCAAAATGACAATTCTTACAACAACAAAGCAAAACAAAGCAAAATACACCCTAAACATTTGGAGCTGACGTCATGGAAGACAAAATAGCATCCAGTGTCTGCTGGAACTTTATTCTAGGTTTGTAAGTTCTGTAGTAGGATGGGGAGTGGCTTGTTCGAATAAAAAATCATTTACCTATATTCATGAAGAAGTTGTATAAGGTAGATGATGTGTTGGCCAAAATGTTTTCATGTGTTCACAAGTACTTCAAATGCGTTGAAAATAAAATTCTTGTCTGGGAGATTGTCACATCGTTCTACACTTTTCCTTTACTGTTCTCAGCTATCTTTCTCACTTTAAAGGCCTAGAAGTATAGAGGAAACAAAGTAATGTGTTTAAGTAGTGTATCCTCAGTGTAAATAGGAATACCTTTTCCTATAAACTTTGCAAAAAGTTCCACCTTAAATCCATTCAAAGCAGTTGGAAATAGGTCAATACTGAGCATCTTGTTGTTTGATGAAAGAACTCAAGCCTGTTTCCAAGGTAACCAATCCATCCTTTATGAATCTCTGCCATGCTTCCACCTATTCTGTGAAGCTGAAGGCTTTTTTTCATTTTCTGAGATATAATTTGAACTTTAACACACACATTTACACGCACCCCACATGCTGCTTTCTTTCCACTGTGACAAAGAAGACAGCAAAAGTAAATAAGAGGTGGTTAATATTTAAACTGTTAATGCAGGTGTCTCAGTAGCACATTTTTAGAGGTATTGTAAGTGGTGCCAAGCAGCACTTGAACAAATAGCTCTTACAGGAAAAGCAGATTAATTTTGGATGAATTCCTGAGTACCTGGACCTCAGGTCACTGTAGTGTCTTTTGTTCTCTGCTCTTTACGCAAGCTAGGAGGTACATTGTATTTTATAGAGAGTAATGAGGATGTGTCAATAGAGGCAAATCATATTCAATAATACCATTTAGTACATAAATTGCTATCTTCTCTGACGCATTAGGTAGTGGTTGCTCCATGCATGTAATAATAGCATTTAAGGGCAGAACACTTACTTTACAGTTCTCTTTGCACCTTCCACACACATTGAAATACTTTCCATAAAAAGTTTGAAAGATCATTCTTTTTTTTCCTAAAAATTATTTTTTCTTTTGAGACAGTAAACCTTATAGAGGATCAGAACGCAAAATGTATGGCAGGAGAACACAGAAGAGTACAGAGAGGAGGGAGACAATGAAAAAAGTCATGCAAAAATATATTCTTTTATCTGGAAAAAAATCATGGACATGATACCCAATGTCCAATTATAATTTATTTTTCTATTGGTTTACTTCTAAATTGCCTGTATGGTCAATATTTAATTTCCCACGTATGTCTAAGAGTAAAATAAAACAAAACAATTGCTGTGAGATGGAAGCTGCTTCTGCTCTGATGCAAAAGGAGATATATCAAATCTATTGCTTACTTTTAATAAGGGACTGCATAATTATATAAAACATGATTTCCTGTGTAATAATCCAATAGTAATGCTCTAGATCTACTATTCTAGTCATATAATACACTACAACCAATCAAAGAATATCTAACTGCCTTAAGTAACTCATAATATACCTCCAAGCAGGCTGATATACACTTTCTGTTTAGCTTTTGAAAATTTAACTTGTAAACTGGGAAGTGACCAGTTGTATCACTTAGATAAATCAGCTTAATGAAAGATACTATGGTCTGTAACAGGCAGTGTCTCAAATAAAAGAAACAAGTGATTTACCAAATAGAATTCCGTCAAGTCCTTTTCAACTATGTATGAGGGAATAAAGTGGTGTTCATTCCTGACATTTAATTTGTAGCACCGAGGATCATAAACTTCTGTTTAAGAGTTTGAGAACATAGCCACTGTGATGAGTATACTCCAAGGCTTGCAATTACTTTGGGGAACTCTAGCAACAGTGACTTTCTGAAGCATTTCCTTCTCTAATATTAAAGTTCTGCAGCGTGTCAGTGCAGGATGCACAGTTCAAGGAGAAGCACTGAGATAGGTGTGTGTCTCTTTTATTAAAGTCATGAGTGTGTCTCTAACTTCTCTTGCAGAAAATATAACAATCATCAAAGCCACATCATAGGTCATTACTGCCTACACCATCAGGAAAGCAAAATGCATCCTTTGTGTGCAGGCTTATTTATTTTTAAAAATGTAAAGTATTCCTTAATTTAAGTTGCTGATCTAGCAGTATCCTGCTTAGGTCTTGTTTAATAGCCTTTAACATTTTAGTCACAAGAGAATACCTATTAATTGTGTTATTTTTCAGAATGTTTATTATCTTGAATATACAAAAGTTGCAGAACAGTACTTCACTTTCAGTAAATTCCTACTCTGAGAATACCTATTAATTGTGTTATTTTTCAGAATGTTTATTATCTTGAATATACAAAAGTTGCAGAACAGTACTTCACTTTCAGTAAATTCCTACTCTGGGCAAGTTTTAGAGCTTGTCAATAAACATTTTGCTTGGTAATATCTCAGGTAACTGGTGGATTACTTTTTACCTTTGATGTCTCTTTACATTTCCAGTCCAAAGTTACTTTTTTATATCTCTTCATATCTAACATCTTCAACTGCTTAAAAATCTGTTTACTTTCTATATTTTTTGCATATTAAGCAATGTTCGTCTTTGACCGTTCAGATCTGTGTAAATACAGATGATTAGGCAATATATTAATTTAGAACCAACCTCTTCTGATTTTAAATTTGGCATTAGTCTAAGCCAGACAAGCTTATTTCTCAAAGAGAAATAATAACTTGGAAGGGGAAATTCATCTGCAGAATATACATAGAGTGGAGTGGAATGAGCTGCCCTCTGCCAGGCCCTGTGCCTCTGTTTTCCCTATGGAAGGAGGCAAAAGAGCAGACATAAGAGTGGCTGTCTAAGCTTTCAAAGGCTGAAGTTAAATATGCTGAATCCTAGCCTTGCTGTATTTTGATTTGGGCATAAGATTGCTCTCTATTCCATAATGACTTCATGTAAAAATATTGTGGCTGTTCAGGATCACTGGGTCAAGACACAGTATTTAATTAGATAGCTTAATAAGTATTCATTTAGAGGATGTTTATGGAGAGAGATATGTTGGGGACACAGGGCTGTTTCACCGATTTTAACATATTATTCCATTTTTTGAGCATGGACCCTTAATTTTGGTCAAATAACTTCATTTTATCTTATGTTAGAATTTTATCTTAAAGGGACTTTGACAGCTTGGGAGATTCAGAGACTCATATTTTCAAATGTGATGCTGTATTATATATAAAGGAGTTTTGTCTGGAGTTGAGTGTACATACAAACCTGCAAAGTATACAGAGAAATGCTGATATATGCCTGGATGATTCTAATAAGAAGTGTAGCAAAATGATTAGCTATAGAAAAGAATATTCAGAGACATAGTAGGTCAAGCTTATCATCTGCAACACTAAGAAAGATGCAGCATGAAATCAAAATGCTCCCTGCCAGCAGGGGCTGTGGGAACCCCAGTGTCTAGTCCATAGCCCTTTGCTAGACATTCACCTTGGGCCATTGTTACTGTTCTCAGTTTCTCATGGGCTATCCAGCATGTCTCCAGATGAGGCTGTATTTTTCTTTGTATCTGTTTTTTTAAGTATTAGATTACTACTATCACAGTATCACAAGGTTGGAAAGGACCTCTGAGATCATCAAGTCCAACCTATAACCCAACACAACACCAACCCATCATCTAAACCATGACACTCAGTGCCTCATCCAGTCTCCCCTTAAACACCTCCAGGGTCGGCGACTCCACCACCTCCCTGGGCAGCGTATTCCAATGGCCAATCACCCTTTCAGTGAAGAACTTTTTCCTAAGATCAAGCCTAAACCTCCCCTGTAGAAGCTTGAGTCCATGCCCTCTAGGTTCTGTCACTGGTTACCTGAGAGAAGAGACCAACCCTTGCCTGATTACAACCTCCTTTTAGGTAGTTGTAGAGAGCAATGAGGTCTCCCCTGAGCCTCCTCTTCTTCAGACTAAACAGCCCCATCTCCCTCAGTCGCTCCTCATAGGGCTTGTGCTCCAGCCCCTTCACCATCTTCGTTGCCCTCCTCTGGACACATTCCAGCATCCTGACATCTTTCCCAAACTGAGGGGCCCAGAACTGCACACAGTATTCAAGGTGAGGCCTGACCAGTGCCGAGTACAGGGGGACAATAACTTCTCTGGTCCTGCTCACCACACTATTCCTGATGCAGGCCAGAATGCCATTGGCCTTCTTGGCCACCTGGGCACACTGCTGGCTCATGTTGAGCTTCCTGTCAACCAGCACTCCCAGGTCCCTTTCTGCCTGACTACTCTCCAGCCACTCTGACCCCAGTCTATAGCGCTGCATGGGATTGTTGTGTCCCAAATGAAGTACCCGACATTTGGACTTATTAAACATCATCCCATTAGAATTGGCCCATCTCTCCAGTCTGTCCAGGTCCCTCTGTAGGGCCATCCTACCCTGTAACAGATCAACCTTTCCTCCCAGCTTGGTATCATCTGCAAACTTTCTGATGATGGACTCAATCCCCTCATCCAGATCATCAATAAAGATACTAAACAGGACCGGACCCAACACCGATCCCTGGGGGACACCACTGGTGACCGGCCGCCAACTGGATGAGACACCATTCACCACCACTCTCTGGGCTCGGCCATCCAACCAATTCCTAACCCAGCACAGTCTAAGCCACGGGCTGCCAGCTTCTCTAGGAAGTGCTTCTTGTACCACTTTTTCTAAATTGAAATTGTAAGCCTTTAATATTTGTTTGCAAGTTTCTAAACCTCTAATCCGTCTTGCTTCTGTCCTCTGTAATCCTTCTAATTTGTGTTAAAGTGCAGCATCCAAAACAGAGCAAAAGTCCTACAAATGCTGACTAGAAAAGAATGAATAAGCCTTGTTCTTTATAATACCTCCTAACACTGCCAAGAGTCAGACTTGTCTTGCCTCTCTGTTACCTGTACTCGTTTTTTTGTCACTGCAGCCCCAGACTCCTTCTCTTTAGAAACACCATCTAGTCAGCTATTTCAAAGCTCTTATTTATGCATTTGCTCTCTTCTTCCAGAAGGTAACACTTCACACTTGTAAGTGTTAAACTTCATCTCATTGATTCCAGATTGTTGAAGTCCGTGTAGAATTCTGATACTGTTCTCTGAAGCGTAGCAGCTATTTTCCTCCAGCTTGGTGGCTTCAGATTTGGTCAGTGTCTTCCTTATTCTGTCATCCAAGTCATTAACACAGCAGCAAACAAATTCATTGACAGACCATGTTCAGAGTGTCTTTCTGTCTCGGCAGTGAATCATTCAGAACTAATCTGAGGGCAGATTTTAATTTTGTTCATTTTCTCTTCAGTATATTTCATTTACTGCTATACAGAAAATTCTTATTACGTGTTAACCTTACTAAACCCAAGAGGAATCTCATTCATTTTCTCCCCTATGCCTGCCAGGTTAGTTAACCTGTCAATGAATGCAACAGAATTGGTCCAGCATTCTTTGTTACTTACATAGCAATGTCAGTTACACATCTATGGTGGCTCTGTCCTATGAACCTATACCTAAGAAGCCAGGAAACTCTTCTGATGTTAAATACTTCCAGGCATTAAATGGACTTATTGATCCATAATTCCTCAGTTTCTGCTTTTAACTTTTTTTTTTAATGTAGCCTAAGCTTTCCTGTCTTTAATTTTTTTAGGATGTACTCTACAAGTACTCAAAGATAATCGCTGATAATTTAGAGATTACTTTATTTCCTTAATGCCTTAGAAAGAATCAGGCTCTGCTGACAAATATATTTAAATTGACTGAACATTCATTGATATTTTGGCAAACATTTCTCTGCTGTTATTAAAATTGCATTATGCATGAAAACCAATCTTTCTTTTAAAGCCTGAATCAGCTATCAAGTACAGGATTTTGAACACTCAAACTTTTGCTGGCCAGTATAACTCTTCCCCACTCAGTCCGTATATCTGTATTTCCTCTTATTTCTGATACATATATAGAATTTTTGCTTGAATTTTTTTATATTTATTTTCCCCCAAAATTGTGTGAGATGTAACTCTTGCTCCTTATAAGAATGAGATTCCTACTGAGCCAGAAGGATACAGGTAGGTAGCTTTGCTCCATGGAAAACACCTTTCTGCTTATCACCAGTCACTTGAAGGTATTTCTGCAAATGCAGTTTCTGTGCAAATATATTCTCCTACTTTTTCGCTACTCTGAAAAAGAAGTTGAGGAGCTAGGCACTTTCATTAACCTGCATCAATATCCTGTTTTCCCAGCTCTGCTGCTTGGCCTAATAAAAGATACTACCTCCTTGGGCAGTCTTCCTATACACAGCTAACAGTCTGTAGATGCTTTCGTTACACAGTGGATAGGAATTTTTTTCACCTGGGGCATTCTCTGTCTTAGATTTTACTCCTCCTGGACAAAAAATGCTTCCTAATGGAAAATGCTAGCTTTTATAACTAAGCTTCTTGCAGTCCTTCAGGAGATTCAGACAGATTTAATCTTTCCCTGGAAAGATATTTACTACAAATTTATTCAAAGAATAATCTTCACCACCTAAATAAGGGTCAATTTATGTCTTCAGAGACACAATTGCCATTTGGGTGGATGAGGAACTCTGTACTGTATTTGACTGGTCAAATAGCAACTATTCGAATGACTAAGAGTCACCTCCTCTGCTATTTTGCAAATCAATATGCATTTTTTACTGTAAAACGACATTATCCACTGAATCATATTTTATATAACAAATATTATTCACAGAAAAGTATGAATGTGTTAAATGCATGTAACAAAACTGAATATGACTGAGACTAGACAAAATGGTCATACATTATACACAAATTCTTGGTACAATGGTAAATCTTTGAGATGGCTGACTTCAAGGCCTCTTGCCAAGGGATGTTACAAAATACTGATGGATGATGGGTGTGGGGAAGACAATGATGCCTTGACTAGTGGGTGTAGGCTCACTTCTGAGCAGTCCTCTGTGGTCTATCTAACTTTCCATTCATTTCTGATTTAACAAAGAATATTCAGCCAAAATGCTGGAAGGATTTTACACGACAATTATGATAGAATTGAAGTTGGTGCCATTGTCTTTCTTCATCCTATCTAATAGTTCTACCTCCCCCAGTTTCTCAGTGTAGCAATGCCACAAGGCAAGCAAAAATAATTTTGAAAAAACCCATGTATTTTACATTAGAATATCTTAGTCTTCCTACAGAAGGTCTGTTTTATATATGTATTTGTCTGTTCCCTAGTTTCATGCATAATTAGTAGAATCACTTGTGGTGTTGAAAATACGAAGGTCTGACCAAATCCTTCATTTTTATACACAAATCAACCCTCCAAAATTTCCAGCATTCACAGGGAATGATACAAGTGTTGTTGAAACTGCAGTGGTCTAAAGACATAAATAGTCATCAATATGCAAAGTGTTAATTTTATTAAGCCATTCATTGTATTTGAAAGTTGCAGAAAAGGCTTTGTATTGCCTTGAAACACTCTAAATTCAAGCCACAGTGAGGCAGGATGCGAACAGATATGTTTAAAATGCATGACATTGTTACAAATATTCAAAAAGGAAAGGGTTGGCAAGCTGGGATAAAAAATAGCATATTATGTCTAGTTACATAAACATTAAGTCAAATGACCTTCTCCCGCTGTGTAATTTATTTGCTGTAAACTATCCTAAAAGTATTCCAGCACTGAACAAATCTATGCAGATAGGATTTTGTTGTGTTTGTCTAACTCCCATAGCTATCTATGTGAGAAAGCTGAAGAAAACACTAACTTCATAGCTCTTTCATCCTGGTAAATTTTTCAAGCTGTCCTTCCTAACACCTTCAGAAAACACCAGATTTCTGCTGTGTAGGGATTCAAATTTTTAAACAGCCTGTTCTACTAGTCTACAAGTATTTGCAAACTTATCCTTTCAGTGCTTTTGTTTTTTTCTAAGAAGTACTTGATTATGGGAGGGTTAAAAGTGTCCCTATCATCTCCACTTGTCAGAACACCTTGATTTACTTAGTGCTGTATCCTAGCAGACATCTCCACCTCGTGTGTGGCAATTGTTATTGAATTTAATAGGAAAAAATAGTTGTTAAGCATGAAGAATAGAATTAATGTCACATAAAACGCTGACATCTGGAAAAACTATTTTTAACATTATTTTTTGAGGCCTACAATTTTGTAAGCCTTATATGCTTCTGTCAGATAAAATTATTGTTGTTTGGCTTCTATCTGCTACATAGTAATTCAGATTCCTTTTTTTTTTTTTTAATTTCCATCCATCAGTTACAACAAACTGGATGAAGACTTTCAGCTTCTTGTGTTCATGTGCCATAATCTGGTTATAATTCTGGCTCGCAGCTTAGACACCTGAAACCCCAGAAAAGGCTTTAAACCAAGTATAAAGCAGCTGTAATCTACTCAGTTATTCATTGCACTCTAAAATAAAAGTACACTTTTTAGTACTTTTTGAAAATTTCAACTGAACAGTTTCATAGAATGAATATGACATGCTCTATTCAGTGAAACTGATTTGATTTTTCTGACACAAAAATAAATACAAATGAAGCTGTCACTTGATTTAGGTACACAGGACACTGACAGGTCACAGGACATAAAGTTCCAATTTTCATATCGTACAGTATTCTTTTTCTCAAGGCTTGTATGTATCTCAGTGCTGGCTTTATGAATACATTTCTGTGCCAGAGTGACTGAGATTGAGCATAATGTTCCAAGCAAGCTTCTGCAATCAATTTATGTATTGGAGTTATTTGGGTTTTGTATGTTGAAGGTCAGGGGAAACTATGCTATTGATATGACGGTCATATCATAAAGAGTAAATCGAAGAACCAGTAAAAATTCCTATTTTGGAATAAGCTAGTTAAAAAGTTGACATTTTCTACTCAATTACATACGATTTTTTGGGGGTATGAAGTTACGACTGAACTGAGATCATGAGATGTTGATGATCTGTAAGTCTGGTGCTCACTCAACAAGATGTCAGCATCACTTTTACTTCAGGATCACTTTACAGTCAATCCAAAAATTGGGCAGTTTTGTCTCATAATTTGTCTCATATTATGTCAGACATTTAAAATGGGTTGTGTGGTTTGTGCTTTAAAATTGCCTTTATCTTTCTGGTGAGGGAATCAGCACTGACTGTAAATGTCTCAAGTTAGGTAAGGTAGAGTCTGTTCTATGTATTCTAAGTCAGGAGACAGAGAAGCAGGCAAAAACCACAAAAGAAATAAATATGATATGCTCCTCTGAGATGATGCAAGGAATCCTTTGTGCAGGGGCTTCTGTGGGGAAAAGGCTGTTTTTTATGAGATTTGGGATATGTGAGAAAAATTACTACCTACTATTTGATCTCCGCTGTGACCTCAGCTTTGAGCACTTTTTTGGACATAAGAAAACTGCACCCAAAATACATGTGGTACCGTCTTACAGAAACTGAAAAATAAATACCAACAAAAATCCTCAGAAGAACCCCGCCTACAAAACCCTAAATTTAGCTCATGACCTTGGGCAAGGAGTTTTTTAGTATTTTTCTCAATCATGTTATGCATGCAGGCAGCATTTTGCTTGGTTATTTAATTGTTGCAGCATATTAAGCACCAGTTTTCATTAAGTAGCTTGCAATGACACTTGAGGTTTTTCCTAAGTGATTGTAGTTAATTTAGATTTCATTAGAGAAGATGAGTAGTACAGATTATTCCTTCTAATGTGCATGTTTTTAATTTATCAACACTAAATTTTAGCAGCCATGACCCTGTCTGTTCATCTAGATTCATTTTCTCCTGCAAAAATTCTTCAATCGCCTTCCATCCTGACAGTCCTAACATGGATTTGTCGACATGTTGACATTTCACTTTGTTTTTCAGGATATTATTTTTACTCTTTCACAAAAAATGGGATCATTACTTCTCCCATTTCACCAACGTAAATGTTGGTTTTCATTCCCTGTGTCTTGTGTCTCTTAGCCAGCTCCTGTTCTATGATGATATTTATTACTTGTACCACTTGTGTTTAATGCACAAACAACTGCAATACCCAAAGATATTACCCAGCTGCCTCACCTGTCTGTAACTGCTCCTCCTCCATGTTATTGCTGCTGTACACAACTCAGCAGAACAAAACATGCACCTGCTCCTCAACCAGCTCACAGCCCAGAGCCACAGTTCATCATCAGATAAAGCTTATATTTTGCTGTTAATGTAAGTATGTAACATATATAATGTTTAGTCTGCTACATCAAAACTCCAGCAGGAAGAACAGAGAGAGGACTAGGATCTCGTGTTTAAATCCTTGAGATTCTTAAAAAGAGTCCAAATAAACTATGGCAACCAGCTGGTTCACAACAACAGAGAAAACAGTTATTGTTCTTCATATAAAATATTTCTTCTGAGTACTTAAGTCTTCATAGCTTTTATGCAAAATAAATGTTATTCCCTTTGAACTTGTAGATTTATACATAAAATCCTTGAATGTACAATAAACATCAAGGTTTGATATGAACTGGGGGGCGGGGGGGGGGGGGGGGCAGGGAGGATGTCTCATGATGCCTGTAAAGCACTCTACTTCATTCCGTCATTATAGCACTAATTAGGGGAAACTTTAAGTACAGATGCATTGATCTTTTAATATAATTCTTGATTTTTCCTTAGTGCATGCAGTTAGCTGATGTTCAGACTTCAGCACAGATTTTTCTCTGTGATGGTGTAATTTGTTTTATTATTCAGGTATAATATCTTTTTCATTTAAAAATATGCATGCAGTGTACTGTTTCCCTGAACATGGCAGAAGCAAACAGGAGCCAGAGGTCTTCATGTGCACCAGTCCATAAAATTCTCAAATCTTCCTCCTTCATCGAGGTCTGGTTTTGGTTTCCTTTCTTGGCTCTATTTTGGCTACAAGAGTGAAACAGCAGCAAAACAATAGTATATTTTAATCCTATGTGCTTTGCCCTAACCTGCTGTCTGTCTTAGTCCTTGTGCTTTTCCTTTAGTATGCAGCTGGTTTTGTTATTGTCAAGTCTGAAGGAGTATGTGGCACACCATTGTCTTGATCGCCATACATGGATATTAAAAAAGTATAAAAAATACCGCTGACTGAAAAAGTGTGAGAGAAGAAGAAGCATAAGGTATAGAGATATAAGGCAACACAAAGAAACACAGCATACCAGTGAAACAGTGAGAATTAGTGTAATAACTTAATTCATAGCATCCCAGCTGGCTACTCATTAAACAGAGACATCACTACAGAGGTTGTTTTCAGCAGAGATTTAAACGTGGATGACATCCAGCTGCCTTTTATAGGGGACAACTTGGAGAATGTGTGGAGATTGTTGTTAGAATAATGAAAAATGTTAGCCGTCTAGACTGGAGTTATCAGTAAGGCAGAGGTGAGGTTTGGTGACATCATGAAATATGGGAGGAGTTTTGTGCAGAAGTATTCCAGCCAGAAGCAGAAATCTGGGATTTCAGAGAAAGAATAGCAGCTTTCTTCTATTTGTTTTCTTTAGTACTTCAAGAGTGAGCCAGATTAAGTTAAGATTGCCTCAAGGTCAAATATGTGGATGCCTGACATCCAAATACCACACACTGTGCAGGAGACCCATATTAAGCACAGGAAACTAGAGACTTCCAGTTCTTCCAATGGCTTGTGGGCAAGCTCAGAAAGAGAGATAGTTTAGTGTTTGCATCCTTTCAGTTTCTCTGTGAGAGGTCAGGCAGAGCATAGTTCTAACCATTCTGTAACTATTCTAATTCTTTGACAGTCTGAAAATAGACTTGTAAATCTATACTGAGGCGTTTGAATAACAAACCCAGTTTAGGAGAACTCAACATGTAAATTCAAAGCTTGGGACAGTGTGACTCCAAATTTCAGATGTCCTTTCCCTGAAAATTACCATCAACTTTGAAGTGTTACAGCACAGAATTCACTGCTGAAAAGCTAAACCAAACCAAAAAGAACCCTGCCAGGATGCTACAGATAGTATCTGTAAATGATTATGTAGCAATACTTCAGATTACAAGTAAAAATACTTCTCTTTCTGTCTAAGAATTAGAAGTTGTGATGCCTTTGTCCTCTCTAATCAAAGGTATTAGACCTTTTGCTACTCACAGTGAGTCCTCAGGACCACCTGTGTCATCTTACTCTCTGCTGTGGATTTGCAGTCAGCAGCAAGACTCTCTTACAACCAGGATTGGGGTCCAGGTGTCCTGCTGCTTACAGACATAACCTAACAGTGCAGGCAAAACTGTCTGGTTTACAGTTAATTCTTTAGCTAAAGATCTGCACACAAGGAATGAGCATGCAGTTTTGGGGAAACTTGTTGCCATCTTTCAGGAGTCAGGATAGAGGGCATTGTCCTTGGCTACGGTGATATAGTGGACTACCTCTCTCTTCCTCCAGCCTTCAGCAGTTGTATCTACAATAAAAAGTGTTACATATTCTTTTTAAAGGCCTGAAAAAAGGAGAGAAAAAGAGCCGTATAAAGAGATCAATTTTTCATTATCTACTGTTTCTCTGCATGAGGGTTTTATTACTCAAGTCATTTATTTGATTGCAAGGTATGCTTAAAGTGGGTGGCCAGAAAGCTTTGAACTTCTCTGAAGTACAGAAAGCAAGCTGTTCATTTAATCAGCACATTTAATTCATCCTGCTTTGCATGCTGCGCCACACTGTCTTCTTTCCATATAAGGATTCTGTGGTATCTTCCTGCAGCACCCCTGCCTTTCTACTGAAAGCAGCCAAAGATGTCTTTGTGCATATTGCTTATCTGTGCTATAGGCCCAACTCCTTTTCTGTGTGCTATGTATCAGCTGTCTCCTTCTCATATATCTCGTCTATTCAGGTGAGTTTTTTGTATTCAAGTGGGGTTTTTTCACACTGAGTGAGAGCATGTTCTTAATTTATCTTGCTTTTAAATATCTTTTTTGCACTGTCTGACCAAATGGGAAATGAATCAGCAAAATTAATTTTGATTATATTAAGGATTTATGTTATTTATAGGTATCTTCTGCCTTTAAATATTTAATATTTTTAATACTTGTTATACATCATATTTCTCTTTAAGCAGCTATTGTTTAGAATCCAGTGATGGTTTTTCTATTACTATGCAGAAATTCTAGAAAAACCTTCAAATCAAAACTAAGAAGAGAGAGAAAAGATTTTTTAACATAGAAATCGTATTATATTAACAATAATAGAACATATTTGTTCTGGTCTTTAGTTAGATTAGAGCTATTTGGTTTTTTCTCTTCAACTCACTCATATAGGATATATAAATACGTAACATGCAATTTAAAACAAATTAATAGGACCTTTTGAGTCTCTTTTTTATTTGATTTACCTTCTTATTCTAAAATATTTAAAGGCAGTGCAGCACTTCAGCCTTCAGAGATTATCTGCCACAAATGTTAGAAAAGGTACTTGATTATCCCTTAGCATCTGTTCATGCATACCCCACTTCACTTTACTGGGTGGGTTTCAGATAACTTGTAATTTCTTTCTCAGCAACATCCTCTCATCCATTCTAAGCTCTTCCCCTGCCAGGTGTCCGGAGGGTAGAACTTAAGAATTGTTTAAGAAATGATTGATTTATTCAGCACTGATGTGAAAAATGGGGGAAAAGGATACAGACTTAAACCCTGTTGTCCAAATTCTCTAATTCTCTGTGGAAGACTGAAACTATCAATGTTCACCTGGTGGTCATGGGATTGCAATGGGAAGCACTAGGTCCATAGGACAAGCCCCATTTCTCAGGAAGGTCTCCACATGTTCATCAGGGGCTCTGTGGCCCTCAAGAAAAGAGAGCAGTTCAGTTGCATTGCAGTTCAGTTTGCTTCCCCTCCCAAACCTCCAACATCTGTGCTTCAAGTTGGCCTTGAATTCCTTGTGTTCCTTTTTACGGACTCCCTGTTGGAGGGGTAGGCGCTGTTTGTGACTGTGAACACAAGCCCTGATGGGACTGAACCACCTGCTTGAAATTTCTTTTTTTTTCTATTAATACAGTACCATTGCCTTTCTCTTTGCTGCTTGATAGGTCCCACTGGCAGTTCCCCTGTCTGCAGGTCTACTGTCCGCAGTACAATAGGATACTTAGAGAATACACCTCATGTCTGTGAGCAGAGCTATCAGTAAAGTCCTTGTGTTAGCTAACAATCTGGAGATACCTTTTAGGTGTCTTGGGAAATCTTTAAAAGACCAACAGTCAAACCACAATAAAAATGGTGGAGCTAGAAACTAACCACTAAAATTCCTTTTATGACTCTGACCTGCAGCCCCGATCCCTAAGTGAGCTCAAAGCAGCACACATCGCTAAGAAGACAATGAAAGCTAACTGAGGTTTCTGAGGTGTAAATGTTTTATACCCAGCTATTTCTTGGTGTAGTCCTGTCAGATGCAGACAAAGGTTGTATAAATGAGGCCAGGTTTGCTGTAACTTCCCTTTCAGCTGTGAGCAGCAGAGACCTCACTTTCAAATGTTGCTATACAGAATTTAGCTTTTGTGAAATCCAGGACTTTTCCTAAATGAAAACAGCCATGGCGTCTCTTTGTTGTGGGTTCTGGTGGTTAATACCATCAAGCTTTTCAGATGCATCACTCCTACCTTTTAGTCTTTCTTAGCTCTGCTGATCAGCATAGGAAAGCACACAATTATGCTCCAAATACACTCACTGTCAAATGTGTCACTCACAGATAAATGGTCAGATGAGGAATTCTCGCCCCATAGGCCTTTCTGAGTTACATCCAGCAGCTGTGAGGCTGTTAGTAGCACTTAAGCTCCTGGTTCCCTGCATATGCAAGTAGTGACATTGCTTTTGCCTTCTGTTGTCAGGAGTTTTAACAACCAAAATGATTTTACTTTTTCAAGTTTTACCTTTTCAAGAAACTAATGAATGCTAAGATGCTGCACAGCAAATTGAAGCTTTAGAAAAACATTGACTAGAGTCACTTCATCTTCAGTAGTGGTCACAGACTTGATACAGCTGAACTACACAAAAGGGAATAAATCAGGTTTGTTATCCTCAGTGTGTTCTGTTTCTTTTTCTTTCCGTTTTTTCACCTAAATCTGTTTTGTGGCAATTGGGTTAGTTCTTGTATTTGCTACATAAATTAATAAACAAACAAATAAAAGAGCTTAGTGTGTTTACATATGAATGTATTTAGTGCTTAATTTACAGCTCTTTCTGGGCAGAAATAGTTAAATAGTTCATACAGAGCTAATTGCTGCATTGTTTAGGATTCTCACAAGGAATTCTTACTGATTTTAAGTGATCCACAGAATCATGTTTTCTGTAATTAAGTCAGAAGAGTCCCTACCATACCTTGGTACTTGTGGGAACTGTAGGTTCCTGTACCCACTGTCCTTCTATCTCCATGCTGGGGTTTCTTCACATCTGTAATGAGAAGTGCAAAGCAGGTCCTACAACTTGTTTCAGGGTCAGAATGATATCCATAGGATATCCACATGACAGAGAAGTGTCTCATTGGAACTTCTCATCTGCTCAGCTTTAGAAATACACCCAAACATCCTCCGAATTCTTCATTTCCATCTATCATATTTTTTTCCCACTTGCCCTGGTGATGTTTGGTTTAGACTGAGACCTTAGGGGATCAGCTTTGACTAGAAATGTTTAATAACAAGAAAGCTTGTATGAGTTCATTAGCTAAACTATCTTCTGAGTATTATAGTTCTGCAGAAATCTTTCTCTGATGTAAGTCTGCTTGAATATTTGCTGGTTTATCTGTAGAGTTGAGGTGTATGGGGAACTTTCACCTGATACTGATATTCTGTAATCTCATAGTCTATTAGTGAGTTCTGTAACCCTGGAGACCTTGACAACATCCTAAACTGATGCATTGCAGACATCTATGTCCAAATTAAACATATGAGGATCCCTTCTAGTCAATGACAAGAAACAGACACTTTTTGCTCATTAGTCATCTGATTCTAAGGTAGTTGCCTAGAATGGACTAGACAAATTGCACCCAAAAAGACCTCTGAAAGACCATCTCTCTCAAAGCTGTGAAGAGCTGTGACTCTAAACCTGTCTAGGTCTGCCAAGAGAAATTTCTAATAGGAATGAGGTTATACAGGCAAAAGTTTTACTACTTTATTTTGATATTCTATAGGATTAGATTTGGCAGGGCAAAATAAGTTTTGTTGATATAGTTACATATACACTGAAAACACTTTCTGGTAAAGTGCTGTCATTTCATCTTTTCCATGCCTTATAATATTTAGTCAGTCACACTTACTTGTTTGCAATTTTAGGCTTTCGTTTCTGGAACAGCACATCAGAAATGTTTTATTCTCTTGGTTTTCTACTATGTTAATTCACTCTATCAATGTGGGGATACAGAACAATTTTCCTGATGAACTTCTGATTTTATGATGCTTGCCCTTAAAAGTTTTCCATCCAAAGATTATGGTCTGCTTAAACACCTGTTTAATGAACACAGTTATGTCCTCTGAGAGGGGTCTCTTCCCGCTGAAGCCAGTGACGAAGCATCCATAAAACAAAACCAAATATTTCTTTTTTCATTACCAAAGAAAACCTGTAACCTTTGAAATGTGTTAGCTAACATGTTTTAAACACTATGCCCTAAAGTGCTCACAGGCACAGTGAGATAAAATTTAATTTATGGAAGTTCAGCGTGAGGTTTAGGAGAGGTGAAGGGCAAATCATATTGAAATGCCACTTTGTTCAGTTTTCAAAACTGTTTGAGAACTTTCAATCTAATCCCTTTTTTTGGCTAAAAAGTTGAATTCATGCCTGCATATGTTGCTGACAGCTTCCACCATACTCAGGATTTCCTTTCAGCTCTAGCTAATTCCTCCCATCATCCTCTGTGACTCAGTAGTAACAAACCAGCAGTTTACTGGCTTGTAGAGTGAGTCAGTAAGACAATCCTGCCACCCTGTGCCAGGCAAGATGTAGACAGTGAAATGGTTTTTACTGGTGTCTGTGGCTCCTGGCAGCCCTCACAAAATTAATTTTCACCAGCAGTATCTTAAAAGCAAAGGGTGACCACACTAATTCAAAATTTACCTTCAGGGTTTCAAAGAAAAAAAATAAAGGTACAATTATATAACTCATACTCAGCTAACGATTCGTGATCTGATTATCAGTTAATGGTGGCATTAATGTAGTTGTCAATTTCCAGTCCAGTTTCAGGTATCTGTGAAAAAAGACAGAAGCTCAAGTGTTCAGAAGAAAACTACACGACAAGTATTGGGACTCAAAATTTCAGACCTCTGATCTCTTGTGCTTGCACATGTACTGCCACATAGGCTAATTACTTCCAAAGAGATATTGGAGCAAGGGCATAATGATGGTATCACATTTTTATGCCCAATGTTCAAGTATAGCTCTGAATGTTTCCTTTGCTCTGCTTCTAGAAGATAACAAAATAAGTAACTTCAAAAACAAAATACTGATAGGATTTATACCAGTTCTAGTATAAAATATACTATTACACAAGTAGCACATTCTTGATATTTTAGTAAAACAGTACTGTCTGTCTTATCAACAAGAAATAAAATGACTCACATAGTAGCCCAGACGCATGGATTGCAAGCTGGATGAATCCTTAACAAGGATAGTCCGTGATAATTTATCACAGGTGGCTTCAATGGCCTATTAAGCTTTTTCAATGATTAAAATTAGGCCTGATTGGTTTAACTCCTTCATTAAAACATGAAAGCAGGCATTTCAGAACGCAATTTATGTGCATGCATATGACATTGAGTTGTTAATGAGAGAGTTTGTGCACAATAGAAAATGAGAGAAATAACACAAATGATCTAACAAGGTCAGATATAAGAGAAGGAACAGCAGAATTCATTTAAACTTTGAAAATGGAAGCTGAAACGATAAAAATCCAAACCAGTGAATCTGAGAAGCAACAGAATCTTGGAAAGCATTCTTGGCAAAAGAGGCAGAGGGATTAAGAGCCACAAATATGAACAAATTTTATAAAGAGATATGACAGTAAAATGGCAGTAAAATACTCAGAATTCCAGAGAATTGTTTAATGAGAAGTTCCCTAAAATAGGGATACCTTGCTACCAGATACTTGACATATATATATAGCAAATATTAATCTGGTTTTGCTATTTAAAAGGGAAAAAGGAAATAAAATAACTCTGTGTGACCCAGGTATTATAGCTCCAGAACTATCAATGTTGTTACAAACTGAAAGAACTTGACTGTGCATATAAAAACTTTGTTGCTTCCAAAAAAGCCATTGCTTTACAGGTGCTTTGTGAGATTGAAGGCAAGAGGCTAACAGATAACTCCAGAGGTGCAAGAGAGGCTCTTAAACAGAGTAATGAAGTCCAGGGTTAAGGGAACATTGTTTGTGCCCTGAATAAGAAAGTATTGGATGCAACCATGTAGAACAAAAAGGACATGTTCAGTATCAGTAACTGCTTGTGTAACTATATTTATTATTATTATCATCATCATCCTCCAGAGCACATTACTGTGAGAAAGAAAAAGAGCAAATGTGAGAACACATATATCTGTGTCTATATTTTTTCCTGATATGTATCTGTGAATACAAAATAACAAGCAAAAAATACATTTGTAAGTGTTAGAAAATTTCTCATTTGCTCAGAAGTGTAATATACTCAAACAGTTGCTGTAGTTGCTTTAGTCAATAACTTTAGTACTCCCTTATTTGACAATTATGTTTTTCAGATACCAGAGTTAGGATCAGCTGTATTGATTAGGGTCATTACTCACAGTTCCAGTGACAGTCTGTGCAATCAACATAAATTGGTGATTAACAGCATCATTTATTTGGAAGCATCTGGAACATCAAACCATGGAGACAGCCAAAAGATGTGCAAGTGCAGACTGTATTTTGCCTTTTATTATATCCATGAATATTATTTTCCTGTAAATATTTTTCCATCTCCTTTCAAACCCTAATTTTTTATGATTGTGTGGACTGTGCATGTGTACTAGTAGCTTTGAAGTATGATAATTTAATGGCAGGTTTCTCAGTGGGGAGAAAATTTAAATGTACAGCCTTCTGTCTGTGGTGAGTTGCTAAATCACTTCCCACAGTATGACACAGCTTGCAGCATTTTCCATGACATAAAAATTCTTCATTAATGTCTGCATTACTGTGTCCCATTGTGAAAAATGTGTTATATTAGTTGGTCTGCTGATAAGTAAACCTTGTAGGAGAACATTTTGTACCCTTGTGAGTAAGAATTAAATATTTAACTGTATTTGTATTGAAAAGTATTTTGTCGTGGCATAATATACAAGGAAGCAGGTTGGAATATCTTTCTGACCTTAATGTCAAACACAGTTTTTGTTGTCTCTTCTCCAGTGTCTGTTTAAATATCTGTTCAACTTTTCTAAACAAAAATTGTGGAGAAGAAATATCTACTATGCACCAGAAAAGGAAAGAAATACATTTGACTTTGACAGGGAGTTTACTGTCTTTTATTAATTTCATGCACTTTCAGCCAAAGTCCACCTTACGCAGCAGTAAGTCAGAAGCTTCCATACGAGTACTCTGTCATCTGCTTCCATGATCAAAAAAGCCCCCAGGGTGTGCAGTGTCAGGGTCACATACTGTATATGGGGATGTTGCTCTGCCTAGGGCTGTTCTTGGACTTACTGCTTGCTCTCTAAGTGCCAGCTGCAGTGTGCTGGCTGAGGAGATCCAGGAACACATCTCACCTGGTGGGTTTTTCTTCTAGAAAGATGGGCATCAGAGCTCAGGCACATGAGGTACTAGAGAGGAGGGACACAGAGCATGGTAATAACTTATAGTACAGTCTTTTTTTACTTTTTTTTTAATGTAGTAAGTGCATATCTCCTGCTACACTGGTCCTGGAATGTAGATTCAAGGTGTATTTGACAGCTGGGAAGAAAGCAGGGTGCAAACATGGTGCCAAAGAAGCAAAAATTAAGGTCATCTGCAACCTAATTAATATAAATTAAGTATGCCCTACAGGCTTCTGGTCCTTCATTTTAACTCCAACTAAAGGGCCATGCATAAGAATTACAGTTTTAACTAGAAAATATTTTGCCCACAATACATTCATTTGATACCGTATGCTGTTGTCCAGTGAATTTGCATTTTAGTGTCCAAAAGTAATGTTATGACAACAACAGACACTTGGTACTCTTATTTGAAACAACACAGTACAGAAAAGGCAACAAAGCACAGCAAAACTAATTCATGGACTATTAAGAAAATTATTGGTATATTACATTAAAAATTAAATATAATTCAATAAGTTAATCAGCAGAGGATTCTGGATGGAAAGCGTTTCCATACAAGGTAAGAACAGATAGAAATTGTTGATTAAAAAGAAAGAACATCCTGATTAATGAGTTTATGCAATGCCTACCTCCCATCTTAGGTACCACACAGAATTACATAGTAATAAATGCCGTGTCAGTTCTTATTGCATTGTGTTAAATGCAGGCCCAGAGAACTCCCAAGAGGAAACATTATTGAGCAAGCATATAGTTTGGGGTTTTGTTTGCTGGCAAAGCTAAGTTTAGTTTCCTTAAAGCAGACACAGTTCCTACGAGAACACTGAAAATCTGTGATACTCTGGGTAATGTTCATCTTTACTAGCCTTCTAGATGATAATGAACCAGAAATCTGTCAGTGTCACACCTGTCACGCAGCTTCTGCATCACCAGTTTATCTTCCTCCAAAGGAAGGCTAAACATGTAGCCTTTCATTGCATGGCTCTGCACAAGGAAGACAAATCGTGTCAGAAGGAAGTGGTGAGTCATTGGTATTCATCTGGTTTCTCTAATGTTTTCTTATTTCACAATCATAAGGCATTTTTCAATACATTTGCCCTTCAATTCAGACATAAAACTTTTTTTTTTTTTTAGACAATAACATCAAATATAATCAGTCCTGACCAATATTCACATATGCTGGTCTCTTCATATATGCAAGAGTAAAGGGTTTTTTATATCCCGTTTTTTCTATTACATCTGCTTCTCCATAGACCCTTTTCCCTTTCTGCTTTGTGATACTGAGGATGGAAGAAATTTATTCTGTTCTCCTTTTTTGTCCCACTCCATCCATGTTCAATACTCCTGTGTTGCTGGGACATCTTAGGCTATTCTCTATCATACGTTATAAGCGATTTCAGTCAGCAGATGCTGGTACCATCACTAAAAATAAGCGTCTTAAATTCAGTATATGTCATTCTGAATAGAAATGGAGATGCTAGAATGTCCACTAAATTTAAATCTTCTATGACAAGGATCGAGGTACAATTTCTCCATTCCTGTCACAGGTTATTCTACCTTAGTTTCTGTTTTGATAATTATTTTCTTTATTGATTGCTTTTCTTGGTTTTCACTAATTGTTTCAATAATTATAAAGGGGTTTATAAATGTAAGATGTAGAAGAAATTGTACTAGGCGTAATCATGATGAAATGAGTAGCAATTGTTTGAGTTTAGAAGGTGCAAATAGCTATGTCTTCCTCACCAGTAAGGGAGGAAAGATCCTGAGCTGTTTCTCAAAGCTAGTTCTGTTTCTTGGGGATGTGTATGCCCCCAGATACACAGTAGTTCAATTAAAATCTGGCAAATGTTAGGATAGCGACTAGGAGCGCTGAAACAGAGTATGACGCAGCAGCCATGATGTGACATGACAGTTTGCACAGCACTTTGCAAGGAAGGGTGTGCAGGTACTGACCCAACCAGCCCAAGTGGTGAGTTCATTTGGCAGCTACCATCCTCTTAGAAGAAGCCCAGCTATGGTATCCGTGCAGCAGAAAGCTCTGCCTCTACATTCACCAAAATGGATGTGGAAACTCAGACAGAAATACCACAAAAAAATGCCAGTCTTTCACTGGCAAAGAATGACAATAGTGAGAATAGTGGTGTGAGGTGTGACAAGATGTATGATCTGCTCAGCCTGCTGGCAGAGCTACAAGAGGAAGTAAGAAGGCTAAGGAGTCTGAGAAAGAGATAGACTGATGGAGCCAGGCTCTGCCCACACTGAGACAGAAATAGTAACAGACACCAAAAAACCCCAAAATCTAGGAGACCCTATCTCACTTCCCCAGATAAAGGCAGTACCTCAAAGGAAAGGAGTGAATGGAGGCAAGTCCTTGCTCAGGGTGATAGGCAAACACCCTCCTTGCCCACCTCGCCTTCACAGATGCCTCTGTATAACAGGTATGAGGCTCTGGAGGTGGAAGGTCAGTCAACAGAAGATGAGAATGGTGGTCAACCTGCACCAGAGGTGCTGCCAAGGTCAGAAAATCCTGCTGCTCCTGTCAAGACCATGTACACAAGGAAGACAAGATGGGTTATAGTTGTAGACGACTCTCTTCTGAAGGAACAGAGGGTCCAATATGCCAGATAGACCCTCCTCTTATGGAATATTACTGCCTCCCTGGGTCTCAGGTTAAGGACATTGCTAGGAAACTTCCTAGCCTTGTAAGGCCCTTGGACTATTACCTATTGCTGCTCTTCTATATGGCAGGCGATGAATCTGCAACATGTAGTCCAAGGGCAATGAAAAGAGACTTCAGGACCTTGGGATGGCTAGCAAGGGAATGTGGAGCACAGTTTATCTTCTCCTCTCTCCTTTGAGTTGTGGGCATCGATACTAGAAGACACAGATACACCCAGTCTATTAATGTGTGGCTCAGAGACTGGTGTCATTGCCACAATTTTGCATTCTTTGATAATGAGCTGGCTTACACAGCACCAGGCTTGCTGACATCTGGTGGGATTCACTGTTCGCAAAGAGAAAGAGGATCTTTGCTCAGGAGCTTGCAGGGTTCATTGCCAGGGCTTCAAACTATACTTGAAGTGGGAGGGGGGTAATATCAGGCTTGCCTGAGACAAGAAGAGGGGTGACATGGCAAGATTAAAGGGACAGGGTGCTTTTGAGGGCCCTCGGTGTGTCTCTGAGACATGCTATGTACACCAGAGCACAGCTGAAGTTGTACACAGATGAGTCAGGGGTCCTGAGGTAACAGGAGCCAAGAGAGAAACACCACTGAAACACCTCAAAGGAGTTAAGTGATGTACCTGTAAGAAGGTGAAAGGGCCAACAGCCCAGCTTAAGTGCCTTTACATGAAAACAAGCAGCACAGGCAACAAACTAGAGGAGAAGGAGACATTCTGCAACAAGGAAACTATGATACACTTACCGTCGCTGAAACATAGTGTGGGATGACTCCCACAACTGGAGTACTGAAACAGATGGCTACAAACTCTTCAGAAGGGATAGGAAAGGAAAGAGAGGCGGTGTGGTATCTGTGTTTGGGAGCATTTGGATTGTCTAGAGCTCAATGATGGTGACAATAGGGTTGAGAGTTTATAGTTAAGAGTCAGGGAAAAGGCCAACAAGACAGATATCATGATGGGATTCTATTACAGACCATCCAAACTGGATGAAGAGGCAGAATTATTCTATAAGCAGCTGTGAGAAGCCACACAATCACTAGCCCTTGTCCTCATGGGGTACTTCAATCTACCGGATGTCTGCTGGAAATATCATACAGCAAAGAAGAAACAGTCTAGGTTTCTGAAGTGTGTGGAGGATAGCCAGGACACAGCTGGTGAGTGAGCCTACCAGGGGAGTGCCCCATTGGACTTGTTTATGAACAGAGAAAGACTTGTGAGTGATGTGGTTAGAGGCTGCCTTGGGCATAGTGACCAAAAAATTATATGAGTCTTGATTCCTGGAGAAATTGGTAGGGAGGGTCAGCAGAACTGCCACCTTGGAACTTTGGACGACAGGCTTTGGCCTGTTTAGGAGACCGATGGAGAGAGACCCCTGAGAGGCAGCCCTGAAGGGAAAAGTCTAGAAAGGCTGGGCATTCTTCAAGGAAGAAGTCTTAAGGGCACAAGAGCAGGTTGTCCCCATGTGCTGGAAGAAAAGGCAGTGCGAAAGAAGGCCAGACTGGCTGAACAGAGAGCTTTGGCTGGAACTCAGGGATAAAAAAAAAGGAGGGTTTTTCACCTTTGGAAGAAAGGGCAAACAACTTAGGAGGACTTCAAAGACGTTGTAAGGTTATGCAGGGAGAAAATGAGAAGGGCCAAAGGCCAACTAGAACGTAATCTGGCTACTGAGGTGAAGGACAATAATTAATGTTTCTATAACTATACCAGCAACAAAAGGAGGACTAAGGAGAATCTCCAGCCTTTAGGAGATGACAGAGGGGGGAATCTTAGTGACAAAGGATGAAGAAAAGGCTGAGGTACTTAATGTCTTCATCACTTCAATCTCTAACAGTAAGTTCTCTGAGTACCCAGCTCCCTCAACTGGAAGACAGGGACAGGGAACAGAATGCAGCCCCCATAATCAAAGAGGAAATGGTTAGTTATCTGTTACACAACTTAGACACACACAAGTCTAAGGGGCCAGATGAGATCCACCTGAGAGTACTGATGGAGCTGGTGGAAGTGCTCACCAAGTAACTTTCCATCATTTGTCAACAGACCTCGCTAACTGGGGAGGTCCTGCTTGCCTGGAGAATACCAAATTTGATGCCCACCTACAAGAAGATATGGAAGGGGGATCAGGAAAATTATAGGCCTGTCAGCCTGACCTCAGTGCTGCAGAAGGTTATGGAGCAGATCATCTTGTGTGCCATCACACGGCATTTACAGGATAACCAGGTGATTAGACCCAGTCAGCATGGGTTTAGGAAAGGCAGATCCTACCTGACTAACCTGCTCTCCTTCTATGACCAGGTGACCCATTTAGTGGATGAGGGAAAACCTGTGGATGTTGTCTACTTAGACTTTAGTAAAGCCTTTAACACCATTTCCTACAGCATTCTGTTGAAAAAACTGGCTGCTCTTGTCTTGGACAGGCATGCTCTTTGCTGGGTAAAAAAAAAAAGGCTGGGTAGCTGGGCCCAAAGAATTGCAGTGGGTGGAGTCCAATCCAGTTGGCAGCTGTTCTCAAACAGTGTTCCCCAAGGCCCAGTACTGGAACCAGTTCCGCTTAATATCGTGATCTGGACAAGGGCATTGAGTGCTCCATCAGTAAGTTTGTAATCAATTACCAAGTTGTGCTGGAATGTTGATCTGGTTGAGGAAATGAAGGCACTGCAGAGAGACTGGGACATGTTGGATTGATGGGCCAAAGTCAATTGTATAAGGTTTAACAAGGCCAGGTTCTGGGTCTTGTAGTTGGGCCACAACAAACTCTTGCAATTATGCCAGCTGGAAAACTTCCCAGTGGAAAAGGACCTGGAGTTGTTGGTCAACAGCCCACAGAATATGAGCCAGCAGAGTGCCCAGCTGGCCAAGGAGGCCAACACCATCCTGGCTTTTATCATTTCTGTGGCCAGCAGGAGTGGGGAAGTTAATGTTCCCCTGTACTCAGCACTGCTGAGGCTGCACCTTGAATAGTGTGTTCAGTTTTGGGTGCCTCCAACACAAGACAGACATTGAGGTGCTGGAGCATGGGCAGAGAAAGGCAACAAAGCTGGTGAAGGGTCTGGAGCACAATTATAATTGAGGAGTGGCTGAGGAAAATTGGGCTGTTTATCCTGGAGAAAAGGAGGCTGAGGGGAGACCTTATTGCCCTGAAAGGAGGCAGTAGCGAGGCAGGTGTTGATCTTGTCTCCAAAGTAAAAACTGATAGGACAAGAGGAAATGGCCTCAACTTGTGCCAGGGAGGTTTAGATTGGATGTTAGGAAATACTACTTCACTGAAGGGGCTGTCAAGCATTGGAACAGGCTGTCCTTGGAAATTTAAAAGTCATGCAGACATGGCACTTTGGGATGTGTTTTAGTGGTGGACTTTGCAATTGGGTTTCTGGTTGGACTTGATTATCTTAAAGGTCTTTTCCAAACTGAATGATTCAGTGATTCTATGTTGTTACTAACTATTTCTAGTATATTCCTGCTATGCCAGTAGTCATGACTACAAAAAGTCTAGTATTCAAATACTCCAGGACCTTCTCCCTTGTTTTTGCTCAGAGTCCTTTGAATTTTTAATCACAGCACTGCCTTCAAAATCCCAGTCAGAAAGTAGAGTTGGGATTTTTGATTGGTGGGTTCATAAATTTTGGATGGCTCATCTCCCACTGAGATTACTTACTCGAGAACTGATGGAAAGTCTGAGTCCACCTCCTTCCATGCCCTCCCTGTGGCAGGGTCTGAGCACCACATACAGGGCAGTTGGTATCAAGTCAGCTTCAAAATGTCCATCGAAATTGAGCATTGCAATATTTTCATCATTACCCCAAAAGGAGTGGGATGGAGAGAGAAGATAGAAAAACTCCAAGATACAGGGGCCTTCCTAAGGCACGTAACTTATCAGGATTGCTGATAATAATAAGCAATATGGAGACATAATGGAGGGCATGGGGAAGGAAATGAAGTATATTGTACACACTGGAGTATAGAAGACAGCTGGCAGTCTGAGGGAGACCTCAGATTCACCCTATGGAAAAGATGGCTTGAAAACTGCCAGAGCAAATCACAGACAAGGAGGGTGGGCTCATGGCAATCCTGTTCCCTGAAAATATGGGAATGGCAGAGATTCTCTTTCCCATCCCACCCAGTCTGTGTGAGGTGTTTGAAAGGGTTGTGCCATACCTTCCCACGTCATAGGATGGGGAGTAGGATAAGGGGGGAAAGATACCCTCCATTGCCTCGGTTGCAGAAGGAAAATTATTTCTCCTGAATATGATGGAAAGAAAGCCTTCCTGCTCAGAACTAGCCAGACATTCTGTAAACTCAGTTGCAAATAAAGGCAGGAAGTTCAACTGGGGGTACTTAATGTTTTTAGACACACCTCCAAACTCATAGGTATTTCTCTGACACTCCCCCTAACCAAGTATTAACATAAACTGACAAAGTTTTAGAATAGATAACCCGGAATCCATCCCAGATCCCTTCACTATACTGCAATCCCTGATAGTTCAGCTAATGGGCTTTGAAAGCACCCTGCTAGAGACAGAGATGACAGAATTTTAAGTGTAAACTCAACATAATAGTAACTTAAAAAAATAGAAAGGTTTTGTTAATTTTGTTTCGAATTGGGTTTTGGTTTCGTTTTGATTTTGGGGTTTTTTTGCTTTGGTTTTTTGAGTGTTTTCCTGGCAAGATAAGTCCTTTATTAGGGTTCTCCCCTACCTTTGTGTTCCTGTGCTCCTTCTGGGCTTGCAGACATGGACCTTTTACAGGCTGATGGCTCCTGCAATATTCCTGGAAGCAGCCAAGGCCAGGATATTATTTGGGCTCTCTTACCTGCCATCATGTCTCTCTGCTCCTTTGAGGATGTGCAGATGAGATTTTATCACATAATTTAATGTGAACAATTTAGTATGCACAATGGTAACTTCACAGCAATGGTCTCATATAGCTCTGTGCTAGCTACCTTGACTTCCAGCACCTCAGCTACTTCAGCCATCTGAGGCTGTATATTTTTGGTCCCCATTCCATTGCACTGTGCTATACTCCTTGTAAGCTGCACGCAGATATACCACCACTGTTGCCTGGACAATTATTTGAAGCTCTTGTATGTTCAGAGGTGCAGGGTCACACTGCTGCATGAAGGTTAGCCTCCTGCTTCTTCAGAAGTTTTATTCTTTCATGGTTAGTTTCAGTCTTACTGCTAGAACCAATTCTTTATTAAAATTATTTTACGGACCTTGAGCAGAGTCTTAGCTGGGAACAGATGCAACCTTTTAAGCTTGTATCTGATATTTTCCAAAAGTTAATATGCTGTAATATAGACCTTTTACCTACTGCTTCCTCTCTGTCATGAAGGTGCATTTCACTGTGCTTGTTTATCACCAGAACTGACATTTCATATTTTTTGGCAGACTTGAAGGGGATAGTGTCTGATAGTAGTGTCTTTGGTCTTTATAATGGTGTGTTCACCATTTTAAGCATTGTCATTTTCACTTAGAAACCTGCGTGCTCATGAGAGACGAGGTAACAGTGCATAGCTTTGCCTAGGCAACACGGGTTTTATTCTCTCCTTCAGAAAATGATAGTGTTAGAAGAGGCAGCAATACAAAATCTCATTATTCTCTGTTGAGCTAAAAAGCAACTATTATAATTTTTATTTATTATTTATTTATTATTATTATTTTGCACATAGCAACTATTACAAGGCATTTCCTAGGAGCAGAACTAGGTAACACAATAGTATTGAAGCAGTATGCATATGGAGAGATGCCAGTGTAAACTGCTTAATTCTTTCTTTCCTTTAGGGTTCATTTTAAACAAAGTAGGATTCTTGTGTTCAAAACACAATAACCTGTTTTGAATATTTTTTCACATGGTATTTCATTCCATCAAACAGAGGAAAAAGCCACTATATTATCTTTGACTGTCTGTTGTCATAATAGTCCAAAGTTCTTTTCAAGATTTATTGGTCTAACTTTACAGTACTTTGAACCAGTAGTGGAAAACACAGCACTATTTTAAGATGAGCAAATAGCATTGCTTTATTTGGCATTCAGCAAGTGCTCTTTTCTGACAAGGAATATGACAGAATTGCAGTACAGGGAGAACATGTCTTGCGTTGATCACTGAAAGTAATGGAACATTGAACTCCTGCATTAATCTGCCCCTCAGGTGTCTACACATTATAAAAATCCAAGCATGTTGCAGATTGCCTGCCTACCATACTATCAGAATGTGAAAGATTTATAGGGTAGATTACTATTGGCATACGCTTGGTCACCCAGACTGAACAAGAATTGCTGAATTCAGCTTAGTGCAAACATCAGCTTTGCCTTTTCATGTCTTCAATTTTCCTGAGGCTAAAGTTCTTTACAAGGACAATGGTTTGTGGTTTGATTTAATCAGAAGCCACGGTCATTTGAAAGGTCATGTATGCAACAAACAGTAAAATCTCCTCTTTTTACATGATCTGTGTGTTGGCTTTTGGGGAGAATTGTGAGACTCAAAGTCCATAGATGCCATCAGAGAAATGCATGTCTAAAAGAAGCCATAACAGCAATAAGCCTATTACATTCTTTGAATCCAGGCTCCTACTGGTGTGGGGTTGGGCGGGTATATATTTGACTTATTTTCACAGTCAGTCAGTTGTATTTTTGCATTACAGAGTCTTTTGCAAAACATGAGGCTGAAATTATTATCAAGGAGAAGATCTTTTCTCTTGATGCTTAAAAAATTCTTTACAACTAGAAGATGAGACAGACATAAGTAAAGCAGATTAAAAAATTCTAAGAATAAAATAAGTCACTTTGATAATGAGAAGCATTTGAATACACAGGTTCATAGTTCGTAGAAGAAAAATCATGTCTTCCTGCAATAAAATGGAGATTATCTCCTTGAGCAAAGAAATTCATGTAAGGCTCCGAAACAGAAGTCTGAAAAATAAAACTGAATTAATTCTTTTTACATTGATGTGACAATATTTCTCCAAGTTCTATTTCTTCATTGATCAGTTTCTTATATTTCACCTTTGACGGGTATCCAAGTAATTTCTTCTGGATAGTTTAATACTTTTACTGTATATTTTGCTTCTGAAATGTCTTCAATTTTCTGCTGACATAAGGGGAACAAATTGACCCCCTACTCATAACTGTTCAAAGCTTGGCTTTTTATAGAGTCCTTAATGGACTAACATCCTCTGACGTTTGAGATACTAGTATTTGCAAAGTTGCTATGGTAACAAAAGTAGTTCTGGTTGAAAATTATAATAATAATAATAATAATAATTCTATTTTGCTTAACCACAAATTCTAGAAGAACTCAGCACGGTTCCAAAAGAACATTTCTGCAAAATAAATGCACAGTGTCCTTTTTGCTGAGCAATTGTATCTTTAGTAAAATGTACAGTGATGGTCACAGTACCTTATGATTGCCTACTCAAATTACTATAAAACAGATTTAAAATAGCACAGTGTCCATTTCTTTAAGGAAAGATCAGGGCAGGCCTAAGGGAACAAACTGTAGCAGAAGATGGCTGGGGCTTTGTTCAGCTTCTTTTTGGTCATTCTGATGAACTAAAACAACCCTTGAATTCCTCTGCCTGGCACAGCAAACCCATCACACATGGCTTAAAGGTGCATTGGCTTATGCAGAGGGGGCATACCTCTGTATGCTCTACATCTTTTTGTCTCTCCATTGAACATATGGGAACAGAGGAGTTATTAATATCCTGCCAAGCACTTAGAGCATAAAACCAGTCACAAATTCAAGGCAAGGGGTAAGTGTTTAGAGCAAGTTTATTGCACCCTATGTTACCTTCAAAGCCAGGTACTGCTGAAATTTAGAAGATGGTACGCAACAGCATCACTCCTGGCTAATCCTGGAGCCAGGATGTGGAGCTTTCCATCTTACAGGGTAAGTCTGAATATCATCAGAGTGTGGCAGTCAACAACTGAGAGGTGCTACAAATATGCTAAGTTGCTATTAACTGCATTGCATTCAAATTGCAGAAGAGAGCTTTGTAGGGCAGTCTGTTTCACAACAGCACTCAATATCCCACGGTGTTTGAAGGCCTCAGGTACTCCCATTCATCTGTAGTCATGGTTAGGTCTTGTATAACTTAAATGGGCAAACAAAAGTTCAAACTCATCCCCTGCCCGTCACTTAATGCACAGTGTACATGTTGCTCTTGTCCTGGTAAGTCAAATACCTATAGTAAAACATGCTGGAGAGAAACAACAGAAGGAAGACAGAATAGCATTGAAGTTTTGCTGATAAATTTAGATCTTGATTTTAGAAGGTGAAAGATAAGAACTTAATAAACTGTTGATTTTGTTTTAAAGCTCTGGTTTTAGATTATAAGATTTGCATTAAAATGTGAAAATACTTTTATTAATTGTGAGGGAGAAAGTGTCACCACTTCTTTCTAAAAATATAGGAATAATGCTGATGGAAGGAGAAAATATTAAAAGACTGTCTTGTTTTAACAAGCAAAAGTAAAACCTGTGTTGGTATTGTTCCTGTAATAATAATTCCTGACAGATAATCCTTAGTTCTTTTGAAATCCAGAATTAAACAGGATCATGTTAACCTAGATGACAAAATCAGTAATGTCTTTTTTGTCTCATTGCAGTTCTGTTTAGAATTGATTTAAGGGTAATTTGCTTTGCTCTGACTTCTCTTTCTCTGTCTCTCTTTTAAGGTCAACTCAAATCAAAACATACTCTTGGGATAATGCCCAGGTTATTTTGGTCGGCAACAAATGTGATATGGAGGATGAACGGGTAATCTTCACTGAGAGAGGCAAAAATTTAGCAGAACAACTTGGTAAGAAAAATGACAAAATCTTTATGAATCCTTGTGGAAATGCACCAAGTAGTGTTGTTAATTGTGACGGTTCTTAGAATGAAATGTTTGTTACACACTCACTGTAAAGGGGTATTCATAAACTGCCTCCCTTTTGTTTCTGCAGGCAGAGGTCTAAGCTGTCCTTGTTAATAACAGTAATACTGTAACATCATTAAAATGGACACGTGTCCAGGGATGACATTAGGCAAAGCTGTTGCATGTCTGTCATCTAAATGTGTCCACAAGACCGATGCTGGATTGGAGGCTGGCTTAGTCTAAAGACTTACCTGATAAATCATTTCTAATGCTGCTCCTTAGAAAGGAAGTACGTTATGACCTTTGTGGCAAGCAGCAAGATTAGGTGTTTGTCTGTAGATATACAATATGTTTAGATAGTTATAGCTATAGGCATATATGGCCTAGCCAAGGAAAAATTAAAAAAAAAAACAACCAAACATCAACAAAACAACAAGGAGAGGAGAGATTGAAGAAATAGCTTGCTCAAAATGTGGTCTAGGCCTTTTTTGCAAGTTGAAAACATTCGGGTTATGATTTCCAATACCAGTAATCCGAAACAGAAAGACACCAGTATCCAACTCCCTCTACTAACAGTTCAACTACTGCACATTTACACAGGTATAAATAACATGAATGTCTGTTTCATAAAGTCGCCCTCCAGGAGGCAAGTATTGTCCACACTGAAAATTACAGAGCTGTGAACATCGCTGTTATTTCTGTTTCAGCTCAGTGTTGATATCCATTCGTAGCATAAAACATTTTTAAGGTAACACTGGCCAAACTGTAATAGAAAATCTCCAGAGCATTATTATAATACTACCATCCAAGCTGTTTTTTCCTTCAAATGTGCTGGTGTCTTAAAAGCATATTTAGCAGGTGTATAAATAAAACCCTAGCATCATTTGAGGTCAGTTTCTGTACAGTACTGGGCATGGCTTTGTTCCTATTTTTAAAGATAAAGACTCAGTCTGGTGAACATGTGTGTAACTAAAATATCTTTGTCACTATTCGTATATGGGTACTTAGTCAGAGTAACTGCATGGGAAACAGAGAGATGGTGGTATTTCACAGTATATCACCTGTATATGACAGCACCCATGTTGGTGCTTCTTAACTTATGTATATTCATTGCTCGATGACCTTATTTTTTTTTTAAATAATTTTTTGAGTGGTACAGTTGCTTATCCTGGTAAATAATTTCATCAGAATAGTATATCTTCCTATCACACCCATCTAAATAAGTATTACATATGTATGAAAGGACACCTTGAAATTACACATTAAAAATGGCCATAAATTAGCCCTGGAAAGGTGACAGAAAAGATTTAACAGCAGATTATGTCCAGAAAAATTGCCAATATCTATGAAGAACTGAATTTCTAAAACTGTTTGCAACAAAACAAAAATGGTTACCACTGTACCTCTTTAACAGACTATATTTTTCTTTACAAAATTACTTGTCACATTAGATATATATTTCTATAATCTGTTTTTCTCTCTGTAAGCATTTCTAATATTTATTCATTTCAATAGAAGATAGGAAAGTGTGTTCAGTGGAGAAAGAGATCCAAAATACGTAACTGTATACTTTTACACCAAATTAGACTGCAAAATAAAATGCCTGTCAATAAATGGAAATTTACTATATAGAGTTTGAAGATTTTTTTTTTAAGTCACATAACTAATCTGAATTTCTATTCCTCAAACAGTTTTCCTATAGAAATATTAATGCAGTGAGTTGACAAGGAATTCCCAGGGTTGTGCAAGATGAGAAGGAACTTTAAGTGTTGTATAGTCAAGAATCCTCAGCTGTAATAAACAATGCTTGCAAAAAAAAAAAAAGGAATAATGAGGTAGATATCAAAACTGATGTTTTAGGCTTCAAAGCAAACTTGAGCTCCTGGGATTTAGAATTCAATCTTTATGGAAACGGATTATCCTGTATTCCCATCTTTATCTGCTCTGGGGTTTTCCTTCCTCAGATATACGTCCTGTAGCTATCTCAAGGGTAAATTACTGTACTGGATGAATTGTGGCTCTGATCCAGTATGTCAGTTACAATACTCTGAATGTGCACAGAAATGTTTAAGTTTTTTTCCTGTGCAGCTGCAATCAGTATTAAATCTGCTCTGAGATTGTGGGCGGTGGTGTCGGGAAAAACAAAACGAGTTTCTCTGGATTGTAGTAGAGTTCTCTGGCCACATTGGTCAGTTTGAAGGGCACGCGTTGTGTTGAACAAATGGGACTGTCTGTTCATTCTCCACCACTGCACTGAGTTAATAACATCTCTTGTGGGCAAGTTTTAAAAATAAGAATATAGATTTTTGTGTGTACCAAGACATTTTAAGGCTGCAGGTCCTTTAAACGCTATAATCTGCAACATTGATTACTGTTGCAATTACAAGCAAGCACAACACAAGAGTGCTGTACAAAGAACATGTTGTGAAACAGTCTGTTCTCAAGTATGGTTTTATTTTCATCCCTGGTTTATTTGAAGTCATGGAGAATATTAATACCTGTATATTTTGGGCTGAGTTTTCAAAAGGTCTAAAAGGGCAATGGGCATTTTGCCCTCTGGGAAACGCAATAATTTCTTTAAATCTCACTGCTAGCTTATTTCTCAGGGTTACTTCAAATAGGATTAGATCAACTGTCAATAGGTCTCATTACCTGCAAAGGCTAAACTAGTCAAGTATCCTGTGGTAGCGCCAAGTACCTCTCTCATAACAAAGAGAAGTAATGGTTAAAGAAGCAGATATGTCCTTGAAGGGATGTTAACAGAATGTTTATGAATACAGAATGTGTCTCGTTTCCTTTTTAGATTTCTGTTAAAGATTATTGTTAATGACATCAGGCATCGCACTGGCGATACCACCACAGATCATAGCTGCAAGCAGCCTACTATATTACCTACAGTAATAGCCAGAAGTAGGGACTGTGTGAAAGGTATAAAAGGGCAAATATACAGTAATAATTTCCCAGACTGTAGAACATTATATTTGTGGGGCTCATGAACCAAAGGCAGTATCTTTATATTCAATAGCCCTTCCAGGATTTTTTTTTTCCATGGACTTGTCTAATGATGTCTTTAAAAGCATATAAATCTTACCATCCAGAATACGCTATAAATATGCGTGGTTATCTGCTTCTGCTTTGAACTGGTAATTTGCTAGTTTCATGTGAACATCTTCACTAGTGATACAGTGAACAATTGTTTGCTGTTACCTGTTGTGTAACACTGTTAGTTTCAAAGACGTCTGTCATACCCCTCCCTTTTCTCTAAGCTGAAATTCCCAGACTCTCTCATCCTTCCAGACACGAAGACCATCTCACACCTTAGCCATTCCTTGACATCCTATTCTGTACTTTTTGTAAGTGGTACATGCTTTCTTTTCAGAAATTAGTTCATGGTTGTTTAACACATTAGAGTCATTAAAGAAGTAATGTTAGAATGACACAAAACCAGACAGGATCAAATACATTCAGCTGAAACATGTAACTTTGCCTCACAGGAGATACCATAATGAGAAAATACAGAAACGTGACAAACCAGTCACTAGAGAGAACATATTTAAATAAGTTTATTCCCTAATCACTACTGAAAAAATGTGTCAAACATGTTTGTGCTATTTTGTCTCTTCATGAACATTTGCTCTGAGCACTACATGCATTGGCTATCGAGTGAAATCACAATATAGTCAGCACTTACATGCTTTAAAGCATTTTAGTAAAAAGGGCTTGGAACTTCTTGCAAGCAAAATGCATCCATACTTGTCAACTGCATTACTCACACAGCTTTTCTGACATACTCATCTCATGCATCTGAGGGAGTTCAAAGCTTCATATGTTCATAGAAGTTTGGTGTCACGTGTCAGAACAGAAATAAAAAGACTGACTCACAGATGGCATGAATTTCTCAGTTCCTTTTATTCAAGGTGTGTATGATATATTATTGTGTTCTACATTCTGGCAAAGGATTAGCAGGCAGAGGTGTGCGCAGAGCTTTGAATAGACTCTGAGTAACTGCACACGCAAATGGACAGTTGCATATGTAGTTTGACATACAGTTTTTCCATTTATCTGTGGCATTTTGCTGTGCATGCAAATTAGGTATATAATTTTATACGTGTTCTTTTGTTGTTCATTTGCTTCTGTACAACTCCTATTTGCTATGCGTGTGCTACAAATTACGTCAACAATCATTAGTTCTTAATTGCAAAGGCTACCATTACAGAGTATACTATATCATTAAGACCAGGGACCCCAAGGTTGCTGCAAAAGTACAATACTGTCATAGGTCCAAATCATGCCTATTGTGCCTCATGCTGCACTGGGCAATAGTGGGTTGCTGCAAGATCTGCCTCAAGTATATGGCTACATTTTCTGTTAAGTCTTGTTAGGTCTATTTTTGGCTCAGCTTGATTAAGGCTCTGGGAAACACAACTGCTATATCATAGAAATGTTGGTTGGAAGGGACATCTGGTGATCATCTAGTGTGATGCCCTGCCAAAACCCACCTCTGGCTCTGTGTTCTGTCCAGCAGTTTTCAGGTCAGTGCCCTTTCCATTAGATTTTCTGTGCACCCACATTTCTTACACTCTGCCACCCAGGGTCACCCGTGGCTTGGGGCATTCCGCATGTCTGAGTCATAGAATCATAGAATAGTTTGGGTTGGAAGGCACCATGAAGGTTATCTAGTTCAGCTCCCTGCAGTAAGCAGGGACATCTTCCACTAGAACAGGTTGCTGAGAGTCCCATCCAACCTGACCTTGATTGTTTCCAGGAATAGGGCATCTCCTACCTCTCTGAGCAGCCTATTCCACTGTTCCACCACTCTCAACAAAAAAAATTTCTTCCTAACATCTAGTCTAAACTTCTCCTCTTTTAGTTTGAAACCATTACCCCTTGTCCTATTGCTAGAAGCACTGCTTAAAAGTTTTTCCCCATCTTTCTTATAAGCCCCCTTTAAGTATTGGGATGCTGCAAGAAAGTCTCCTCAGAGTCTACTGAACACCACTCTCAGCCTCTCTTCATAAGGAAAGTGTACCATACCTTTTATCATTTTGGAGGCCCTCCTTTGGACCTGCTCCAACAAGTCTGTCTTTCTTGTGTTGAGGCCTCCAGAGCTGGACACAGTATTTCATGTATGACCTCACTGGAGCAGAGAGGCAGAATCACTTCCTTCGACCTGCTGGCAATGCTTCTTTTGATGCAGATCAGGATACAGTTGACCTTCTGGGCTGTGAGCACTCTGTCCCAGCTCATGTCCATCTTCTTATTCACCAGGACCCCCAGGTCTTTCTCTGCCAGGCTGTTCTTAATCTCTTCATCCCCCAGCCTGTATCTATACTGAGGGTTGCCCCAAGCCAAAGACAGGACTTTGCACTTTGCCTTGTTGAACCTCATGAGGTTTTCACAAGCCCACTTCTTAAGCTTGTCAAGTTCCCCATGGATGGTATCCCATCCCTCAGGAATGTCAGCTTTACCATTCAGCTTGGTATCATATGTAAAATTGTTGAGGTTGCACTCAATCCCATCATCTGCGTCATTGATGAAGATCAGTCCCAGAACAGACCCCAGAGGGACACTGCTCATCACTGATCTCCATTTGGACATTCAGCTGCTTACCACTACACTCCAGGTGTGACCATCCAACCAATTTGTTATCCACAAAACAGTCCCTCTATCAAATCCATCTCTTTACAGTTTAGAGAGAAGGATGTTGTGGTGGACCATGTAAAAGGCCTTAGAGAAGTCCAGATAGACTACATCCATTTCTTTTCCCTTGTGCACTGATACAGTCACTTCATCACAGAAGGCCAGTAGGTTGCCCTTGCTGGCTGTCTTGAATCACCTCTCTGTCCTCCGTGAGCCTTAGCATAACTTCCATAAGGATCTGTTCCATGATATTCCCAGGCACAGAGGTGAGGCTGACAGGCTGGTAGTTCACAGGGTCTCCATCTACTCTTTTTAAAAATAGATGCTGTGTTTCTCTTTTTTCCAGTCAGCAGGCACTTCCCCTGACTGCCATGACTTTTCAAATATGGAGAGTGGTTTGACAACTGCATCAAGCCAATTCCCTTAGAATTCTCAGATGCATCTCATATGGTCCCATGGACTTGTGTACATCCAGGTTATTCAGGTGGGTGTGAACGTGATCTTCTCTTACAGCAGGAGGGAGTTTGCTCTTCCTGTTTGTGTCTTGCAGCCCATGCCCTTGAGAGGTGGTGGGAAGAGAGGTTGCTAGTAAAAACTGAGGCAAAGAAGTTGTTATTTCAGCCTTCTCCTCATCTGCTGTTGCCAGCTTGGCAGTCTCATTCATCAGGGCAGGTACACTCTCTTTGACCTTTCTTTTCTGATTTACGTACCTGTAGAAGCCCTTCTTGTTATTCTTTGCATCCCTCGCCAAGTTCAGCTCTGACTGTGGCTTGGTCTTCCAGACCCCATCCCTACACAACTGGGTAGCATCCCTATGCTCTTCCCAGGATACCTGCCTCTTCTTCCACTGCCTGTGCAGTTCCTTCTTGACCTTTACTTAGAGGCACAGGTTATGATACAGCCTTGCCAGTCTCTTGCCTTTCTTGCCAGACATTCTTGCCAGTCTCAACATACCTTAGGGTGGATCCACCTGCTTTTTAAATGTATACCAGACTCTGTCTCTCCCAGAGGCCACCAAGGGATGTCATAAATCAAAACAAAACAGGCCTTTTCTAGATGAGTTCTCACATTTCCTTCTGCAAGGGCAGAAGCCAGCCCTCATGCTGCATTCAGGGCACTTGCAAAGGACTCTGAATTCTACATGCCCCACAGTTTATACCTCAAAGAGGTAGTCATTTTACCCCTCAGATTTTAACACATACCTTATTTTTCAGTATTTCACCTCTCCATCCTTTCTAATCTCATCTCTTTAGGGCCATTTCTTCCTCCGAGTCTTTATTTTCAGCGATTTCTTCCTTTCCTTCCTTTGATTCTGAGTTCTTTGAAAATAAATTCCATGAAAAACAAGGAGAAATTTTCTCACTTCAAACAAAAATCAGCTTGCCTTGCCTATTTTGTTTTCATTTTGCTCTTGGTTCAGACAAATATATACTTAACGGTTGTGCTGGGGAGATGCCAGAAACCTGATTCAGGTTTCTTCAAATTACACTGATTCAGATTTCTTCATATTACACTCATTTAGCACTCCAGCAAGCCTGAAAGTGAAGCATTTGTCAATGTTGTGTGCATACAGAGGGTGCGATTCAGCATCCAGCACATCTGTATGATCTGACCAAGCCTGCAAGACGAGGCCTGCTGCTGAGAAGGGACAGGAACACGACTTTTTTATGAATTCTGCTGGGGCTGGGGACCAAGACAGCAGCTCCGCAGCATCAGGGCTGCAGTGAACCTTCACTTGCCTTGGGGTATGAGCCCTGAGGGGTAACGTGTACATCAGGCATCTATGAGTACACTGGGGTTATTAGGCAGCTGTGAGTTTAGGCAGCAACTGAAAAGGCATTTTTAAGGCTGTAATTTTGGCATCTAAATCAAAAATCAAGTGGGACTTGGCACCTCAGCACACAGTTAGCTAGAACAGCAAGTTCTGGTTTGCCTCCATGGCTGGCTGAAGGCCGCAGTCCAGCAGGCAGGGTCGCCAGCAGCTTCAAGAGCATGGGCATATGGCTGTGTCTGACTTTGCATTAAAAATTGAAATAATTGGGATGTTCTGGAACATGCCTGTTCATTGTTCCATCCTTCACTGGTTTTTAGCTCTTTTTAAAGGGCATATGTTAGTGCCAGAGGAAAAGAACAGACTGACAGGACTGAAAAGCACCAGAGTCTTCTGTTTAGTTACAACACACACAGGGCATTGGCAGAGCAATTAGAGGCTCCTGTCCTCAGGATTTTTTTTACACGGTGGAAATGCCAACCTGCCATTGCTTTCACACTCTTGGAGCTGCATTATAGGAACGTTACTGAATAACAATTAGGAGCAAGGAATTGTGTTTGCTCAACAAATGTCTCATGTAAACAAACCGAAAAAAATTTATTTGCCAGGAATCTAATGCATTGTCCAAATAAACTCATTTAAAAGGTATCTGGAAGCCACAATCAAAATCAGTACAACTGGAAATTGTATAGAAATCTTTTTTTCAGAAAGACTGCGAAAGGTAGTGTTTGCTAGAGCATTACCAGTAACTGCCCTTCAAGTCTGTCTATTTTGTCACAGCTGAGAGTCCTCTTGTAGCTGTATTTTTTAATAAACTTTGCAACCTTGAAGGCTGGATAAATGTCTTCGCATTTCTGTAAACAATCTGTACACTTTCTCTATCTGAATGGTCCTAAAGCACTTCTCTTTGCTGTCCTATTATGAGATGTAATGTTGTTTTAATACTATTCTGAACATAGTCCAGCCCTTGGGCTTGTTTGGCCCACAGAGGTCACATCCACAAAGGAGAGCACAGTGCAAACATATCTGATACTGTAGTTGCAGGTGTAGGAGATACTCTGAAGGATAGCAATGGTCAGCAGCTAGTTTCAGCCCAGATGATCTTTGCAATCATGCCACACATTTGTCTCTCTTTAAGAGTGAGGCAGAAGTCTCAAAGATATTAAGAGTTCTGAAGAAGCAGAAAACTGAACAAAGGAGAAAGACCTTGCAGTTGCTTTGACCGACAGTCCATAATGTAAATGCAAACCTTAAAAGATACCATTCAAAGCAGGCAAGAAGGTAAGTGCCTGCCAGTGCCCCCCTCAGAACGGTCCATAGGATGCAACTCCAAAAAAAAAACCCAAGGCACTATTGTCTCCTCTCCTATATGCTGAACTATGATGCTGAGCAATTCATTCCCATGGCTTCCTAGATTTTGTCTTTTGTATCCCATTGTGTTACAAAGGGAGCATCTTCCTGCACCTACTTCTTGTTCTGAAGTTTCAGACTTCTCTTTAGTACTCCCCAAAATACTAGACTGAACAAGGCACTGGCAAGAGCAGCACTAAGGGTTGCAGTTCAAACATATATTCTTCAAGGAAGGATAGGTATTTTGGGAATACACCCTTGAGGACATTCGTTAAACATAACATAACATAAGGGGTAGTAAATGAAAATGGCTTGGTTTTGTACAAACACTCTGAAACAAGAAGATCTTTGTGATCATCTGGTGAAACATTAACATAGCTCTTGTCTGTAGAATTGTGCTTAAAATTTGCTAGCTGGTGTGTCCTTTCGTTGTCACATTTTCTCAGGAAGACGACAGGGTGCAGAATGTTCTTCCCTTTGCATATGGCTCTCCTTTCTGGTTTTTGGATTGTTTTATTTTTTCCCTAAGTTTTCAAAAGCAGGCTTAAACAAGTGCCTTGTTGAATGAGCCTCTCCAGATCCAGGATGAGTGTGAGGCAGAGAGGAAACAAAGTTGGTAATTCAGTCGGTTCGTGTGTTTCAGGGAGGTTACCTAAACTGTTCTGTGTGCATTATAGCTCACCAGCTAAGCATGAGCTCCATGCCAGTATCCTGGCTGGCCTTTGCTGCTGTAGTGTTCTGTGGGGCTGCTGAGAGCTTGCCAGCTTTCTTTGAGTCAATGCTATTGGAAAGAAAGCAGATAAGAGAGACATAGTGTAAGGACAGTAAAGGGAAAATTGAATTAAACACAGAAGAGGCATTTAAATTAGAAAATCCTGATGCGTGTTCCACACAAATTGTTCATATTTTCAGATGGCACTTGCATATTTTGGATTTTCTCAGTTTCAGCTCTGTTCTGCCTTGCCTACCCACTTGCCTCTTGAGCTTTGTATATCTTTCCAGTAATCTTCTCTGCCCAATCTCATCCACATCAGCAGGACAGATCATCATGGGTGTTGTTCTCTGCGTTCAGCTGCCCTGAGCGTCACCAGAGAGTTGTCTCGCTTCAGGCTTATACTCACATGGAAAATCTTTTCTCTCCATTAATAAAAATCAGTGGAAAAAACCCTGTAGAAATTATTAAAAGGCATAGATTGGAGGCCCTCATACACAGGCATTTTGGAAGCTCAGAGTCTCTATGCACTCTTGGTAAAATAAGTGCAAGATGACTCAGGAAGAGAGGTCACAAGGAAAGAAATACAAAACGGAAAACAATCAGAATTCGCGTATTTATTCCAGGCACATTCTGCTAGGAAAAAATGCTCCCTATATCTTTAAAACTCTTCCACAGACATAGTTTCTGTTAAAAAAAAGAAAATTCTTCATTCCAATTTACTGGCATATTTTACACTAAGTAACACTCGGGTGGGAATTGGATCTCCTGCACAGGACAGTCAGTTGCTGTCCAAATGGCAACAGGAGCCTCTGTTGCAAGGGTCTTTTCAATGGTGTCCCCATTGAATGAGACTCTCTGTACTCTTGTCTGCTGAATTCTTGTAATCCAGCTGATCCTACATGCCCACTACATACCACGATCTATTGGCAGTGATTACTTTAAACTCTGTGCAAAGCATCTCTTAACTGTCTTAACTGGCTTCAGGAGAGTGTTCTGTGTGACTATTTTTACATCTGCAAAAACATTTTCAATAGACCATCTACAAGTGTCTTACCTGTGTGCAGGTGAATCCATGCTACAGCAGAAACTGCCTGGCTGGAGCCCTCACCATGGCCCCGTTCTCTACTTAGGATTTTATTAGCACATGTGAGCATATAAATACTTTCTATCAGATGGCCCATGCACAGCAGAGACTGCTTGGGGGAATCTCCAGGACTGTCCAACATTCCCACCTGTACAGTTTCTGTAAAGAATTAAGCAAATACATTGTTGTGGAGGCAGGTGAGAGTTCAGTAACTTTCTCACAGATCAGTGAATAGTCTCATCTTTGCCGGGTCTAGGTGTAGAGGTCTAATGACCTAGTGATTGAATTGATGGCACATGTACACAGACATGGCCTGATAAACAGCTACACCACTTCTGTGTTTACAGTTTCCTTCTTATATCAAAACTGTAGCTGAACTTCCATAGATTTCACCACAGGGGTAATGCCTGTTTTTATTTTATTTAAATATATATGTTTG
The DNA here is from genome assembly GCA_033558185.1 of Dromococcyx pavoninus. Taxonomy (NCBI): domain Eukaryota; kingdom Metazoa; phylum Chordata; class Aves; order Cuculiformes; family Neomorphidae; genus Dromococcyx; species Dromococcyx pavoninus. Next base: position 880,115 of record JAUMJL010000394.1, on the reverse strand, counting down.
TGCTTGAGCACCCTGTAAGCTTCTATCCTACTTGATGAATGGGTGCCTCTAGGTTTTTTGCTGTGTTCTTACTCAGAGCATTCTCACCATGGTAGTGGCCTGTTTTCTGGATGCGTTTTACAGTATTTCCTGACATCCATCCCTGCTCTTCTTTGTGACTCCTTTCCTTTTGTTTTCTGCTTTTCTCTGTCCAGATATCTTACCCTCCTGTCACAGCTGCTATTTCATGATCATCTCATGTGCCAGGTGTTCTGTCTTCTTTTCTGTAAAAACTGCTTCCCCTAAGAAATGTCCTTAATATTCATTCATCTTCCTGTTGTCTTCTCCCAGGCTTTGGTCCCTCATTGTCCCTCAACACTTCTGCCCTCTGGTTCCTCCTTGGAATGGCTGCTTTCCTCCTGCCTCCTATGGAGCAGGCAATAACAATTGTGGAAGCATTTGACTCTGTTGCTGTGCTCGAGTTGCAGCTGGGTTTCAACAAAAAGCACTGAAAATGTGGAAGCTCTTCCTTCCCGCAGGCAGTCCCCAAGCGATCAGTCCTCTCTTGCATGGAGCAGGAGGGCTGAAGCCACCAGCAAGTGAGGCTACACCAGTTTTCCCCATTTGTTTTCTTTCTAGTTTAGAACAAAGGAGACATGTAAGCCAAGTTAAACTAAACCACTGTCATGTAGATGCAGATCTCCCAGTATATAATTTCTGTAGACAGTCTTTTATCATGCACAATTTTCCTGCTTTTCAGAGAAACGTGGAATGGAAGAGTTTTCAGGGAAATTTATACTCATACGTGTGAGGTTATCCTTCCACTTCTTGCTGATTATTAATAGAAGTTGTCTGACCAAATCCCTGTTCAGTATTTTTACTTCTTATTACCCAAACTGCCTATGAACACTAATTTTGGCTTCTATTTAGCTCCTGTGCATTTAAACAATTTAGCACTTTGTGACATTTTAGCACAAGGCGTCTTCTGTAAATTAAAAATATGAAGAAAATTGAGAACAGAGTTAACTTTTTGCACTAGTTATTAGTGCGTGCTAAGGTATCATGCCATGCTAAATATAATTATCTACTGTAATTCTAGGCTAGTATTCAAACGTGCAAATGCTACATGCTAAGCTCTAATAGGACTGAAGGTGCACATTGCATCCTGTTTAGATGGCATATTGAAAATACAGTACTAATGTGATAAAAGTACTTGCATTTGAATTTCAAGTGGGCTTTCAGAATAGATTAACACATTCATCAGAAAACACGCACGTTAAAGATAATAAACAACAGAAAGGGCTGTTTTCTGCCCTTCTGCCGAGTTTCAAGTGACTGACATTTTCTCACTGGGATTTTTCTCCTAATTAAACATGTTGGTAACTGTGCATTGTTATTCAGATTTAATCAGAGAGAATCAAAATAGTTGTGCAAAGGCTAAGCCACTTCTGTAAAATTACTAGCAGATTAGACATTTTATGGACTGTTTTAGTATTGAACTCTTAGGTATTGGAATGACAGAAAACTGAGAAAGTTTTAAATTACCAGGGAATCTTCAGATGAGCAATATGGTAACTGTAGGAAAAAGGTGGAGTATAGGGAGAACAGCTTAGAAAGCAAACAAATTAAAAAAAAGACTAATGTTTTGCAAAGGAAGCAAGAACTTGGTCAGACCGTGTGCTGACAGAAGCTTGCTGGACTACAGGTTGATCAGAAAGTTGCAAACCTGACCCAGACGGAGGTGGCAAACTTGGGAGATGAAACATGGAACAAAAGGAGGCAGAGAAGAGAGCTTAGGAAAGTGGGTTCTTTTGCTTATGTGGATTTCTGTATTGTTTTATTACTTTGACTTGTGGCGTTATAAGTCCCTTTGGTGCCACGGATTCACCTCTAAATTAAGCAAAAGTCTTTCCTTGTTTTACTTAGTTTTTTACTCACTTATTTCCAAATACAGTTGTCTGATTTGGCACCAGTATAATGACACAATGTAAGTGGCTGCTTCCAGCTGAATAATGCTCAGAGCAATCTAATAGGGGTGGAGCTGTAAATTATTCCTTACCAATAGCTGGATATATAGAGAATTTCTAAATTAATAATACTCTCAAACTGGTTTAAGTTTTTAGATTGAAGTGTTTTAAAGTAGAATTTGTCTAAGGGAATGTATTTGGGCTAGTCCTGATCTTGTCTGATTCCATAAAAAGCAAGTAGCACTAGTGTACTTATTCAAATTTTTACTCTGATTGTGTTAGAATCTTAATTGCTCTTGCAACGTCACTCTTACATGTGCACTCTCACGTTTTCTTTCTGAGTGTCTCTCTGTTCTTCCTTGCTCAAGAGAAGTTTGTACATTTATTGGAGACACTGGGATGTGCATCAGACCTAAATGTGCTGTTTATTTTCTTAGGATTTGAATTTTTTGAAACAAGTGCCAAGGACAACATTAATGTCAAGCAGACATTTGAGCGACTCGTGGATATCATCTGTGACAAAATGTCGGAAAGTCTGGAGACGGATCCCAGCATCGCTGCCAGCAAGCACAACACACGGCTAAAGGACACCCCTCCTCCACAGCAGCCCAACTGCGGCTGTTAATGCGGTTCTCGGCAAAGGCAGCTCCAGTGTGTCCTGTTCCCAACAGAGTGTCTATGAATGGTCTATATGCCTTTACTTATACTCTCTTACTAATTTATTTTGGAGAAAATTTAGGGGTTTTTTTTGACATCAGCAGCTAGTCGAGTATGTGTATGGAGATGGAGAGGTTACTAGTTTGAAAGGACAATCCATGTTTTCGCATCTGACTTTTGCATGCAGGACACCTATTAGTTTTTCTTTTCTTTTTACAGTTTTACATTACTCTTACTTCAGCTGGTGCCATGTTCTCAGACCCTCAGACCACATTTGCCTAGAATTAACTCTTGATTCTTTAGTTTCAAAATATATAGTGGAATCCTTAGGGTGGTGGCCAGGGTGTTTTAGAATAAGCTCCCTGATGCCACTTATATTTTCTCCTGACTGCAAATCAATTTAGAAATATTCTTCTACTGAACCAGTCCCTCATTCTTTACAGATTATTTGTATAAGGGACACTTCCTGCAGCACATTGCCTTGGCAAACCTACGCTCATTATGTTACATATCATGGTTGAATGAAAATTGCAGAAGTTAGAAAGAAGCTACTTCTGGGACCCCAAGCCACCAAACTTCCCTTTAAGTTTCCAACTGGATGTGAGTACCCAGTGCAGACCTTCACAATTATTAGGTACTTCATCTTATCTGGATAACTAGTATATTTACATTTCAATGGAAGCTGCACATCTGTCTAATAACTGTCTGAAATTTGATTTAATTTCTCATTCCACCATTACAAAGATCCAAGTGGTACCTACTTCAGTAGTGGGGGGGGGTGTGTCTAGCTCTTTCCATTTCTACCTACTTATTACATGCATAGTTCTGCAGTAGCTCCAACAGAGCCAAATCCATTATGCAAGGTTGTTTATAGCCAAAAACTTGTCTTGTCTTGTTGCTGTCAATCTGCAGATTTAAGTTTTCAGGAATTTCACCTCTCATACAGTCACTGAGACAACCATCACCACACTGCCTACAAACACCTGTTATTTTACTCAGACCTATTACAGAAGCACTGCTCATATTAGTGAACTGGAGTTTGACCTCATTTTCACTTTGATCACGATATCTATTCTGACAAGACAATCAGAATTTCACAAGAATTTTTAAAACTTTAGGAGTGATAAAAAAATTCAACATTTCTAGTGTTATACTGAATATTTTAATACGATCAACGAAAGGCTGTGATGATAGCAGAATAACGTACAAATTCTTTTACACTAAAGTGTTAAAAATAGTCATATTTCAGAGTTTTTAAAAGTACTACTCTAGTAATTGGTGGCAGTTTCACACATTTGTGCCCTAGAGTACTTTGTATAACTGCTTTACTTGCGTCACAGTTATATTTTTTAACTAAACAGCATAACTAAAGAAGCGTTAATTTTATTGTTCCACTTAAGAGAGAATTTAGGACAAGGCTGATGTTTCTTAAACTGTCTGCAATGGGAAAAATCAGAAAACAAATTAAAAAAGGAAATAACACAAGGTACTGCAAACTGCTTACAACTGCAAAGAAGTCCCTCCTCACACATTACTTTTTGAAGATAACTTATACAGCTCTTGAAACACATTAAGAGAACATGGTCATTTTTTAATATTTATTTTTATGATTAAATAATCTACACAAATTTTGATACTGTAAAAATACTTCCAAAGAAGGCATATAGACACATGTAAAATGGATATGCCATCAGGGCATTACTTTGGCTGCCTAACTTAAATGAATTAATGTTCTTTCTTCAATTTGGGGATTTAAACTATGTCTGTCTTGTTAGCTAGTTTACTTAAAAATTTGTTTCCCTAGTAGTCACAGAGACTAGACTTCCCTTATTTACTTTCATGAAGAGAAAGCACTGTCATCTTTGGGGCCAATGAGAAGCCAGGTGGAAGAGAAATGTGCTATCCTAACCATAAGCCTGCCTTTCGCAAGAGATGCTGCTTTTCTCTTCCCCATCTAAAGCAGCATGTTGATAACTGTGCTGAGAGACTTTCATTAATACCTCTTAACCAACTAGGTACCAGCTGCTTTGGAAAAAGAAGTGATAAGGAGCTGAGGAAGATTGTAGGTAGTTTTCCATCCTTTTCTTGGCGGGTGCAGTTATTCCTGCTGGAGAAAAAGGAGCAGGAAAGCTTTGAGACAGCACTCAGCTTCAACCCTCAAGTCCTTCCTTTAGAAAATGTTTAGGTTGTAATATTAGTCTGAGCCATCTAAGGCAAAGCAAGGAGAGAGGAGGACATAGTCACATCCTACATGGGCTTGGGCATATGCTGGATCAAGCAGCATGGCTGCGAGATCAAGTATTCTTCGAGCTTTGCTCTGGAGTGCTTGCTGCAAAATAGTCATTTCCTGTGCATATTGTGACAAGGAAAAAGGACTCCAAGATGCCCCTTGCTACAGCCACACCTTAAGCTTGTACTCCATCGCAATGAATTCCAGACCCTCCCTGCCTCTGTATGACCATGTAGACTCTAATCAGTGATGACAATACATTATTAACATATATCTTTTTAAAGAAATTGTATTATAGCTAAGTAGTTCTTTACTTAAATAGAGTGAATTAATTGCTTTTTATTTTGCACCAAGAGTCTGGGCAGAAGAATAACAACAAAATCAAAAAGTCTCTCCTTTGCATTTCTGAGACAGCTAAGCTCCCAGACCTCCAGCATGTCTGACCTTCTGCATGGCATGAGGAGGATGGGAGAAGAAACTGCTGGAGAACCGTTGTTCATTAGACTGCCAGCCATGTGTTATAAGGAAAGCATTCATCTGAAGTATAGCAGCAGAACCTGTCAGTATTTAAAAACTCCTAGGATGTTTGTATTGACACTCAGGCATTGTCATAGAGTGCAGAATTAGTCAGATAACATTTTAAAGTGTTTTCATCAAATCCTTGGAGGTTTTCAAGAGCAGCCTGGCTAAAGCCCTGGGTAGACTGCTTGGACCTCTTAGTTGACACTGTTCTGAGCAGGAGGTTGACCTGCTCATGTGCCACAGAACTCATTTCATCCTATCATCCCCTCCTCTGAAACGGAAAATATGTGGAATTTCAAGTAGACTTTTCCTTGACAATCTGGGTCACCTACTGTTGGAAAAAAACACTTTAATTTTCCACTACACGCTGGCTTTTGCAGCCATGTTTCATGGCAATATTGAGTCTTCTGTTGAAGTTTGGTCACATTTAGATCAGGAGCATCATGATCTCAGTCCCTCTCCCAGCTGGAACCTGGCTATTGTAGAGAAATATGAAGGCCTTTTGAGAAAGAACTTATTAAACTTTCTCCAAACATTCTAAAAATTTAGTTTGAATTCTGAGGGAACTAGCAGGACTGTAATTTTCATTCTATTTATAATTTTTCCTTGGTCTGTTCATAGGGTAGGATATCCAAAAGCAGCCTGTGTCAATCTAGTTCAACTCCTTCAATCTAATTCAGCTTCTATTGACTTGTGATAGAACTGCAGTTTTCTTAAATGCAAGTAGAATTAGGCTGAACACTTTTGGAAACCCCATCTCAACCTGATCAAGAGCCAAAATCTAGAGAATCAATGGCTCATTCTTCACACATATACAGTAGTGATTAAGGATGAGTTCTTGGAGGAGACAAGCAGGATCTGGTTAGATCCCTGATGTATCCACAGGTGTACCACAGTTCTGTCAAGAAAAATACAGGCTAAAAATAGTTATATTTTAATGATGAAAGAGGGTTGGATCATTAGATTAAAACTGGGGATAAGAGATCCAAAACTACTTTCAGCCTTATCACAATTCTAGGTGAAAAAGCACTCACATCCTGTACTAATTAGTTGTCATTCTCAGCACAGAAATAGGACTGAATGTCAGGGAGTCCTGCTGGTCCAGCTACAGATAGCCCCTTCAGCTGAGATTTAGGCCACTCGGTGAGATATAGTAGTTGACACATGCAGCCCATTAAATTTCTGAGTAATTAGAGGCCTTTGGTCAGAGGCTCCTGAGCTCCTTAGTGCCAGCTGAACCCATTTTTCCAAATTATGATCCAGACTAAAGCTTTTAGCAGCAGGCTAATCCTGTGCATGGGTAATCATAGAATCATAGAATTATCTGGGTTGGAAGAGACCTCCAAGATCATCAAATCTAACCCTTAATCCAACACTATCATGATTACTAGATAATGGCACTAAGCGCCACATCCAGTCTTATTTTAAAAATCTCCAGGGATGGTGAATTCACCACCTCTCTGGGCAGGCCATTCCAATGCCTGATTACTCGCTCTGTGAAGATCTTTTTTCTGATATCCAGCCTAAACCTTCCCTGGCAGAGTCTAAGCTCGTGCCCTCTTGTTCTGTTGCTGGTTGCCTGGGAGAAGAGTCCGACCCCAACCTGTCTACGACCTCCTTTCAGACAGTTGTAGAGAGCGATGAGGTCACCCCTGAGCCTCCTCTTCTCCAGGCTAAACAACCCCAGCTCCCTCAGCCTCTCTTCATAGGACTTGTGCTCAAGTCCCTTCATCAGTTTTGTTGCTCTTCTCTGGACTCTCTCCAGCACCTCAATATCTTTCTTGAACTGAGGGGCCCAAAACAGAACACAATACTCAAGGTGTGGCCTCACCAATGCCGAGTACAGGGGAAGGATCACTTCCCTCGTCATGCTGGCCACACTATTCTTGATACAGGCCAGGATGCCATGGGCCTTCTTGGCCACCTGGGCACACTGCTGGCTCATGTTTAGCCTCCTGTCAATCAGCACCCCCAGATTACTTTCCACCTGACTGCTCTCCAGCCACTCTGTCTCCAGGCTGTAGCGTTGCATGGGGTTGTTGTGGCCAAAGTGCAGGACCTGGTACTTGGCCTTGTTGAACTTCATCCCATTGGACTCAGCCCATCTCTCCAGCCTATCAAGGTCCCTCTGCAGAGCCCTCCTGCCTTCCGGCAGGTCGACACTCCCTCCCAACTTGGTGCCATCCGCAAATTTACTTATGATGGACTCAATCCCCTCATCTAAATAATTGATGAAGGTGTTAAACAGAACTGGACCCAACACTAATCCCTAAGGGACACCACTGGTGATCGGCCTCCAGCTGGACGCAGCCCCGTTCACCAGCACTCTCTGGGCCCGGCCATCCATCCAGTTCTTAACCCAGCTGAGAGTGCATCTGGGCTTCTTAACCCAGCTGAGAGTGCCATGGGCTACCAGTTTATCCAGGACTATGCCATGGGAGACAGTGTCAAAGGCTTTGCTCAAGTCCAGATAGACTACATCCACAGGCTTCCCTTCATCCACCAGGCGGGTTACCAGATCATATAAGGAAATCAGGTTGGTCAGACAGGACCTGCCCCTCACGAAGCCGTGCTGGCTGGGTCGGATCCCATGTCCATCCTGAAGGTGCTGTGTGATTGATTGCACTCAGGTTGATCTGTTCCATAACCTTGCCAGGCACTGAGGTCAGGTTGACCGGCCTATAGTTGCCTGGGTCCTCCTTGCAGCCCTTTTTGTGGATTGGCATGACATTTGCCAACTTCCAATCATCTGGAACCTCCCCAGAGAGCCAGGACTGTTGGTAGATGATGGAGAATGGCTCGGCACCAGCCTTATCACGCTCTGACAGTGTCTTTCTTGCTGCATGTTGAAACTAGTGCTCAGAAAATGCCTTGGGAGCACACATGAGTACAGTATGCGACTGGTTCCTGCAGAACCACCTGGCACCAACCTGTTGAACCAATAGCAAGCCCTGCTGGGTTGAAACTTGAGATGCATGTTTTTGATTCTGATTAAAGTTCATGTTCATAAGCATTCTGGTCCTTATAGCAAAACTAACAATACTGTATATATAATTTTTTTTTGTTCCTGTTGGTTTGTTTATTTAGACTTGTTTGTTTGGTGTTTGAAATATATATGAGATAGCCTGATTTCCTGACAAAAAAACACTCTTTTGTCTGAACTGCTGTGTACACGACTGTTACCTGGAACTGTTTGTTCCTTTGTGCTTATACTTAACGTAATGCCTAGAGAAACTACCTGAGTAACTATATCTATGTGGCCTTTCCAGAGCACCCGTCTGAAAGATTAAGTTTTCTTCCCAGTCTGCTCAGCTCCGTATATTCAGCTATACCACCACCACTTTCTTTATTTTAGGAATGAAGTACTATTTCAGGATGCACAAAAAATCTGCTGCAGTTTAATCCTAATTTTGAGAATGCTTTGAGTTTGCCATTTTTAGGAAAAAATATTGGTACAAATTCTACATCTAATGATGATACCTTTGTTCCTTCAACAGCAGATAAATGATGCTGCATTGACATTGCAAATGAAGTCCCCCTCCCAAATTCCAGCCCCCTCCCAACTATTCTTTTCTATATTTGTTTGTGAGAGGCCAGTTTCATTACTTGCATTTTTAAGAGCATCAACTAAATTACTGTTCTGTTGATGTACAGATTCCTCCTTGGCCTGTTTCATATAGACAGACACAGAGTGTATGGTCTTACTTCTTTAGGATGACAGATTCAGCAATGTGAGGCCATAAGTAGGTAAATCTTCATAGATAAACCGTCAGGGCTTGTAAAGCAACATGCTTTCACTTATGCCAACAGGGGAGAGAGTAGTGTTAATTTATACCATTTAATCGATACACAGAGTCTCTTAATCCATACATTCTGATTCCAGATGCTCCAAGATTCATAATTTGCCAAATTTCCTTTAAAGAGGCAACTTTTCCAGTTATTTGAATTATTTCTACCAATTTTTCTTCATTAGGGGGTAAATGTAGTTTGTCTTTGCAATTCAAGGTTTTCTGGTTTCTGTGGGGTTTTTTCCTTTCTTTTTTTTACTTTATTTATCCATGGATGTTCATTGAAGCAGAAATTGTAATTACACAGCAGTATATTTTTGACACTCATTCAGTTCTTACTGTTATTTGTTCCTGTTCAGTGTAGCCTTCCTTAAACACCATAGTGGAATTTACCCATAAATTAACACCAGCTGGATTATGTTTGCAGACCATAGGTTTATTACCCATGGTTCCAGCAGATGTAGATGGCTTGTCATTTGTAAAGTAACGTACCTGTGGGGAAGCAAAAGTCTTAATCTTCCAGTAACTTCAGGATCATGCATAACAAGCAGAATTGAAAGCTAGAGATTTCTTACCACTTCTGGTGATAAATTTCCTCGAGTAATTCTGACATGTACCTGCAACTAGTGTTAAATGAAATGTTTCTGCTGTAACTCCTGTTTAATATTTTATAGTAATGTCAGATGTGTTGTGACTCAGTTTGACTGTCAGAATGTGTAACCTATATTTTAGTGTTTGTGGAATTCAAATGTCTTAAATGTTGCATGAAAATATGTTATAAAAATATGTATGTTTTCTATTTTTGAATACCTCAAAACTGAGGAATCATGGGCCAATAAGTGCAATATTTAATTATTTACTCAGTGTATATAAACTTGTGTGAAAGGGAGAATTTTCCTGTATGTGTGATCAGCTGTTGATGATGCCTGTGTGGCTTAAGATTTGCAGTAGATATACCTATCTTGTAGTAAAATTCGTACAGTAAACAATTTACCAGTATAGTGTAAGAATATTCTTAAGTCTTTTAAACTATTTTTCATATATGAGACAAAGGTAAAAGATATTTGTATGTTTATTGCAAGTGCATGTCAATTTTACTTTTAGAGTCATGAGTGTCCGTTTTGAAAATCACCATGTGACACCAACACTAGTGGGATGGAACTTTCAGTCAGAAGATGCTTATAACCATTTCTAAACTATCTGGCTTTTTCTTAAAGCATGTTTTCTAGAAGCATTAAAAGAACATCCTAGAGCTCAGCAGTTATGGTGAGTTATTTATTATTAAAGAATCAATTATGTGCTCTGTCTGCTTGTATTGCATAATATCATGCAGGCATGATTTCCTTAATCTGATATAGTTAACTACTAATACCTAATTGAAATATTAAATAAGAATACCCATTACTCTTGTGGGCGACTCAGCAAATGTCAGTTGGTGCCCTGAGTTAATGTGTTTGGAAACAGCTTGAAGGTCACAGCCAAAATGGTCCAGCATGGTGAGTGTACGGTAACCTTAGTTAGTCACTTCTGACAGTTGTTTCTTAACTTCTCCAGATCCTAAAGATGGAAGATACATCCTTAAATACATTGACCCAGACTCTTTACTCAACTGTTATGTGGCCCACAATGTTGAACACTCCACTTTTAGCAGTAAAGCTGAGGTATAAATGGAAACAAAATGCAGCCCAGGATCTAACCGTTAAATTAAAACAAGACATGCAATCATTTCTAAGCACATAAGCAAGGCAATCACTATTCAGCAACACCCTTGGGTACATTTGGGACCATAAACCCCGAATCAGTGATCTGCCATCAGTTTCTAGCTGGGCCCACAGATGCTTTTCAGTAAATTCTTTCTGCATCTCTGGCTTCAAAGGAACATGTCATTCACCTTGCAGCTTTGCTAAATAGACATGGGTCACTGAATGTGTGCCAAGGGGAGTAACTGATTTTGCTGAACAATTTTCAAAACAAATTATTTTCATTAGTACCACATTAAAAGATACATAGGTGGATTTTAGCTTCATTTTTTTTGTGACAGTCTACAAGGTCGATTTACGTTTGGGTTTGGGTTTTCTTTAAACAGCATGACTGGAAGCAAGTATCCTGGGTTTCCTTTCCTATTTCAGCAATAGCTTCTCTGAGAAAGCAAAGTAACCATATTGCATTAAGTAGCACAGGACAGTACTTGCAATGACATAAGCAGACCTTAAAATTCTTCCTGTTTTCATACCTTCTGCCATGTAAAATTCTTCTGCAAAATTATACAGACCACAGTGAAATGAAAATGTATGTGTAGAGAAATTTGGGATTGCTTAATGACTTTATAGCTGAGCAGCAGACAAAGTAACAGTCATGATATGAGGTACCACTTAAAAGCAGATATATAGACTGCTACAGGACTGAGGATGCTTTAACTAAACTTCTTATTGCTACGTGACCTGACTGTTCAAGGACTGGCAGATAATTTTACCTAGAATTTTTATCATTCCTCATAGACATGTGATTACATACACAAAGATAAATGCTTACCTTAAAAGTATGTAGCTGTTCTTGCTCCTTTAAGTTAACTTGCTTGCTGAATTGTTCTTGAAGAAAAGTCGAAGTTCTTGCTTAGGACACATTTTTGAGGGAATGAGGTTCAATCTGTCCCTCCTACCCGGACTCTAACTGCAATATAATTACTGTGGTTCTAAAATATATGTTAGTTTAAAATGCTGCTGGGTGACAACTTTGTGAATCTTCTGCATAAAACCATGGGAGCTCTTGTCTGAATGTGAAGTACAAGTTTTATCCAAGTGCAGCCTTTTAATTCTATGTGGACATAGAGACATGTGTATTCCATTGGATATTCTGTTGTATGTGATTTCTCTATACCAAGTGGATTTTGTTTGTTTAATTTTTTGTTGGAAGTATTTTTTCCTTTTGCAGTTACAATAAATATTCAAGAGACTATATTCATGAATATCTCTGTTGTGGTGACATGGTCGTACCCCCTCCTCCCTCTGTTTATTTCCTTTTACTTACTAAAATTGGGAGATGATTACTTCAGTTTTGACAAAATGATGGACAATGATACCGTATCTGCAATAATTCATTTCATTAATATCCTCTCAATAGCACTGATGAGTCATAGTTCTGCCTGAAACACACAGAATTCACTGGAGACTTTGCCCTAGCAGGATGCAGGAGAAAGATTAGACATTTCCCTACCAAAAGCACACTGTTGTCTCAGCCCATACATTGATTCTTTAAAATCATGCGGCAAAGTTTTTCCATTTGGTGTTTTACTGTTATAAACTGTTGAACAGTATGTGTGCCTTCTGGATGCTTTTATTAGTTGGTCAGGTAATCTTAGCCCAAATGAGCTATCTTAATATCGGTGGGTGGTTATTTCACATAAATCGCTATATATCACTGTCTGTATATTCTTTTTTTCTGGACATGGACAACACACATTCTTCTGCTAGTTTGAAACATACTGTGACTCCTGAACTTATCTTCACTGTACATAAAGTCCTAATCTTCAACCACTCTATTGAACAGCTCGCACTGTCTCCTCTGTCCCCCAGATCCTGTCACAGGTGTCCACCTGTATACCCCTCTAGCACATGTTCCCTCTCCTTCTTCTGCTGTGTTTCAATGAAGCCTGTCAGTTTTTTTCTTGTATATTTACATCTCATCTTCAGGACAAACATTGCCTGATTAATACCTCTTTCTCACTTAACACAAAGTGCTTCCTAGCTTATTGCTTGGGATCCCACATCTCTAGGCAGGTTTGTTTATGCAGCTCACTGCCCTCACTCAAACAGCTTGTCTTTCTGGCATAGGCTCTTGGCAATGAATCACCTCTGAGAATGAAAAATGAAATGAAAATCCCTCATTCCTCCCAGCTCAAGCAATCATAGTGTCTTCTCCATCCACCTCCCTCGTGCCAGTGCTTTCTGGGATTGGCCTTAATGTACTTGCTCTGTGTACTAGGGTAAGTAGAAGACAAGAGAATGGGGGGTAAGAGGGGGAGGAAAACAACAAAGAAACAGATGACTTCTGACAAGTACCTTAGATAGATAGAATTTTTGAATTGCTTTTATTTTTAATATATTGGGGGTTTTAACACATAGATCTAGATTAGCGGAAAACACAGGTGGGTAAATGAGAACTGTGATCTACTAAGATAAAAAATCTGTCTCAATAACAGCTGTTCCTTGCTCAGGAACATTCATTTTTTTTCTTATATCGAGTCAGAAGTCTGGAGACAGAGAGCTTCTAACTGTCAAAGAATGAGACATCAGAAAAGATGCTGAGAAGGGCAGATGTCAAGTGGCACAGAAAAGATTACTGACTTAAAGTAAGAAAGGGCAGACAGGCAGAATATCCCAGTGAAGTGAAGGTGGATGACTTATGTGATCCACCAAAATCAAGAAACACAAACTGTGGGCTTATGGCCAACTGAAGGGACCCTGAAAGTTACTGAGGAAACTGAAGCAGTCAAGTGCAAGGAGGATTAGTTGGGGTTTTTTTGTACAGATCTGTGCAACTCTTGAAATGTAAAGTGAAAAACAAAAGTGCCTTCAAAAATCTTACGAAGTGCCTTGCTAAATCTGTGTCTGTTTGCACTCATATAAGATTTCAAAGAATTGACCAGCTCGCCAGAATATTTACAGCTTAACTGCTTGACGTCAGGAAAAGATGTGCTTTAAGTCATGGTGAGCATCAGTGGCAGGCACAGGCAATGGTGTGAGGTCCTATTCTCATTGATGTCCTAGCCAGAGGGTCTGCCTAGGGTCTGGCCCCAGTGCTTCACCAACGCTCAAAAAACTGGAGGTGCTGGAGGACTGCCAGGATGAGGAGACACGCCAGACCAAAGAGTGAGCTTAGGTATATCTGCAACCCACCACAGTGGGATGGAAAACAAGACCAGAGATCATTTCCATTGTAGTATAAAGTTGTGGAAGGGCCAAAGCCCACTCAAACACCCTGTTGTTGGGATGATAAAAACCATCTTATTGCAGAGTCAGAAACTCCAGTATTACAATCTTCACTTCCTAACAGCTGCTGCAGTGAGATTATGTAGGGCTCCCCTTAGCAGGAACATGCACTCCTGAGGAGGTACTGCCTTTTCCTCATCTCCAAGCAAACACAAAGAGCTACCTTGGCCAAACTGTCACCCCTAATGATGCAGTGCACTTAGCTCGATATAAGTTGGCCAGGCACAGGCAGAAGCATGCTCACAGCAGAACAGCCTCACTCTGTGGCCTGTGCTGGGTTTTCTGAGGCCCCAGGAAGTGCATATGCACTTGTTTCAAAACAGTGCCTGTGGTTAGAAAAGAAGTCTATAAATAGCTGTAAAATATCTGGGGAGGCTACACAGGATATCTGCCTCTCACCAGCTTCTTGACGTTTTAAAACTTATATAAGGTTTTAGGAATAGAACATCAGGCAGCCATTTTTTTAAAGCCTACCCTGTATTTCTTTCAAGAAGACATACCTTAGGAGCAAAAGTGGCCACCGCGTGTCTTCATTTTTGCTCTTATCTTTAGTACTTAGCCAAGTAGAAAAAGCTTAGCCCCTGACCCCAACAGTACCAGGTCCTTTGTAGGTCAGCAATGCAATGCATGCCACATGCGCTGCTCCAGAAGCTGCCCAGTCAGACTTGCCCTGCATCAGTGAGGCAGCATCAGCTCAGGCAACAACTGGTGGGTGTCTCAGGTGAAACTTGCCTTTGAGCCATCTCTTTTATTTCTGTTGGGAAACAACATCAGAAACCGTGTAGAAAATAAAGCCCAATTCGTATGTCAGTTTCTCTCTTCAGTAACTGACAATAAGGACAGGTTTTCTGACTCCTTCCCTTCATGAGGTAAAGAACTGTCCATGTGCCAGCTGTAAAGCAGAAAAACACTAAGGTTGACTAAAGTCAACATGCAACAAATGTTACTTTGTGTCTACACAGGGTGAAAACATCTGCACTAGTATTTACTGACAAGTTGATTAAACAGTCTCTGTTGACCTCATAGGGTATGGGAATCCTCTACCAGAATGGTGGCAATTTCAAGTAGACAGGAGATCACTTAAACCAGAGCACACACAGTATTTCAGACACAGCCTTTCATTTCACAACTTCTGGGCTATCTGCTATAGTCTATCTTCTACCCACTTTTATTAAATGATTGCTTTCCATACCACAGCATTAGAGGACATAAGCACCTGCCATCGGGATGAGAAATTCTGTCTTGAAATTGCCTAATTCCCCTTTTGCTGATGACTTCCATTTTTTTTGCACTAATTGCTTTTCTGAAATGTAAGAATAAAGATTACTGAAATATAAGACTAGGGATTTTTCCTATTGCATTAGAGGATAATGTCTTCACCATTACATTGCAGAGGAAGCCAGAAAGAACTTATTAACCTGCTAAGCCTTCTCACTTGCATTATCAATCTTACTTAAAGGTAACCCATGCTTGCACAGACCCATAATGCAGAAATCACTAACTCACCGTGGCAAGTGTCTGGCAACTGCTACCAAAGCAAAAGAGAGAAATCATAGAAATGCATTTTGGAGATGTGATAGCAACAGACTTCTCCCCCTGTATTGAGCTCATTGGTGGGTAAACCTCATGGGCTTGTGTCAGTGGACTTAGTGTCTCCTGCTAGGGAAACAAATGCTTTCTTCCCTATTCACCACTTATATTTAAAAAAGAAATTGTGACCTTTTAGTGCTGGGATTCTGGGAAGTGGGTCTTATTTTTCAAAAATGATGTCACATAACCAGAAGAACCATTCACTGTACCCAGAAAGGTGTAGATAAATGCTGCACTCAAATAATAAGCCATGGTGAATGTGCATAACATTGATGAGAGAGAAGCCACAGCAGGAAAAGGCAGCTGGGCCTGGATGGTTTTTGTGACCGCAGATACTGAGCAAAGCCACTTCCAACTATGAGCAACGGAAACTATGATGTGGGCAGCCTCTCATGGTTGTCTGTTTGCCTTCAGTTACCATTTACAATCCAGACATGAGGTTCAAGCACTGTATTCACTTGGATGGTGCTGCTGCAGCCCAGAAAGTGGGGAATCACACAGCTCAGCTAATGCTTTCATTTCATAGCGCTAAAAGAAGGCATGCAGAAAGTCAAAGAGGAAGGTGAATGAGAGGTTTACAAAATCTTGGTGTAAAAACAATACTCTTAAGGAATAGGATTAAAGTTAGTAAATCAGGAATGATCTAGTCCCTTCACTGGTTTTAGAGGTCCCAGAGCTTCTGGTAAGGCAGAAACCTGATGGATGCATTTGGTAAAGTTTGCCATGGGTTTTACACCCTGAGCTATGCATTCCTGGGTACAGAGATCACACTGGTGTTCACTAGGACTTGCTGGTGCAGCCCCACACTGCTGTGGTCAGCATTGACAGTCCTCAAATTAGTTGGATTACTTCAACTGCCCTGTGCTGATGGGCTTACCTGAAAATCTTGTTTTCTCCTTTCTGCCTCTCTAGTTATCTTTGCACTGAAATAAAAATCAAACGCCAGAAATGTCTTTTAACCGTCTGTCACTTCTGGTCTCACAACAGGAACCAGCCCTCGTGTTACTTAACATTGCACACGTGCCACTAGCTCTCATCTCTCCCAGCTCCCTCACAGGTCTCTTTTTTCCCCAGGCCCCTCGGGAAGGAGCAGCAGGTGCCTTTCTGCTGTGCAGTTTGTAATTGCATTAGATAGCCCTCTAACGTGTGTGTGCTGCAAACACACCTTTCTGCACATCGCAGCTACGTGGTGCCACCAGACAGGGCCTGATCCTTGTCCCTGCCATCCTCCAGACAGCAAGGGGCAACACAGGTACACAAGAGAGGAAAATTAACTTTCTTGTATTAAATTGCTTAAAAGAAAGCAATTGAGAGGTATCTGGATCAGTAGTGACGTCACTGATGGTGTCTGCAGGCTGACAGGTTGCTGCAGGCCTTTTCCCTCACACTAGTGAGATCTGTTTGTCAAAGGGGTAGTTGTTATTTCTTACTTTCCTATTTGTTAAGGGTATTACTGTGATCACTAGAGCACCCCTCCACCTCCCCAGGACACTCATCATCTACCTGACTGGAAGCCAGGCTTGTTCAGAAATTGATCCTCTCCAACAGCAACTTCAACCATCAAAACTAGTTTTTTAGGAACGACACAGGGATCCAGACCTGTAGGAATCATGGGATAGAGCAGAAACTGAGGTATGCATGGAGCAATGTGGGCACCAGTGTTGACCCTGGGCATAGTCAAGAGGCAGAATGAAAAAGGGCACCTTTGGGGTATGCAGCTGGAGATAGGCAGCAGCAGGGGACATGGCTGGGGCGGTGGCAGGGCAGGTAAAACTGTAGGGAGAGCTGGTAAACACTAGAACAGGAGTACGTGGACTTCAGTAAATACATGATAAAGGGGGTAAATTAACCAATCTGAGGAGTATCTAAGAGCTGGCAGAGTGCCCTGCTGATGGGAAGGAAGAGTGGGGGCTCGCCACAGAGCTGCTGAGGATACCCATGCATCTGCAAGTGGCTCTGAAAATGAGTCTCACATTTAGATGTATATAAAGGCTGGTAGGGCTGCCCACTTCAGCAACTGTGTCTAAAATTCTTTTTTGGATTAAGACATGACAATTTTTTTGTTTGACTTAAAATGAGGACAAAAGTCAAAATATTGTGATCCTTTACGAAGGGCTGCTCTGGGGAATAAACAATTTGAACTTCTTTTGTTCAGTGAAGAAATATCTTCAAACAGCAAAACTTTTGCATCAGAGGATTTTGGCTTTGGAGCAGTTTTGTCATTTCAGCGTTCACGGGTAGAAGTTTCTGGTTTTAACATGCTGCTCAGCCTGGTCAATAGATTGAACTGCTCCATTATGTGAAAGTCACTGTTACCATCACTATGATCTCTGCTGTTGAGTGCCAGGCCCAAGCACCAAGCCAGGCTATGCTTCCCAGCTGCAGCATCATTCGCTGCAATCCACAGCCCACTGCAGCCCCTCAGTGTAGGGGTGGGGGATGCATAAGAGCCACTCACTGGATCAGAACTGCACCGAGGACCATGTACAGTAGTCTTGACCACCTTCCTCGGCCTCACCCCGCAGCTGTGAGCCGGAGTGACTGCTGGAGCACAGGCTGTGCCAACTAGCATCACAGCACCCCGGGAACTGTGGAGCTCCCAGTCTAGAAGGAATTCGATCCAGTGAGAGTGCAGTTTGAACCAACCCTTCCCCAGTGTTTTCTGTCTCGAGTGATCCTTGTAGGTCCCTTCCAACTCAGGACATTCTGTGAGCCCATGGATGCAGCCAGAGGGGCTCGAACTCGCAATTGGAGCCTGCCCGGGGCTGCGCTGGGAGCCGAGTCGAGCGGCAGGGGGAGCGCGGAGCCGCCCCCCCCCCCCCCCCCCCTCCTCCCCCCCAGCTTCCACTACCCCCCGGCCCTCTCAGCTCCCGCTGCTCTCCCACACCTTCCCCAGCTCACACCGTCCTCCCTCAATCCCGCCCGCCCCTCCCTCCCCCTCTCCTTCCCCCTCCCCCTCCCCGTGCCTTCCCGTTCTCTCGCTCCCACTGCTCGGCTGCTCGCCCGTTCCTCCTGCGCTCTCTACTCCCGCCGCACCGGAGCTCCTCCTGCTCGCGCCGCTCTCCCACTCGTCCCGCTTCCCCGCACCGCTGCTCCCCCGGTCTTTCACTGCCCCCACTCCCACTGCTCCGCAGCTTCCCTGCGTCCCGCTGCTCGCCCCGCTCCCCAGCTTTCCCGCGACCCCCTGTGCCTCCCGCTCTCCCCACTCGCACTGATCCCAGTGCTCCGCAGCTCCCCCTGCGCCCCCCGCTCCTCCTGCTCCCCTCGCCCCGTCTGTGCCTCGCGCTCTCCCGATCCCGCCGCTTTTCCTGCTCCCACCGCTTCCCGCTCCCCCTGCTTCCCCCGCCAACCCCTTCACCCCTCCTTTCGGGACGCAGCCGGGGTTGCTGTGCCCCTTTTTACACTTTCTTAGTCTTTTCACGTGTAGTTCCCTGCAGCTTCCCTTTGCATGTGCGTACAGCTATTTTATTTTTTTTTTTCCTTCCCAGAAGCAGAGGGAGAAGGGATGTTTTCTCCACGCCAGGAATGAGTGCCATCTCTTGGCCACGATGTGGTGACAAGGCTTTCTCTTTTTTTTAAGCTCTTTGTGTTTTACTGAATTCCTTGCAGGTAATCCGGATCTGCTACTTTTCACCTCTCGGGATCCAAGCATGGGAAAGATTTCTGCTCTTCTCCAGCCTTTTCCCCTTTTCCCACGGGGACCCCATCCTGCTTCACTCGCAGCACACATTTTGACGGCAGCTGCTGACGCTTTTCAGTTGTGTCTTTAATTATAGATTTCAATATTGTCATTCTTCTAATTTCCCAAACCACGAGTCTGTCTCCAGTAAAGCTGTGAGATAGGCGCCTAAAAGCTGGGTAATATGTTGGCATTGTCCCTTCTATTGTCTGGCGCATCAGGTTTTTTTTTCTGCAATCCAAGTGTGTCTGAGATGTGTATTTAGTGAGTTAAGGGTTGCTTCTTAGGAAAAGGGAGAAAGAGCAAGAAGGAGAAATACTTCACACAGTCAGCTCCCTGATATATGTAAATAAATGTGATCAAAGATGCTATGATAGGACTAGAGGTAATGGCAGGACGATATGGCAGGGGAGGTTTAGATTGGATATCAGGAAGATATTCTTCACCCAGTGGGTGGTGAGGCACTGGAACAGCTCTCCAGGGAAGCAGCCATGACACTGAGTCTGCCAGCATTCATCAAGCATTTGGACAATGCCCTCAGTCATATGGTGTGAAAATTGGGAGTGTCCTGTGTAAAGGCTAAGAGCTGGACTCGATGATCCTTTTGGGTCCCTTTCAACTAAGGTAGTTTTTTGATTCTATGATTCTATGCTCTCCCACTATCCCTTGTGGGCATCTCAGTCTCTGCCTTCGAGATCAACCCCTGCCTTCAAGATCAACACCACAGGGCTCCACCTGCCTCTAAACCTCCCTTGTTATCAACCTTGTACTGAGTCCGCAGGGAAGGCCAGAAACTCCCTGGAGAATCAGTGCTGAGAGACCTTTTAATTGCTTCCTATTGGGTTTAAAACAAGACATTATGGTTCCGTAGCCTGAAACCCTTCAGCACTGATAAGCTTGGATGCTTACCCAAATGTCTGGGTAAAAAAAATGTCTTTTTCAAACAGCAAGGTTACTTGTGCATTTGCCAACATTTCCAGGTGGGCTTACAGGGTCACCCAAAAAGGCTTTTCTGTTCAGGTCCTGCAACACAGCCAGAAGCAGGAGGTGCTGCTGTGTAGCCCACAGTGGTCTGGGCAGGGGGCTGGTAAGCAGAGAAATTTTCCTGCCAGCAGCAGAGAAGGTGAAGCGAACAGCTCTAAAGTAGGCCCATCATGCAGGGTGTGCTGTTTGTGTGAGCAGAGGTTTCAGATCTGTCCACCCATTTCTCATCTGCCCTCTGATCCAGGGGATGAGTAGGGCACAGCTGGTTCCAGTGGGGAGCTGAGAAATACCTTTCCCCAATTCCTTGTAGTGTAATCAGTCTCACTCTCCAGTGGAGAAATTATCTTGACATGCCACTAGAAGGGGTTTTACCAACATAGCAGGGCAGGAGAACTTTACACAATGTATAAGAAATGCCCCTTAGCATGCTATGAAAATCTCCTGCCTGTGTTTGCTTTGCCTCATAGCAGGCACGAGGCTATCGTCTATCCACAGTTTATCCCACTGTTAATTCACGAGATGCTACTGCAGTTCACATACTTCTACAGCTTTTCTTAAAACCATAGCTCTAAGACTGATTCATCAGAATGCTTAAAAAATGGTTACATTTGCCAAAATGTTTATTATAATCATAGAATCATAGAATAATTTAGGTTGGGAAAGACCTTTAAGATCATTGGGTCTGACCCTTAATCTAGTACTGCCAACTCCACCACTAAACCATGTCCCTAAGCACCACACCTACACATTTTTTTAATACCACCAGGAGTGGCGACTCAGCTGCTCCCCTGGTCAGCTTGTTCTAGTGTTCAACAACCCTATCTGTGAAAAAACCTTTCCTAATATCCAGCCTAAAACTCCCCTGGCACAACTCGAGGCCATTTCCTCTTGTTATATCACTTGTTACTTGGGAGAAAAGACCAACATCCCTCTGTTATAGAGGTAAGCTTGCAAAACTGAATGTTACAGGCTGACAGACCCACTAGTGAAACAGCAGGAACACCAAGTATATTTCTTCTTAGCTTGCCACGCAGGAGAAGCGGCCCCACTCCTGACCTGTGGTCCTCCACATGGATATAGGATAGTCAGGGACAGATCGGCCTCACTTTGCATGGAGCAGAGACTGTTGATATCCCAGTCCTGCCCATCCTTTCATCTGCCCCGGAAATGGTGGCCAATAGTTTTGGAAGTTCTGTACTGGCATTTACATTAAGTGGAGGTTTAAAGCTTTAAGAGAGAGCAGAGGTGGCTGCAATTGCTCAGCTGACCTTCTCCTAAAATATCAGGGCAGCCTGCCCCATTCCTGTATAGCAGAAGAATCTGCCTTTCTCCTCACATCCCCCACATCTATAATATCGCAACCTACCAATCCAAGCCTGTCCAGCCAGAAGGGGAGAAGATGCTCAACTCAGACAGATGATGCTCAATGCTCCCACTCTTACCAGGGAGCCACATGTGTTCCCCAGCCCCACTCTCGTGGCATTGGCAAGGTGGGTGGCCAGGAACACAAAGGCACCCTTCACGTGGTGCCTGATGTTGTCCCCTCTTAACCTCCATTGTAGACAACACAGAAATATTTCTCTCTGAACATGAATTCCAGTCCTGCCTTATGAATCTGGAAAGGATGCTGACCTAATTTCTAAAGGGTTTTAGGAGAGGCACATGGGCTTTTGCCCTTTGTGTGCCAAAGTGGCCAAAGGAACAGCCAAAGAAAAGGGCATTGCTGATGATGCTACTCAAAAATGTGCTTATGGAGGGAGAAGAAAGGGGAAGATTTATGTTCTATGTGAAATCTACTAAAGCTATGGGTTTGCCACAGTCTTCCCCATCACTTCTCGTTTAATGATGTGATTCCTTTTATAGTCCTTTTTTCCCCAAGGGAGACAACCTGGCCCAGTCCACAGCCACATACAGCTCTGCCAATGCCTAGCTCTGCCAAGGATGTGCTCCCAGATCTCAACATTCTGCCTTAATATGCCTGCAGCGTGCAATTAGGAGAAACAGTCCAGCTCTAATTTATATAGCAATGGCAGTGATGATTGTCCACAAGAGCATGAAGCATTAAAAACAGGAAAAGCAAGACCCAGAAATAGTGGTGAGACAAAGCAATTCACTTCAGGCATGAGTCCACCATGGAATGTTTTTTCCTGGGGAGGACTGCAGTGTTCACCCAAGGGACCTGCCATGTCCACTTTCACTCTCATATCCCTACTTTATCTTGGCCATCAGTTGGTTGTAGTACCAGTCAAGGCTTTCTCTCTGAATGCTGTCCCTGGGAAAGAGAGAGAGCTGTGTTGTAAAAACCCTGCTTCCCTGGCAGACTAAGAGTAGCCTAGGAAAGCTTATTCCTGCTTCCAGCACTGTCTTGGTTCTACCTCCGCTGCAGTTTCCACCTACTCTGTTTCTCAGCTTAAAATAACACTGACTGGCAAGGCCCAAGGAAGCAGAGCTGGGTCTCATTGCAGAGTAGAGTTGAGGAGGTCCTAGGTGTCAGACAGGGAGAGTTGCTTGCAAGCATAAGAAGCAGCATGGCAAAGGTTGCAAACTTAAACCTTGCTGAGAGATGAGGCAGTGAACAGAGCTATTTATGAAGTGTCTCAGTGAACGGAAGAGCATGTGAGAATTAGGAAGTATCAGGTATGCGGCAGGTTGTGAAAGTTTTTAGATACTGAGTGGAAAGTGCAAATAGTAAGAAAAGTTGCAACAAAAGACATGGGAGCCGCTTGAGACTATGAAAGCATCTTATTTTTAAAACTAGGTACCTCTATAGTTGCTCCTTTTTGAAAAAGGGAAGATGCTGCCCTGCTGCAAAGGAAAGCAGAGTTTTTGCAGGGTAGGAAGGGCAGGGTGATAGGGGCTGCACATTGTGCGGCCTGTAGTCATGAACAGTCATTGTTCTGCACTTGCAGAACTTGGCAAGAGACCTTGGAAATGTGCTGGTTTGTGGCTAAATTGATAGCCCCTACAACGGAATAGCCCCCAGAGATAACAGCAATGCTCTCAGGTCAGTTGCTCCCCTGCTTCCTGCCCTAACTCTGGGTGACGGCTAACTTACTCTAGGCGCAGGAAATGCAGTGGCCCAGAATTAACTTTGCATACAACTGCTACCAGTCCAGAGGAGCTCGAGGGCCATGAAAAACTGCTGGAGATGGTAACCGTATCTGCAGTGGGAGCATAATATTCTGCTGAAATATCTCTGCTGAGGGAGGAAAGACACAGATAAAGTCATGTAGTGTTCAGGCAGCAGTCCCTCCCAGGGAAACCTTGGATGGAGAAGAGCCTTACAGGATGAGAGAGAGATTTCCTGTCTTTTAGTGGAAAATCCTTTCCTGTCTTTTAGTGGAAAATCCTTTCCTGGGGGCCTTGGGTCCTTACTGTTAACTTTCCCAAATTCCTTTAAAGCTAGATCATACACTGGCATAGAGAAGAAAAAAAGAAACAGTCTTGGACTTGCCATGAGCTAACACTGATTGCTGTGCTGAAGCTTTCCAGTTCTTGATACCCAAACAGTTTCCCTCACTGCACAGCCCCTCCAGCAGATAGTGCCTTCTCAATAGGGTTTCAAGAGAGCATTGTCTCATGACAGCTATGCTATAACTCTCCAAATAAGAATGATTTCAAATATCTGCTTGCAATCTTATAAATATTCTACAGTTTCTTTAATTCCTCAGTACCTAGGATGAAGCCTCTTATTTTTAATTTTAGGCTTTCAAAAATTAAGGTTTTAACTTTATTATAGCCACTAGTGCTCATCAATGAACGCCATTCTTTTCAGGTTTAAACAGGAGGATCTCTTCAGTGAAAATAGCTGTGGTTTTGCTATCAGTTATTGTGATGACTACCTCTGGAGCAAGTTCACAGTGTGTAACATTTTCATCTTTCAGCAAAGTGAAAGAGCCTCCCAAGAGAATCAGCTTCCTCTCCACCATACTCCTCTGCCTCATCAAACACTTTTCATATGGTCATGATGGAAACAGAATTCTCTAGAGAAAGCAATTTTTAACATAACCCAATGAAATATTTGTTAAATGTCAACGACTTCCCAAATTTTTTACATTACTGCATGACTTTTTAGTTCAGTTGGGTTTTCTTTTTAAAATATTTTTGAGTCAGCAGAGCAACACAAATTAAGTCTATTGTCATTATATAGTAACAAAGGTTGCCATGTCCCTGCAAAATCATTAGAATCTGCACAAAAGGAGGAGAAATGCAGCAGCTTGTATAGACAGAGTTGTTCAACACAAGACAACACCAATTATTTAACACAGCATAGCACACCGATAAACACATATTAAATACGTGAAGTCTGATTCACCTTTCATGCTCACATTAAACAAGAATTTCTCAGTAAAACTCCAAAATTGCCTTCAGGGTTACCAGTTCATGGTGTTTTATTTCCAAAAAGGGTACTTTAGTGCTGCTGCATGTAGAATTAAGGTTCAACTGTGCTGGCCAGAAGGTGTGTTACTCTTCAGGATATGATGGTGATATAGTGGTTAACCACAAATTTCTTAGTGATTCAAACGCTGAAGATTACTCTCATGTCCCTATATATATTCATGAATACCTACAGGTGTACCTCAGCTCCATCTTTGTTTAAGATTTAGGAAACCAGGTGTGCACAGGAAAGAGGATAGAGGATCAAAAGCTGAGATCTGAGGAAGAAGCACTGCCAAAACCTGTGCAAAAACAAAGAGGAATGCAGAGTGACACCAATGTATATGTGTTTAAAGTGATCAGGTTTCGTTTTGCTCAGTTTGGAGGGAAGGCGGGCTTGAGAAATAGTCAGGAATAACTGGAAGAAGGAATCAGTGGTGTTCTCACTCCTGTACCTATTCAGGGCCTTCAGCTGTTCCTGATTTGCCAAAGACATTGGTACCAAGTCTGCAGCTGTCCAGACAGACATCCATGCACTACAATTTCATAGAAAGCTGAAACTATAGGCAGTTTGATATTGTCTCTCTGCTCATGCAGAAGCAACCACATTGGTATTACTTTTCAAAGGCCAGCAGGGTGTTTCAGCTCACTTCTGTCATATAGCACAGGATCAGGTGCCTGCACCATCCATTCCTTCCCCAAGCCCACTTGCACCAAAGCATTATCTACATACTTTTAACTATG
Organism: Dromococcyx pavoninus; assembly: GCA_033558185.1. Classification (NCBI taxonomy): domain Eukaryota; kingdom Metazoa; phylum Chordata; class Aves; order Cuculiformes; family Neomorphidae; genus Dromococcyx; species Dromococcyx pavoninus. The sequence goes on along the minus strand of JAUMJL010000394.1, from coordinate 854,610 downwards.
TCCTTCCTGTACTCCAATGAGGTTTTCTAGGAACCCCTGTTGTCGCCTATGCTATTACTTTAGGGTCCTCAGAGATGCTCTCTGTTCCCTGAAGAAATGCTCTGCCAAATGTAGGGAGGATGTAGACCATGCCCATATATTCTTTATACATACAATCCCATGTCTAATCACAGACTACTATGCAGCACCAAGGCAACTGTACTAGCTGATTCTTCACTCAGCATGGGAACCTGGACATTTGCACAATGTAGAGACATCAGGTGAGATTTCTTATTCCTCAGGAGCATCTTTGTGCCCTTTTTCAGATAGATAGAGACTCTCCTGGTTTCCAGCTCAGATAGGACTTCTGAATACAAGTGAATTTCATTTTTGAAGACCATTAGTAAGAGAATGAAATGTTAGTCAACCAGGAAGCCTGTCGGTCCAGCTCTAGGAAAAAATTGCCCTTTAGAGAAAGAAGTCTCTTCAGAAAAGAGAGTTTCTCCAGAAGAAAGATAAAGCACTTTGGCATAAGAGGTGAAAGAAAAGTCTTCCAGCTATCACACTGGAAGATTTTTTATTTTTTTTTTAGTCAAATAGTTCTTTAAGTAACTACATGTGATTCCAAGAGCTGAAGATGTTGGTTTACATGATGCAATGACTGCAATCCTCGAAGTCTTTGCATGGATGAGTAAACAAGGAGGGAGCTGGGGATTTTGGCTTTTCTCAGCTAAATGACTCTGAAGTCAAAACCACAAAGAATTCCTACCTCCGTTTTTGGTATCTATAGCTTTTCCATCACCACAACTGACATGATCATGTCACTGGTTTTCACTAGTGGATTCACATATTGTCTGGTTTCTATGTGACATGCTAACTAGAGTCCACCTTTAAAATACGCATTTATGAGTCACCTACCATTCATCTGTGCTCTCCAAAAAGCAGTCTTTGAAGACATAAGATGAGGGCATGAAATAACGCTCTTAAAACCCCTGAATCATTTCCCCTGACGCGATCATTCTCAAGCAGTCCAAAAAATGCAGCATGTCCCTGGAGGAGTGCAGCCTGGTTTAAACACAGCAAGCATGCCCGACCATGGCTCAGGTTATTATATTTTCCTTCAGGCTGACGACTAAAACCAATACCTCTGGAAGAACAAGTGAGATCTCAGGGCAATGTGCCCGGCTTCCTACTGCTGCCTGCCAGGCTGGAAAACCTCACGTTTTCCTACTGCAGGAGCTGCTAAAAGCTGGAGATACCAGGGCGGGGGAAGGGAGGGGGAAAGAAAGGGAAAAAAGAAAGCCCTCACATGTCTGCAAACGTGCCATTTTGTTCCACCGTTCTATGAAATACTTCTGGCTTTCAGCTTGTTTTCACATGGAGACATGTTAAAGCACACATTTTCAGTACTTAGAGAAAAAGATTTCACCAATGAATTTAATGCCTGAAAGCAAGCCTTAATCAGTTTTGCATGGCAGACATTTAAAACTCTATATGCTTCTCGAGTCCTACATAGCTTCATAAGGAAGAAAAAAAAATGTTTATTTAGGTACATAACTGTTTCTGCACATGTCCTCTGAGGTCTGCATAGCATAGCAAGATTTTTTTCTAATTTGATTGAATTAGGTTAGGATCAGGTGGCACTGCCATGCTTTAACATGACATGATGCTCACTGTAGTGGAGATGATTCAATAGAGGCAGTGAGTTAACACTATAATACTCCCTCTCTAGTTCCTGTTTTTTTCATTAGGAGCCGAAATTTCCAAAGCATATTTATTATTCTAGCCACAAAACAGCTAGATGAAATTTTCACCTGCATGGGGGATCCAGGAAGACCAGTATTCCACTTACATCCCACTTTTAAGCAGTATTTTGAACAGCTTAGTAGCTTGTATCAATCTGGGGGAAGAATCACATTCGTCTTTCAGAAGTGAAGCAACTGCGCACTTAGTTACTTATATCAGTCTTACAGCCCTGACTGTGTCCTCCTTGGGGACTTGGTAAGGATAGCAGCTTCAGCTTCCCATTCCATTCCCAACATCATAAATATGCTGGATAGGGGACAGGGTGAGGGCCAAGCTAGAAAGCTCAAGGTTTTCCAGGATATTGAGGAAAATGAACACATCAAATCAAAACATCTGCTTGCTTTTGCTTGTTCACAACACCGAGCCATGCAGAGAGCAAGGAATTAGTGCTATGTTTTGTCCTTGTCCCTTTGCCTTTTCCCCCACCCCCCAAAACTCTAAAATGTTGTAGGAGTTAAGTTGTTAACAAAACAGCCCCGGCACAGTTTTCTTTCATACCAAGAATGTCCTCTGTATGGCTGAAAGAAAAGCCTAAGTCCAGATGCAACCCTGCTAGAGGAAGGAAAGTCTAACACTGTTGTGGGAGAAGGGTTTTTGAAGTTGGGCAAGGGTGTCAGTCCAGAAGGCTAACACCTTGGCAATAAGCCTTTCCCCACAGCACAAGGGATCTAGGTCTGGCCAGCACCAGGTGACCTGGACATCAGCAACCAGCTCTGCCATGGCCAGACTATATACCTTATATAGCAGAAAGATGGTGCAAAGGGATGTTGTAATTCTGCCTTGGACAGGTTAACATAGATCCCGCTGCTTTAATGGGTACCACAAATACTAATCTGAGTGCCCAACATGACCTGGTGCAGGTTAAAAAAGCTATCCGTGCCTACCTTTCCCTGTAACTGCTGCCTCTATTCACAGGTATTTGTATCATCAGAACTCACAGCGAGAAAGCAGAAAAATGAATACTACTTTATTTTTCTTTCTATAAAAACCCACCACTTCATACGCCCCTTTTTATGCTCCCCCTTTCTTGTCAAACTACATATAACTTCCCAAAAGGTACAGATGAGAAAACAGAGTGGGAGGTATCAGTTGTTGCTTCACATGGCTTGGCATTAGCTTATCACTGGTGCATCAAGGGACTCATTGGAGGCAGGAATAGCAGGTGACTCACAGGCAGTGTGCCCGTGCTTTTGTGCATCCCTGGTTCAGGTAGCGTATTCACTCATTGGATTTTATGTGTCATGCAAGTGAGATGAGGGATTTGTCAAGGCTGAATCCACCTGAGGCTTGCTATCAGCATGGGATCCCCTGTTCACAATCTGCTTCCCTCACTTGTTGAGATGAGTTTACTACAAGCCGAACAATACCTAGAGAGGTGTGCTTGCTGCCAGGGCTGGGCTCTGAATGGGACATTTACCTCAAATTGTGGGGCCCTAAGACACGTGTCTTATATTGCAGGTCTGTATGGTTGCATCCATGACATGGAAGGGCAGATGTCACAGTGTGCATCACCTGGGAGGTGACACTGCATTGGGGTGGCTATGGCTTGCTACACACACATGCCCTCAAAGAGATTGTTCAATGATTGGTGCTGTACAATTCTCATCCTAATACATGGACTTTGATCTACGCCAGCAGACACGCATATTAGGGTCATTGCTGGCACAGGTTGCAGTGATAACTGCCTTGCAGTCATTTCTTGTCTACATGCCTAGATTCCTTCTAGGAGAAGGAATCCTTTCAGACACAGAGGGCATTTCCCAAGGAGTGTCTTTGCTTTTTTCTCCATTCTAGGAGAAGGAATCCTTTCAGACACAGACAGGATTTCCCAAGGAGTGTCTTGCTCTGGGTTGGGTGTTTTGCTGCAGAGAGTCACGGAAGTCTAAGAGACCTGATGGTGTGATCTTTGCTGGTTTGACAGTTCCCTGCTCATGTCAGCAGCAGAGAACAGCATTACTGTCTCTAATTAAATTCTGGGAGGATATGCAGGATGAGCACTAAGGCACCCAGCCATAATTTGGCCACTAGCATGTTTTTCCACGCTGTGGGGGGAACCCAAGCTGCAGAGGAAATTCCTTTGGCTGGGCAATCCTTTCATGGGCTGTCTCTAGAAGCCAAAGGAAGCCAGCTTGCATAACAGTGCCCTTCTCCCTCTTTCACTTCACCAGTGCCTTGTAGGCTCCCCATGCCTTGCAACGCAGACAGAGACTCCTGTAAGAGCCTACTGCCCTACTTCCCTGCTTTCCCTGGGACTCCATTTTCTGCTTAATATGCTCCTGTGAAATGATCTCTACCGTTACTCAGTTGGCCCCTCCTGCGTTTTGTCTAGCTGCTCACGTGAAGTTACTTGCTGAGACCCGGCTCATGGACCAATTTTCCAGGCCAGAGGGTGCATCTGGGTGTGACAACACATTCCCACAAAGCACTTCTGGGGAAACCAACTGACCTGCCTTAGTGTCCACATGCCTTGTGCCTGTGGTACTACCTAGACAGTCAACAGTAATGCATTTTGTTTGCCTGAACTTCTCTTCCCAATAAATGCCCATCAAATGCCTTCTAGTTGTGGCCATCTCTATAAATAACAGTATGAGGAGAGGCAGGATCAAGCAGGGCTTTGGAGAAGAGTCCTAGTCATGTAACTTCAGATTTGACAATTTGCAGTTAGTGATAAACCTTTGTCCCTCTTCCAGGCACATGCAAATAGCAGTAATTCAGGAGGAAGATGCTCTTGTCCTCACCAAACACATGCATCTCAGAATATGGACTTGAGAACAGATTTTTATCCCTTTCCAAGTGAATCATCACTTTTTTTGTGCACTCAGAAACAGTCTTGGCAAGTTTTGACACTGCTGGGCCTCCTTTAATCACCTCATAGTTATACCTGGGTGTGTGGGCTGTATTTTCCTTTTTTGTTTTCACCTTTCTCCTATGTTGACATTTACCAAGACCAGCTCAGGTTTTACCTCCATGTTTGTTTGTTCTGGTTGCATTTCTCCAGGCAGCAGAGAAGGCTGCTGTGTGCTTCAGTCCAAGGTGTTGTCACAGCCCCGCTCTCAGTGAACAGCAGAGAGCCGGTGTGCATGTGCAGTGAACTGTCCTACCCATCCTGTAGAGAGATATTGATAGCATCAATGAGAATGCAGTTACACCCACCTGGATGGTCAGGAATATGTGATGACAGCACACCATTTATCTTAGTCTGGCTTGTATATTCTCTAATGAACATCATCACTGCTTTTTGGGAAGCGGCCAGCCTCTTTCTTCTGTAGAGACAGAGGAAGGGAGCAGGCACCCAAACATTAGCCAATTCAGTGCACATTTCTATGTCTCTGCACAAATCCACATTCAGTGGCAGTGTCATCGCTGATGCTGGGCTTTACATTGCAATAGTTGAGTCATGGGCAGTTTTCCCAGCAGGGGACTCTGCTTGTGGAGAAGTACCTTCTCCAGGGTACAGCAGGTAGGTCAGCGATCCCGCATGCTCATTATCAACTTCAAACAGAGTCACCAGAAGGAACCTTGCACCTCCTGGTACCTAGAGTGAACCAGCTTATGCTCTGATAGGAGAATGGGGTCAAAATCCTTTTGCATAAATGCTTTGAGAGTTTATTTCTAATGCAGTAACAAAGATAGCCTTCATAGGTGAAAATATTTGCTATTGAGTAATGTTTACCAGGAAGGAATGTCTGAGGAAGAGGTTTCTGGAAGGCTGAGTGCCACAAGGAGAATGTTTGTTATGAATCTCTTTACCTATACCACTTACTATCAGTGTCATTTCCAAACAACATAATAAGGTGGAGGTGAGTTGCCCCATAATAGCAACAGCAAAAAGAGCAGGATCATAGAATCCTAGAATGATCTGGTTGGAAAGGACCTCTGAGATCATCAAGTCCAACTGTACCTGTCTCCTCACTAAACCATATCCCTAAGAAACTCATCTACCCGCTTTTTAAACACCACCAGGGATGGCAACTCAATCACTTCCCTGGGCAGACTGTTCCAATGCCTGACCACCCTTTCAGTGAAGAATTTTCCTGATGTCCAATCGAACCTCTTCTGGAGCAACCTATAGCCATTTACTCCCATTCCATCATCTGTCACCTGCGAGAAGACCAGCACCCACCTCACCACAACCTCCTTTCAGGCCGTTGTAGATAGTGATGAGGTCTCCCTTTGGCCCCCTCTTCTCTAGGCTAAACAACACCAGTTCTTCAGCCGCTCCTCATAGGACTTGTTCTCCTGCTCCTTCACCAGTCTCGTTGCCCTTCTCTGGACACACTCCAACACCTCAATTTCCTTCTTGTACTGAGGGTCCTAGAACTGAACACAGTACTCGAGGTGCAGCTCACCAGTGCTGAGTACAGGGTCACAACCACCTCCTTGGTCCTGCTGGCCACACTGTTTCTGATACAGACCAAGATGCCATTGGTCCTCTTGGCCACCGGGGCACACTGCTGGCTCATGCTCAGCTGGTTGTCAACCAATAGCCCCAGGTCCTTCTCTGCCAGGCAGCTTTCCAGCCAGTCTTCCCCAAGTGTGTAATGCTGCATGGGGTTGTTGTGTTCCAAGTGCAGGACTCAGTACTTGGTCTTGTTAAACCTCATCCCGTTGGTCTCAAACCAATGATCCACCCTGTCCAGATCCCTCTGCAGAGCCTCCCTTCCTTCAAGCAGATCAACACTTCCACCCAGATCGTTGATAAAGATATTGAACAGGACTGGACCCAGCACTGAACACTGGGGAGCACCACTCATGACTGCCTTCCAATTGGATTTAACTCCGTTTACCACCACTGTGTCCGGCCAGCCAGCCAGTTTTTCCCCAGCAGAGGGTGTGCCTGTCCAGGTCAATGGCAGCCAGTTCCTCAAGCAGAATGCTGTGAGAAACAGTGTCAAAGGTGACATCCTTTGCAGTGCTTAACCAAGGAAGAGGTAAGTGTGACAGTGTTAAGGTGATAACATATGAACTACAAAGAAAGAAATCTCATGGGAACAGGGGAAATTACAGCAATTGAATGTCCCAACCTGAAAGTATAGGACCATTGTGTGCAGCAAAGATGGGAGAATGCAGGGGATAACTGAGAGAAAAGGTGTGAGAAGTGATAAAGAAATGTGATAAATACGATGAGATCCAGTTAAAATACGGTTGATCAGTTGGTTCGTTCTTCAGAGCTGTGAGAAGTGGGTTTGGAGGGAGGGCAGTCTGAGACTGCAGTTTCTCCAGCTCTGGAACATCTTCCAGCCCCTCTCTCGTCCCAGAGTCTGCATGCTGCTTTGGGGAAGGGATTTTGTTATAGCCTAGCTGCTGGAAGAGGAGGTAGTATTTAAAACCTTTCTCAGCACCTAACAGGAAAAGGAGTGAAGATTGGATGCAACATGTTTGAAGTGAGGAAGCTAGGGAAATGAATACGCTGCTAACACAGCCACAATGACAGCCCTGTGTGCATTCTGCTCACAGCATAGGCCTCGTGCTACCAAAAAAACCCCCTCATTCTGTTATTAAAAGTGCTCTAGCTAACACATGTTATTTGAGCAGAGGGTGGCTGGAGTAAACAAGACTTTGAGCAGCAATGCTGGCAGTGAGTCCCTTTACCAAAGCTGCTGAAGCAAGCTCCAGCCTTGCATGGGGTCCTTATTGACATCCAAGAAACTTCCTGACCATTGCAGATGAACATAGGATCAACCACTTTCATCTTCTGAATCATTCAGTAGTTTTTTATGTGACCCTGTCAAAACTTACTTCCAATGACTTTGTCGTGAACAAAACCCAGACATAAAAAAAAACCAAAAGAGTTCTGCAATTTTGTTCTGCTTTTATCAGAGGGGCTGCTCTGCTCTCTCTCTTAACCGAAATAAATAAAAAAAAGAGGCAGTATTTTATTACTCACTCTGGTCTGCACAGCCAGCCTCTGTGACTCCTTGGCCAGCTCACTTTTCCTACAGCTAAGGTAAACACACCAGCAACAGGGCTGTGAACTTGCTCCATTCATCTCAACTAAGTGTTAAACTCAAAGCCTATATTAATCATTAAAGTGCCATCATCTCTTCGACACTTGAGAATTTCCTGACCACTCTGCTACAGAGTGTATGAAATACTTTTAAAGTCCAGGCAGAGTTAGATCTGTTGTGTGATTTTGCCATAGCTCTGCTATTTATTGTGAGGCAGTTTAAGGAATTTCTGAGTTGTGATTCTCATATATAACACAGGAACATCTTGGCTTATACGCACATGTGTGTATGTGTTTATAATTACTTGTGTTTAGCTACTTAATTGTCTTGAATCTTGCTTCTAAGGCGCATGCATTTTGCTGTGTGACTGGAACAAGAGGGATGGTTGTTCAGTACTGTGCTCATCCCCGACCTCTCAGCCCCTTTGCAGCAGAGGTGGAGAAGTAGACCAGCCATAGCAGTGCAGTCCCTCACCATAGTATGCATGGCCAACATACATGAGTTTAGTTAATGCCTTGCATTCAAGCTGTCTATAAACATTGAAGGTTCCTTTTTTGTTGAGACTTTTGCAGAGAAAATTCTTATAGACAGCCTGACCAAATGTTCACTCCTGGTTATTCTTTCTTTCACTGATATAAACATAATAAGCATTCCAAAGGTACTAGTTTCAAAAGCTCTCTAAGTAATAATGATTTCTGTACTCTAAAACTTTCTGCGAAGCCTTAATTCACAGACGTGTACAATGAATGTCATGCTGAGCTAATGATTATTAGCTGATGCCAAACACCAACCCACCACTTTGATGTGGCTAGTTGCTCAATGTAAGCACACTTTAACTTCCCCCTGTATCAGAGGCAGTCACTACTTTGTTCTTGTGAGAAGAGATGATAAAATAAGTTGTGGAGAGACTAAAATAGGATCCCGGTCTGCCATACCCATGATTAAGCTGCTCTCCACTGCTGTTCACCAAGGCCTGATTTACTCTACATAAACGGTACCTTAAACATCCCTCCAAGGAATTTTTCCCCTTCGTGTCCCAGAACTGTGACAGCAGGAGGTCCCTCTTTTGTCTTGTGAGCACACTGTGGCCCTTCTCTCTCAACACTTGCTGGACATGGAACTTTACCCTTCCCTAAAGGTGCTCCCATTGATCTTCACCCTCTGTGTTCAGATGCTCACTGGAAAATAATACCTCAGCCAGGTTTATGCCCTCCTGAAGTGCCCTACCCCATCCCAAGAGATGCTCAAGTAGGAAATGGGGTCCAGACAAGCAGCAGAATCACACACCCTAACAGAACAGGTCTGGGAAGCTGCGGAGTGTGAGAGGTTGGGCAGTTGTAAGCTGCCTCATGAACAAACTCAGGCTTTTTTAGCTGTTAGTTAAGTGATCCTCAGAGGTCCTGTGCTTCACTCTACTCTAGGAAACATAGTTATTTTGCTGTGCGAATGTTGCTGCGGATGTCAAGGTTGTGGTTTTTATTGTGCTCTTGTTTCCTCCTCCTTGGGAACCTTCACTTCACCTTGGATGGTGCACTCACCTACAACCGTTTGCTACAGCAAGAGGCCCAGATTTTGATTACTTCTCTTACACACTCAGCCATCCTCTGTGGAGCTTTCGTGTAAGAGTGGCTGTGCAGATCTGCAGATGTACTTTTCTGTTTGGCTGTGACAGAAAACAATGTGGCTGAGCCCTCCCTCTCCACTGTATTAATTAATAATGAAGATGAACACTGGAGCAGTTCAGCTGAAGCAGCACAAAGGAGAAAGGAGCGATTCATACCTGGTTTTGCTAATGCTTTCAGAGTAATTTGCTCGATTTCCTGTGACCCACAATTAAATCCCTTGTCCCTTCCCTTTTTTAAAATCAGGCACAAAACTCTACGCTGTTAGAGGAAATCTCAGTTTTTCAGAGGCAGAGTGGTCTGCATATGATGCCATGTATAAACAGCAATACCTAAAATGCAGTATGAGGGTTTGGATCTGAAACCTATTTCAAATGGCATTTTTTTTTTTCACTTATTGTCTTATTTTTCACAATACTATGCTGCTCTAAACTGAAATGAATGTATGAAGATTAGTGCATGTCCAAAGCAGCATTTCCCATCTGCCACAAAGAAAATACCATCATGGCACGTGGTGACCAGCCAAGCTGCTCCTCTGCAGCACCACACTGGCAGCACAGCAGCAGGTTGAGCAGGTTGTGCAGCCCAGGGTCACAGTACAACGGGTAGCACCTCTGGAGTGAGTGTCCTTACAGATGCATGACCTGTCTGTAGGAAACAGTGGGGACTCTCTGCCTGCTACTGGGTAAAAAGTGGGAGGAGAAATGAAGGAAATGGGATTTCATATCTCTCCTCCCTGAATTCAGTACAGCAGAGAAAATCTTGGTACCGTTGTGAGGATACCTTTTCGTAAAAGGGGCCAAACCCAGCGTCTGTTCCGAGGAAAAAAGCCACTGTTAGTGCTGCCAGGGATAGTTTTGACTAACCACAAGGAAAGCTGCAGAGCTCTGCAGAGAGGCAGCAAAAATTGCCCAAGCATATTTAAAAGTAAGTCTCTGGGCTTTTAAAGTTGGCTGAGGGTAAGCAAGATTACAGGTAGCCCAAGACCTCCCCTTGCTAGCCATGCTACACTCCATTTGTCCCCACACAACATCGCCACTGCACTCAGTTGTGATTTTCCCTGCTCATGAAGCACAAAGCCCTGAGGATTTTGGCAGCCCATCAACCTGCCAGAGAAACATTGCTACCCACACTTCTACCTGACAGCTTGTGCAATGCAAACAGACCATCTGGAGCAGATAAGCTCCAGCACTTCTGCCACAGCTGTCCCATGGGGAAACAATTCCAGGGCCTCACCATTTCCCTGGCTGCAGGGACTCAGGAGGAGCAAAACCAGCAAGCAGAAGACCTGAGGTTTTGATGCCACCTGAGTCAGACATGAGGGCTTTTCGCTGTACTTGGTGTTTGACTGCATATTACTTAGGATGCATTTTTCACAAGCAGTATCTTATCACTGCCACCACTGAACCCTTAAACTGTCAGAAATTCTTATAATAAATTTGAGTTATGTTCAACTTCCTGGAAACTTTATTTTCTCAATGCAATCCCAGTGGGTAAAGGACCTGAGGTGGCCTCCTTACTATGAAGGATTTGTCTCTGTGCTGCCAACACAATACAAGGGATATAAGGGATTTACCTCAGCGACAAACTTTACTAATTGATATAAGGGATTAAAGGGGTTTACTTAGTGACTCTGCCTATGTGGACCTAGCAATCTGGACAAATTGATTTGTCCTTGTGATACTGCTGACATGGTGTAGGCAAAGTGGTCAGTTTCATTGCTGTGGACCTGACAGGCTGGATGAATCATATAATTTTGTCCTTGTGTGACTGTTAATGTGGTCCAGGCAGACTGGTAAGACTCTCCCCTCTTGTACTCTCCCATACTTAATCATGACAGGTAAGAGGCAGAAGCAGACCAGCCAAGTAATTTTAGATACCCTCACCCTACTAGCAGCCCAGCTGATGGGGGCTGTGCTCATTAAAGAAATGGGAGTAGGCACATGTGCAGTTACATCCTGGTGTCTCAGTTCAGCTGAGGAAAACAAGGCCAATGCTGTGCTGCTAATGCAGGGTGACACACAATCGCTGCTGTGAACAGTGCAATTGGACAGTCAGAGCGCTGCGGCCTCATCTCCCCTCCCCACAATGACACCCTCCCCACAATGACATTAGGAGGTCCATGACTGACAGCACCACTAAATCCACTGGGGTCCTTTTCCTCCTAAAAGCATGTGGGGAAGGAGCTCAAGAGTGCAGAAGGTTAAATGAGAATATCAGCTCAGACTGGAGTCTGTTATTAGAAACAAAGGCTTTTTCTCTATAAAGAAAATACTTTGCTATTTGCAATAAATAACCCTACTGATATATGTTTTGAAAATTACTGTAACAGAAAAAGCCCTTCCAAAGAGCACCTCCTTCTTCTTTGCCTCACACCTCCACCCCATCTTTTGCATGAAGGACCACCTCATTCTCAAGAAAAGCTAAACCAAAATGAATTGCACATATCATTAAATACCTTTAAGGGTAGGACCTGTGGCACTGAGCAGTGTGTGCGGTTCCCAGCACACACAGCACATTGCTCACTGTAACAATGATGATTCCCCAGGTCCTGGTCCCCAGTGAGATGTCTGCAAGCACAAAGAGTGAATGAAACCAACTGATGCAGCTGCTCTGTCCTGCAGCATGAATTTGTCATGGGTCAGCTCCCAGTGATTTTGCTCCCTTGCCAGTAGCTGACTTTGCCTACTAGACAAAAAGATGGAGTGAGACACTATCACATTTCTGTCCCCAAATGACAAAACTATATCTTAATCTTCTCTTGGACAAATTAAATAGTTCATATTCCTTGAATCCTGCTAGACAGCAAGATTCCAGGTTGTTAATTTATTTTTTCATTGCATTTTCAGATCCCACCCAAACTGTATGTCTAAGCATCACTACTAAACCCAAACACCATGATACCAATAACATCCTTAGCAATACTGAAGGGTTTTTTTCCCCCCATTTTCTGTTTCTCAAGCATTTTTTAGCCCATTTACAGGCACATCTTTGTAAGAGACATTTCTCTACAGCTGGCATCAGCACAGCCTCATCACATACACACACTGTCTGCTTGTGTTGTAGTTCCAGGTTTAGGAGGAGGAGGAGGTCACCACAGAGGCCTTAGTGAACTCCTTTGAGGTGTTGGGTTTTGAACTGTTGGGTTACAGCATTTCTGTCTGTTTGGTTCTGTATTTGGTTATAGATACGTTTTGCAGTTCAGAGCTGTTATCTTTTCCTATACAATTTCATGTTCTCCTCTTGATTAAAGTCTATTAATTGCAAAAGGCTGTGGTGATTTTCTTGTGGAAGATATATCCCCAACAGGTATCTTAGTTTTTCCTTTAAACTAAGACAGCTTGATAGTCTCTCACCTGATAAATGTGTCCCACAGCATTTATCCCCAGACGCATGTATTTATTGGAGACATCTCTCCTGCCCCTTATGGCCTGGAATGAGCGAGAGAGACAAAGCCTTGGCAAGCAAGATTGCCTTGAGGCAGGGCTGGAAATGCTTTTTTTTTCACTACAAGCTTTGTCTTTTTGGTAAAAGCAATAAACACATACAATTTTGAATCTCCACAGGCGCATCTGTTCTCTTTCCACATCACAGCAAAGGTCCTAAAACCACAAATTGCTTTATGTGGAACCTTGTAACACACCCAGGTGCCGGCAGATGTCCACAGCCAGCTAGATTATAAGTGCAGCTCTACATCAACTGGTGCTGCTCTTCTCATTGCAGGAGTGGTACTTCTCACACCCTCTGCACACAAGTGATCCTTTATATCAAATAGGCTTTGTATTAGGCTTCAATCAACACTGCAATTCAGGAGGTTTAGCCCTGGGGTTGATCAGGGCAGCCAATGTAAACCAGTAACCATACTCTGAGAACGCAATGGGCTATGCAAACCTCCTAATTTGGTCAGTGCTGCAGTCAGCAAGGTTTTGAAAACTTAATAAGAGATGGAGTTTTAGTTTTTTGGCAAGTTTCAAATACCAGAAGATACTTAAGGTTTTCAGCCACCTTAAACAGTCTCTTTCTAGTCTCACATAATTATTGCTGATAGGCATTTACCATAGGCCAAGTCCTACACAGCTACAGCACACATGGCAACTGTACTTTGATGATGACATGCTGCATAAACTGTGCTTTCGTTTCCAGCCTTCTTCAGATAAACATGGTCTCTGCTGCATTTTGGAGATGGTGATAGTGTAGGCATCTGAAATTCATGGATGCTGGAGGAGGACAGGGTAATGGCTAGTGGTAGCAAGAAGTTCAGTGTTTGGAGGTAACCATGCAACATGGCTGATGAGTTTCTAATTTGCATTGGCTGTCTTCACAGCTTATCAGCATTACACACTTAATTCTATCTGAGGCCACAGGTCCTGTATCTTCTCCCAGTCACTCTCACTAAGGGCTGTTTACCCATGGTATGATGTCATCATGCTTTTCCTTCTCCCGTGCTAAGGGCTTGTTTAGCAGAAATAGTCATCACATAGTCTTTAAAGCTGTGCTAAACTCTGCATTATATCAAATAATTTTTGACTTTTTAAATATCCATCTTAAATACATAACATAGCTCTTACCACCATGTTAACTACAAGGATGTCAAAATAGTTGCTTTGTGAGAAGGAAAAAAAAATACAGCTTTTTACCTGGGAAACTAAGACAGAATCAAACAAACTCAGTTCTCCTAACGTCCCTATCCAAGCCACTGAATTGTCTTTGACGAGATGAGATTATTTTAGTTGGACAGTTATTTCTCCCTGGCCTGTTTTTGCCTGTAATTTGCCACTCTGATTTCTGTATGAACTTCCTATCCATCTTTATTACTTTTGCAGATTTCCCAATGAGTTTGATAGGATGAAACTGGCAATTTTCTTTACCCTGCAGGCTAAACTAAATTGAACAAACTAAAAGCTTTTTTATTACATCTTTGAATTTCTGTATTGGTTTTGGGGGGAGATTTTGGGGCGGGGGTGTTCAATTTTTTTTTTTTAATTGTCAAAGGGTTTTGGTGTTTGCCCGCTCCCCTCCAAAAAAAAAAATCTAAGCAAAATTTTTCTCAGCTAGTAGGGAAATTGGGCTGGTCATCCCTGTAAACATTACGTGTGCTAGAGCTGTGACTTTTGTTTCCAGTGCAGCAGAAAGCCACAGCTATTCAGACTGTTTTCCTCATTAGGAAATAGTGGAGTCTCTTCAAAAATACATTCAACTCCTACAGCAGCAGCTGGCTGCAGTGAAATAGGGGATCCATTTCAGTTTTGCTCTGAAACTTGCCTGTTCTGATGCATTATTGCCATGCACAGGAACTGACAAAGTGCTGCCAGAAGATGCAGGAAGTTGTGGGCTAATGCTGCCAGTTTCAGGCTCACCGTGTGCTCAGTTGTGGTACCTGAGCTGCTAATTGAAAAGGTCTTAGTAGTGCCAACAAGAATTTGGAATTTCTGCTTCCCTTCAAAATAGCCACAAATGTATGCAAACCATTTTCTCATTAGGCTGCTGGGAATGTGTGAGAATGAGCCTACCAAGAGTGGCAGGCATCATATGGTTTACCCTCCCCACCGCTCTCAGTGCAGCACCCTTCATCTTCCCAGCCCAGCACTTACCACCCTCTTCTGCCGTCAAAGCATGACTAAAAAGTAGTCTGAAGGATTGGATTGCAAACTAAACCCAAACCTAAAAAAAAAAACCAGTACCCATTTTTTTCCTTTATTCAATCAGAAACTATTTTCAGTTAAGCAAACAACCAACCCTGTAGACAACAAAATCCTTACACTGATCAAGGAGAGGTGCATGAAAGCCACTTCAAGAGCTGGACCTGCATTAAGACCCCATTTCTTCTTCAAGGCAATAGCTACCATTTATGAACTTTATTTTGAAAAGCAATTTCTTTTTATCAACCATTTAGAGCTGAGATTGTATGGTCAGTATTTCACTATGGTACTATTTTCTTTGTGGTATCCCCACATATTGCTTCTCTAGACAATCTGTAGGTGAAGTTTTACTTTCTCAGGATAGGCTGCTTTTGCCAATAAAGCCAGTGGTAAATTTTCCTTAAAACTGAGATTGAATGCTTTTGTAAATAACCGTATAGCATGAAATACAACATTTGATTGACTTTTCTGATTTGCCCCCACATTTATTTTGTATTATTTATGCAAAACAGTATGATGACAAAAATATGGTAATCAAATTATTCTGGAAATACACTTTCTCTTAAGATGTCACAACTGTGGAAGGTATGTAGAACAAAATTCACTTGCAAAAGAAAATCAAGTACAGTAACTAGGCAGAATCAACCCATGCTTTTATTTCCATTGCATATAAAATTTCATATGAAGGTATTGATGTACAGTACTATCCCATAGGCTGTAAGAGAGGCTAAGAAACCAGTGAAAGAATACTCATGTGCAATGTTCACACAAGTTACCACTCTCAAGACATACCCAAAGGAAAAACCAAATTAAAACAAAAAATTGTTCAGGAGTTGTGTTGTTATACTGTCCCTTTTATACCATTTAAAATAAAAGCAATCAATTTCCTTTGGGCCAGGGCTGCTAAAATCTACAGTTTGTGTCAAAAAGGAGGCTCTGTTTTTCCTTGAAAAAGAATCTCTCCTTTCACAAAGAAGTCACATGCTACAAGGGCTGGGCATCACTGGAATGGAGGAGAGGTATTTACCTTGCTCTGGAAAATTCATGTATATCAGCTCTATGTAGTCTGCAGCAACAAGACAAGTCAAACAGCAAGAGATGTTCAGTCTAATCTGCAAACCTAATACTAGTGTTATTAAAAGATCTAAAGGTTTACAACTCTCCTGTAGATCTAGTGCATTATGCTATACACAACTGTACAAAGCCTAAGACACATCCATATAAAATAAAAACTTTGGCTGCTTATAACACTAATATTGGCATTGGAAAGCATTTCCAAGATTAAGGTTGTCTTTTTCACTTATACAGTCATAATTTACGCTACTAAATAAAGAAGACATATGACAGACAATTACAGAAGTTTTAATTTCAAATATTCCATTTCCCAATATGCATTAAAATCAAATGCTTATTAGAGATGCTTTCCAAAGCTGTTTCAGTGCAATTCAGTACTGAAATACAGCATCATTTTTTTCAGGAGCAAAAAAAAATGGCTGTAATAATCCCCAATGACAGACTGTAAAAAGATAATCAGAGAGGCAATACAATTACATTGCCAGAAGTCTGGGAAAGCTTGAACTTCCAGTAGGGTTATGAATGAAAGCTTATTGTAGTATCATGCTTATTAGCTCTTACGAGTATCCCCATCAGTTAACAACTAAAAATATGGTAGGAATGCCCAGCCCTAGCCCCACAGCTACCTTACTTTCAAATGCAGCAAAACAGAATAAAATATTGTTTAAAGTTAAGGCACAGCCCTGGGACCAAAGACCTGCAGCTTTTTTTATTGATATATCTTTATGATTTTATACTTTTCTTGAATCTTCCATAAACAAGCTCTACGGTGACACAGACTATATTACAGGAGAAAAACGTACAAGGAATATGTATACACAATAATCATTCTCTCACCAAGAGTTTCCAAATATAGCAACACCACCCTGACAAGGATGATGTTATAAGAACTGATAATTTACAATTAACATTACAGTATGTACATTACAATAAATACATGGTTGTAAACAGAGACAAACAAGACTGTGTTACAGATAAGGTCGTTTGGTGAGAAAAATGATGGCACAAATAAAATAAATAATGCATTTGAAAAGAACTGTCAAAGCTTTCTCTGTAAAATCCATTTCATTCAAGTTTTTTAAACTTCTAAATGCTATTTGTTCTACCTATTCTTTATAATTTTTTAGTAATATACAAAATAATTTAAGAATTCAAATACAGCATTATTGAATACAGTAACTTGCAAGCTAAAGTGTACTGTTATAAGCAAGGTGAATTTTCTTTTTTCCACAAGTCAATACCAACTCACTGCATTTTCTTATGGCAAAATATTCAGAACACATAAAGCCACTTATAAATTGTATTGTTTTAAAGCAGTGTGTGATGCTAAAATACACTTTGGCAAAAGAAGAAATAAAAGATTGTACAGTGCATTATATCCCTGGCTCTAAGAAATGACATAATTTTCTATTATTTGATTGTCCATGTCTATGGGTGTTTATCTCTCAATATGGTGTTACTCTTCTAATTTACTTTCAATCAGTGCAGATACAAAACCTTTACAGATCCCTATTGGTTATTTTGTGATTTATATTGCTTTTCTGTTATTAAGATTCCAGGCACTCTTGGGGACTGAAAGGATTTTTATATAGACCAGGTTCAGGAAGAACTGATGAAGAACAAAATAACCCCAAAACCAAACCCTGAAATAGAACATGAATTCTCTTCATTCTCTTCCCTCCTTCAGCATTTTCTGTGCTAAGGCCCTGTGAAGGCTAAAGGTAGGCAAAACTATGACCAGGATACAGAAGAACTCAAATGCACTTAAAAGCTGAATTACTATCCAATTGTTTTAAAACATGTTTTTATTCTAGAGCTCAGACACTTAAAAAAACCCCTTGTATTCATATCTGCAAACTTACTACAACATGAATCCAAAGGGCAAATAATGGCTGTCACTACCTTTTTTTATTTTTTTTGCTAAGAAACCATCTTGGCATTGACATTTTATAACAATTTTACAGAATGGGAATCCGCAAGATTCCCTAGGCAATGATTTCCCATTTTCTATGCTCAAAACTACAATTTCAATGAACAGTAAATTGGAGAAAATAAAATTTCTTCTTTTTCATGTGGCCAAATAACAGGACTGGAAAATGACAAATACAAACTCCTTCTTCCCTTTAACTTTCCAAACTACAGAAGCTTTCAGTACCAAACTGAAAAGCAGAATTCCCTTAGTACAAGCTGGATAATGGATGAAAAGATGTGAGATTGAAGTAAGGTGGAATAAACGACAATTCCCATGATACATTGCTCATTTAATTAAAAACATAAAAAGAAAAGACTGAACTGGCTCTTCTTGCAACAAGTTTATGAAAAAATAATGCTAATCATTATTTTTGTTATACACATTTCAGATTATCAAATGGCTTTTAACTAGTTAGCTGACACAGATAAAAAGGTATTAAGAGTCAAATTGAAAATACTATCCTAATGCTTTTTCTCCACTACAAATATTCCATACATTGTATTGGCCTATTCTGATTTAGTGGTCTGTAGCTCCCAGCCAAAAATGATCTGGAAACCGTATTTCAGAGGGATGAATTTTATGATTATAGCAGAAGAGCCGATTTTGTATTAATATGACACTCATTACCTTTCTAACAGGCTGTAGTCCTGCAATTATTAGTCTTAGTTGTCCCAGTTGTTTTCACTGGGACCTGTTCTTGTATTAAGACAGAACTGGCAGGATCAGGCCACTATGAGGGCAAAAGTATGACCTAAGTTCCTCTAATACATTTGAGAAAACTGTGATGAAAAACAAACAAGCAAAAAAGCCATCATACTGAAAGATGTAACATAACTGATATTCATGGAACTCACTACTATATAAAATAATAGACTTTTACAGCTCAATATTACCATGAATTCTAAGGTGCAAAAAAAGGAAGGAAAGGAAAAAAACCCCAGAAGTAATATCCAGTGTAGCACAGATTTGTACTGAAAACTTGCAAGTTACTCTTTGGAAAAAAATAACCAGTGGCTGATGAAGTCTGAAAGTGTTTTTCTTTAAATATAATACCTTGGTACGTTTAATAATAAAAGTAAGCTCTACAAAAGATCTCTCTTACATATTATACAAAATGCAGAGGTTAGTGCAACCCACTGGGTCACACTTTTTTCAGTCACATATCAGGAAGACTTGAAATTAGAAAATTATGCAATTTCCACAGCTCATCTTCCTATTGGTAACAGAATCATGTTGTGTCCCATCATTTATGTGCATTTGTTTTCCAGCAGGAACCTCAGTTTATTTTCTGTTTCCTCTCATGATGAACATTATCCAATGCTTTGCTTGTGAAATACAATGAATTCAAAAACTATCAAAGCATACCAGCATTCGTTTGGCAGGTGGTACTCCTCTGAAAACATTTGCTTTATTTAATGAAATATGGCAAATGGTGCACTTATTAAAATATAGTTCATGGATTTTATCCCCTCTGCTTTCTGAATGCAATGGAGGTGAAAATTCTGGTTACAATATTCCTGAGTGCCAAACTGAGTCATCAAGGTCAGCTGAGATCAACAAATGTCCTAGCAGATGATGGCGAGTTGTGACCATGGTTGTAGCCTATGACATACGCTTTGGAAACCATTACCTAATAAAAACAAACCCCCCCAAAAAAAGAAAAAGAGAAAAAGAAAGGGAGAGGGAAAGAGAGAAAAAGAATGCATCTTCATTGTTATGTGTCAGAAGAATGTTCTTCTACCACACAAGATTCTGTCTGGTTCTCCTCCTCTTCTACTTCTTCCCCAACTTGTTCATCAAGAGGAATTTCAGTGGATTCTGAATCCTGGGTGCAAAGTGTCTTGGAGTCACTGCAGCTGGTGTCTTCTTCTACTTGACTTCCACTGTCTTTTTCAGTGTCTGATTCACCGTCTTCCTCCAATGTTAGTTCAAACTGGAATTTTTCAGTTTGGCCTTGTCTACCCTCTTCCTGGTCATCCGGTGCAGGAGAGGGACTTTGAGGGATTGTGCTCTGATACCATTCTCGATTGTCCTCCAGTGTATCTAAGATATCCTGGGCATCCGGGTGAACAAGGTCTGCCCAAGTCTCCCACAGCGGATGAACAATGTAGTCTATAAAACCCACCTGTATAAAGTACAAAATTAAGATGAGCTATTATTCACAAAGAAATACATAACTGGGCCTACAAATCACACAAAGCATGAGAGATATAATGCTAGCAAGAGATACTAGATACACTGCCCTTAAAGAAGGCTGAAGTGAAACCATGATGGTTTATGCGGTAAAGAGGGTCTTCTAAATTTCAGAACTCTGATTTGGGATATTGCGTAAGGTCTTGGAAAAGGTTTGTTTTCAAATGAACTGGTCACTCCAAACAACTCCACTACATCTAGGGAACCAAACAGCCGCTTGATATTTAATTCCACTTTTGAAAGAAACCCTAATGAGCAGCTGTACAATACTCTCTTTTGATGTGTATGCTTCATTACAGATCACAACAGAGATGGAATCCCATCGGAAAACACACTGCCATACATTGTTTTCACAGGAAAAATCTCAGCTCCCCTCACTTACTACTCAGGAGCTGAAATAATTAACTAGGAGGAAAAAAGGAATTAGTACATTCAGGAATTAATCACAACATGCCTATTGACTGTCCTTTTCCATTATAATGTCACACTGTGTTATTTCATTGCCTTCGCAAATCAATTACCTGTGATTTTTCTACAGATGCATTGTGCTTATCACACATGGGACTTATCTCCATTCCCCTCTCTCTTTCCCGATCTCCCTGACGGAAAAATTCCTCCATTATTCTGTCTGTCCACTGGCGGTAAAGATGGAGTGGCTTGGTTGGATTGCTTAGATCTGCACAGTGCACCATGTTCTGAAGAACCTAAAACAGATTGAACACCTGAAGTGTTATTACACTGCAGAAAACAAGCTCCTTTTCCATTTCCATGTTTGCTGTCTGTTGAACAGAATCTTCAAAATACATGTAGTGTAAGTTTTCTTCTAAGCCTCAAAAACTTATGTGCTTGGGGGGTTTTCACACTTGAATTAATAGCCATGAACTACTTTGCTTCTGCTGCTTTTGCCTGCTTAAGGGACAGAAAATCTTTTTCTAGAAAGACCAATTAGATGCTGATAATTAGAAGGGAAGGCCAAAGCCTCATTTAGTCCAGAAGTATTCCAGCACCTTGCTACTCTCTCAGAGAGTCACTCAGTATCAAACAGAGTATGTCATAAGTAAGACTTATACGAGGGAGTAGAGAGAAGGTAATGAATGAGTCACGGTGTGAAAATGGACTGCTGAACTAACCTATGTTGGAGAATGGGCAGGCCAATGTTGTTAAGGGCATTAGTTAATACAAGTGACCATTTGCAGACAAATTTTCTTACCTGAATCCTGTCTGAATAGTTATCAAGGAGTAGGACACCAGAACTGGTCACTTTTTTAGTTTCAACCATAGTTTTTAAATCAGCCAGTAGATTCATATGCTTAGACATGTCTGTTGCAAGCACCTTGAAAGAAACAATCAAATAAATGAATACTACATAAATTGCTCAACTGATTTTTAAACAATTCTTTGAACATATGAACAAACAGGGGAACTCATAACTCCTCTGTTTAAATGCACTATAGAAGTCTAAATACTCTGTGTCATTAGTGTACAAAATAGTAAGTTTTCATTTTGCATACTTTAAGAAAATAACAAAATTATTGTTAGAACTGTTTAGAATTATCTGATCAGCCTATATTCATCATCAAGTCAGCAGTAAATCTCCAACTGTGATAGGGAAACAGCATCCCTACCAGTACAGAAACAGCTTGAAGTAGAATTATATACCTCCTAAAAATGTATAGACGGCTATTGGAATCAAAAAGAACACACTATTCATATTTGGATAAGAGACAACAAAACCTCAAACTTTTACTTCATTGGTTATAGGTCTAATGACATATAATTTATCACAAAATGCTTCTGTGCTTTATTATTCAATTTGATTGTGCTATGGAAGAGGGACTCTCAAGCAGAACTCACAATGTCAATGACCATTTTCCTCAGTGATTGTCTCTGTTTTTTGGTCAAATTCTGGAAAATGTCACAATTTTCTTCTTGCAGCAGCTTGAAGCCCACAGCTAAGTGATGATTCTCCAGTACTGATGAGTCATTGTACATCAAGGCAAGTTCAGAATCTGCAATAACAACCACAGAGCAGAACATTACTAAAGCCTGTGCTTCTATGAAATCCCTTAAGATTTTTCTAATTCATTACATCCAGAACAAGATATATGGATGATCTTTTAGAAACAGAGTTCCTGTAGTTCATACAGTATCAAAAGTTGTAGAACTGATGAGCGAACAACTTAACAAATTAAGGCAAAGTGTGTTGAGGAAAATAAAGAGAACATTTTGCAGTGAAGCATGTACACGTGCCTGGAGTGGCAAATTAGAAAAATTCAAGAAAGATTTTTTTCAGAATATATTTTCACAGCTGCACGAGGTCACATGGAAAATATTATACACATAAATACATCTCAACTAAAAGATATTCCAAGGTTTACTCTTCTACCATCACAACTACTAAAATTCCATTGTTTAAGTCAACTTGAAGCTATCTAGCACTCAGATTGGGCAGACAAAGCTGAGGATTTGCTGCAGGTCAGGTCATGAGCACAATTCTTGATTTTCAAACAATATTCTTCTGCAGTTACCTAAGGCACTCAGATGCCTAGCCAGTTAGGCCTATGGGTCATTAGCCCATGACAACTGGATATTTTGAGAGGAGGCTCATAGCATGGCAACAGGTGCTCCTGGTCTTTTTCTTAAAAGGTCATGTGTTTGAAAATGCAAGTGGTGGGCTACAGGGTCATACTTGAGTGTGGTCAACACCTGATGCTGTAATGCTGCATATTGTCCAACATAAGCATTCTTAACTCAGTCATTCCACCTGGTTGTGAGAATAACATACACCTTCCTAGCAAAGCCTGTGGTAAGACACGTGGGTATGATCTTCAATTGTCTGCTTAGAACTCCTGAACAGCCTGCTCTGGCGAATAAAAACAGTCCTGACTCTTTTCTGCAAAGCTTTAGCTTCCACCTGGGGATATCGCACAGTCAGCTTGCTCATATTTTGAGACAGGTTGCACATGAAACTGTCATAAAAAACAAATAATTTTATGCAATCACAGTTGCCATGTGTGATATTAACTTCTATTTATTACAGCTCTTCTGCCCTAAATCTAACCCTAAATCTGTCAGTCCCTTCTACTATTTGTCCTTTTTACCGTCTTTTTCAGCAGCTTTGTTTTAAAAACCCTCTGGCTCAATGGGATGCCTATAAAATCTCTGCTCTTTAGATTTCATTATTTTCATTATCCATTCTCCTGCTGTCTTCCTCTGCTGTTTGAACAGATCAACCTTTTGAATCGGGAAGCTCTTCCTCTACTTTTCCTTATCCCAAAGGCAGCAAAACTATAATAGCAAAAGGAAAAAGAAAGTGAATTTGTCAAATGATCTCTCTTTCACCTTTCACATAACCCTTAAAAAACTTGCCTATTTGTTATTTTTCTTACAAAGAAGACAGAACTAGTTTATTTTCCTTTCAAACATACTTTTTATGTGCCTGATTTGTAACAGAGGTAGAAATGAAAGAAAGCTCCCCCTTGGTAATCTTTGTAACATATTACAAGCTGCAGGAATATTTGTCTGGAAGGACAGTATTAACAGTGATCGAATAAGCACCTCCTCTGGTACTAACACAATCCCCATTTGTTTGTTCTTCAACAGCATTCAAGGGGGATCAAATTTTTAGAAAGCTGTATAAGTACACTTTAAATCCTTAAATAGGGAAACAATATTCAGAAATATAATGACTAATATGCAGAAATATCACAAATACATACACAGTTTATGGAACTGTAAATCTATTATGCTCTTTAAGAAGTCTTATACTTCTTTGCAAAATGATAATACACTGTAAGGTTCACCAGGACACAAAACTAGGTGGAAGCAAATCTTTTAGAGGTTAGGAAAATCTAGGATTTGAGACACCTAGCTTAGACAGTCTTTATCTCTGTCTCTGTTCCTACAGCTTCTTCTTTGTACACAGAACAATTCAAAAGAAATAAGATCTCTTTGTTTCTTTCAGTTTGGCAAGAGCAGTTCCAGTTACTTGATTGGTATGGAAGCCTTCTCCACAAAAAACGTAATTGAGAGAAACACAACATTTCTGCTAAGTCACTAAATATGCAGCAGCAGAACCTCCCCTAACTTGGCTGAATTTCAGCTGTCTATCTAAAAGTGAAAGATTTATGCATCACTACTGGTCCCTTCACGTAGCCAGTCATACTCCTTAAACCTGAACAACCTGGCAGTTCCCTTTAGGACCTCAGAGCTACCAACATATCCTAATTTTCAATTTCTGATGAAACAAACAAAAACTTTACTTATACCTGCCTGCTCTTAAGTATTACACATTGTTTTGTGCACAGAGCTTGATTCGTTCTCTTCCTATTCCAGAGTGCTTAACTGTACCTGTTACCAATAAAGCACCAGAAATCTAGAGTCAATTCCAATCCTCCTCCTTGCAGATGAGTCATCAAATTGAATTTCACTACAGGGCAGCCCTCAGGACATTAACACAAATGACATTAGAAGCAAGTTAAGCTGGGATGGAGGTTTTATTTGAATGTACAGCAGTAATGAATCAGAAGAGGAGCTTCCTTCTTCAAACTATACCACTGATTTGGGGTCATATTATTTGAGGGCTGGTGCTGCAGATTCATCCCAGTGCACGAATGACAATATCTATAAATGTGCAACCAGACGGGTCAAATACACATCAGTAGGTATGTTGCCGTTTCTGTAGCTTTTTTTTCTTCCGCACGTGGATTATTGTTGCTGTTGAGACGGACACGACATATATGAAGATCAAGCAGCAATCTCTTTATTGTTCTACACAGCTGGCTTTTATATATTTTTAGCATACATGTGCTTTAATATCATTGCTGCTTATTGCATATATACAAGCAATTATTGGCCACAGTCACATATGTCAGCCTCCACCCAAACTCATCCAAATTCCTTATCTTGTTGTTTCATGAGTTCTTTCAGCTCCTGCAACTTGTTTACTTTTGTTCCATTGGAGGATTTCCACATTCTCACAGGTAAACGACAATCTGGTCAAGGTCAAATGCCTCATGCTCTGTCAAGGGATCTGCACATCCGCAGCAGTTTCCCACAGATTATTAGTATTAATTCAACTTTTGAACTTCTGCATCAGTTATTGTAAAAGGAGACATTGTCAGGCATCACGATAGAACTTGCACTCACCTACAATCTGCTACCCACTTAAAGTGTACCACCACTGAAATCAAAACAGGTTACAATGGGCTCACAAGCCACACAGTAAATGTGTCATGATCGGGGTCAATGAAATTAATAAAATTTCTTCTACTAGAATATTAAAGAGGGGGAGATGTTCATGCAATGCCAGAGAACAGCCTTCAGAAATGCAGAAAGATGACACTGGGTTTCAAATTTGGAGATGACATTAGGATCTAATTTTCTTAGAGCTTTTTCCTCCACACGTTGAGTGCTAGCGAAAGCATCCCCCTCCCCCACCCCCCCAAAAAAAGGTTTGCTATAGCCTGCAGGGACACTGATAATATCCAGCCAAAGAGAAATAAGAATACCGAGATCAGAAATCAAATACATGAGTCAGGGAGAGACAGAAATGGGCCTGTCAGTCTATTTGCTAAAAAGAAACTTGATTTCTAAATTTCTTAAAAATGCATGGCTATCCTTGGTCATATTATACACTTCCAATATAAAGCTAAACACTGTTGTCTTCCATTTTTGTTTTTTATTTAATCTTCCTTCATTCTCCTCCTACAACTTTCTTTATTTAATGTAAACCAAAAATTTTCCAGGCCAGAACACATCTGACATATTGAAACAATGCCCAGGATGTTCATGCCTTAGTAAGCCTTGTTAGAGGGTACTATGTGTATTATTTCTAAAGTTACAAGAAATGCAAAATAATATCTAGTTTAAAATACAGACACCTATCTATTTACTGGGAAAAGGTACAGTTAGAAGCAAACAAGGAACGCACTGTTTATCTTTCAAGTGCAAAGTGCAAATCTTGCAGCAAATTTTTGAGAAAACCACCGAACATCAGACTTACTTGTATTGATAAGAAACTGATTTGAAACCCCAGGATGATCTACATCATGTATTGCACTGGCAAAAATCGCTGCAAGAATCTCCAGATCAGTGAACACTGCCTAGAAAATCGTAAAACAGAAACGACTATCACTAATCAATGTAAAAGTGTTTTCAATAAAAATTTTTCTACTTTGAATCTAAACCTGAATAAGCAAAACATATCTGAAACACATAAGGGATCTCAAAAGATTTACACATAGGCTATGACAATCTTTTGTAAAATTGCCAGTTATGCATAGTTTCATAAATATTTCAAGTCCGGCCCAAGTAAAATGATCCTTACTTCACGCTGACAGCATCACTAAATTCTGTAACAGCTGAAATTTTTCCGGCTACAGTCTGCAAATAAATCCACTTTTATTATAACATTAAGTACAGGTTTCTAACCTACAGCATAAATTAAGTTAAAAATTTGAGCCTGACTCCTACATAATGTCCTACTTGAAAGACACACATCGCCTAAATGATGCTAAGTGAAATGATGGCAGACTAAAATGCATTTTAATTAACATTTACTGATTTTTTCTTTCATATGAAATCAGTAGGAAGATACGAAGAGAAGACTGAAATGGACCTGGCATGTCACTGAGCCCAGTCCCTTACTGACACAAGCACCTACATTATGTAATTGCTTTAATAATTGACCAAGAACTGTTCAGAATTGTGCAGGTCAGCAGTGGCCAGACATTAAAGAACTTAGTTTCTGACGGGTCTTTTTTTGTTTAGAAGTCTTAGTATGACCCTTTCTCTCATGCCTGTCTTTCCCACCTTAGTGTGGTTTACCTCTAACGCCGGAGTTGATAGCAGGACGTGAGTTGACTGAACAACATCTGCAGCATGTATGTTATTGTGATATGCCACATCAGCATGGTAATGATCTTCTAGGGTCATCAAATAAGTTATTAGAGTGTCTACTGGAATTTTAAATGTTTTTAACAAGTCCCGTTCCTAGAAAAGGAAAAGAGAAATAATTAAGATTACAAAGCACATAAAAATCCCTAAGATGGGCAAAAAGCAACAAGTCTGCTGCCACTTGCCTGAAAAATGGTGTGCATGATGACTGTCAAAGGTCTGTTTCCAGATAACTCTGCTACTCTGAAAACTTGAAGGCCCCATTTGTTCACATCTTCTAGTTCCTAGAGCAGAATCAAGCAAAACATACATTGCAACGTTAACACAAATTCCAGTGATTTTTGACTGAAACAACTACAAACAGCGCTCATGAAGATTGAAACCTTGCCCCTATGAAAATTACAAGCTAAACTCTGAAAGGGGGAAAGCTGCTGCTACTAATCTTGTAATATTTGAATTTGCAGCTACTAGCTTTTCAGATTTTAATTTACTAAGCAGTGAAGAGTTCCTCTTAACTGGATTGCTCCAGAGGGAAAAATCCTATGGTATCTTGAATGAACTGAAACAACATAGTTCACTATCTTATTGCCCAGTGACAGCAGATGCTGTGGTTCTGCTGCTGTCTCCCTGGTTTTCAGAAACACTCTTCAATTAAAGGGGAAGATTTCTGAAAATATAAGGATAAGCATATCTGAAAATGAAAAATTCTAAGATTAAATAAATAACTACTTTATACCAGTTTTAGATTACTGCCAATAAGTTAGCTGCTGGTGCAAAAGTCATAGGAAATGTCAGTAAAAAAAAAAACACAGGTGATGTACGTAAAGTAATATAGCTAAAGACA
The DNA here is from genome assembly GCA_033558185.1 of Dromococcyx pavoninus. NCBI lineage: Eukaryota > Metazoa > Chordata > Aves > Cuculiformes > Neomorphidae > Dromococcyx > Dromococcyx pavoninus. The sequence continues at coordinate 826,636 of JAUMJL010000394.1, read as the reverse complement.
GGACCTGGAAGGACGGACCTAATGATATATACCAGTTATGCATTTTCAAAAAACATAGGACCGCTATATATTTTCATAAGTATGCTTATTCTTCATTTGTCAGATATTATTTATGAATAGGCAGCTCTATTAAAGCATATGCAAATTACTGTTTACATTTCCTATCCAGATGAAATCCTGTTTAGGTAGAAATTAAACCTTATTGCCTGATTCTGATTTTACTTGTTATTGTTCCACTTCACCAAATTTATAATTCATGTGAGACCAGACTTTGGTGCTACAGCTTGAAACCAGTGGTTATAACCAAAGGATGGAATACTGACATGTCAATCCTCTACTTTAATTCTGTGGTTTAAATCCAAGGATTTGCATATTCTCTACCTTGGCAAGAACATCTTCTTGATCTGTTTTAACTCCAAATCTCGGAATACTGGAATTAGTTAGGCTGGAGCTGTGCATCAGTTTTTTGACTCCACTGATCTGGGACATTGGCCTCTTCTTCTTCTCTTTCTCTTTCTGTGTTGGAGAAGGGATTTCAACTTCATGTTGTTTATCTTCAAAAGAAGGATGAAAAAGAGAATGATTTTTAAAGCAATTACAAATATTTTTGTCCATTTCACTGTTGAGTTGCATCTTATAGATATTGTAATCCTTTACAAAACTTTTCTTTTTATGTTTGAAGAATTTACAACAGATACTTGGTAGCTAGAGGAGTAAATACATGAAAAGATAAACACAGACCTACATCTCAGTATAAGCAGATTCATATTTCACAAATTGCCTTATTATTTCTTAACTGCTTTAAATGTGACTTGTGGCTATCTGATTTCCACTTCTCCTGCATCCCTACTGCTGTATAGGATCAATCCTTTCACTGTAAAAATGTTATTACAATTGAACAGAAAGCTAAACTTTCATTTTGCAAGAAAATTAAAAATTCATTCTTTTCTAGAAAAAAACCTCTCTTAAATTTGGTTTGGAAAAAACAATCAAAATGGTATCTCACGTAAACCTTCACAAAACATTTAAACAGTTAAGACGCTACAACTCAGAAATCTTTTTGCAGTCACATCTACAAGCAGTTTGGATGCAGAGGCAGTTCATGCCAGCAATGCAGTGCATTTCTGCATCACCCTAACAGATTAACTAATACTAATATGTTTGTTCTAACGTAGGCACCTAGCTAAAACTGTAATTTAAAAAAACACCTTAGAAAAAAAAGAAATTTTACAAGATTTGGCCCTTTAAAAAATACATCTGTTTTTCCCTTCCTGCAATGGTAATTTTCAATAGAGACATTGAAACCAGATGAGGGTAGCGAGTCCATTTCTAATTCCCAGACTGCTATTGTGTTAGCTTCTTCACTCACTTCTTTCCATTTCTTTTTTTTTAATTACACTTTAGCAGCCACATTTACTGGACACCTCAAATTCCAAACAAATTACAGCAAAGAAGGGGCTGTGAAAATGTCACCAAGCTTTAGCCTGCGGCACCAAGTTCCCTGACTGCCCCCACCATACTTCACCACTCTCCTCATATGGACAATCAAGAAGAGGGGGAGGCAGAGCGCTGCAGCTCTCGACTGGTGCAAACCAACAACAGATGAGGAGCAGTGACTCGTGTTCGGGCTTTGATGTTTATGGTTTTGGTCATATGCACAAAGTTTAGACCCATCAAAGGGAGGTTTGTAAGTCAAGCTGTCAGACTAACTCAAGTGAAAGGAAGTGTCTGTCTGAACGACTCCAGATCTCTGGAGGAATTCCACAGGACTGCCTCTGCTTTTGTAACTATAAGCACTCAGGGCTCAAGTGCCCATCTGAACATCCAGAAAAGACAGCTTGCCATTTTCACCCTGGTTGTGCTATGCTCATTGGCAAGTTCTCTTACTTTTTTAGGTTCACAGGAAAACAGATTAACGACACTGAAAAGTAAATTGTATATGATTATACTGTTGTCATTATGAATAACTCCATACATGTCATACAGCCACACTTAGGAAAACAGTCGTTTTTGGAAGAAGAAGAACAGAAAAACTTGTTTTCTCATTACACGTTCCTAACTTTCAAATGTGAGAAAGTCTGTAGAAGTTCAGGACATGGATTACGTATACTTAACTAGACTAATTAAAATTTTCTGTGAAGAGAATGTTTTCCCTCTTCACACTGTTGCTCATAACTCATACACTTTGAGTATTTTGAAAATTCTCTATTTAAGCAATAATTCTTTAGATGAGGTATTTTACCCATTGTATTCCTCTTGTACCCACCATTTCATGTATCCTAGCTTTTCGTGCAGCCACACAACAATATCCACAGCTTGGTAACTGAGAAGTGGTGACCTTTCCAGTTTCCTTCCTACTCAAGATTCAGGTCACATGTGAAGGGCTGACAGATGCATTTCCTTACCCTGTCAAAATGAGCCTTACATGTTCAAGTAAAAGCTGATCTCAGCCTTTTAAGCCTAAGTGGGTCATCTTCTCAGGCAACATACGCCATGACTTTCAGGGCTCCTGAAGCTGTGCAATACTGCTTCTCCATGACAGAGGCTCATCCCTTTCTTATTGTCTGAAACCCTGCTGTGTCACAGAGCTCAGGCACATTACTGCAGTCATGGGTAAACTGAACAGACACATTAAGTGATCCATTTAGGATAAAGCGACAAGCAGGATAAAACGAATTTTTAAAAAAATATTTCTTCCAAAAAACCCACAAAACCCACCAGCTATAGTATCTTACACAAACAAAAAGAGATGTATCCTAACGTGTATGACTGACACTTTTTTAAGTACTTGTTGTGCTAATTTAGACGTATTCAGCTGTGCCTCCCCATCTACGCACAGTCTTTATAATTTTTCACTCAAACCATCTTTACTTTCATGTTCAAAATCAACAGTAGGGAACGAAGTTTTAATGATTTTCACCAGTTTCAGCAAAAAAAATTATACTTAGTTCTGCAAAGCCATAGAAGAGGAACAGTACCCTTTGTACTATTGTGTTACACTCTTTTTTGAATGCTCACATGCTACCATGTAAGCTCTTGAGCCGCACACATTTTCTAGGCAACAGTCTGTTCAGATGTTGATTTAGTCATATGGATCCACCAGCTCATGTGCAGGCAGGGAATACCAAAGCATCAGAACTTTGCACTACAAGATTGTATGAGGTTACTTGTGTTTGTGTGCTCCCAGCACACTGAAGTCCTTTTGCAGTAACTTTCATAAGGGAAGCAGCGTGGAAGAATTATTTTTAATATATTAATAATTAATTATATATTGATTTCTTAACACAGTAGTAGTAGTAGTTGTAATGTTACCTGGAAACACGTATACGAATTTTATCTGCAATTACACACACAGGAAAGCCATATAACAAACAAGCTGTGAGGAAATGGATCTAACATGATCTCTCTGCTTGAACACTGAACAATGAGTTACTAAAAGTACAGTTTCTGAAAACACAAATTAATATGGAAAGCCATCTGCTTTTAAGCTCTATCACAGCCCAGGAAGAGATAAAAAAACGCAAAGGCAAAAAAGTTAAGTCTCATCATAGTCTTACCTAAGAATGTGTTTGATATATATTCTGAGACCTGATTGCCTGACCTGCTCATTTCAGATAGGTGGGTTAGCTCCCGGTTGAGCATTCTTTTAAACTGGAAAACAAATAAAAACAAAATAGCATAAAGTTAGTAATCAAGATCTACTTTAGTTGAGATGAGAAAATGCAGTCAATTTATAGCTGAGAAAAGGATATGACATTAAAAATATATACTAAACTAAGATCACTATGAAAGCAAAAATCTTATAACATCATTCTACCCTACTAATTTATTTGTGAGTTGCACAACATAATTCTTAACCTTCTAAAATACACCACAGTAATTCAATTGCTAAGGCATAGGGTCCTAATATTTACTGAAAATTGTAAGATATATTTATACACACAAGTAATTGGTATTACTGTCTTTTCAATTTTATAATTTTACTGTGAAGAAAAAATACAAATGTAATTACACAGAACTTCTATACTAGGGTTTTCCTACCATACATGTAAATTAATCTATTTGCGCATTTACTCAAATATATTTGACAGCAGTACTCAAAACAATTAAAATATCTTACTGATTTCCTACACAGTAATATGAATAAAGATAAGTGGTGTTGGTTTTGACTTAAAATTATTATGCTCCATCAGCCTAATGACTTGACTACTCCACAGTTGAAGAAAATTATCAGTATCTGTATGAAACATCATAGAAGAAAATACCCATTTGTGAAAACAGCTTTAGAGGTGGATGTTAGCATTCCATAAAATGTGTAATTGATTAGGTACGCATCATTGAGTCTTTCTTGATTTGTTCTGGATTCCAGAGTTAAATGGTATCTTGTGACATTGTTTTCAACAGGTTAATTTCATAATACATCTCTAGCTATCTTATGTGCATTTTTATTGACTACAGCTCTGCCCTATTAGCAACAAATAGAACTCAACAATATTTATTAGCAATTCAAACAACTCCTGTCAATGTAAATTAGCATCCGTCAGTACTGAATTTTGCCTCCCATTGTGCCATCCTTCCATTTTGTTGTCATATTTCTTATCCATCTTTTCTCTTAACAAAGCCAAATGGCTCATACCATTTTAAGAATCATCTTTCACCTTTTTCATTCAGTTATGACCATTACATCAAGAAATAACTATCCTTAGTACATATCCCTGTAAACATTCCTCTATTTTGAAATTGGTAATATACTATTCTACATGAGATAAAGCACTGGACTGAATATTAACCATCTCCTTTCCACTCCACTGGAATCAAAGCATCTTCTTCAAAGAGATCTTGTATAGTGAAAGCTGTTTTCTTCGCAACGTCTAAGTCACCAATTACTATATTGCTCACAATGTGCCAAATAAAAATTACGTTTAATATAACACTCTAAACATTAGCCACTGCATTTTCCTGCCACTTTGACATGTCATCAGCTCACAAAGTTCCTGCTACAAAGACTGAATCCTGCGTTAGTCACAAGCCAAAGGCTCAGCTTTGATCTCAGATACAGCTGTGTGCTAGCAAGTGCCCAATATATTTCTGAAAATCAGAACAATGCTGCAAATACAGTTACACATATTGTGAACTACAGGGCTATATATTCTGCACAAAAGCAGTATCCATCTCTATCATTAAATCTGACGTACTTCAGTAATGTCAAATGTTAAAAAAACAAGTCAAGCTTGCCAAGCTCTGAAAGTGACTGGTCTGAAAATCCTAAGAATATATTTAAAAGCCTTTCTTTAAAATTTTAACATGCACTTAGGTTACACTTACATGCTTTTTCTTCTGTACACGAGGGTGGCAAATGAACTATTTAAGGCAAAACCTAAAGATCTCATAGAATAACCTGTCTCCAATGATATCCAGAAAGTACAGTTTTAAATTAAATATTTTGCATAGGAATACTAATAAAATGTCAGAAGTAGACAACATTATATTATCTTTTGGGTCTGTTATCAGTACATCCATTAATACTCGAATAGTCTCTCTTCCTTCATTTAATTCAGATAGTTCACCAGATCCCAACTACATAGGTTCCTGTCTGTCTGGTTGTTTCCTAGTGAATCCTTTAAGATAATGCCAAATCTTGCGATGCTGCTTTTGCTGCAGAGAAACTTTACTGGCTCTTGCTCTGCAATTAGGAAAAAGACCATCTAGCCACTGCTGTTATGTATTCTTCAGGAACTCTCCTTAAAAATTTCCAAGCTTTGAAAGGAGAACGATTGGTGTTTGTTTGCATTACACCTTCTATGCAGCTACCTGGCATAACAAAAGCATAGCAAGGACATTTTTTTTCCTCCAAATCATAAATTCAACTGCAGGGAGTAGGTAGGGAGGTTTACTATTTCATGCTGGGAATCATCTTGTGGAATTTATGGCGTATATGTGAAGAATTTCCAACTGAATATTATTGTATGGATGTCCACAACAAATGGAAGGTGCATGGCAGTCTCTTCTAATGCTGTGTTCCCCCAAGACTGATGCAAAACCTGATCTCCTATCTCATATCACCCCATAAAGTCACCAGAACATGAAAGGTCAAAACCTTCAGAACAGTCTGTATTGCTGCTGAATATGGTTGTACAGGAAAACAAGTCCCCCCAGCTTCTACAAGGCACTCATGCTAACAGCAAATTCAGTCGGAGAAACATCTGGCATTTAACAACTGCAGCAACACGATTTCCTCATACTTTTTCACATGTTGCTGACACCATAGTAAAAAGATTTTAATTGACATTTATTTTGAAAACATCTGCACTAAGTAGTTCAGAGAACTGTTTTAATTATAGGACCAAGCCTTACGATGGTCATCCACATTGAAATAGACGAAGTTCAAGACCATATGCAGACAGCAGTTTCTGATGCAGAATAATAATGCCCTTTGGGAACACACAAAAAGAGAGATGAACAGTGATCAAGCTGTTGAAGCTTTTTTTTTATTATGCCCTATTTCAGTATATCTGTATGGTACTTAATTCTCTGATGTTAAATGACTTGCACTTTGAGGAAAAAAAAATTCTATTACCTCAGAAAAAAACCAAAAATATCCCAAAGCTCCAACTTTTTCCAGATTTTACCTCTTCCTCCAAGTTTTCATTTGGGCCCAAGTGCACACATAGGAGGGCTGCTGCTTCAAAAAGTGTCAACTTTCCACATATTTATTATACATAGCTGTAGTGTTACTTTGTAATGAAACTTTGCCTAACTCTCATGTGGCTCCCACAAGATCTTACTGCAAATCAGATGAGGTTCTGTTACATCTTTGAGTCAACACTGTTTCAGTCATCCAGCAGATGCCTCTTAAGTACTTAAACTTGCTACACTGTCCATACTCTCATCGTTTGTCCTTTCAGAAATAACACTTAGCCTAAAAACAAAACAAACAAAACCACTTTGCCACTGATAGTAAATGTTCAAGGATAATATTTTAAATAAGAAATAAAAAATCTGAATGTCATGTACTTTCCCAGTCGAAGAAAATCAATCATAACACATCAAAATCATTGTTTACCAACAAATATTTACACCACACACTAATTATGATATTGGGTCAGAATGGGGAGGAAATACAGGGTTTTGGCTGATCTATTTGCCTATCTCTATCTATCCATCTCACCATATTCTTCCTCAGAAAGAAAGGATTTTCACACATTAAGACTAGACATTGTTATATTAGAAAAATGAAACATATACATATCGCTTTGGAATATCAGAGCCCTTGACTATATTCTAGGAAAGTCGCCCTGGAAATGGACAGCCTATAAAATGTCCATTAAGCCAGTTCGACAGTTCTCCACTGCTGAATACTGACGTCACAGCAACAGAGCAGTATTGTCTTAAAAAAAATACTAAAAATATTTCCTTAAGTTGAATGTTTTCATTTCATTTGTTTCTATTGATTTTAATGTTCTTATTTTATTCTCAGCATGGAAGAAGAACCCACAACACAAAGTCAGGCACAATATGCAAATAACATTAAAAATCTCCCAAAGTGACAAAGGTACATATGCACTCCTACCTTCCTTTAGAAATCTAGTACGTCAGATAGAAGGAGAACTCTAATACATGAGAATGAACATGCATACATAGATGAGACAAGAATAGTTTCCTAAGCAGTTATTGCTTCCAAGGAATGGGTTACAAATAAGGGATTGATCTTGGTAGTTTAGATCCTTCTAGGCTGAAGCCTAGTGTGTGAATATCTCTGCATATATTCTACTGCTGTTAACTGAGGATATACATGGAGTTTAGGGACAAAAAAAAAAAAGATACTTCTCTGACACCAACAAAGATACACAGAAAAATTTAGGCAAAATTTTGCAGTAATCATGTTTCCGCAGGGCAACCAGGGCACTACTATAATCTTGGGAAGACTTTGCATCTATATTAGAAAGGATCTTCGGCTCGAAAGACAAGGAGAAGATTCTGTTTGAGTAAATTCATGATCACAAAAAAAGTCTGGGCTACACGCTTAACATATATGGGGTTTACTGATTACACTTTAGAACATTTCACATTTTTTTGTGTAAAGTTCTTGACTCAATAGCATAAAGCTTAAGTGAATATGCAGCTTGCAGTTAGTTGTGTTGGGAGAGGAAGCACACAGAACCACTCTTGGACAGGATGCCTTGTCCTGGTAGGGCTTCTTCCACCCAGGCTTTCTGTTCCTGGAAGGTGATCTGCTGCATCCCAAGGACTGTAAAAAGGCTTCCAATACAACCTTTGGCAACAGGACAGAAGGTGAAACTAGGACTAGAAGGTAGTTTATGGACCAAAAGGCCCCATCCTGCCTGTCCTTTAGTTTGTGTTAATCAAGTTCTATGTCCAGTGAAGGCTGGAACCAAAATGCCTGGAGTCTTTCTTTGCACTCCTCCCAAACCCACATGACAAAAGATTCTCGTCTCAACCTTTCTGGCTGCCTCTTTTCTAGGTAACTAGTTTCTAAAAGATTACATGAAAAGAATACATCCATGGAACATGCATTCAGTGCTTGGAACATTAAACTTACATTACTATATTTTGCTCCTGAAATATCTACAAATGTTATTTTAATTGGAAAATTCTTGTATTCAACAAAAATGAGATAAGGAATATAAAATAGGCCAGCCTTACCAACTAGTGTAAGGCTTCTGTTTATACTGCTTATCAATGCAAAACTATCCTTGATTTCAGCAGCATTCTTAATACATAAACAATATAATAACTAAGGATTTAGGGTTGAAGCCGATGTGTTTAAATCATATCAATGTCATGCACTAGTTTTTACACATAAGCTCCGAGCCAGGCATTGTGATAGCGGTGCTCATTATTTCAATGAAAGATATCCAATGAAATCAAGGAGAAATAATCCACCTGACAACCATTCCCTGAAATATAATTAACAGTAGATAATAAAGAATAGCCTGAAGTATACAGAAAACATAGAAATATATATGTATAGTAAGGGATGTTCAGTAAGGCATGTGAGCATATATAATGAACTCAGAGACTAACATGTTTCACTCTTCCTTAGAATTTCATAAACACTCTAAATCCTTTTGTTCTGAATGCCATAAAAAGCAGATCTCCTTTCCCTCTCTTCAGATTTTTCCTATAATGTGTATACTATGGACTCAAAAAGCACTGTGTTAAAATGGTGTTCAGGTACTATTTAGCTTCTTAACTAAAATATATTCTCTATACACATGTCCTGACAGAGGACATTATTTTTTTCCATAGCTTATCAGTTACAGCTACCATGCTCTCTGCTGAACTTTCATTAGAAAAAAATCTATCAATTTTAAGGGCTAAACAGTAAGAGTCAGCAGTTTTTCAAGACTGGTGATTGAATTTTTTTAGTTTAGCAAGTAGGAACATGACAGCACCTGCCTGTAAATGCAGGAAATACTTCAAAGTAAATTACAATAAATACCTCACTCTTAGCTGAATGGAAAGTGATTTTCATTCTATTTTTTGGTAAACAAGAAAAAAATCCACCTAGCCAGCATAATGGCATGCAATTTCTTCACAGATGACTGATCAAAATCCTCAAGAATATGCTGTAACAGTTCTGCATTAATAGAAAATGGTCACAATGACCTAATCGGACACAATGACCTAATGAGAGTTTTACACTTCTATTTAAAGAAAAAAAAAGCATGAAAAAAGTAGGTATTAATACAAGCAAGCAGAAGTGAAGCAGTGATGTTTGAATATAGTGCTTGTATTATTTTTAGTAAGTTAATTCAGCACTTCCATTATTTCATTCAGAAGAAATCAGAATTTTCTTTAAAACAAGGTGATCTGGAACAGTAATTGTATGTTAAGCTTAGGATGAAATTTCTTTTTCCTTTTTTTTTTAAACACACTTGATAGCAATTATATAGGCAACATCATTTTTTTAAGCACAAACACTCTAGTATGGCTAAAAAAAAGCTCAAATATGATTCTGTATCAAGTGAATTGCAGTTCCGTATGTTGACAGGCATATTGATTTAATTTTTTGGCTCAAAACCTTTTTATAAAAGAGATAAAAGCTTATTTTATTCCATTTTCAAGCAGCATTGCAGTTTTAATCTAATTCAAAACTGCTCTACAAAATACTGTAGATCAATACCAGACAACAATGATTTCCAATGTTTTAATCAATTAGTTGTCACACATACAGAGAAGCTACCAAAAGTGCTGCTGGAACATACTGTTGATAATTTCACATTTCTTCAGCTGTAAAAACCAGTATGAGTCACGCATTCACCCATTATTCTCAGCTTTTTTACTCACGCTTTTTGCTATTGTATGGTACCTCAGTTTTGAGGATTTTTTTCCTAATATTTTAATGTCTAGAAACACAATTGTGTAGAAATCTTTTTTAAACAAAAGAACATAAACTCTTCTAAATTTATTTGGCTTTAGACTTGGTATGATTATCCACTGAAGCAATATTATTTTAAAAGTCCCAGAACAATCTCTAAGGAAGACTGTATACCGTGCATCTCATTCTCATTGCTGAACAAAGGCTTGTTTTTCTGATTTCTTACTTTATATTTGTATAACTTACAGTCATAACATCTACAAATATTCATGTTATCCAGGGATCATGCAATCATGCACCACAAATTAAGGTTCTTAAAAGCTGAAACAAAATCCTACCTTTATGTAGCCCCAAGAAACTGAGAGTAAATAGTTTGCCTCAGGCATTTTTGATTTTTTTTCCTATACTACCAAGCTAAGCTAATTGTTTTTTTGCTATCTGATACTGCAAAAGACTTCCAAGAGGAAAGATTCTTTTCTCTCCTAATTCTTTTTGCTGATCTTCAGGTTCTCAGCAATTGTGTGGACAGGAGGCACACTGAAATGAAATCCAATTGCATGGTCGTCCGATTGTATATACTGCCATTTGTAAATCTCCAAGCATTCAGAGACAACGTTGAAGAGACATATTGTATGAGCTGAAGAAATATCTGAAGAGCTAGGGATGTGCATATTTCCTCAACACCAGGACTTAATGAATAATGTATGTCAAGATGCTCAGCTGCTGGAAAGACTTGCTCTATCAACAGCTACCAAATAAGGGCCTAAAGGGGAAGCCACAAACAGTGACACTAATCCCTCCCACAGAGCTTAACTAGCAGCCAATAGTGTGTTACTCTAAAAGATATAAATCCAAGAAACTGGTGACATGATGTACAGTAATTTCCCATTGGCCAGAGCCAGAGACTCTCCTGGGCATGGGGTATTTCTTTTTTTTTATACAGCAAATGCCATTTAATAATGGTATCCCTGCCTGCAGCATTCACACGACATCGAAAATTAATTGGGTTAAGATCTCCTCATTTCAGCAGCATTTACTAGCTCTCTTCAACAGGCTCACCAAATAGTTAAAATTAGTATTGTGTATATTCATTTGGATTGCATAGCAGTTTTAGTTTTTTCTACAGAAGAGATTTTGTGTATTTTTTTATCAAGAAAAAAACAACAGAAACAGGCTATCAGGTTTCTTGAGCAGTCTGTGACTTACTTTATCAATGAAAATGTTTTGGGCTTTTATGACATCTAGATTAAAAACTGATCCACTTAGACCATTGGGCCAGACTGCCAGTTTCTACGTTTTTTTATTTTAAGAGATAACAGCAGTTATTAAAAATAAAGCAAGATACATGTCTTGCAATTCCAAATGTTAAGTTTCCATGGAGAAGTCAGTAGTGAGATAATATGCCTTCAGATTCTCACTGTATTTATTCAACTTTTGCTCTTTCTGCCTTGGCAGAATAATATAATTGATTACAACTATACATCATAGATAAAAAGGAATTAATTGAAAGTGGAGTGTTTCAGTGAGCTGACTCAGAACATTAAAGAAAACATCCCACCATCTGCCATTCAAAGACCAAAACTTAAAAGGAGAATGCATTATCTTGCACCACTCTGGCAAGGCATATGCACTATCACAGGTAATCTGAGTCTTTGTTGTATAAAAAGAAGAGACAGTTTCCCAATATGACAATGGACAAATGTCTAAGCACAAGAGAATGAGGTGCAGCGTTCAGCCTGAGCCCACACTGCTGATTCACTGGAAGATGGTGACTGACAACAGCCATAAGGGAGCTTTTGGCTGAAGTGGTTTCTACTTCCCTGCGTGATGCTACACAGCAAAGTCAGCAACACTAAGTGCTTGAGAAAGAACTGATCCTGCAAAAAATCAATAGGGTAAAATATGATATTAATAACTTTCTTCCTCACAGGAGAGAAATGTACAACAACGTGACAACTGGATACAATCAACAGATAATCTGGTACTTGCACATTTTCATATGGTAAGCACATTGTCTTCCTCAAAATGGGTAACATAAAAAGCATATGAATGCATTAATGATGCATTTTCTGTATAATACATACAGTTATACCTGTCCTGGATCTATATATGTATACTCAATATAAAACAATTAAGTTTTGAAAACAGACCTGGATTATTAGAGACTCAGCAAAATGTTAAAATAGCCTAAAAAGTATTTCTGGAAAATATTTCTCCTGATTCTTCGATCTCAGCTTTGTAACGCTGCAAATACAGCTTGTCTACATCTGCATTGCATTGTTTTCTGATCACCCACCAGAGAGCACTGCTGCCACCTACCCAGCATTGACACTGGAAATTGAAAATATCCTGCCTCCCTTCAGGAGGCAATTTCTATTATGACTTAGGAAATGGTAAATTAAGAGCCACTATATTTCTGGCAACTTAAGAAGGGAAGCATGTGGGTATGAAAGTACAGTTGCAATAGGCAGCGCAAACACACTGGAAAGCCAAGATTTTAAATCACTACTCTTACTTTGTTAGTTTAAAGGCTAGTTCCTCCTTAAATCTTATTAACAACTATCTCCAAAAGCACAGAATTTGTTTCAGATAAGAAACATTTTAAATGTCTGCTATGTAAATTACACTAGTTGTTTAGCATGTATTAAAAATATTCCCCACCAATGTATGAGACAGACACATTCATAACAGTTATTGATTATAGTTCACTGAAGGATGGTATAGAGAGAGTTCTTAGCTCAATAAGTTCCATGTTAAACCCTGAAAAAAAAACATTTTTCTCCAATGTACATATATGCTAGAACAATTTACTTTAGCTGCATATTAACTATATCAATCATAGGAAACTACACTGGATACTGGCAGCTCATGACTAATTTCTATGAATTTTCCAAGACCCACAGCCTCAACCTCATAAAACTACCAATTGCTGTGATAAAATTTACCAGTACAACCTCATTGACTCAGAAAGCACTCTCTTTTACTTCAGCTATACATGCAAGTATGACCTTAGAAATTTCTAGTTGGGAAATTCACACCAACGCTTATTTACAGTTACTATTCTGGTTGATTTTCATCCTCCAGTTCCCAGGTTAGAATTTATGAATAATTAGTTTTAGAGGAGGAATGGTGGATAAATGAGTGCATTGCAGATACCTGCAACACAACTAAATGCCTGGACTAATTCAAGATAAGTGGAAATCCACTGAAAAGGAAATTCTGTTATTTACATACAAATACATCCACGATGATGAAACATGGATTAAGAAGGGAATAACGACATCTTTCTAAAATGGTTCCAAACATGCAAAGAATACAGAAATACAAAAGACAGGAGCAACTGAGTAATAAAATAATTCAGAAAAAAAGGAATTTTTCAATGAGAACTGTTACGCGTTTGAAAGAATCAAGACAATGACCTTGAAAGGCAGATAGAGGATGAAATCCCTTAATAACCACAGGAGATGTTTGCTATTACTTATTCAACGAGCCTGGACAACTATCTCTACAGGAGTCATAAAAAAGATGTGGAGAGATTCCAGGAGCTGTGATGTTGAACTTTAGTAAATTTTGAAAGACTGCAAAAGTTTTAATTTTGTGCCAATTAAAACTTGCAAGCAGGATGGCTGGGTAACTTCAGGTCACTTCACAAAACATCAGTCCTGGATAAAGTAATGGAAAAGCTGTAATACACATTTTCTAGGCATTTGCTTGATGAAGAAGTAAGACACAGGAATGTAACTAATGCCAGTCAGTACCTGGTTTATGTCTTTGCACATGTAATATTTTTGGATTGTTGTGGTACACTTGATTTCTTACTATGTAACATTCTGCAACAACAGCACTCCCAGCATTAAAGGAAGACACATTCAATAAGAACCTGATAATTGAAACATTTCTAACAATCATCAACAGGCTGCCTTCATTTAATGGGTCAGTTTTAAGTCAGTCTCTGCAATATGGGAGACTATTTTATTGTATTTAACTTCTTCATCAGTGTTCTGGAATTAAATCACTTCTATGAAAACTTCCAGAGAAACTGGGGTGGGGAGATGTAAACTATCAGGATGTGGAAGACTCCACCAGCAGCCTCATTTGTTTAGCATGTTGACACCATTCATGTAAACTACGGTTCAAGCAATTTAAGTGCAAAGATATCCAGCAATAAAGAACATGGTCCATCAGTACAAAATGGCAGACTACACTGAAAAAAAGCAGAAATCCTAAAGGGTTTAGAGAATTGCAACAGGACATTTGTAACGATACTGTGATCTCCAAAAATCTGCATCTTTTGTGATGCTAAATAAAAAGAGAGATACTCTGAACACAACATTCTGTTGACTCTGTTAATGGAATAGTACACACAGCTCTGTTTTCCTGAACATGCGTGTGCATGGCGCATAGGAAAAACACTACAAATATTATTCAGGGTATAGTGGAAATGTTTTATAGTAAAATAAAACCTCAGGCTAACTAACTTAAAAAGAGAATACAGCTACTGTGTAGAACCACTACAAAGAGGAAAGACAGAGTACCAGAAGTGGTTCATCAAAAAAACAAGAAGAAGCAATGGAAGGCAGCTGAAACTGCTTCAAACCAGCTGAAACCAACTGACACTATGATTGAGACATGAAGAATAACAACAAGAATTATTAAATTTGCATACACCAGCAGTGAAGTGGTAGATTCTCTGCTGCCTGGTATCTTCATCTTGAAGATACTTTTTAGCCAAATGCAAGTCATATTAGCCAAGCACATGTCAGTGAGTTCAATACTTCTACAGTCATGAGCAGATCTGAGACGCAGGAGATTCAGTAATCTATTTGGCTCCATGAGTCTACAACAATTCAAGCTCTCTATTGCTGATGATCATTCTAGAAATTCTGCCTCCTAAATATCTTGTATTTCAAAGGCTGTTTATACATCTCCTATGAACAT
This sequence comes from Dromococcyx pavoninus, assembly GCA_033558185.1. NCBI lineage: Eukaryota > Metazoa > Chordata > Aves > Cuculiformes > Neomorphidae > Dromococcyx > Dromococcyx pavoninus. Next base: position 811,356 of record JAUMJL010000394.1, on the reverse strand, counting down.
GCTGTACTTGAAAGCAACTTTAAGAATTTAAGAGCAGTGCATTTATGATGAAATCAGAATTGCAGTAAGTTACCTCAAATGTTCTTCCTATGACTGAAAGCAGTAATCTCTACCTCTATGCAAACTCCTGGAGTTGTGAGACCCCTAACTATTTCTTGATTCTCTATAAAGCTCTGTTCCACTGCTACAGTCAGAGAAAAAACACTATTAGACTACATTTTTATTGCCCTTCAACAAGAACGTGAAGAATTTCATTATTAGGTTGCTCCTTTTTTTTTTAATCATTCCAAGTACATATAAAGGTAGGCAAATTTCATCAGCACTAGTGCGGTTTTCATCTTTTTATTTATCTGTCACATTGACGCACACAACTTGCCAGAAGGACCTATATAGTCTAAAAGCCACTGGAGAGCATACAAACTAGTCTTCAGGGAAAAAAGACACTCAAGGAAAGCACGTTTCTTTCCCAAGATCCAGGATAAAGTTTCTGGTACAGAAACACATTACTGACAAGGACCAGGAAGAGAATTACATCCTCAGCAGCCTGGGGAAAACCTTAATAGTCCAAAATAAAGTAGCTGTGTTCCTTTCTGACTTCTGTTATTAAGCAAAGATTCCTGAAGGTTCAGACAACAGGAAAGTAAGATGGCAATGTTTCAGGCTTGGGGAAAAAGGAAGAAGGCTGAAAGGCTGCTTTGTTGATTTAGTCACATTGCTTTTGAACTGTTCCCCAGGACAGTTACAACATCAGTCTTTCCTTCCATAGGTCAGTAATGGGTAATATGGAAGCTCCAGCAGAAACATGCTCTGAAACCAGGAGAACAGTATTTTCTAACTTTCCACTGCAAGCCCTGGATTAACTATGAAGCTGCACTAGGAACTTTCAAAGAGATGCTTAAACATTAATCCCAAATACAAGTGTAGGATTGTCTAATAGACAACAAAAAGTAAAACAAAGAAGAAAACAGCTAAATGTAACATAGATTTTAGTTTTCAAGATCATACACTTTAGAAAGAGGAACAGATAGTTTGAAAATATCTCATGAGCCAAATGAGCAGCCTGTCTGAAAATATATGAAAATGTTTTTAGGCTGATCATACACTTTAGAAAGAGGAACAGATAGTTTGAAAATATCTCATGAGCCAAATGAGCAGCCTGTCTGAAAATATATGAAAATGTTTTTAGGCTGACCTCCACTCACCAGAGAACAGTAATAATCACCCATGTCAAATCCAACTCCTACTGGTCACAAACACAAGACTGTTTTCACAGCATTAGCCAGCTCCATCTGGCATTTATGCTGGCACGCACCCTAGCAGAAAGCCTCCCCACAAAATGTGAAGTCTGCTCAATGCTGGGACACCATAGCAGAAAAGAATGGTCATTTCATCCAGCAAGCAAGGGTGTGCAGATAGATTCAACTGAGCTAAAAAAACAGTACTGGTCTGAAGGAAGAAGCAGGGACTTTCCGCTAAATCAACTAGCCTCAAAATTCTCTGGGTTCTACCTAAAACTCCCTGAGTGGAAGGAGATAAAATGCAGAACTTAATTTAAAAAAGAAAAAAAAAGAAGTTACAAACACAAGGAGTCCTTCCAGCTGCAGAAACCAGATGCCATGCACCCAGTGAGTAGCAGAGGTGGAGACAAAGTGGGTCTTACACTGATATCAAGAAGAGATGAACTCCAGTGACGGCTGAGAAGTGGTAGATTTAATTGGCACAAATTCCTAACTCTTGTAAGGAGTCTGAGCTTTGAGGATCCTATCTGTAGCACAATTTGCTGCTTTAAAAAGGCTTTCTTAGCAGACTCCTGCTTGTCAGAATTACAATAATTAAACGGGATGCAGTAGCCTAAGCTATATAATTTCATAGATCCTTTTATTTGGGAATATGTAACTCTCGTTTATCACATAAGAATTTTATGTTGCTGAACAGAGATGACAACATTCTTCTGAACTATTTCAGGGGAAATGCGTAGAAAAAAACAGGATCTGAATTGTTCAGTAAAAAACTAGTGTCCTTTATGCTTTTTTTTTTAAAAAAAGGACATTCTGGTAAAATACATAATGCATGTTTGCATTTAGTGCCCTCTAGTGATAATATAAGCATGAGCTATGAATAAATAGGAACACTTTAAAATTTTTCAGACAAGAAATATCACAATGTGGTCCCCTAATTTTCAATCATAACACAGCAGGAATGCTCTACAACTGCACTGTTTTCAACAGACACTCCTGAGGGATTGCACAAGCAACAAAAATCACACCCTATTTCAAACTATGTTTTGGAAACCAGCGGCAATCTTTGAGGAGCAGTATTCACCTACAGTTTTCTTGCAGGAATTCTACATAACAATAGAGTACAGTACGCATATAAAAGCTTCTAAAAAAATTCACCAACCTTCTGCAGCATGTGGAATTTAATGTCAGCAAATATTTTGCTGTTTACAATATTCTGCTATATATTTATTTTCCCCTTAATTCAAGGTAGTCAAAATGATGTAAATTACAAAAAGCTAGCATTAAAAGCCAATTTAATCAGAGAAATGTGGATCAAAGTGTGATAACAGCTGCAGTTACAACAGTAGATTTGAGCAGACAGTCACCCTAGCAGAAAGTAATGACAAATACCTCACGTGGTTAGCTCTCTGCCCCTCTTGGCAACTGACAGAATCAGAGGGGTAACTAACTATCCCACGGTTTTGTCTATGAAATTCCTATTGTGAACAGTACCTGATATGAACAGAAGGCTTTTGAAGTTTTGCCCTAAAAACAATGTTAAAAAATAGTTTACCTTTCCTTCGAGAGAATGAGATTGAGAGAAAAAACACAGTAGACAGGTAATTTTATGCATGTGTTAATATGCATACACAGCATATTGGTACATCTGCATCACAAGGGAGAAGTTCTGAAATTGCGAACCAGAATTATTTATACCTCTGGTATGGAAATGCTTCAAGCAAATATCCTGGGTTTAGGCAATATTTTTAAAATATTGCTTAAATTATTGCAATGCTAGCAGAAATACCTACTCAGTTAATTCATCATATCAGCACATTTCTCAACAGATGGTAAACTGTTTTGCTGAAAGTTTCACTCTGTATGTATAAAACATGCCAGCACACAAATCAAGCGTGTGCTCAGCTTGCACTGGACGTAAGCTCAGGGAACCCGGAGCAATTGCAAGACTTCATATTTCATATTTTTCATATCTACTCAATATGCAAGAATCCATCATATTTATGCAAGCTATTTTAATGGTATGCTTCTCTTGCTATTACTCCAATAAATTTTTCAGGAAACAATCTAAACCAAATCTTTCAAAACAGCTCTGGAAGAAGCCACAAAATATCACCACGAGAGGGCCCAAACCTGGACTCTTTTTTAATGATTCATTCCCTTACAAAACCTTAGCAGCAATTTCTTTGCTTTAGAATAATTCTTGTATTTTACAGAAACCATAATTTGAAAAAGTAGAAAGTAAAAAAGAAATTATAGATTTTTTACTTCCGTTCCAGAACTTGCCCCAACGCACGTCACACATGAGCTGATCAGGCTTTACCGTGACCACAACACAAAGCTACATAGTTTGACACCCTGTCAGAAGATCCACTCTCTGGTTTTCAGCCTCCTTTTAGGAAGAAACCTCTCCTGAAAGGGCAGAACCAAGATCTGTGGGCCTTGGTATATATATATAAATATATCTGGTATGTATATAAATGTATAGCAGAACCAGATATGAAAGGAAAAAAACATTTATTCTCCTTCCCTTAATGCTTGTATTATGTAAACTATATACATATTAAGACTTATACAGGACATTAAGATAACCATAACAATTCCCAAAATGAAACAAGAAAACACACAAACCCATGAAAAATAAAACAGATGTGGGACAAAAGAAAAGACAGGATTTCCTCCATAAAATTGCACCCACAGATGGCATAGCAACTAATTCTCAGTCACACCTTTATCTCCATTTTTTCTTGGAGACTGTTGTTGGCATGGATCTGCTACTGCCATTTCTGGTTTTTCTCCTCACTTCTTTCCATTGCAAACATCCATTCCTGTCTTGGGAGCAATGACGACCAAACAGCCACTACACTACAAACAAGAACATATCCTGTCTCTCCACCTCCTCCAGGCAAAGCTGAGTGAGAAAGCCAGGTGTAAATATCAGTCTTAGATACAGCCATGCAATTTGGCTTATAACATATTTTGTGTTTCATTTTCCCAACAACGCATTGATACATACTCCCTGATCCCCAAAGTACAGCTCCAGCCAAGGAAGTTTGGTCAGGGCAACCAATGCATAAAAATGGCAAGTTTGCTGTAAATGTAGTCTTGGGGTCGGTCCTATGCTCCTCAGCAATAAGCTCCTGTGCTTTACAGACATTTTATTATGCTTTTCAAAGTGCAAAGAAGAAAAAATAATCTAACCTGAAAAACCAGTGTGATTTAGTATATGCATCTCCTTTACATAGCTATGCCTACTTCAGCACACCTATGCAAAGATTTTTCGGTCCAAAGGCATTTAAGAAAAGTGTCAGAGGCACTGCAAAAACATAAAACTTCAATAATTCAGTTAAAATTCTTCAATGCCAAAGTTGAAGGAATGCTCTTAATAAGAAGTATTGTGCCATGGAGATAAATGCACTTTTAGCTCCAGCTAAACAGCTATACCCTCCGGCACAGGAATTCCAACAACTTGTATGTGTTTTCCCAGTTACGGCAACTGCAGATGCCTTTTCTACAGTTTACTTGCATAAGTAAGTTTTGCAAGCTACATTACTGTTAATATCCAATATGGATACTCCTATTATGGGTAAGAACATAGTGAATTTGAGTCTTTTCCAAAGCAACTTGTGCTAAGTTCATAAAGGTGTTCACACTAGTGAAAAAATAAAGGTGAATTCTTCTAATATCAAACTGTTCCTCTGTAAATAAATACTTTGTCATTTAAGTATCGTGAAAAGAGAAACAGGATTTTTTTTCTAATATGGATTTGTAGGAAATTGCAACAGTTCCCTTCTTATTGAATGGAGAAGATTTGGCTTTAAACATACCTGATACATTTTCTTCTCCTTTTCCTATGTCATATCTAATTAACATTTGCCTAGTCCACACTGTCAGACACAGCAGATAAAAAAACATAAATAAAATTTCCAGCTTGCCACTACTCTGCAAGGAGCAATACCACACTTACTCCCTGATCACTCCTCAGATCTCATGCAACTCTCAAGCTGTTACAAACAATTTGTAGACATCTGGAAAGAAAATCTTTTGCTGTTTCCTCCTCCTTTTGTCTTTTATGAGGGTTATTTCCCTCAACATGAGTGTCAATTTGGGCTAAGAAATAAGTATAACAAAAGGAATATAAAACACAGAACCATCTGAACAATGTCTTCATATTTCTGAATATAAATATGTATATGAGTACTGCAAATATATCCCTACTGCGTAAATTAAATATCTATTGTAGCATAGCCACAGAAGAGGTATCTACCTACATTATTCATTTTTGCAGACAGCTATCTCTAGCAAATTGCAAAGAGGAACAATACTTCACTCACAGAGCTGTGATGGCACACTCACCTCAAGAGCAATACAGCCATACCAGCAAGAACTGAGCTGTGTGAGTATCGCCTATTTGACACAGAAAACTGGCTTACTATGGAAGGATAAAAAACAGCTTCATTGGTATTGCTCGATTAATCTTACTTCTCCTGCAATGTGACATTCTTATTTTAATGAGATGTTCCTACTGTAGACCTGGACAAGCACATGCTTTAACAGGTCATCAGAAATCGTCTTGAATGGTTGCCATTTCATACTAAAACAAATGAGTCCTTTAATCGTCTTTTTTAAAGCCACAGTCATGCATAACATATATACTGTTCTTGTGAATAAAACAAAATCTAAATTACTTTTTTCCTAATTCTAATATATATGAAAATAAAACATGAACCAAACTATATCCTGTTTTCCCTAGTATTTTCTAAATATTATTGCTCAGTTTAAAAAAAAGACATAAAGTAAAAGTTGTCCTATGAAAAAAAAGCAATGACACTACAGATAAAAGCAGAGAATTGCGGACTGCAAAGTAACTACCAACACTGCAGCAAGATCACTACAGCTCTGATATAAACACACCTTAGCAAGTGCCTGTAAAGCATCTGCAGTAGATACCAACAAGTATAGCAAGTTCTTTCATGCAATATTGTTGGTTCAAGCTCCAGTTCTTATTAAATCACGGCTATTGTACTCCTAACTAAAATGCATGTGAAAGCGTCATTGTTCTTTCAAAGGAAATTCTCAGAAAGGTTTACTCACCAACTAATATGTCAAGTGTCCTTCAAAACTTTCATTTGGTTGTTTGTTTAGATGCTCTAGATCAGGAGTGTCAAACTCACGGCCCATGGGCCAAACCCAGCTGTCCACCTTGTTTTATCTGGCCTGGCCCCTTGTTTTTATCTGGTAGCAGCACTGTGCTCCTTCCTCCTGACAGCGCACCAGTCACATGTGTCATGCGTGTTATGCTGCAGGAGCAAGAGAATGGTGGGAGCCATGCCTTTGCACCCTGCTCTATAGGTCTATGTAGATTCACAAAAAAAATGAAGATTTATCTGTCCAGAACAGGAGAAAGAATTGCTCTCATCTGTTACAGCCTTGTGCCATGCATTCAGGGAAACCTATAAAAATGCAATGTTTCTTTTTTGTCCAAGTGAGCGCTTCACCCAAATGCCTCTAAGCAAAATTAAGCACACAAGCAAGAAATCCAAGTGGTTTCCAGTCCTGCAGTCAGGTGTACCGTGAGGTTGGGTTTACTGGTGATACAAGAGAGATGGAGACAAAATAACAAAACCAGGTCAAAGGCAGCTCTGTAGTTTCCTGGTTGCATACCTATTACAGTCATGATTTAAATCCCTCTTACAAGAAATTTCAGTATTTGCATGAGGAAACTTGTGATACACTCATGTTTTCTTACTCTGTGTCTATCGATGCCAGCAATTTGCCTCTTATCCTACACGTAGGTTCTGAGTGGCTTTTTAGGCACTGACTTCTTGTGTTGCGGTGACACTACATAAACAGCTGCTGCCGTGTTCAGATCACGCAGAGGTGTCGCTCTGGGCTTTAAACTAGGTATGAAGGGGGAGGGGGGAGTAACTAGGCTCACCAAAGACGTTGCTGTGGAGAATGAGCCATCTCAAAGGGTGTCGTCAGTAACCCAGCTGAAGTGCATGTACACAAACGCATGCAGTATGGGGAATAAGCAGGAGGAGTTGGAAGTCCTGGTCCAGCAGGAGAGCTATGATATAGTTGCTATCACGGAAACCTGGTAGAATGACTCTCATAACTGGAGTGCTGCCATGGAAGGCTACAGGCTCTTCAGGAGAGACAGGCGTGAGAGGAGGGGTGGAAGGGTGGCCCTCTATACTAGGGAAACCCTGGATGTTGTTGAAGCCGAGATCGGTGATGAAAAGGTTGAGTGCCTATGGGTAAGGGGCAGAGGGGCAGTCAGGTCTGACCTCCTGGTTCGAGTATGTTACAGACCGCCTGACCAGGAAGAGGAGATGAATCTTCTATTGTTTAAACAGCTGGAGGCTGGCTCTAGATTGGCTGCCCTTGTTCTTTTAGGAGACTTTAATCTTCCGGATATCTGCTGGGAACTTAACACTGCTGAGAGGAGGCAGTCCAGGAGGTTCTTAGAGTGTATTGAGGAGTGCTTTCTGTCACAGCTGGTGAGTGAGTCCACCAGGGGTGAGGCTCTTCTTGACCTGCTGTTCACAAACAAAGAAGGGCTGGTGGGTGATGTTGTTGTCAGAGGCTGTCTGGGGTGTAGTGATCATGAGATAATTGAGTTCTCTCTATACAATTGTAACAAGAAAACGCAGGAACAGAACATTGATGTTGGACTTTCGGTGGGCAGATTTTGGATTATTTAAGGAACTGGTCAGGAAAGTACCCTGGGAAATAGTTCTTAGTGGCAAGGGGGTCCAGGAAGGCTGGATGCACTTCAAGAATGAAATCTTGAAGGCGCAGGAGCGGGCTGTCCCCATGTGTTGTAAGAAGAGTCGTAGGGGCAGACGGCCGGCCTGGATGAGTAAGGAGCTTCTGAAGGAACTAAGTAAGAAAAAGAGGATGTATCGCCGTTGGAAAGAAGGGGACGTAAGCCACGTCATGTTCAAAGATGTTGTTAAGTTGTGTAGGAGGAAAATCAGGGAAGCAAAAGCCCAGCTGGAGCTCAAATTGCCCACTTCTGTTAAGGATAATAAGAAGAGTTTTTATAAATATATCAATGGTAGAAAGAAGGGCGGCAGCGATTTCCACTCCTTGTTGGATGTGGAGGGAAATACAGTAACCAAAGATGCAGAGAAAGCTGAGGTACTTAATGCCTTCTTTGCCTCAGTTTTCAACAGTAATGATGTCAGCTCACTTGACAGTTGGCCCTCTGAAGTGGTTGATGGGGGCAGGGTGAAATATGGCCCTCCCGCAATCCATGAGGAGGAAGTTAGAGACCTGCTGAGCCACTTGGACCCTCATAAGTCTATGGGGCCGGATGGGATCCATCCTAGGGTGATGAGAGAGCTGGCGGATGAGCTTGCTAAGCCGCTCTCCATCATCTTTCAGCAGTCCTGGCTCACTGGAGAGGTCCCGGAAGACTGGAAGTTGGCCAATGTGACGCCCATCCACAAGAAGGTCCGTAAGGATGATCCAGGTAATTACAGACCTATCAGCCTGACCTCGGTCCCAGGTAAAATCATGGAGCAGATAATCCTGGGTGAAATAATGTGGCACCTGCAGAACGGCCAAGAGATCAGGCCCAGCCAGCATGGGTTCAGGAGGGGTAGGTCCTGCCTGACCAACCTAATCTCCTTTTATGACCACGTGACTCGCCTGGTGGATGAGAGGAAGGCTGTGGATGTGGTATACCTGGACTTCAGCAAGGCCTTTGACACTGTCTCCCACAGTAGACTCCTAGGGAAGCTGGCAGCCCGTGGCTTAGATGGGAGCACTCTGTGCTGGGTTAGGAATTGGCTGGATGGCTGAGCCCAAAGAGTGATGGTGAATGGTGTCTCATCCAGTTGGCGGCCGGTCACCAGTGGTGTCCCTCAGGGAATGGTGTTGGGTCCGGCCCTGTTTAATATCTTTATTGATGATCTGGATGAGGGGATTGAGTCCATCATCAGCAAGTTTGCAGATGATACCAACCTGGGAGGAAGGGTTGATCTGCTAGAGGGTAGGATGGCCCTACAGAGGGACCTGGACAGACTGGAGAGATGGGCTGATTCTAATGGAATGATGTTTAATAAGTCCAAATGTCGGGTACTTCATTTTGGACTCAACAATCCCATGCAGAGCTACAGACTGGGGACAGAGTGGCTGGAGAGTAGTCAGGCAGAAAAGGACCTGGGAGTGCTGGTTTACAGGAAGCTCAACATGAGCCAGCAGTGTGCCCAGGTGGCCAAGAAGGCCAATGGCATTCTGGCCTGCATCAGGAATAGTGTGGCGAGCAGGACCAGAGAAGTTATCATTCCCCTGTACTTGGCACTGGTCAGGCCTCATCTTGAATATTGTGTACAGTTTTGGGCCCCCCAGTTTGGGAAAGATGTCAGGATACTGGAATGCATTCAGAGGAGGGCAACGAAGATGGTGAAGGGGCTGGAGCATAAGCCCTACGAGGAGCGACTGAGGGAGTTGGGGCTGTTTAGTCTAAAGAAGAGGAGGCTCAGGGGAGACCTCATTGCTCTCTACAACTACCTAAAAGGAGGTTGTAGTTGGGCAGGGGTTGGTCTCTTCTCTCGGGTGACCAGTGACAGAACTAGAGGGCAAGGACTCAAGCTTTGTCAGGGAAAGTTTAGGCTTGATGTTAGGAAAAAGTTCTTCACTGAAAGGGTGATTGGCCATTGGAATGCGCTGCCCAGGGAGGTGGTGGAGTCGCTGACTCTGGAGGTGTTTAAGGGGAGACTGGATGAGGCACTGAGTGCCATGGTTTAGATGATGGTTGGTGTTAGTGTTGGGATATAGGTTGGACTTGATGATCTCAGAGGTCCTTTCCAACCTTATGATACTGTGATACTGTGATACATGTGGCTGGGCTTTGGCAGGTTCATATCAGGCCATGCCAGGGAGATGTTGGCTGAGTGCTGGTAAGGACAAGTGACACACCCACACCTGACAGGTAACACTCCTTGCTGCCCCATGCCAATACAGATGGGTTGCTTTGTGTTTGGCAACCTTAACCTTGTGCTGGAGCAGAGCAAGTGAGTCCTCAGACTGTCAAAGCTGAGTCTCAGCTGGGCAGCAACCAACAGCTGAGAGGCAGTTAAAGAAAAAGACTGTTAGCATCCTTCATCTCTAGCTACTGGAGTTTCCACTTAGCTCATTGTTCATTACATAGACAGGAAGGAGTACACAAAGAATTGGACTTTCCCCGGAGAGCACGTTCTTGGAAACAGAAAGCAATGGGAACAACGCCTGAGGGTGACGAGATGCATCTGGAGCCTGATTCTTCCACAAACGTAGACCTGCAGTGTCACTCTATCCTGTTAAAACTTGGTTCCTTCTCAACCCACCTGAACTTTTGCAAGATGGGGACATTAACTCAGAACCACTCTCGTGCTATATGGCTCACGCACCCTCCAGGCTGGAGCTGAATCTAGCCTCACCAGAGTCCACAGGCTACAGACAGGAGCCTTCCTGAACATGGCTTGTTTGGCACTAAGTTTTTTAAGGTAGCTATAGGGAGCTGCTGAAGAACAACTCCTACACCTATTAGTCTCCAACACAGTCTCATCACAGCTGAAAGGATTTTGTATGAGCCCTCTCATCTTTCTTCTTGTAAAATGAACCTAACAACAATAAAGCACCAAAATTATCTCATTATACAATACATGGGAATATAAACATATTTATTTCTCATTAACTTTGTAGAAATGCATTTCAGGTGAGAGGCACTCTTTAAGTAGTCCTCCACTTCTTTTTTTCCTCACAATATTTTTACATTATTCACAAATGAGTGTTCAAATGCAGAAATCACTTTTTATGGTAACTTTTCCAGAAGAATAAGTAGTATGAAATATATAAACAGATATCAAGCTTTACTTGCCACATCAATGTACTCACCCCTCAGTAATGTTACTGTGGGTTGCTCTTGAGCAATTGCATTTTGACAGAGAACCAATAAATAGATATTTACAAGAAAACAATTTTATTGCTAAATCAATATTTCCTTTGAAAATGCTCAGATGTGGCTTGTATTTAGTAATATCCAGTAGGTACTATAACACTGTACAGGAATCACCTTCTGTAGACACTACTTTTATTCATTATGAACAATGAGGATTTTATATTTAACAATGCTTTAATGTAAATTAATGCATTAATTAAACAAAAACAGTAAAACAATATGTTTGAACTTTAATAATTTATGTCACTTATAAACTCATATAGCAAAGCATTGAAGATAACTTCATTTGAAATGTAAAATCTGTTTAATTAATGATAACCCACCATCACTTATTTTCTTTTCTGAACACTAAACTGTACAAATTCTGCCATCTGTGCAAATTCTAAAACCAAAGATAGACTAAAAATCATGAAAACAACATCACATTCTGGAAACTAATCAGGTTCAACTATCAGAACTACATCATTAGATTAGGATACATTCTCTAATGAACTTCCAATACAGGTACAAATTATACAGACATTATTCAAACAAAAGATTAGCCATGAACTTTTCATCATTACTAAGTATTTTATCAAGAAACAAGGACTTATTCATATTTCAGTCCTCCTAAATAATTTTTAAGTCTCTATAAAAACTATCCTTAGTTTGAAAAACATCTTAAAATCACACAAAACCAATAAACTCTAAATAACTGTGGCATCATCTTCATCTTAGACTGGCATTTTTATCAGTTAAAAAAAAAGCTGGTAAAATTTGCCTGCTTTTTGCCTGTTTACACACTTACATACAATGTTTGGAGCAGCTGAAAAAGCTCTGAGCAGAGTGTGAAACACTGGAGACATCTCAGCAGATACAGAAAGATATCAGGCTATCCTTTTATGTGGGAGCTCGCACACACGCTCAAGCCAATTTTTGCCACGACAAGGATAGAAACGTTATAAAGGTTCTGAGTCCACAACCAATTAAATTTCCTCCAGTCCTCCAAAGCCCCTGCTTAATAGCTGATTCTACCCTTTATCAAAGAGATAACAATGCTAAATAAAAGCGGCTATGGGCTCCATCCGCAGTCTGATAAAGAAATTTAAAGACTCTCATTAGCTCCAGCAGACATTATATCAAGTTCTAGTTGAATCCGAACAAACTGTTCAAATGCATCAGACAACGGGAACAATGCTCTAGTACCACCATCCAGACCCCGCAATGCCACTGAAAGGGTGTAACAGATGTAGCTGATCTATATAGGACTGTGTAGTAAACTACAGAGTTCATGCCTTGTCTAAGAAAAACTCCATTAAAAATTAGATAGGATGTAACATTTGAGAACTTCAGTGAATTTTAAAGTTAATTTTCATACTCACTTCATGTGACTGATATGCCTATTCCGTTAATTACTGCTCATTTTATGGCTATGTGGGTAAAAAGCCTATTCCTAACTTTTATAAACTAAACATGTTGCTGATTTTGATTGTTTCCTCAGTACGCATTAGGTGACGTGAATTTCCAATACTACCAAGCTCACTGAAAGCACAACACATACTTCTCCTGACTAGAACAAACATTTGCCTCATCTATTGTTCAATGTACTGCTATACTAATTGCCTCATATTAAAACAACAGTATAAATACATAAAGTCCCCGGTGTGGATTAGCACACTTTCCAGGAGCAAAAGGACTACAAAGCAAAGCAAACAGACTCCATCAAGTCCCTTGGTAGTCAAAATGTACAAGTCAGAATGGATCTTTTCAATTCCCATGCTGCCACCTACAAGCCCGTGAGCAAGCCACCTGGCAGACACAGCACAGGTCAGCGTGACTCGCTGTTCAACAAAGCTATGTGCATTAGCAAAGGCAAGAAACCGTTGCTGGGCAGGCCGGGCAGGATGCAGGATGAAAAGACAGATGGGGGAACAGATAGATTTGTGTAAAGTGGGCTATTTCACTACAGCCAAGACACTGCAGAAGGAACCAAAGAAAAAAAAAAACAAAACCAAACCCCAGATGACTCCTCCCCTTAAGAGCAATTAAGGCAGGGTTTCATACTTAGGCACACTATTCAAATGATGGGGTGTAACAAGATCTAAGACCAACACCTGTCCTCTCATCCTCCACTTAGGTCAGTGAGCCTGCTTTAGTTTTCTACAAGCACACTTTTAAACCCTGATAATAACTGCAAGAACAAACCACAAACCCCTACGTACATCAGTACACTTTAATTTATATCACATATGTAAGATCTAAAACACACGTGAGTACAGGAATAATATCTACCTGGAAAGATAAAAAGTCACCACAGCATAGTTACCAGATTATTTTTCTTCCTACTTCATCCCAACAGCAGAGCTTTATTTTAGATTGAATTTAGGAATAATAGAACAATACATCTTTCAAACCTCTGTGAAACAAAAATCAGATTACAGAATTATATTCCTGACCATCAAAGAAAAATCATTAAGTTTTAGTCCCCCCAATTCCAAGATTTGTTTCTGCAGAAGTTTTCCAGACTATTTGATATTTTTGTATTTAAAATTCAGTCTTTCAATTTTAAAAATGAAGTTCTGTAAACAGGGATGTACTGAAAGTTGTGCTAGAAATGCCAAGTTCTGACTATGTATGGACCAAAAGCATCATCCTCACAGTGATGAGCTTTAAGAGCTCTCCTACAACAAAGCTTCTGAAACCTTTTCAGCTACAACCAAAAAACAGCTGCAGAAATTCCCTCCCAGCTAGAAAATGTACATTTTTTTCACTAGTGCTAAGAAAAGAGGAAAAAGCAACTAATTACCAAATTAGGAAATGCAAACTTACCTGGGTCCAGTATTCAGACACAGAAAACTTTGGCCATGCTTCATAGTACAAGAAAAATACAGTCATTTTACTGAGAAGTCCGAGCTCTGGGCTTTAAAGTTTATGCATCCAAAGAGATATCCTATCATTTGTCAAATAATTCATCTGATTAATGCTTCTCGGGACTAAATGTACTTATATATTTTCGAGCTAAAGTTTCCACTGCAAGTGAAAAATAATTTCATTTAAAGACATCCTTACAAACTTAATTTCAGATTTTGTTCTTTTGTAAGCTGTCTTCTTGCAACGTACTGTGTTTCAGAAAACCTCTGACATATACATAAGAATAGCTTTGTAAATCCAGCAAAGATACTTTCTGGCTTCTTGTTGAGCCACACTAGCCTGCACTTACTCCAAAATGGCACCCTCATCTCTGCTTGTTGCTATGGCCACACCATACGTCAGGCGTGCACTTTTTTTCTGGCCCTTTTTGTTTATGACAGGCCTAGGTGCTTCCTATTATGGTGCCTGCATCAGCACAGCGTGCATTCGGAGCAGCAGCAGTGGAAGCTGGCAGCTGCTGCCGAGGTGATCAGCATGCAGCAGAGAACAGAGATTCTGAGGAATCTGAGCACGTTCCATGCAACACTGCACACAAGGGCTGCTTTGGGACACATTACATGGCATGCAAATAATGCTTCCAGGTTTGGATGAAGAACTCCTTTTCACTCTAGTTTTCTGCAGCAGTAAGAGCTGAACATGAGTGAGCTAAGGCTACAAAGGGAGAATCACATGTTTAGAAAGCCAAATAAATACTGTATTTTGCAAGGTCTCAAGTTCCCTGGTTCTAAGATGCTGTTTGAACATTAAATAAGCAAGCATTTTAATACGCCTAACAGGAGCACAGTAGAAAACCTCTTCACAAACCTGTTCATCATTCACTTTCAAAGGTAATTCTAGTATTTTATAGTTTGTTTTACTCATTTCAGCTACCAAAATGAAAACATTTTGTCTTTTGATATGTACTTGTGGAGGAGGTCCTTTTACACATGGAAAAACTTGGTGAAAACTAAAGGCAAGGTAACACACTACTCACGCTACTCAAGCATCACTTGTAATGTATCAGGGCTTACCCATCATACAGTAGGAAACAAAGCCACTAATGGCACATTTGTGGCAATAAAGCTTATGAACAATAGTCAAAAATTCACAATACTGCTGACAGACTCAAGAACTCAAACTACCTGCAAACTCAGCAGTAGCAAAGCTTAGAAACCAGCCATTATCCCTCAAAATCATTTGCAGAAGCACACCAGAAGCAAAGCAAAACTTTTTCCTCAAAAAAAAGTTATCGATTTTTTTAATAAAAAATAAAATCAAATGCTCCTTGCACTTGTCACCACTTATCACAACCCAAAAAACTCTTGGCAAATTTCAAGCACAGAAAATATGTTAACTGCATAACATATTGCATAAAAAGCCTATTTTCTAGTCCATCTTGCTATTTTTCATTAAAACATGCTCAGACATGCTGGCAGAATACTTTTCAATTGTTTCTGCTCTTCAATTCTTCCTTACTTTATAATGAAACAGTGCTACCTTGCTGGTTTTATGTTCTTGCACTCATCTCCATTGTGCCTCCTGCTTACCATCTTTCCTGCTGGAGCTGCACTACTTTTCCACTGTCCTGAGGATGAAATTGTAGAAACACTGCTAAAGAGTACAGCCAAAATGCCACCTTGGGCATTTATCCTTTCTTGGTTCAGATCAGCTCTGAGAACTAAGAAATGCTTCCTTGTGTCAGTGAAGACACATGAATCATATCCTCAGTTCGAAAAAAATTTCTCTTCATTTAGACCAACCTTTGAAGGTTCAATGGGAGGCTGATGTATTACAAAAATAATTGTTTCTTTGTATAATAAACCTTCAGTGTGAGGCACCTTTCAGTTCACATTTTACAGTACTTAATATACACCTATACTTTGACAAAGAGTAAGAAAAAATATTTGGCACCTTCATTTCTTGTCCCTATAGTTAAAATAACCTTTTCAGTACCAACTGGTGCTGTGCTGCCTTCCTGAATCAATTGACTGGTATCAGTATGCAACAAGTAGAGTATTTCATGATAAAATTCTACCTAGCCACTTAGTGTTCCTCCTCCAGTAATCTAATTTATGGTACTTAAAATATCAGTACTGTTAGTCATTTTGCTCTTGGCCATTAGAACTCTTACAAAACTATTCATTATGAATAGCAACAATAAAGTTTAAGAAAACATTAGTACCTCAGCTGGCAGCATGAGGTTGTCTGCAGTTCTGGGTAAAATTATTGCACTGAGGCTGTAAAGTCAATCTTGGCCACAAGAAGATCAGATAGTCTGGTTTAAGTATGTTAACGCCTGCTTGAACAGGTCCTTTCAATCGTGTAGACTAATTCAATTAAAAACCTCACATCATTATATCCACCAAACAAAACTCCTGGCCTTATGTATCTGGGGAATACTACTGGTGTAGTGGAATAGTTATGACATCACAGTTAACCATATAAATTTCCTGTAAGGTCCAGCTGTTTATTCCAGAATAAAATGAACACTCACGTTGTTTTTATTGCTTTATATGACTTTGAAAAAAATTGCTTGCAAATGTCTTCAAAAAGACAAACTTCAGGCAAAACAAAAATGTCACAGGTTAGTATATGATGCTTACAAACACAGGCAAGTGAAAGCTACCATTAACACAGGTTAAATTAGTGGGCCCCTCAGTACAAGAAGGACATTGAGGTGCTGGAACACATACAGAGAAGGGCAATGAGGCTGGTGAAAGGGCTGAAGAACAAATCCTACGAGGACTGGCTGACGGAATTGGGGTTGTTTAGCCTAGAGAAGAGCAGGCTGAGAGAAGACCTCATCACTGTCTACAACCTGAAAGGAGATTGTGGCAAGGTGGGTGTTGGTCTCTTCTCGCAAGTGACAGGTGATAGGGCAAGAGGAAATGGCCACAAGTTGTGCCAGGGAGGTTCTGTCTAGACATTAGAAGAAATTACTTCATTGAAAAGGTGGTCAAGCACTGGAACAGTTGCCCAGAGAGGTGGCTGAGTCCATCCCTGGAGGTGTTTAAAAGGTGAGTAGTTGAGTTTCTCAGGCATCTGGTTTAGTAGTGGACAGGTACAGTTGGACTTGGTGATCTCAGAGGTCTTTTCCAACCAGATGATTCTACAATTCTAATTAAAAAATGCATAAACTCATAGTGATTATGAGCAGAGTGTTTAGTTAAGCATTGTCTTTATGAGAAACTGTACAGAAGTTTTCAGTCAGCTCAATTTTGTTACCTGATTCCATATTAGTGGGTTGCATCTTAATTAATGGAAGTAGCAAGCTGTTTATATTTTGTTTGTAGATAACTTCGTAAACAGGTCCTGCACATCAGCTTGATTGCTCTGCTGCTTGTGATTTATGAGAGATGACACTATTGCTTGTGCAGCTCCATTTCCATAATGGCAGCAGGCAAGCAGAGCCAACGACAGCCAGAACTTGCCCTAGCATAGTAGTGTCTCCCTTGCTGGAGATTCAGAAGCAGCAGCACTCCCCATTGCAGCTCATCTCTGCCACCCGGCATGGAACAGAGCAGCCACAGTGAGCTTCAACTGATCTGCTTGGAGGTGAACACCAGCTCAACAGGCAGATGCTGGCCATCACCCTGTTCACACGGTTTCAAGGCAGGATGATAGCATCATTTTCCATCATGCCTCAACTTGCCTACAATCAGTTTTGCAGCTAATGGGGGACTAGCTACAACTTAACTAGAGCTGGGATCAATTTCTATCAAGATATGCTCTATTTAACAAAAACTAATACACCAGAACACGGGACATCCATCTGTAATACATATTTTTCTACGGTAATTCTCCTAAACACAGAAAGTTTTGGTAGATGATACCAAAACCCTACTAATGTAACTGAGACAGGAGAACAGCTTCCTACTTCAGTTTGTTTATGAGGCAGAGGCTGAACTCACTTTTCAGCAAACACCACACTTATTGTATGAAAACATTATATAATAGCAAAAGCTGCCTCTTACCTGAATGACAATATTTACTAAAAAAAAAGAAGAAAAAACCCAATGGCCACTGCTTTCTGAAATGCTTAATATCTTACAATCTAACTTTGATTACAGCAGCTCACTACTATGAATACAATGTAGGAGTTCTTGGCTCTAAACACTGTCATAAGGAGGTACAGGTATGTAGAGAGTCATTGGGCCTTTCAGTAGCCATGAATTCCACTTTTATTATTAACCAATAATTTAAGAAGTACTGATGTCCATGAAGCCTTTTCCAAGTAAAACCTTTGGAAAAAAAAAATCAGTATTTTTTCTAAATGCTACAAAAAGACACATTGATGTTTGCATTTTAACTTTCCATAATTCAACTGCTAGAAAAATGTCATATTTTTCAAATCCTCTGTTATGGTAGTTGAATAAAGTTATTTTCCCGCATCAAGTTCAATTATTTACTCCACAACATTCTATCTATATTATTCTGTGCCATTACGCTAAAAGGAAAGAATCTTTCATACTGTGGCATTTCCTATAATTAAAGAGGCTACAAAAAGGGCTATTTGTGTGCTGGAATGGATCATTTGCTTATATTTATGGAAAAAATTATCAAACTATTAGTGACTGGAAAGCTACGCAATCCTAGAAGCAGCTAAAAACCTAAAAATCACAGCAACCATCAGAGAGCCATCATTCTTCCTATGTAGCACTCACAGCCAAGACTTTTTAAGAAGCAGCAAATGAGAGACATGGAAATCAATTAGTTTTTTCTAAAATTTTAAGTACAGACTGAAATTGTGAGAGTAAAGATTCCTAACTTGTTTTGGAGCCTTTAAATGGCAGCATTCTTTCTATGGGCTATTGTGGGTCAACCCTAGGCTCCCTTCTGTTGGTGCAGAACAGAATAACCTGTGTGATGTATTTCTGTTCGAGAAGAGCTCTGAAAAACAGCAGAATGGGTTGGCCCTACCATCCAGTTAAGATGATTCCAAAACACAAATGCCTGATCATCATGGCCCAGGAAGGTGAATGTTTGCCATCATGTACCCACACACGGAGAAGGGGACGCTCACAATTTGGACACTTTGAGCATCAGCCACCACACTCCTTTTTTAGCAACAGACCTACAGCTCTATCATACCACCAAAGCCCCCACTTACTAGTCCCACAAAAGAATAGGATATTTCATGATTTTTCTTATTTGGCAGTAACCTTACAGCCTCTCTGGAAGCAGCACGTGCTTGCATAGAAGAGATTCAGCCACTGATTAACTTCTCCATCCTTTTGTTTCTGAGAAGATGGAAGTGTTCTTAAACGATAAGGAGAGGCTGGTGCAAGCCATCTGCACAAGAGCAAGTTTCACCTATTATCTCGCCGCAGCATGTCCTTGCACCATACAGTCAGCGAAGTGCTAAATCCTTGTTATATGTATGTATTCACCTCACTCATCACTGCGGTTACACAAGGACATGCCTGCTGTTCTCCAGCATAAGTGGTCTTAAATGGGAGCAAGTAAGACTGTGCACAGGGAACCGCACTCCAGCTCAGAGGTTTTAAATTCCTTTTGGGCTTGCTTCAGTGCAGGGAAAGGGAGGAGTGTGCCTGTGAAGGCAGTCTTTCCTTACTTCCACTCCACTCTTCCCTTTCTCTTGTTACAAAATGCAATAAAATGAGGAACCTGTGAAAACATACATTGATTCAAATTCAGGCTCATTACTTTACACTATCCTTTCCTTCTGCCACTGTACAAACTGAAATCCTTAATGAATAACAAATTTCCTGATGCTGTACTCAACAAGCTTTTCTTGCTAACAGCTTCCCCTTAATTGTAATCTTCATCAGAAGCAGCACCCTAAGAGCTAACCAAATCCTCAGATTTTCCTAGAAAGATCTGGAAACATAAGAACCAATTAAACTATCATGTCAACTAACCAAATGTGATGGCATTGCCATGCACTATATAAGAGGATTGTCACACAACAAACTCCATTTTCCATCTGGACATCCAAGCTCTTTAAATCCAAGAAGGAAAACAGAAATGCTGTCTGCTCAGCAAAAACTTAGTCAGGACAATGAAAAATTTATTTTCTGCTACGATTCCAGCACGTACTTTTCATGTGCAATAGCTGAAACCTAAGATAATGACTGATGTTTAAATCCTCTTAAATGGATACAACAACATTATCCTGTCCTTTAATTGGAAACAGGTCACTCTAATCGGTGATGATGACAGAAGCAGATAAAATTTTACTCTGGCTGAGCTTTCACATTTGCAGTAAGTATTGCAAAAAAAGAGTATGCTTTTACATATGAAATAAAATTTCTGAAGACAAGTTCCTAACTGTGTCAAAGTCAGCAGCAAGAATTTTAAAAAGACAACACTAAAACCTAGTCTATTAATAGAAGACAGAGCCAGTGGCATGAGCTACGCTTATTAGTTGTAGACTTAGCCTATCTAGGCTCCTAGAACATTACCAACTGCCACAGCACTTAAGCTTCTCCACAGAATATGACAAAGATAAAACAGATGAATCGACTAAATCAGGAGTTGGAGCCTGTCATCAGCTCCATATATTCTGGGCATGCGGAAACCCAGAGAGCTGCTGGCAGCCTATGGGAACACGATGCTGCTCCTCCAGCCAGTGGCCAGTGCCTGTGAAGAGGTGCCCAGAGGCTGGAGGTGCCTTCTGGCCACGCTCCTCTGAGGGTCGCGGAGGAATCCAGACAGTGGGGTTGTCCCCTGGCCCTGGGAAAATCCTGCAGAGGTGAACACAACACTTCTATCTGAAGCACATTAGGGAATTTATACATGCTCCATTATTTGAACTAAGTAATTAGTTTCTCTTTTTCTGGATACTATGTTACTCAGCTCCCTATTGCCTGTGCCAGTCTTTCAGAGTTTTAAAGGAGGAAAAGAAAACCACTTTTTAGCAGCATGAAAATGTGACTATAAACCAGCTCAAATTGGCAAGGATCTTCAGGAGGGAATGTAAAAAAAAAAAAAACCTGAATATGAACAGATTTGAAGTTGTCTTCGTTTCTCTCAAGTGTAACTGTAGTTTACATTAGATTTTTACAGACAGGTAACTTTTTTTAAATCAACTATCATTAAGATTATTGTTCGAGCACACATGATAAGCAACAACTACAAGACCATAAACATAAACCAAAATCCTGCTAACGTTTGTGCTGAGTGTCACATTAGAATAGTCTTTGGAAGTTCGTTGGTTGATAACACTGACGCTTTGGGTATCTTCAAAACACTCAAAAATCTCAGGAAGGTTTTTTTTACTAGTAACTAGCACTAGTAGCTGTCTGTAAGTAGACTTGTGCCTTAACCTGTGAGCATTTGCACACATTAGTATACAAGTCAGACAACTAAGAATTTAGACTTAAAAAGTAGTTTCATAGTTAATGTGGTCAAACTGAAAGAAACCTAAATCCACTTAGCTTTGACACCTAAAAAACATTCTTGGAGAAAAGGTATTCACTTAAGTTTGTAGTGGGAGAGAAATACTTAGTGAATAAGTTTTTCCAAACACTTGTCAGCAAATCCTCCAAAAATTCTGTCACCTGCAGTAGTCTTAAGATTGAAACAAAAGCAGCATGAATTGAATTTTTTTCCATGTCTAAATTCAGATACTCAGACACACAAAAGCAACACACTAGAGATGTTTGTGAAATCATTACAGAAGTGAAAATATACTTTTTCATATGAGTTTCATTACAAGTATTCCTTCACATTTGACTAATCTACAATTAATGCTGTCCAGCAGAAAGGGGTTGCCACATCTTTATTATTAGCATTCTTCATTTACTTATTGTCTATCACAGAATACAGACTTCAGCTAGGTATCACCAGACTGCACACTGGAAGAAGTAGGTCTTCTCCCAGAGAAATTAAAATCTATTAATTTCTGCTTTAATCTTGTTCGGCAAGAAAAGAAGAGGGAGGATATTAAAACAGAAGATAGAATTACTTAAAAAATTAAAACCACATAACCGTGTCCTGCAAATTTTAAAAAGATCATTTGCTTGTACAAGTATATCAAAATGTACCTGTGTCTAAAGTTGTAAATCAAAATCAGCAAGCTAGCAGCCACCTAAGAGCTATGTATTTCAACAGGTATTACTCAAAATTCAATCAGAAACTGATACGGATTAGCATATGTGAAAATAAGAACAATTTAATAGAGGTATCTAATTATGCCTTGGGATCCTATCCTTAGTGACCCAGACTGGTGAACTATTTCTGAAAATGAATTTACTTCTGTTCAAGTAAGTGTCATGCAGAAAAACACAACAACAGAGCCACAGACCACTGACATTAGCCAACATTAACAGTACATGGTGCAGAAAATCAGAAATAGGTCTCCAAAAATAAAAAACATTTTAGTCAATTTTCGAAATTTAAGGTGCTTCTAATTTGTGTTCTAGTTTTGGAGCATTTCAAAGCTTTACAGGGTTTCTAGAGGAGCTTGAGGATGATAAACTTTCTGGGTTTTTAAAAAACAGCTGGGATTCTCTTGTTAGTACCCAAATTGATAATTTAAGAAAACATCAAGTACTGTAAGATTTGTAATAACATCCAGACAAATTGCAATATTTTTAAATACTGTGTCCCTTTCAAAATCAGACTTATTTACGAACTATGCCTATGGGTGCATCACAGATTTATCCATCAGTTACTTCATGTGCAATACATCCAGGCAATCAGAAATCTGCTTATCACAGGGATGGTTAGGAAATAGGACACCACCTGGATATTACAGTCGTCCTGCTGTAACTTCAGCAGCTAAGCATTACAGCTGGCTTCCTTCACAGCTGATCTAGAGCAAATTTTCAATGTTTCTGGGGTTATACTTACTGACACAACATTGTGGGGCTTCTACTGAGATTGGAGAGAGCAACCCATACCTACTGCTCAAATAAACTGTAAGCAGGGCAAAGGTGGATCTTTTCAGATACCCGAGTCATCACACTTTCAGTCATCTAAACCTGTGAGCTGGCATATCATTGACTACTGCTAATTGACCATGAGGGGCATCTAAACAATATAAATACCCTTGGATTGGGATATGCTAATGCAAGTTCCAAGCAGCCATTACTGATGGCAAAGGGATTCCACACAGACACAATCAATGGTTCAGACTGACAACTCACTGCACAGAGGGACTGGAGATTGGACTCACTCCCTGGTCTACCTGAGGCATTCAGGACACGGAATACTGTTTCCTCTTTGGAATTTTTTCCTCTAGAACTGCAGATTCACATGGTTGGCAGAAGCTCTTACATAGTGCAGTGCTCAATTCTTATGCCACCTCTTGTATCTTGCACAGGTTCACATAAATAAGCATAAGTAACACTGACAAAAATGCTGTTATTTATTCCCCTCCTTTTTCTGTGTAAATATAAGGGAAGTAGCTGAGGTCTAGGAAAAAAAAACAGTCTTATGGGCTAGTTCTTAAAGAAGCAAACCTAGACCTAGGGAAAAGGGGAAACAGTTGAGAAACAATGTTCTGTACCATCAACATCCCTTTTCCTGATTTTCACATCTGATTTTATAGGACTTACGCTTGGTACAGAGAATTGAGTACACTTGAATATTCATTGCTGTACTGAAGTCTATGATCTCACCATTGAGTAAAGTTTCTCTACTTCAGTTTAAACTACAATAGTATAATCTACCCATACACAGTGTGCAGTTATAGTACATGAGAAGGTGCTGTACACAGTCAATAAGAAACAGTAGGTGTTTTGTAACGGCAGTCAAAGCAAAAGAAGAATTTTAAGAACGCATAAGCCAAGCCAAACCCAGTTATTATTTTCTGACTTCCAAAAATCCTAATTGCAACTAAAATGGTTAAAAGATGCTAAAACACAGACCATCATCTGCTTTAGCAGACATGACAGATGCAAACCCAGTCTGTTTACTTAAAACTTTCTTCTTTCTCATCATATATGTAGCTCTCCAAACACACAGTTGATGACAAATACAAAAACAAATTCTGAAGAAAGACACCAGATTTATTAATGCTGCTTTAAGCATTAACTCCAGAAAGGTAGTTAGATATTGATTGCAAACGAAAATCACAAAAGGAAGTGTACTTTAGAATGGAGCACATGTAAACTCTACTTCAAACTGCAAAACAGACACACACAGATCAAATACCAGCACATAGTCCTTGCTAACATGCATCCTCAAATTCCTGGAAGGACACGGTCAGTCGGAAAACACACCTCTGGATCTAGGCGCGTATCCTGACTATTGCGATGGTACCTCTGGTCTGTGCATATTCTTTAATAAAAAATAGTATTACGAGAGCTGTCAACATTACTGTTAACAAAATTCAGCCTGCAGTTTCTCTGGGATCAAGAGCTACTTTTATCACCTTTCCATGCTACCTTCTACACTATTTTCTAAGGAAGATCCCTAGTTTGGAATGCGATGCTGTGAAAAGAGCGAGCAACGGAAGAGATCATTGGCAGCAGCCAAAACCAACCTCTTCTTGGTTTTAAATTGAGATACACAGGGAAACATTGTAGCTGTCCCAGACCTCCAGCACTTTCACAACTTGGAACTTCGAGAAAGCGGCACGCAAACCGCAGCAGCTTTCCCCACACCCAACCGCGGGACGTCACTCCCTTCGGAAAGTTTCTCCGCCGCGGCCGTTCCACGTGTGCCCGGGACTCCCGTCCCGCACTGCCGCTGCGCCCTCCGCCCTCGCACCGACCCGCCGCGACCCCCGCACCCGCGGCGGGAAGAGCCGGGGGGGGAGGGAAGTCCCTACCTTGTTCGAGGCCATTTCACTGACGGAGTGCCTGGTCTGCAGGGTCTCCAGCTGGTCCAGGCACCAGTCCAGCTCCTCCAGGGTCTCGCTGGCCAGTTTTTGGTAGGCCTCCTCTGCGAAGAGACAGGGAAAGGCGCACTCAGTTCGCAAGCGTTTCACAGGGCTAGCGGCGAGCTCCAGCGGCCCCATCCTCCTCTGACCGGTGCCTGCACATGAGAGCTGCTCCCTCATATTGCCAGCCCGGGCCCGCGCGACTCTTCCTCCTCGGAGCCACTGGATCGACGACCACCGGCACGCACTTTTCGCCTCGCCTCGCCTGCCCCGGGGCCGCGGGCGGGCGCGGCGGCTCCCGTCGTGGGCAGCGCGGAGCTCCGCGGACGCGCAGCAGCCCCGCGGCGGCGGAAGGAGCCAAGGCTACCGGCAGCCCAGGGGCGGCGCGGGCTGCGATGAATCAGCGCGGCCAGCGGCAGCGGCCCCCGCGGTTCCTGTTTTCGCAGCTGCGCCCGCGGCACTGCTGCTGGCGGGGACCTGCCGGCCCCCCCGAGGGTTTCACAGACACAGCCCGCCCTGCCGGGAGCTCCTGCGGGCTGGGGGCCCCACAAAACCCGGCGCAGAGCCGCCCCGCCGGGGCATCAACCGGCAGCGCCGAGCTGTGGTCTCTTCTCTTTTCTTACCTACCCAGAGGGGTACCATGAGAATTGTTTATTATTGTTTATAAAAGTGCCAGGAAGATGTAAGAACACGTGGAAGTGCTCGGTATAACCATGAGAGGGCGAAGAAACAGCTGTTAAAGTAGTGTTCAAATATCTACAGTGTTTGTGCTAAACCAAAAGTGTGTGCATGCACGTGTGCGTGGGTAGGTGGGTAGGTCAGGGGGTGTGCACGCACACATGTTGGCTATAAGCAAAAAAAGGACTGATTAAATTTGGGAACTGGACCCAGCAACACACTGTGGGAAATAGACCTGACCCAGTAGTGGCGTGGAAAGCCATGACAACCAAGATTTTTCTATGTCACCTTGAACCTAACTGTCTTAAACTTGCAGAAGTTTCACTTGCAGAAGGGATGAAAATCCCTTGCAGAAGAGATGGCACTCCCTTCTTCAATAACTCACTAACAGCAGCAGATCTGTTGGTATACAAATAATTTCGAAAAAAAATAATAGCAGCTCTATGGTGTTAGCCCCACCTGCAAAGCCTGGCTATCATTATTTTTTTTTCTGATGTGGATCAGAAGAGGAGAATGCTTCTCCATACTGAACTCAGAGCAGAGTGGGTTTTAGCCCAGGCATGCTGTCTTGCAAACTGTGTATCTGAAAGATCAAGTTTTGAAACTCCTGGCATGCATGCTTCTGGATCAGCTACGTGCAAACATAACTCCAAGATAGAGAATGTTTGTTCAGTGGGCTTGTTATTCCCATCTAAATTATCTCCTATAACTTGTTTCACATCAAATTAACCTTATTTTCAAAATTTCAGACAAGCAAAAAATCAGGCAAACAAATTATCTAAAACTCCCTCTTAGATAAAACACCCCAGCATGGACTACTGCCAAATAGCTCTGTGCATTACTGTTCATCATTTAGGGTATTAGATTCCTATCTTTCTACATTTGAGAGCACATGCTCAAAAACTTCAGGTTCCTCCACTGCTTTTAAACTTTGTACACTTGCAGCCATTGCAAAAACACTCTACAATTTCGAACAACGTTCATTTATCTCTGAAAAAAGGCAATGCAAGAAGAAGTTTGGATTGAGATTAACTGTCAGAATTACTCAAAGAAACTTTTTCAATGCCTGTTGTTATTGTGACTAACCTGCTACTTCAGCAAACACAACACTAACTGATCCTCCACAAAAGCCATCCCCATTGACTTGTAAACATTGTCTTTCAGAAGTGTCATACTTACTACAAGTGCTGTCTGATCCAAAAGAATTCCCCTGGCAAATAGATTTGAGATTTTCCAGCCCGTTTATCCATCAAAAGAGAATCTGTGACATTCTGCAATACAGCAGACACCACAGTCCACTAGTTCTTGAACATGACTAATTTACTGACCTCACAGTGTAGATTTCATCAAGATCAGTACTGGAAATAGAATATTATAAACTTTAATATTATAATATATAAAACTATAATATTATAATATTATAAACTTTGTTTATAATATGCTTGCAAGTGTACTGTATTAAATGCTTTTGATAAAGCAGAGATGTGGTTAACATATGCATAGTTATCTGATGACCTTATACAATGATTTCATTGAGGATAAAATGCACAATGTGGAGAGGTAAAATGAATTCATATGACATTAATTTGTTATTAGCCTGCAGCCTGCCCTTTAGCATTTCTTGAAAATCAGATATTGGGAAACGTGTTTTTCTTCACAAGTAAAAATCATCCCTTCTAATACTTAAGGGAGTAAGAAGGTAAGATTTTTCTGAGAAGTATGAGAACAACAAAATAAACTTGAGGGATGCCATATTTAAATAAAGTAACAAAACAGTCAGTTTGTTATCTGAAACCTAGTTTTCTTGTTATCCATGTAGCAATAACATATATTACCATCAGCAACATACGTTCAGGAATCTTTACTATCCACTTTTCCAGTATAGCATCAAGCACATTAAAAAACAGAATTCATCACTCACAAGTCCCATTACCTTTAGGATGTTTTTCATGATCTGTCATTTCTGACTCCCACACTTCAAGAGAAGTGGCTGCCGTGGGGACCTGATTGACCAATGAGCCTAAGTAAACTTTTGACGGCCAACACTAGGCTGAAGACTTGCTGGACTCAACACAACCTGCCAGTTCACAGATCACAGAACTGTCAGGCTTGCCCAGATAGTTTAAATGGAAATACAAGAATTTCTAGCTGGTGACAAAGTACCCATCAAGTAAGCACCTTGTTCCCATAGTTCTGAAGGGCAGAACAACCATAGGAAAGCTTTCTTCTAAACAGTACTGAAGCTCTAAATATAGCCCACACTTTTGTTGTTATACAATGTGATGGAAAATGTTGTCAAGGTTAACAGGTTTTCAAGTATAACACCCAATCACCACTAAGAATAAAAAAAATAATTATCAGCTACACAGCTCTGACAGCCTCACAACACTGCTCCTGACCTCTGTGTTACCTCTAAGGTAACATCCTGTAATTATTCCCAGCAAGGACTGACCTGATAATCTTTTTTTTTTTTTTTTTTTGGTGTACGCATGTGATCAAGCTCTCACCACCTCATCAGAAGATGAAGTCCTACAGCAGATTGACTTCTGTCAATGTGAGGGGTTTTGAAATTGCAAATGTTTGTTTCATGTCTCATTAGGCTCTAACAAGAGGGAGAGAAATACAGTTTAACATCAGCTGATTTAACAATTGGCATTTAATTTAATATATGGTCTCAGAAAAAGGAAGTGAGCAAATGTTCTCTTTACAGTCCACAGATTACTACAAGCAATTCCACACATAGCTTTCAGTATAGTACAGAGAAAAAAAAAAAAACAAATGAAAGGCTGGCAGAAAGGAAAAAGGTCAGCCATAATAATTTGGTACTGCACAACTATTTTTCCAAATAAGGTGTTCCACTATTTTTACAGACTTGATTCTTAGCACAGCTCCTAACATAACACCAGAGACTGGTGTACTTGTATTCACACCCTTATTCTGGAACAACTTCTGTTCAAAATTTTCAAAGGGGAAAATTACTACATGACAATAACTGAGAATAGTGTGCACTTTACTTAACGGTTCCTCATGATTTTCCTATACTGTCTCATACTATTCTTAGTGAACAAAAAGCAATACTAGACCTTTCTACTAGCACAGACTGTGATTGTCTAAGTGATGCAAAGAGGCTGAAAAAGACTTGACTCAGCAAACACACAACCCTGGGCTTTGACCACTGTGTTGCTTAAAGATAGGAATGAATGTCTTGGAGGCAAGAGAAGGTGATTGCTGAGCATTGGTATGATCCAGATAGGCTCAACATGTTTATTTTGGGGGTCCAGGCATCTGGAAGAACCTCTGGAAACCTCCAGAATAATATAAATGAAGATGAGCTGAAGATCTGCTGTCCCTGAATTTTTTGACTTTTTTAGTTTTCCACTTAGTGTAAGCTTGAAGTAACAAAATTGCTGGGCCAAGAGTTTCAGTTTCTTTTACTACCATAGCATTTCAGAAAAATTCTCTGTGATTCAAACTAAGATTTGTTCTGTAAATGAGGATGTTCATACTTACAGCCTTAACTGATGGCCTACGTATTGAAGTGACAGACATTTTAGTCAACTTTGGGAGCTTCTATTAAACATAGCCACTGATTCAGTGTAAAAATAGCATCCATTTCCTTAGTCATCCATTTTACAACCGAAAAAAATTGATTTTATTTTTAGGTTTTACTGAAAAAATCATGAATATTGGGACTTAAAAGGCTATCTTTGAAAAGTGTTCGTATATCTTACTGTTGATAAAATATAATTATGAAATATACTTCTGTTTAACATCTAGAAATTTGCAGACATCCCTCCACAATCACAAGTAAAACAAAATACTCTTGATCAGATTTAGGAATGAGCGCCCAGGAAGAGAACTCAGATGCAGCAGATTTCTTAGTAACTGTTTTGAAGGTCCCACTCTGAACACACACTTTATTCCATACCAGGAATCTCTCCAAGTTTCCACTCCAGTGGAGAAAAATCCTTTGTACCAGTAATCCTGAGTGAACTTATGCATAGACAGACTGCGTCCAAATGTGGTTTTTTTTTCCCCCAACATCTGTATTTCTCTCATGGTGTCAGAGAAATCCACATATGCCCTATAACAAACTTTCTACACCCTAAGACTGTATTTCAAAGGCAAAGGTATGAGTGACATGTTCATGCATGCAGTATGGGCAACAAACAGGGGGAGCTGGAAGCCATTGCGAGGGAAGAAAACTATAATTGCCATCATGGAAACGTGGTGGGACTATCCACACAACTGGAGTGCTGTGGGACAGGCAGGACAGGCTAGGAAAGAGAGGTGGCAGGGTTGCTCTCTACGTTAGAGAATGTTTTGATTGCATGGAACTCAATAATAGTAATGATGAGGTTCAACAAGACAAGTGCCAGATCCTGCACTTGGGACACAACAATGCTGTGCAGTGTTACAGATTTGGGGAAGAATGGCTGGAGAGCTGCCTGGCAGAGAAGGACCAAAAGCCAGCTGAATATGAGCCACCAGTGGCCCAGATGTATGAGAAACAGTGTGGCCAGCAGGACCAGGGAAATGATTGTGCCCCTGTACTCAGCACTGGATAAGGCTGCACCTCGAGTAATGTGTTCAGTTCTGGGCCCCCGTCTCATCCAGAGAAGAGCAACAAGGCTGGTGAAGTGTCTGGAGAACAAGTCCTACAGGAACTATCTGAGGGAACTTGGGTTGTTTAGTCTAGTGAAGAGGAGGCTGAGGGGAGACCTCATTACTGTCTACAACTACCTGAAAGGAGGTTGTAGTGAGGTGGGTGCTGGTCTCCTCTCGTAAGTGACAGGTGATAGGATGAGAGGAAATGGCCATCAGTTGCACCAGAGGAGGTTCAGATTAGACATCAGGAAAAATTCCTTCACTGAAAGGGTATTCAGGCATTGGAATAGGGAGTTGCTATCCCTGGAGGTGTTTAAAAGACAAGTAGATGCGTTTCTTAGGGACGTGGTTTAGTAAGGGGACAGGCACAGCTGGACTTGATGATCTCAGAGGTCTTTTCCAACCACATCATTCTATGATTCTATGACATCTGTAGATACTCTTCCGAAACCAGGTAATAGAAAGACTGCAGAAATCTTCGGAGAAGTTATCAGGCTCTTGGAACAGACCTATTGCAGTTATTCAGAGAAAATAAGGCACTTTTGACTCTTATAAATATACAAGAATTATATCAGTAGGCTACCACTACATAGTTCAGTTTCACTGCGTAGGAACGGGGATGTTATTTATGCCGGCTTCCTCTGTTTTTTTTCTTTCAAACATGTGGTCTACTTCCTAGAAAAAGCTTTGGAATTAAGTTTTACTGATAAAATTTGTTCTAAAGTCGATGAGTATTTCTGTATTAACTAATTTCAAATTCATCCTAAGACATAATCTTGCAAGGCCAGAGTGGTACAGCAGACTACCAGAAAAGTGTCTTTAATTGAAGCCAAGCAGGAAAACATATTCAGTACACACAGCAAATTTAAATAATTTACTGCTTTAATGACAGAGTACATCAAAGTGTTTGAAGTATGAATGTTTAAATCAACTCTTTCCTCTTATCAAACATCTAACAAGGCCAAACGAACAATCTTCTGTTACCACACGTTGCCTACCCAGTGCTCCCTTCCCCTCTGACTGCTTTGGCAAAGGACTAATACATTCGTTACTCCACTACCTGTAGCTATCTGCCAGAAAGACCACTGCTATTCACTCACTGGTGAAAAGAACTAAGTTCTTCCATCAAGCAATCGACTTTGCTCAAAATAAAGAAAAAGAGGAAAGCTCTTGATCTTCAAGTAGCAAAATGTCCATTGCATGCATATTTATTCCTTTCTTTTCATGACAAGCTGCATTTTCAGAGAAGGTCAGTTTCTTTTTTAAATCTCTTTTTTTCCCCAATAGTTGTAATTATGTTGACTCTATTCTCTGAGGCTTGTGGGCAAGCAGCTCAATAATGGATTCATTGATCAAGCTGCTTGCTTATCCTATTTCTTGTATGATACAAAAGATACTACATCAAGGCCAGAAGTAAACTGGTTTCTTTCTGAGGAGAATACTGCTGTTAATTCAACATAATGGTACAAGTGAGAGATTTTCAAAGTAGAAGAAAATTGGAGGCAATGACCACAAATTGAAACCCAGGAGGTTCCCTCTGAACATTAGGAAAAACGTTTTTTACTGTGGCAGTGATCCAGCACAGGCACAGGTTGCTCAGAGAGGTTGTGGAGTCTCCATGCATGGACATACTAAGAAATTCTCTAGACATCATCCCAGTCAAGCAGCTCTAGGTGGCCCTGTTTGAGCAGGGGAATTGGACCAAATGACCTCTAGAGGTCCCTTCCTGCCTCAACCATTCTATGATTCTGTGATTTAATTAGCAGTTGAAAAAAATAAAAGCCATTTTGGCAAAAAATGTGTGATTCAAACTGTCATGTTTGCTCTGACTCTAGCAGAAGCGATAAATAGAGATTACATTATCTCCATCAGGATTTTTCTGAAGAGCTAAACTCGTATATATTATTCTGGGCATTATGATGAAAAGAAGAAATACAAATCACTAAATTTATATGATTAAAACTTTACTATTAAGAATACCTACTAACAATTTTGTTTTCCTAATTTCTTGGAACATATGATTACAGCACAAAGAATAGCTCAGTTTTGTCAATAAAAACTATCATCAGAAACCACCAATTTCACTTTTAAGGGGATTGCTGCTGTTTTCATTTGAGATGTCAATAGCTACATTCAGAAATCACTGCAGAATAAAATAAAAATAAAGAAGTCTGTAAGTACTAGAACTAGCAAAGCCTGTTTCCCTAAGCTTTTGTGTGTCCTGGTTGATTTGACTTCTGAACTTCATGACACCCAATGGTCCAGCTGATCTCACATTAAAAATTTATAAATGCCAAAGTGTAGATAAAGCTTCAGCTGGTCTTTGCTAAAGAAACCTCAATAGAATACCTCATGTCTAATAAAATAGGAAAGCCGAACAAAAGCTTTCCAATAGTTAAGACATTCATATTGCCTCTTCTACGTCTAGATCCTCTGGTATCTAATAAGGAGTGTGCTCAAAGTGCAGGTTTTTTTCTTAGAAGATAGAGTTCATAGGTTCCTCTATAAAGTCGCCCATTTTTAAATAGTTTAATAGATCTCATAAATCACTACCTTACTACTAGATTTAGCTAACAGTGGTCAATGATTTCAAAAGCTAATAGGTGGCTGTTAGTAATACACACCTATTTCCTACGGAAAGTACTCTAAAAATGCCTCGAGTGTTCCTCATAGCAATTCTAATTTGAACCAAATTTGCACGATATCAATAAGACAAACTAAATAAACAGATGGCAAGAGGAAGCAGTTGAAGGCTTTATCTCATGGCCATGGAGACTAGAGGAGAGAAAAAACCTCTCATCCTTGCCCAGCTGAGTATTGAGAAGCCTGCTCTCTTGCCAACAAAGCAAAAGGAGAAATAAAAGAATATGAAACTTCATTCATCTTCACCCTTGAAAGCAGCAGAAAGAGCAGTAACAGGAATGAATTTTTCTCCTTCCCTTTTAAGAAATTGTTCTTCCCTTCATACCCAATTAGCTGTTCTGTATTTGTATGGCACAAATGGGCTACAGTTTCACGCTCTTCCCTAAACTAAGAATCCAGGCAACCAATAAACATTGTTTTTAGTTTCAATACTTACCAATTTTAATGCTTCCTTCTCAAGTCAAGTGATGTCTGAATCAGCCTTTGGGCTGTATCATCACTGGACTCCTGTGCCTCACTAAAAAAATGGAAAAATGTGAAGTTTCTGTCTGAAGGGATACTCTTCATGGATTATTCCCACTGAGTGTGTGCTGAATCAGACAGTTGCCCTATTAAATGTACAGATTATCTACTGCATCTCCTGTAAAATTCAACACTTATCTCTGACAGTGCTGAAAAAGTAAATAATATTTTATCTTCAAATTACGTGACAAAGAAGGCGAATAAAGTTAGCCTGGTTTTAGTAAGATAATTCTCACAGAACCTTTACTGTTATCATAAACATTTTTATTATCTCTTTTGTTTTAGTGTCATAGCTTATCAATTAATTTAAAAATATTACTATAGTAAAAAGTAAAACCCCGTTCAGGATTAGATGTCATTAAATAACAGATAGTACAAATGCATCAAAACCGTACGTCTTCTCTCCTAGTTTTATAAACATCATCTCACTTCATATTTATGCTGGTTTGAAGATAATACTGTTTCCACTGGTTTGATTTTTGGCTTTCGTAGAGGAACACAAACATTCCTTTGGAAGTCTGATATGCCTCACTATCACTACATTTTCAAGCTGAATGAACTGTGTTAGTCATACAATTTCTTTACACTGGACAATGAGTCAATCATTGTTTCTGCTACACTTCTGTGTCATATTGCCTCAGTAAATTATCCTGGAAAAGTATCAGTCACTGTTTCTGTGTCTGTGAAAAGGCCAGGCTGGGAGATGGTTTGTTTTGGACAACAGGTAGGCAATGGACAAACATCATCCAGCAAAACCACAAGACAGCTCAGCCTGCTCCTCCATGCGTCAAGTTGAAGTCAACAAACACTGTGTCAGTCTTTCCCTTACAGTAAATTTCAGCTCTTTTACAATATTCATTAACAGTTCATTTCCCTGAAACCCACGGTAAGATTTTTTCCCCTCGTATCTTATTTTAGAAGCCCTGCGCCAAACATTGTTTTATGTGGTGCCACACTCTTTCATATTAATTAATGATCTGCCCTTAATTTTTACATAGATGAAATAAAAGGGATCAAAAGTAGGGTAGTAACAAAAAGATTCAGGTGAGATACATGCCCAGCCGTGACAGTCCAGATTGTTGCAGCTGCCAGAAGGTTCTTGACAGCAGTGCTGTGCGGCTCTCTGTTTTTAAAGGAACTTGAAAGGGGCCATTATTACATTTTGGAAGAGGAGCAAATTGCATTTCTTTTACAACAAATAATAATAACATTGAATTCTTTTAATGGTGTAGGAATTGATTAACAAATCATATCTAAATTATATTCATTTACTTACACTTGTTTTGCTCAACATTGATGCAGAAGAGTAGGGACATGGCATTTAGAGATTGGTTCAGTGCACTGCACAATTGATAACAAGAAGCTATACGGATTATAGGACCTACCTGAAACTACAAAAGCACTTTAACCGTAAACACATTTCCACACAACCCAGATATGCCTACAAACACCAACTTCATATCTTGGCAAATATATCATAATATTTTGAACTGCCAGTCATGTGACTGACTACTAACTAGCGTAGCGTAGTATTGATTTAGAGGAAATAACTCCAGCTCCTGATTTAGGAGCACCTTCTCCTGTTGCATGTTCCTGAATGCCCTGTGTTAGTGTGACCTAACATGATGCTACATTTCTTTTGAGGCCTAAAAAGTTCACTGGTTAAATAGTTTTATTCTGCTTAGCAAAGCTTGCTTAGTCATCAGTTAGAACTGTTTCCAAAAGCAGCATTTTTTTCTTCATACCATTTTATCTGATTTTAAATTAACTAGATTTATTTCTGCAGTTTGATAAAGCAAGTGACACCGAGCCCAGGCAAATAAGCACTGGCTTTTTTTTGGTTTGAGGACTTATTTTCAGAACCTATTTAGTAACTTTCCATGTTATTGAAGGTTTGCTAAGATATGGTGTTCGGGTCACAGAAAGTTTTACTGGAGTTCAGTTTATTTAATTCTTGCTTACAAAACAAAAAAATTAATAAAACAACAGGAAAAAGCCTCAGAGGACAGCAGACAGCTCTCAAGAGTAAGCAATGTCATTCATTGCTAAACAGGTTCTCGCAAACCTACATTTATTACACCTTTATTAGTATTTTTGTATTTTGTAATATTTGTTCATTAGTATTAATTCACTAACATTTTTATATTTATATATATCTTCAAATATATAATTTTTTTCCCATGCTAGTTATACTTTCATAGACTTCTAATACGTGTGATAAACATTTTTATGAACCTCAGCACAGTCGGCCTTCCAAAACCTGTGTCAAATTACCTGGTGCACAAACATGGACTATGGACAAATACCCTCTTCCATTTCAGACCTAATTGGCTCAGTAGTAGCTCCTTGCTATAAATGACTAATATCAACACACTGCTGGTAGAAAAGGTTTAAGAGTGCCAATACTTTTGAAATAAGTAGAACTAAGACAGCTCAAGCTGTTAAAATTGCTGATTTGAGCTAAATTAACTGATTTGCTACAGAGCAGATTAAGAAGCACACATAGAAATCACTTCAATGTGAAAGAAATTTGGGCAGTAACTTTTAGTAGTGTACAGCAACCTCTGTGACAAGAAACTGAAAGAGGACATCTGCCTGCAACATTATATAGTGAAATTTCCCTTAAAGACCAAAAGAAAACAAAATAAGACCTGTTGTGCTCCTCAGTTGCCAAGTCTCAAGACTTCAGCATAATAACCATTCTCTAGTTACTCAACAGAAAAGTAGTTACTTCTCAGAAGCTGACACCATAAACATTGGTAGCTTTACTACAAAGTTGTTCCTGCAAGCCATAAAATTTCTGATATATACTCTTAATTGTACAGGTATTTATTCAGGAATCATTACAAGAAAAGACTGAACACCAGAACTACCTTCAAATTCAAGATATTTTTTTGTTTCACAAACCATCTCTGTGAGCCAGGGAAAAAAAAATAAAACCCAGGAAACGAACCTTTCTGAGAACCTGTCTATACATCAAACCTTTGACTACACGCAAAGACACATACTCCGTTAGTAAAAATGAGCGGAAGCAACTCACAAAATACTTTTGGATTTGAATGTCTGCCTACGTTTAAATATTTCAGTCAACCTCAAGCAAACCTACCAGAGGTTTAGAGACTTCTAACTACTAGATTCTGGCAAGTTTCTTGAAAATAAGTCACTGACTAAAGGGAAACTCTGTACTGAGTAAAGACATGTAGAGTGTGCTCACTGTACCTGTAGAGCATAGGGGAGCTACAAAGGAAAGAGGGAAAACTTCCACTGGAAGTAGTAACTTGTTAGAAACAAAGGAATCCTATAGTCAGAAATAAATTCATAGGAAATCAAGCATTGCTAAGCCTGCTTCTTACAGAACTATCTGTTTTCTTTAAAAAAAGTTACTGAAGTTTTTTTCATGCAGTCATTGGAGATTTTTAAACATCATTGCTAGAGTTCTGGATAGGTGTTTCATTTTTGCCAAATGAAATCTGTAAAAGTCCTGAATAACTTCTTTTTTTTCCTTTTGTCCCTTAATAAAATCCAGTTTCAATACCAAACATGGATGTGCCTGCTTCTGTGACTAAAATTAACCGTGATGGTGATTTACACATGAAGGTGCCCAGCTTTACTCTAAGCTCTCACAGAGAATTCTATCACAAGAGAAGGAAGGCAGTTAGGAGGGAGAGTGATCTTTTTATTTACAAACTGATAAAATACAATAAAGGCAAACACAAGAAAATACTGCAACAGCATTTTTACTTCCATGAGGAGAGCAATTCCTAAGCAGATAAGGTATTTTATCAATGTATTAATGCATTTAGGGTCAGAGATGTGCATTTATGATACAAGTCAATTCTTTCAAGTAATAAGATATAAGAAAATGCAGGAGTTGGCTGTACTTTCAGTACAAAATCGTCTAAGACGTTTTTCTTGTGTCTCTCGCCAATAACCAGTAGTGAAGAACAGACAATACAGCTATTGTACAAAATACAGCCTTTATATTAAAAAAGAAACCCAAGTACCTAATTCAAATCCTAATTTAAGGTATGAATGGAGATCCTAAAGAAAATTCTAATCTCACAAAAAAAAAGTGAAATAAATTGTAAAAAAAGTACTTCTAGTTTTTAAAAGGTTTGTAAAAGGCAGAAAGGAATCACTGGCCCCTTTGTGCCTCTTCCAGCAACTACTGACAGGCTGTTGGTGGGATCTCTTTCAACCTTGGCAGTCCTTGCTTTAGTCTCAACAGTAAACAAAATAAAACAAAAAAATGCAAAGTTTGTATCTGTTGTGTTTCTAAAGGATGGATGAAAAATATTTTGCAGAGAATAACATAAAAGAGAATTTCTAATAAGGAAAAATCAAAGCAGAAATGGAAAAACCCAATATGACGTAAAAATGAAACACAGAATTGAAACACGGAAGTAATAAAAACATTTCTTTTTTTAAAGAAGGAAAAAATTAGTAAAAGTTAGTCCTAGTAATAAAATTCACATGTGGACTTCAAAATTTCCAATGACTGCCTTTTAAAATCAAAATAAAATGTCTTGAGTTTTGGAAGTAAACAATGCTTCTCCTCCAACAATTAGAGCATTGGCATCTGAATGGAACAGAGCTCCTCTATCAGCTGTGCAAGGGAAACACATGACTTCCAAATTTTGTCAGGGAAGAAGAGACAATTTTAAATATTTTCAGTTAAAATGTAGGTATTGAAAATTAAGATAAATACAATTTTTAAACCATACTGTGTGTCTTTCACATTTTAGGGACTTTAGTTCATCTTTAAACTTGGGCAAAGATGCACTACTGCTAATTGGTTTTGGAGGGGAGAGAAACTGAAAAAAAAGGGAAAAGGAAAGCAATAGTTTAAAATCAGCAGTTGAATGAGCTAACAGATATTATTTAATAGGAGATACAAAGACAGTGAAAGAACTGATTAATAAGAAGTACAAAAGGATGGGTTACTGACGTTCTTCCAGAAAGGCAAATACAAGTAAATTCCAGTGATGGCAACCGAAACTCTTGGTATCCTTTTAACTGCAAAGGAAGCTCATGCAATACATGAAGGAAAGAGAAAGCAGCAGTCACTGTATCTCCAAAAGAGGAATATAGATTATGATGAATACTTTGCTTGATTGTGTTTGAAGTCATTGATGGAGATAAAGAAATTCAATGAAGTATACATAAGCTGACTGAAGAAGAATAAGACTAGCTATAAAAAGGGAAGAGACGCACAACTTGGTCCGACTCCAGAATAAGACAATGAATTTTCCAAAACGGAAAAGAAGAAAAAGGAGAAAACCATCAGTAGATCATAAAACTTTTCAACAGAAAAAGAACCGCACTTAAACCCCCAGGTCCAATGAATTCTTGCGCAAAAATTCCACTGATTGCAACAGACTAGAATTTCACTGAAGAGTCACTCAACGGACTTGGCAGGAGCAATAGGATGACTGATGGAAAGAGGTGGTAAAATGACAGTGCTGGTGTTTTCTTTTGTTAGGATTTGAAAAATAAGCTGCTACTACATGATAGTTTGTTTACACCTCAAATGACCTTTTTTATTTCCTAAGGATTTCCAACAGCTGTCATATGACATGCAACTAATGTGAGCTCTAGTCAGATGTAACTCTTTTTTTTCTAAAAGATATTGAAAAATTACTGTTTTAAAGGTTACTTTTGAAACACTTCCCATGAGAAATACAGTCTACTATGCGCATTAGTATGTTGTACCATCTGGAAAAATGCACATCATACCTTTGTGGGAAGTTTCAGACATTTGACATTCAAAATTGATTATTTCAAAAGGAATGTTTATTTAGTAGAAACAAACTCACAGTAAGCTAGTGCAAGTAAAGCATCTGAACCTTCTGCCATAAGAAATACTAAACCAGACTTTGATTATTAGGTAAACTCTCTTAACCTCTGTGACATAACTAATGTAGCACTCTAAAGGACATCTTTATCTTAATGGATTTTGTAACCTTCTTTAACCTTAAACCCAGAACAGTGTTCTGCTTTGAATTCTATTTGGTCTAGCATGAAGAAGAATATTGGTTTTTTTAAGGCATGAAGAGTATTTTATAGTCCTGGGTATACTTTTAACACCTTTTCCTCTAAAATACAGTAAGTCTCTGCAATGGAAAGTATAGAAAAATAAAGGGACACATTTTAGCCTATAGGTAGATGTCAGTGGTTTTAATACTGGCACACTGATTTACTGCAGTTGAGAAGGTGACCCATAGCTAGCATTTGTTTACATAAATGTAGTAAAATATAGAAAGACAACTGAGTAAAAAGCTAAATAAGCAAGAAGCTAAATAAATACATAAATTTAGCCAAGCAAACATGACAAGCCAGGTGTTACTGTGAGATTAGACAAGTTGTCAAGGTAATGAGATGTGCAAGGCAAAAATGTGTTGCACATGATCTGCAAAGTTATCTCGTAATAACAAAAATCTTAAAATAGTTCATTGTTAACATAGAATGGATTTCACAAAGAAATAACAGAATATTAGTGGTTTTTTAAAAGGAGTCATAATCTCTTTCTTTCAAACTGTAAGATTATTTTCTTAGGAAATAATTTACTTCAACATTTGTTTTTAAATAAAACCAAGCAAACAAATCAGAATAGGGGATTCAATTCCCAAAGCAGACCACTCCATGACTGAGTGCTTGCTGCACCATCTCATCTCAGCTTAAATGGGGCTGCAATTTTGAATTAAAAAAAAAAGTTACATCTTATGTAAGACATTAGAAATGTAAAGATTTGACCTCCTTGCCTTGTGAAAAGCCATGCACTGGATCAAGGCGTGATTCCCCCTCTCTATGAGAAGAGTACATCCAGCACGCTGGGGCACACATAACCCACACCCTTGCATCTTGTTTTTGGCATGTCAGGTGAGCAACTGGAAAAGACAGACAGGATTTCTGCTAACAGCTTGACAGAATCCCCAACCTTGCTTCAGCACAGTGGCTCTACTTGCCAGGTGCGAGTGGGCAGCAAACTGCAGCTTGGGCTGCCCTGGTTCATCTGCTACATATAATTACAGGACAGGAGAGATTCTGGTGATGTTCTGCATGTTACAGAGCTCATGGTAGGATGTATAAAATCAGACAATCTGATTTCCTCCTCTGGTCAGGTTCAGTGAAGCCAGACTGCATGCATTATTCAGTCAGCACAGTTGTGCTTTTTCTTTCTCCTACCAGAGGTATTTCTCCTACAGAATGTCTGTCCTGTAAACTCTGAGCACAACTCTTAACTTCTTTCAGAGTCAGGAGTTTCATGACAAATAAACTGAAGTGGGAAGACTACAGTGGAGCTACTACCATTTGCCTTTTTCAGAGCTTGTTCTAAGTCATAACATGGCAAAACAATTATTTTAAAAATCAATCTTTTTTTTTATTGAGTGTTTGTTTTGAAACTACAGTTACCTTGAAATCAGCTTCCTTGTGCTGGATCAACTTTGTTAGTTTATCATTGCCAATAAACAAAATAAGGCTTGAGCATCAAGGAAATAAAAAGTGCAGGATCAAAGGGATCTACTGGTTCCTGGTAGCAATGCTGGCATAGGTTATTCTGTCCTTGCTCTTATGACTGCAGTCATTGTTAGCCATCTGTGTACTACTCTTCCTTCATGGACACATGGTGATGTAGACAAGAGGGCCAGACTTGTTAAAAATAACTCTGCAAAATCCAGTTACTCTTATCCTGGCTAAGTTCTCTATTCTTCGCCTTCATCAACAGTAGCACTGACACAGATGAGAAGATTGCCCCAGGGCATCAATAATGGCTCGGTACAGAGTATAGATCTATTGCTGCTGGCACTGTCACCAAGGTATATGGAAATGCATTCTCAGTGGAACAACATTTCACCAGCAATACACAGTTTCATTAGAACTCAAGAACACATATTTTGACCAGTAACATACTAGTGACAATCATTTTGTTTGCAGGCTTGCAAAAAAAGGTTCAGATCAAAGTACAACTCTACACTTTCAGTGGAATTTGCAACATTGGGGAACATTTGCTAAACACTAGGCTCTTTGTTAGCAAAGGAACAGTTTTCTAATAAATGAAAACTGGTCAAACCCGGTGTTACGAAAACAGCCGTACTCAGACTCATTCTGTAAATGTCGACTCTTTAAGGCAGATGCCAATGAATCTCTATATTGTACTTTAAAGACGACATACTTTAGCAAATTGTCAGTTTTGACAGTGGATAGGTAAAGACCTAAGTAGTTTGAAGTCTTTGAGTTCTGCCTAGATGACTAGGAGAAAGAAACTCTCTCTCCCATCCCTTCGTGTGGAAGGAGAAAAATATCACAACACAATCTAAAAGAAAAGAGTGGCAGAAGCATGTAAAAAGTTTTTAAGACAAGAAGACAAGACAGATTCAACTGACCAAAGACCTCTAATATCGCTACATATTATAGATCACTAATCTGAAGTGGCACAAGTCTGCTTTTGAGGACATTGCTAAAGCTTAATAAGTAGCATGTATATTAGGAGCTAACAATTCTTTTAGCAATCCACACAGTGCACCACAACTACTTTTGCCGTGAACATCCGTATGCCAACAAGCAGGTGTTTAGGTTTAACAGAAAGTCACAAGAATGATTGGCAGAATATGGCAATCATTAGAAAAGCAATTTGAAAGAAAAATGACTCAGATTAATTTCCATCTATTCCAAAGAAACCTCAAACTAGTGCTGGAAATGACAATCCTTTTCTTGAGTGCTGCATGTAGGTTGTTTAATAAACATATAAGGAGCCAGCCAACAGGAAGCTCAACTTGCCACTGCAGACTAATGAAATGCTTGGAACTGCAGGCAATATGCACACCCAAATTACATACTGCAATACTCACAATATTGGAGCTGCACCACAATGCAGGAGCCAATTATTCTTGGCAAGCATCCTCATCATGCCTTCCAGCTCCCCATCATTCACTTGTGGAATAGTGACACATCAAAAGAACCCAGCCATAAATTCTGTAAGTTCTTACAGATGTAGAGCAAGTGGAAAAAATACTCAACATTTTGGAGCAAGTAAGATTTCAAATAAAGTAGCATTCAACTGCTCAGAGGCGTTATCAGCTTAGCTCCTTCCAAGAAAGAACAGCTAAAAATTCAGTTTACATAAACATCTGATGCTTATTAGTCTAATGATAATTTTGTGTTATACTATAAAGCATTAAAGAGAGGCAATGAGAAAAACAAACTAAATGAAAAAATCAAATGTGTAACTTCTTATGGACTTTCCTGGTACATTTCACATAGAAGCTTTGTCACAAACTAGTGTCAGCTGAATGAATTACACATACTACAAAAATTCATAAGAAATGGACAGCTGAAGTCTCTAGTGCTACATACTGCAGAACACTGCACAGTTCATGACCTACAACATTCATATTCCAACAGATAGAGAAGCACAAAGGGGCAACATGAGTTGCCCAAGACTACATACCTTGTTTGTCCCACAACTGTGACCAGAAGGCAGGCCTCTGAAATGCAGTCCACAATTCCACCTAGGAATCACACTGCCCCAGAAGTGGCTAAAAATGGTTCACAGGTACACTGTTACTTTCAAAATCTTCTATTTTTCCTTCGTAAAACATGAAAAATTTGGGGGCACAATCTGACTTGCAGGTCAAGTTAGTATGGCAGTGACGACAAGCTCCCAGAGAAAAGGCATACCTAATTCAAATGTTCCATAACACTGTACCACCAAGAGCTGTGATACACGAACAACAGTCTCCAGTGTACCCAAAAGAGCACAATGTTATGCTTGGGAAGGGAGCAAGTGTTCCATTTATATCTACTGCAATAAATAAGAATATAGGAGCTTTCCAGTTGAGGCATCTAGGGAATCAACTTAAGAAACTGAGATCTCTTTGGCTATCATAAGAAAAACTTCAATGTTAGCAAAACAGTTAAGTGGAAGAAAGAATTCCCGAAGGAAGAGAATGTGAGAAGAAAATGTAAACCCTATAGCTTTCATAAGGAATATGATACACTTGTTGGGCTACCTATATGCCAACAAAGGTCA
This sequence comes from Dromococcyx pavoninus, assembly GCA_033558185.1. Taxonomy (NCBI): domain Eukaryota; kingdom Metazoa; phylum Chordata; class Aves; order Cuculiformes; family Neomorphidae; genus Dromococcyx; species Dromococcyx pavoninus. Next base: position 768,004 of record JAUMJL010000394.1, on the reverse strand, counting down.
CATCTTCGTGATATAAATACAAATAGTGGTTTACAATAGAATCATTAGCCAGCAGTACTGCGTCAGGCCTGAAAGAAAGTAAAGTTTGGGCAAAGAAAAGCAACATATTTGTGCCACATATAGATAATTTTAAAGGGGACTGTGCAATTAATTGTGCCAGAAAATAAAACTTTTCACTAGGAAAGCAAGGTCATCAAGATTTTAAGTGTTTCATCAATATCAACAAAAAACCCAACAAAAGCCCTCAGCTGCTTGGGCTATGCAGGCAAATGTGACACAAAAGGTAGATGCTGAAAAAAAAGCATTCTTAAAGGAAGGTTATTCTCTCTTATGGATAAATTTGAAGTACAAAGAAACAGTCAAATTTCTCACTTCTGTAATATTTTTCTAAATTCTAAATTACTGTTTTGTGAGAGCCAAATTAAACTTACTTCAGCAAAATTCCCAACATTTGCTAACACCTGATTTATGTTTTAATATAAAACTATACTTTTATAACATATGACTTAAGCAGTCATATGTTGGATGGATTTCAAGAGCACATTGAACTCAACAGTGAAGCACGTGGCCAAAATCCCGGTGTTTCTTGGAACAAGGGACTGCATTCTGCTAGTCCACCACAAATGCAGCTCTTACCAACTGAAACTGGTCCTGGAGGTAGAAATTTTCATTACTCTATTACAAAATCTCAAACAATTCAGTCCTTACACATTCTAGGGCACAGCAAAAGCACATTCCATAGGGTCAGTAATTCATATTTCAAATGTTTTTACAGGCAACTAACGCCCAAAAGAAAAAGGTTATAAAGGGGCAGCACAGAACCACTGTATTTGACATTGTAATCCACTCAGAAGACTGCAGCAATAGGGTATGTATTTAGATCCTCACACTTGGCAAAGTCCTGAAAGAAGACTAAGGTTAATCTTCCTGGACTCTCATAATTCAGATTACTTCTGTTTACTATTTTATATGATCAAATAATTCAGTTGATATCTGTAAGAGTAGTTTCTTTTTAGCATTAAACTGAAATCACAGCTCTAATTCCTACAAAAATTCATAGCAAGTTTAGGGTTTTCTTACTACGTTTTCTTCCAGCTTTTACCACAGACCATTGGTTTATACTTCCTACACATAAAGTAAAAGGATTTCACTGCACTACTCTGCTTTACAAATCCCCATTGAGAAGCACTGCACAACCTGCAGAGATTAGCAGTTTTATCACTATAAATACACCAATGTAATGACATGCCACATTTTTGTTTCACACAGTTTTGCTATTATTTCTTTTACTGAAAATAAGAACAACTTACTAGGTATTCCAGTAGTCTACCACTGTCAGAAGCCACAAATAAAACTTAAGCATGCAGTTTTTATTGTACAGTTTTCTTGAATTTGGGGTGAGCACCATTTAATGACAGCACAGCCCTACTTAATCTTTAGATTAATCTTTAGATTAAGTTGGCAAAGAACCTTAACATGTACAACTGACATTGGCTTTCTAATTTTCCTCAAGATATTGACTAGAAGACCATAGATATTAATATTTATATCGGTTAAGTGTAACTCACTCCAGGCTTTAAAACCTACCGCTTTTGCTACTCATGTTGTTAGCATTAATTTGCAGAACCTAATAGTTCAGGGTTGCACAGGCAAATTTGGAAAAAAAATAGCTCTTGTAATGAACATGTGTTAACCTGTTCAGAGAATATATACAGTGTATAACTTTGACTACTTATGTTAGTAGAAGAGCAGTAAAAAAATCAATGCAATTGCAGCAGAAGTAAAAGAGCATCATTAGGGTATAAAGAACCATGTTTATTAGATGCTTCTTAGGAACAATTTCAGAGCTTGAGAAAAAAGATACCCAGCAGGCGCTGCATGGCAGCAGTACCTGGCAAATGGAGGTACCAGTTCGTATGACCCAAATGATGACTACCATCAAGACAGCAGAAAATATAACAGATGTAAAACTGCAGGAAAATATGAAGATAGGTAGGAACTCTGCAATTTCTTTAGTCTCTGTATATTGAAGTTATTCATGACACCTCCTCTTCTGGCTATTTCTTCTCCAGTGTGCCAAAACTAAGCTATTTACATTAAGTTTTAAGTACTTTACAAGCTGTCTCTTCCTGATCTAATTCCTCATTCAGCACTGAGACATTATTTTCTCTCTCTAATCAGGTCACTATACTTTTAAACTGACACACTTGCAGTTGTCCTGCCTTCCTTTCACACTTGCAGGATCTTCTTTTTATGTTAGCAAAGCTGTCTAATAATTTGATTGAAATTGTGCCCCTAAATTCTCCATTGCTGTGATGCGTCCAAAACCTAGCTAAGAATGAGTCTGCTGCTGCATTGTTTCTCATGTTAAATAACACTCTAAATACTTTTTTTCCCTCTCATAATCCATCACTTCATTCCTTTCTTCTGAATCTGCCCACCTCTAGCCTTCTGCGTTTACATTGTAAATAAAAAACTATTTGAGACATAGACCACCAATTAAAGCTTATCAGTACAAGCCCCAGCCTAGGTCTGCTAGGCTCCTTCATGGTACAGCAGTACTGACAATGAAACAACAATGAAATGTTGACATTTTCTTTAAGATGGGAATATTTGGACATAGATAATGTCTCTAATCAAGTTAACAAGGCTCCTCTTTCTCATTGTTAAATCAGTGATGGCAACACTCAATAAAATCAGAGTGCAGGCTCAATCATCATCAGAAACATTGAAAAATCCCATTTAAAAAACTGTATGGTAACCTGAAATTTGTAAATTCTTTTAATACTAAAAAATTTACTGTACTTCAGACTTCAGGCAGTATCAGTGAGACCCAACCCTGTAAAATTTAATCAGATGACAAAAACATGACAGCCTAACATCTTCAGTATTTTGACATGTTCACACAGAAGGGCCACCTGACCTCACTCCCACTGTTACTGCCTTTGTATTTCTAACCGTGTAACAGAGGATAAATATTCAACATCTAGATTTAAAAATAAATCTTCTAGGACACTTTATTAGTTTTAACCATGTTCTAGATTTTAGAATCTGCACAGGAAGGAATTGATGGAGGAAACAATGTACAAAAATTATATACATTATTATTTGCCAAAGTTGACTGCAACAATAATATTTTTTACAGGACATTTTTAATTAATATGCAGATATTTTACTATAAAGGTTAATCCTTTAAGAAAAACTAAGAGTGTTTTGCTGAGAGTCTCATTCAGCAAGGCCATAGAAGAGCGTTTTGCTGTTGCCTCCAAAACGGCATTTATACCAAAGTTGTAGCATCACGAAAAAATCAAAGACACTTGCAAGAGTCACCGGTTTCAGGAAAGCGGCTCTACAAACCTCACTGAGGGTGACTCTTCTGCATGGGCTGCACAGAACGGCAACTGCTGTATGCAGCAGCTCAGGCTGGAGTCAGTGGACCTGCAAAGGCTACTCGAAACGCCCAGTCTGTTGTAACCTTGATCAATGCTGGCTGAGTAGTCCTGGGAAACACAGTCAGGCCTCTGCTTCTGTGACACACACCTTTATTATGATCTATACCTCCTGGGTAAATTGATCAGGCTGCACCATGCACACTGACTTGTCTACTAATAATATACTCTTAATCTGCAACTTTATCACTGGGGTACATTTTATTACATGAAGAGATATAAATACAACCACTCTTATTCCTGGTAGCTCTTAAACCTTTATGATATTAATAAAAATATATGCCTGCATTGTGATGTTTTGAGCAAATATCAGAAATATAAAAGATAAAACCTAATAATTAATGCTTTACTATCTAATTCAATAATGCACAAAGAATACATAGTAAACATTGCAGACCAAGGCAGAGTCACTCTAGACTTATTTTAAGAACAGCTCAATTACAATGTTACTGAACATTGCAATAGTTCTGATATGGTCTAAGGATTTTAGATAGTAAATGACATCAGGTCACGCACCAAATAAAAGAATATGGGCGATACCGCTTGCCTTGTCCTTAGCTGAGTTATTTCATGGAACAGAATGTCTGTATGCAGGAAATCTGTCATTAAGGGGTTTTAGGCAAATTCCTTTGAAGAAATACAGAAGGTATGACTGTACATCATGTCTTCTTTTTTTTTATATATAAATACCTAAATTGTTTCCAAGAGATTTTACGGATTACTGAGCAAATAGGTACAATATTGATACAATCAGATATGTGATGTACAGGGCTAGGCTGAAGAAAGCTATAAAAGTAACTGGGAAAACAAAATAGGAACTAAGCAAGCACAAGAGTGTCTCCTTAGCAAACAGGGGCATTATGATTTCAAGGCAACCATGGCTCTCTCAGAAATTAGTTAAAAAGTGTTTCTTTTAAGTGAAATCACCCCTATATCCATAAGGCTACAGAAACTTGGTCATATTAACCAGCACTCAGTTATTATCCAGATATAGGCTGTCACAGCTAAAACAGGCACAGATTGTTTCTTTTAGCTACATTTTCTAGACATTTCATAACAAGTCCACTTTTCATTCTGTAAATAGGAACCATTTCACATCACTAACACGTGGACTTTCAGAGGTCACAGTGACACATCCAAAGATAACAGAGGGAAAGGAATGAACGCAGGGCTAAAAGATCCTCTAAGCAGATTGCTGACCTAAGGCTTAGGACAAAAAGATTTTTTTTTATCACGTGTATTTTAGAAAAGGGAAATTTGCTACTTTCCTGACACTATTGCTGTATAACACCTTAATTATTGGTTAACAGGTAAAATTGAAGGACAGAATTCTCATCCATTAAAGAGCCTCCCAAGATCTTTAGAAATGTAAAATACTCCTATGTGTCTTCATGTGCATTACTGTAACGTCATCCCAGCCTAAAACAGAGAAACGTGGTAGTGAACCTACTGATGCTATCTCACTTGAAGCCTATTTTTAAGTGTGTGTTGAAGGGGAAGGGACGTTAGATTTACTCGACATAAAAAAAAAAGGATAAAGCCATAAGTAAGACCAAATGGAACAGCTACAAATTTGGTGGACTTAAGTCAAAGATGTTAAGATTTGCTGGCATATGATTTTGATTTGATACTTACTTTACACAGAAATAACTTACGGCTCTGATGACTTTATGAGGATACTGATGAATTAGTGATGATTCAGATACAGTAAATATAAAATTACTTCTGGTGACTTCAGTTAACAGACATTGTTTTCCTCCCCACCAGAAATATACATTTACAAGAGGGTCTAAAACTGTATCTCCCTTACAGATCTAAGGAGCTACGAAAAACAGTCCATCAACGATCCCATAGATTTCAAATGCTGTAGAACTAGGTTGCAAACCACAGTGGGTCATACCAGTGATACAGCTCAGACTTCAATTTTATCAGGAAAAGCCTGGGCAGGTGTTCTCTACGGGAGATGTTGATGCAGGAGGCAGAAGCTGCCTGGCCTTGGTCTCTGCCAGGAGTCACAGCCCACGGCTATGTTTTTCACAGCTGTGTTGCCATTCCTCTTCAGAAAGTGCCCTGGCACACATGAAGGAGAATTTGCCTTGGAGATCAGTATCATTGGGTAACAATGTCACATTTTTATTCTGCAAATCTATTCATCATGGCTTTTATATGTTAAGCCTGATTTAACTATCCCCATGTAATTGTTTTGAATGACTGAGCACACAAATGAGGGAGTTAACTTATTTTGCTCGATGACCCAGCCTATGCAGCACTTGCGCTATATGCTTCGCTGCACTACGGTTGGACTCGACGATCTCAAAGGTCTTTTCCAACAAAGTGATTCTATGAATCTAAGAGAAAAAATGCGATATTATCAGCCTGAGCTGTTAAGCCTGAAGAAGAGAAGGCTTCAGGGAGGCCTCATAGTGGCCTTGCAGTACCTGAAGGGGCTACACGACAGCTGAGGAGGGACTTTTTACAGGGCAAGTAGTGATAGGATGAACAAGGATGACTTTAAACTGAAAGGGGGAAGATTAAATGAAACATTAGGAAGTAATTTTTTCACGTTGATGATGGTGTGACACTGGCACAGGTTGCCCAGGAGCTGTGGATGCCCCCTCGCTGGAAGTGTTCAAGGAAAGGCTGGATGGGGTCTTGAGCAGCCTGATCTGGTGGGAGGTGTCCCTGCCCATGGCAGGGGGGTTGGAACTGGATGGACTTTAAGGCCCCTTCCCACCCAAACAATTCTACGATTCTGTGTCCCTAAACGGCACTTCCGAACGTGTTTCACTTGCCCCCCATGGCAGCTCGGCGGGGAGGCTGGATTTGCCCCACCCGGAGAGGCGAAGGTGCGCCCTCCCCGCCTACAGCCCACCCGGCCCTCGGGCTCGCCCCGACCCCCCCGCCGTACTGACGTCAATGCCATTCTTATCGCGCCGCCTGCGACGGCAGCCGCTGCGCCGCGAGGCCGCCGCCAATACTCGGAGCGGAGCGGACGGCGGAGGGGGTCGGGGGGAGCGGCCGCCCGTCTCCTGCCGTTGCGAGGGGGCTCCTCGTCACAGCCGGCGGGCGGCGCAGCCTCCTCCCGGGAGTGCCAGGCCGGGACAAGCGCGGAGCGGCGCCGCTCCAGGCGCGGAGCATGAGCTGCATTCCCCTGGGGCGCGCCCCGCCGGACCGAGGTGGCTGTGACCGCTCCGCCGCTGGCGCTCGTACCCGGAGGCGACGGTGGGTCGGGAGCTTGCGGAAAGGCGGCGCTGCCTCCCGCAGCCTGGCACCGTCGGAAGCTGAGCCAAGGAAAAGTTGTTTTCCGAAAGACGCAGAATGCTTTAAGAATGCGGCTTCCAGCTGAAGTCTCTAATCCAAAGCATTAACCGCGAGGGGTCGAGTAGTTTACCTGCCTGTTTCGTGTCACACAGGACGTCTTTGTTTTAGAATCATGGAATGGTTTGGGCTGGAAGGGAGGGACCTTAAAGATCATCCAAATCCAACTCCCCCGCCATGGGCCAGGACCCTTCCCATCAGACCAGGTTGCGTGGCCTTGAACACTTCCAGGGATTGGGTCTCCACGACTTCTCTGGGGCAATCTGTGCCAGTGCTTCACCACCCTCATTGTGAAGAATTTCTTCCACATATCTCACCTAAATTTCCCCTCTTTCATCTTAAAACCATTACTCCTAGTCCTATCACTACACCCCCTGATAAGGAGCCCCACTCCATCTTTCTTGTGAGACCCCTTTGAGTACTGGAAACCTGTTAGGTCTCCTCGCAGCCTTCTCTTTTGTAGGATAAACTAGCCGAACTCTCTCAGTTTGTCCTCTTTTTGGAGGTTGTCCAGCCCTCTGATCATCTTCGTGGCCGTGCTCTGGACATGTTCTAAGATATCTATGTCCTTCCTGTGCTAAGACTCCATTTTCCATAGTGTAACACCTAATTACAGCAGTATGAGGGAGGGAAAGACCTGGCACCTTAAGATTTGTATTTGCACCTCAGGTAGTGGCTTGGGAAATGTCATTCCTTCTGGAGCATTTTGGCTGCACGGATCTGACACAACACTCAGCATGACACTGTGAAAACCTCGTGGAAAGAATAAACATTTACAGTGCAGTGGGGAGGTCAAGGCTACAGATAGACAGACGGGAGGTGACATCAAACTGCAGACGCTGCATTGGAGAAGACAAAAGTACAAAGACTGCTTCAGATTTTCCAATATTAAATCCATTCCAAGCCTGAGCTGCTGGGAAAACTGAGGCAGAGTGGGGCAGCGATTAGTTTGTTAGGCTGGTTTGGTGATGCCATCTGACTGAATTTACTCTGAACTCTGCAGCATCCGTGCGTTTAATTGCTCACAGGGTCTAACATGTCAGTTTGGTTTACAGCTCGCAAACAGTTCAGCTGATGGCTAGTTATCCTCATCACCTGTTACTGCAAATGGCCCAAAATGTCTAGTCTTAACAAGCTCTTCTCTTGTGTGTGTACCCCTAAAATATATCCACGCCTTTCTGCCTTGCCTGTACATATATATATACACAAACACCCTTGATATATTCTATACACATGCATAGCATACTATATATACAAAATCCAACAAGCTGAAGTTTACAATATTACTGGAGTTTATGTTATTATCTCTAAAGCAAAATTCCCTTTTGAATAAAATACGTTAAATCGTGTAAGACCCGGGTTTTCTACGTACAGGTATCAGTCGCCAAATAGTTTCCTTTTTTACAGGTACATCTTAACAGAGTCTGCAAAACTATACACTATTACTGTGCATGACTTGAAGCACACACACAGAGGAAATGAGTGGCAAATTACATTCAGCCCTAGAAAGATAAACAGTTAAAACTCCATTACTTTCCAGAAGAATTACAGGTTTTGGCCCTGTATATGAATCTGGCCCACAAAGTGCGAAGTGGCACCTCAATGGTTTTGCACAGGCAAAGAGAGACAGACTGGAGAGCTGAAAACAGAGCTCCTGCTCCTGAGGTTTCTGCGCTGCTGCACTTGTAATACCTACACTTCACAAGTACTGTTTTTACTTTTGTTTTGAAAAGCTTTTCTTCAAATGGGTGGCTATGCACAGATAATGGAATGGAAAATGATATGGAGACTGTACTGGTTCCTTTCCTACTCAGTGAGCACAGCACTCATTTCAAATGTTCTTTTTTTTCCAATTACAGTAATTAATTTCCAGATAAGCCAATAGGACTCAAACAGGTTGATCCATAAGAAAAATGAATGGAAACCTAGCAACATTTCCTTAATCTGGTAATCATACACTATTCCTGGTCATGGTGGCAGGTGTCTTTAGCAAGAATGGAAGAAAATGTAAGAGAGAAAATAGAAAAAACGGAGTCTGTCCTGTATCTACATCATTCAAAATAGGTGATTCTTTTTCAGAAGATCAGACGTGTTACAGACACATCCTGCTGCGTCAACAGGATTAAACCACAGTTGGTCTTTGCTGAAAAAGGATTGAAAAATCTGTGTCAAAAATGGTTTGTGGCAACCAAGCTTAATACATTCACAGGTACCTCCCCAAAAACATGACTGAATTCCGTACTTTTTGAAATTGGCCTGTTGTAGTCGTCAGTAATAAATGTGCATATACAAACCAGCCATCAGATTTGTCAGTGAAAACAACTGTTAACAGAATCAAATGGCACATTATCACAGGACTCCTATTGTTCATGCACCTAAGTAGTGAGGTGAAAATCCAGTGAAAGCAAAGCTAAGAAATTAAATCAGGTCAAGGCCAGGCCTAAATAGACTTGATCAAACCCTGCTAACTGAGGTGGTTGTAACCATTTTAAATGGAATAAGAATTCTGTCTAGTATGTAGATACCAGTTAAGGACATCGATATAATAGCAAAGCCTGACAGAAAAGAATTTCTACACCATTTAAAGTGTATTGTCTATGCATTTTCAAGATTAAATACAATCCCAATGATTGTGACATTTATAAAGATATTCTGAGACCATCTGAAAAGCAGACCTTCCCCCTTCCCCTCCCCCCTACCCCTTAAGATCAATTCCTGCTTCCTGCCTTAGCTAACAGAACAGACTGTATGGAGAGAATGAATTTAAGAACACTCATCTCCTGAATCCTGTTAATCTGGTAAACAACTTCACATGTTAAACTGATTAGACATGAGGAGATATCTTTTCTATTAAACAGTTCATGCTTTAGTTTACTATGCCAACTACACAGACTAAAGGTTTTTTTAATGAACCTCAACTGCCATGTGGTAAAACCTCAGCCTCTAGCAGCACAACACATAGTCAAGTTTGAGAATCACTAGAAGCAATCTCATATAACAGAAGAGGGGCTTGTTTGAACTTTACACATGCAATATGTTTTGCTTAAAGCTACATTGCTACTACAGTCAGGGATGTGAACATAGCATGAGCATATATAGCTAAACCAGCTTTAATATGAGAGCTATGAACTTTGAGACTGTGAGATTTAGCCTGGGATTTTACTAATACTGGGTTCTTCCTTAAGTGGATGAAAAACACATTTTCTCCTTCACCTGTGTTGGTACTGGATAACTAAATACAGGTATATTTATAAGTCTTACAGTCCTCCTCATTTGCAAGGCTTCTTTACGACGTGCTGGGGAAGCTCTTTCCCTGCACAGAAATATTAACAATAGCTCCCAAATAACCTCGTCTAAGCATTGCCAGATTATGAGATAATCAGTAACTTGGACAATAAAATGGCAATCTGCTGAAACCCTGTAATACTGGGCTTTTATTAGAGTTAGTGTAAACAAACCAATTATTTTTCCTATAATAAAATGTATAATATTTATAATGTCAATTATTTTGTATTTAGGATTGGTGGAACTATAGTACACACATAAACTACACTCAAGGAAAAAAAAATAAAAGAATATTCTAAGTGAGTATATTACCCAGCAAATCATGAAGACATTTAAATAGGAGAAAACAGAACAGATTATAAGTTAAGTTATAAGAGATGTAAAAGAAAAAAACAAATGAAAGAAAAATAGATATAAAGAGAAAACAGTAAAACACAGATTTTCTTTGTTTTAAGGGAAGAAATTGAAGGAAAAAATAATTTGAAATTAAGAAGGAGCAAACATTTAATTTTTGTCCCCTACTTTAACAGAAGATTTTCTGCCCTGTGCAACTTGCTGAACAAATCTAAAAAATGACATTAAACCTGTAATATACCCAGGGAAAAGTTTCATGACATAATCAGACTTCTTGCCTTCCTCATGCTATTCTAGAGTAGTATAATTGCACCATACAGAGTAACTCTCTTTGCCTCTCTCTGCAACTGGATTTTTAAATGGCTGATCACCAGATTGTGAGAATATCTTGTAGAGATTAATGGATTTGTCCTCACAGTTAGGTAGGCAGCATTGAGAGAGGAAGCCACGAACACGTGTGTGGTCATACAAGAAAGCTTAGCGTGAATTCCTCGTGTAAATCTTAGTGCAATGTTGTGTCCGTAGAGCCAGCTTCTGAAGACAGCCTATGTTGCAGGCAAAGGCCTTAGTGCTGCTGCATATAAACAATTTGCTATGCAACTGCGACAGAGCTGTTTCAGGACCACAGAGTTCTGCTTAGGCCACAGAACTCCCAGCTGCACTGCTCAGCTTGCTGCTATTTTAACTAAATTGTCTAAGCTTTCCTCTGAGGCCAGACTTACACATGTGAACCCAAGCAACTTAGCCTAAAAGCTGCAACACATGAAAGTGTCTTTCAAGTCCCTTGACTATTTTGTCTTGTTGGAAACATTAGTCTGCATCTTGCACCTTTTCCCAATAAGAAGATTGAAAGTTTTCAAAACAGCATTAAAACACTATGTCTACAGTGAAAAAGAACCTGCATGATAATATCTAGTTACTGTTTTTGAAAACAGTAACAACTGATTGTATTACATTTTGAAATCTCACTGTTAATCTTCACTAAGTTTTTAACATGTTGGGAATACTTATGACATATATAGTCCTTTTCTCAATAAAAGGAAGATGAAACTATTTACCTCGACAAACTGCTTTCCAAGTTAGGCATTTTGGGCGACAACGTCATTGTTTCAGGTTTTAATACACTTATGCTCACAGTACACTGGAGTCTATACAGTTAAATCTTACTTTGGACTTTTTCTATCTAAGAATTGCAGGTCTTCTCAGCTACAATCCTCGGAAACAGTTGATGGGGGATTTTGTTTTCTTCTTTTCTCAGAGACGTGAACTTGCCATGCTGTCCATCTGAATTTCATGTCTGAAGGTCACATCTGGATAGTGATATCCTGCACTTCGATTTGCCAGACTTTTTTACATATATGAGAAAAGGGCAGCTAAATCTTTAAAATTAATCACTATTGTTTCAGAAAGAAATACAATTGGGACAAAAATTAAAAGACAGTAAAAACTACATTTGGAGGCATGAAGACTGAATGTGGACTTTTGCACTTTAAATCTTACTCAGGCAGATAAGGGAAATGAGCATTTACATGACCTTATGTGTAATTTTGATTTCTTTTGAAACATTTTTGAAAGACTCTAAACCCAAGCTAGATTTATTTGTTTTACTGAGATTCCAGTAAAATTAGTTTTGTTGCATGAACCCTACTGCCTTATTTTAATCTACAGTTTCATTTTCAGCAATTCAGATTGCCACTTTGTGGGGATTAGATCATGACAACACAATGAAAGGCAAGATCAGGGGTTCATATAATTCTACACAGTTCCTTAATTTATTTAACAAACGTGGTTTGTCTATATGATTTGCCATTTGAGATTCACAAAAAAACCAACCAACCAACCAAAACAACATTGTAAAAGTATTTCTGCAGCTGAAATGCTGAAATATATTATACAGCTTTTTTTTAGTTTAGGAAACAGAAAGGACAAAATACAAAAAGCAGCTTGGGGAGGAATGTTCATTTTCAATTACTGCTGCTTCTATTTGGCAAACTCAAATTAAAAAGAAAGAAATTCCCAAAATTCTGATTTTGCTTGTTCCCTTTAACAAGCGGGATTCAAAAGCAGTGACATTAATAATAACAACAACAACCACATCAACAATAATAACAATAATAGTGATGAAGACTCTTCCCCAAACAAGTGTTGTTTTCTTTCTCACTACTTGCTTGCTGTCATCTGTCAGACCTTTCTGCAACCCATTGATGACATTTTGGTAGCTCCAGGAGCCAGACTATGTCAAACTGTTTTCTAGTTTTCTCCTTCATTTCTTTTGGCACTGACTTCTTCCTGGGTTTTTCTTCCAGTAACCTTTGCACTTCTTCAATTAAAGACTAAGTAGTCAATTGTTCCTACAGTTTGGCCAGTAAGCAAGCCACTAGCATCTGGCTTACTTAATACAAGGGGAATTTTTAAATGCTTGCTAATACAGTAGCCATTTCTGTAATATATTTCTGAATTATTTCCTGTTTCATTATTATAGTAATAAATTATCTAGTGACAAAATTCACTCACTCAGCTGTAATCCTACCTTGTTTACTATTATTAAGGCAAGAAACCTTTTTTTTAATCATATTATCAGGTTATTTAAGACTACTTTAATTTATTGTCTCTCATCTTCATTTTTTATCTGCTTACAATGACTAATTTACACTTACAAAGATAAATATCAGTTGCAGAAATTGATTTAAAATCATAGAATCGTAGAATCACCTGAGTTGGAAGGAACCCAACAGGATCTACTCCTATCACTATATAGGACACTCCCAACATTCATGCCATGTGAATGAGGGTGTTGTCCAAATGCTTCTTGAATGCTGGCAGGCTCAGTGCCATGACTGCTTCCCAGGGCAGCTGCTCCAGTGCTCCACCACCCACAGGGTGAAGAACCTCTTCCTAACATCGAGTCTAAACCTCCCCTGGCACATCTTCCTGCCATTACCTCTAGTCCTATCACAGGTCACAAGAGAGGAGATCAGCACCTGTTTCACCTCCCTCCTTTGTGAAAAGGCAGTAAACAGCTATGAGATCCCCTCTCAGTCTCCTCTTCTCCAGGCTGAACAGACCAAGTGACTTCAGCCACTCCTCATATGATTTCCCCTCTAGACCCTTCACCATCCTTGCGGCCTCCTCTGAACACTTTCCAGTAGCTTTGTGTCCTTTTTATCCTGTGGCACCCAAAAGTGCACACAGTACTCCAGATGGGGCCACACCAGAGCGGAGTAGAGTGGGACAATCACCTCCCTCAACTGGCTGGCAATGCTGTGCTTGATGTGCCCCAGGATATGATTGGCCCTCTTGGTTGCCAATTTGAAAGAAATCATACTTCAGTGCTCTTAACATTTCAATTGAAAGCTCTCCAGTAAGAACTACTGGCTCTTTCAGTGCCTCCTGTATTTCCCCTGAAGTCCCAGAAGCAAAACTGGTAGATTCCTCATTGCATCTCATCCCTTGCAGGTTTCTGCTAGGAAACACTTTATAATATTTGGGACTTTGTTAGATTGCCCACTGATGGTGTCTCTTTTATGAAGAGAGACACCAAAGTAGTGTCTATTGAACGACTCTCAAGGTCTTTCTAGGCACACAGAGGAGTTCAGGACTCCACAGAACACTTGGATTGCCTGAGACCTCTGCCTGTCTCCTCTGACTATAAAGAAAGCCTGTGGCTGTTCAGAGGGATTTGATATACTGAGCCAGCCAGTTGGAAACTTGAAACTCAGGGGTATGTCTGAATGTATGACTAAGGAGTGCCTCAGAGTTATTTCCATGCTGACCAGTTACTTCTTACTTTCCAGTTCCCATCACCAAAGGTCTTTTGGGCTGAATTGCCTAACACAGGATAAACAGGTCTTTTTTCATGAAGATGTTAGAATTCCTGGCCTGAGAGAAGAAGCCCGAGTCCTGGGCATATTTGATTCTTGATTTTTTTGATCCCAATTCCTGAAAAAGTACTGTAGGCATAAGCAGGCACAAGTTGATTTTTATACCCCCAGACCTGGAATTACTCTTTCCAGCTGAAGATGAGTCACTTTGCAGAATGTAACGCAAAATGTAAGAGGTCAGAGAGTCAGAATGAGGATATTGTCCCTGTTGGCTGGTGATGACATCACTCCTGGAGAATACTTGTGCAGGGGCAGATCCTAAACTGTGAGTACTGCTCCTAAGGTAATTTATTCCTTTTATCTGAGTACAGACAATAGACCACGTGGAGAGACCTACAGAAATTCCTAGGCCACAAGAGAAGAGCTGCTATACTTGCTTGCCTCCAGGGCTGTCTGATCCTGGCTGCTGGCTGATTCTATGCTTTGTTCAGGCTCTATATGCAGGAGTCTGCACAAAATAAAAGCAGAATTCAGGCAATCTAATGAGTGATCTCAGTGTAGACTGTAATTTTTAAAAGGATACTCAGGAAAGTCAATAGGCTTTGATTGACCAGAAACCTGTTAATGGAAAAGAGATCTATTTTCTAATCTATCTTTACCATTGGACAGAAGATACTGTAACACGGATCAGAGATGTCAGAAGCTGGGTGAAGCGTGTAATGAAGGTGCACTCCAACTGCATCCAGTGGTCATACCAGAAGCCACATCTGCACTGTTTTATTTTCTATATTCCTCAGACAACAGGCTGCATTCAAAACAGGAATGTTAAAATTGACTTAGACAAAAATCCTATTTTTCTTTCTGATTCTTCTCACCTCAATCTCACAAACCAAACCACCTTTCCTGCTTTTCAGTTGTTCTGTTGTTACTAGTACGGTAGATGCAGCCTGAGGTCATGTACGGTTCTCAGCTACCAGTGACCGTAAGTGACACAGCTGGGCTGAAAGGATGAGAGGAAGCACATGAAGCTTGCCATCTTGTCTATCTTTGCAGTAAAATGGACAGTCTGAATGAAATGGTGATATAGGAACTTTTACTAATGCAGCAAAATATGAGACCAATTTAAAGGCAAGAAGCAAAAATCCATGTTGGTGTATATATCAGGTTATTGACGTGGAGGCTGATAATGCTCTCGTGTTTTCTTTTTAAACTGATCACTATTCTCACTATAGAATGCTTGAGTCTATTTTGAGATCCAGGCTGTACTACACTGCAGTCCTAAAGAAAAGTAACCTGTAGTGCTGCATGAAGCTTACAAGTAGACATCACCTCTATGCTGTCTTTTAGTCTCTATAGACTTCCATAACCTTATCATGTTCCCATCAAACAGACCGCTAAGAAATTAAAAATCATACAATAGGGCCAAGTGCTGTAGTCTACACACTGCAAAAAAGCTACGATGATTTTCTAACAGTTGATTCAGACAGCTAATTTCAATTACATTGACATTCTTGCCAGGAATGTTTTAAACTATAATTGTACTTCTCCGTTTAAGTTACTTGCTGTTTTATGAAAGCTCACAAATTTGACTATCAGATAAGTATTGAAGTGCAAAACAAAAGGTGCACATAATACTGAGGAAAGTGCATCATTTCATAATACATGTTAATTAACATTTTCAAATTAGTAAATAACCCTTTTGCAGTTAGCATAGTCAAGGGTAAGTCTTTGTTTAAATATCCTAGGTGAACTTGAAAACTTTTGTTTCTCATACTTTATATAGAAAGCCTGAATTTTTCAGATTTTTTTATGGTATTGCGTTGTAATCAAATGTAGAGAGCATTCTATTTTGTACTCTGGTTTTATTCGCTTTCTTGAATGTGACGTGATATAGGAACAGCTTCTGTTGTCAAAGCCACGTCAGTCCCCTTCCTGCTGTTCTGCCTCAAGAAAGTTAATCACTGTTTAACAAATCCACTGAACTTAAAGAGCACTAAATAAAGACGTCATTCGGAATTTTTCATTAAGTTAGAAAAGTTTTGCACCATCAATTAAAGGACTACAAATCATAATGTAGAAAGTATACAGTAAGCCTTCAGAGACAAATCCTGTCAATAACAACCTCTTTCCTTAACCACAGAAGAGGACTGAACTGGGGGCACAAATACTATG
Source organism: Dromococcyx pavoninus (assembly GCA_033558185.1). Classification (NCBI taxonomy): domain Eukaryota; kingdom Metazoa; phylum Chordata; class Aves; order Cuculiformes; family Neomorphidae; genus Dromococcyx; species Dromococcyx pavoninus. The sequence continues at coordinate 751,605 of JAUMJL010000394.1, read as the reverse complement.
CCCTTTAAACGGGGACTACAATTTAATACTTATTTTTTCAAATGACCCATTTTAAGCAAGCATTTTTTTCATTATAGCACAGGACAGTGTTACACAAACTGTGACACAGAGAGCTAGTTTTACATAGAATACAAACAAATACAGCCTCCATTTAAAAATATCAAATGCCCACAAACTGTGTGCAAGGAAAGAAACTGCTAGTTCACTCCTAAAGGTGACTGACTCTGTAAGGATCAGTCTCCTGTCTCACTGATTCCCTGCCTGTTCGCTGCATATATTGTTTACTGTGGGCAGGAGATGTATGAATGAATTTAAGCCTGAAAGTAATTTGTGCCCTGTATCTTTTCACAAAGAATATGATTTTGTTTTTATTGTGGATAAGAAGGCTGTAAATGTAAACACTCCTTTAATCTACCATGACTTAGAAAAGGCCTTTAATGATTACCTGAAAAGAGTAGCTGATGTAAATATTGCTGGTTTACAAATCTGTTTTACTTATGCAAACTATTACTGATCATTTTAAAAAACAACATATAGGCCTTTTAAAGTAGTGATGAGGGTTTGGTTCAACTCCACTGAAGTTGATGATGGTCAATCCTTTATTCAGAACGTTTGTTGGAAAATTGTAAGCTCAATTCTGCAAATAGAATAGCTGAAACTAATTAAAATAAAGGACATCTGCATTGCTAATTTGTTACTGAAGTACATGGGCCAGCTGAAGGGATTCCACTGGAAGTTAAATCTATATTTGCTCTGGATTGCACAATATAGATTTGGTTTTATATGACATCTAAATTCATGGAATCATAAAATAGTTTAGATTGGAAGGGACATAAAGGTCATTCACTTCCAGCCGCCTTCCACTAGATCAGGTTGCTCAAAGCCTCATCCATCCTGGCCTTGAACAGGAAGGAGCATCCATAACTTCTCTGGGTAACCTGTTCCACCCTCACAGTAAAGAATTTTTTCCTAATATGCAGCCATTTAAAATCATTACCCCTTGCCCTAGCACTGCATTCCCTAGTAAAGAGTCCTTCCCCATCTTTCCTCTAGGCCACCCTTAGGTATTGGAAGGACCCTATAAGTTCTTCCTGGAGCCTTCCCTTTCCGAGGCTAAGCAAGTCTAACTCTCTCCACTTGTCCTCAGGTGACGGGCTCCAGTCTCTTCATCATCTTCTTCACCCTCCTCTAGACCAGCTCAGCAGGTTCATTTTTTTCATATGCAAAGGACCACAGAACTGAATGCAGTACTCCACGTAGGGTCTCAGCAGAGCAGAGGGGGAGAATCACTTTTCTCGACCTGCTGTCTGTGCTTCTTTTAATGCAGCCCAGGATATGATTACCTTTCTGGGCTGCTCCTACTACATATTGCTGACTCGTATTCACTTTTTCATCCACCAATACTGCCAAGACCTTCTCTGCGGGGCTGCTCTCAATCCACTCTTCGTCCAGCCTGTGTCCATGTTTGTGATTACCCTGATCCAGGTCCAAGTCCTTGCACTTTGCTTTGTTGAACTTTATGAAGTTTGTACAGGCCCACCTCTTTAGCCTATCAGGGTTCCTTTGGCTGGCTTTCCTCTAGACTATCAACCACACCACTTAACTTGGTGCCGTCCACAAGGTTGCTGAAGGTGCACTCGATCCCACTGTCCACGTCCCTGACAAAGAGGTTAAATAATACTAGTCCCAAAACAGACCCACACCCTAGAATGTTAATTGTCCTTGCATGATTGCTCAGTGTTTGCCATAACCCAACAAGCTGAACAGCTCATTTTCATCTTTGTGAGATTGTCAGAGAAAGCATTAAGCAGACTGGTAAACTCTCCCTCTGAAGTCTCTTGTACTCTTAATTTAAATTGTGACAGTGTACTCAAGCCCATTGTCCACGTCCCCAACAAAAAGGTTAAATATTACTGGTGCCAGTACAGACCCTAGCACCCTAAACAGCTGAAATGTTGAGTTTCTGAGGTTTAGGATTTGACTCTACTTTTTACCCATCCTATATCCCTGAAGACTAAGAATTTCCTGAGGGCATGATCCCTGCAGCCCAGGCTGCCTCCAATCTTGATCCCTCTGATAAATTCTTCTGCATTAGTGAGCAACAGGTTCAGCAATGCCTCTACTCTGGCTGGGCTTCCTATCACCTGTGCTGGGCAGTTGTCCTCAGTGCACTCCAGTCGTTTTCAGTACTGCTTTGAATTCACTGTGCCACTTTACCAGCAGATGTCCAGGTGGCTGAAGTCTCCTACTGGGATCAGGGACTGAGAGCATGATGTTTCCTGTAGTTGAAGAAGAAACTCTTTGTCAATTACTTCTTCTTGATCAGGAAGCCTTTAGTAGAAATCAACCACAAAGTTTCCTTTGTTGGCTTAGTTTCTAATTTTCACCCATAAGCTCTCAACCTGTGCACTGCAGTTCTTCAAAGATGACTCCGTGCAATCAATCCCATTTTCTACACAGAGGGCAACTGCCTCACCTCTCCCTCCTTGCTTGTCCCTTCTGCATACTTTATAGACATCAGTCATAGCATTCCAATCATGTGATTCATCCCACCAAGTTTCTACAACAGGAATCAAGTTGCAGTTTTCCATCTGGGCAGCAGCTGTTGGCCTCTCCTCTGTTTCCTACATTGTGTGTACTGGTGTAGAGGCTCAACAGCCAAATTCCCTTTCTTAGAGACGCTCACACTAAATTCCTTGTTTTCCAGTTCACAGGGGTTTCCCTATTGCTTCCTAATGCCTTAGCAGTGCCGGCTCTTCTCTAGTACTTGGAACTTCATCCCTTTCCCCTGATAAATCTAGTTTAAAGTTCTAAGTCCAGCCAGCTTCTGGTCCAGGACACTATTGCTTACACTTGGTTAGTTGAGCCCAACCAGCTGTCAACAGGTCCAGTTTCCCAAAGGTATGCCCAAGACTGCAGAAGCCAAGACACTGAGTATGGCACCAGCTATGCAGGTAGTAACTCACCTCTTCGACTTTTCTTCTTCTTCTCAAACTCCCTTCTCTGACTCAGGGAATGGAGAGGAACACCAACTGTACTGCCAATCCCTTTAACATTGTTCCAAGACATATAAAGACTCTTGATTTTTCTGAGTTGCTTTGTTGCAGCACCATGTGATTCTGCTTGGAAAAGTAGCAATAGGTGAAAATTTTCAGGCTTTAACAGGCTCAGAAGCCTCTCCGTGATGGATGTGAGCCCCTTGCAGGCAGCAATCTTCTTTAGAGATACTGTCTGGGTGACAAGTGGGCACTTTGGTGACTCTCAGCAAGAAGTCTCCAATTACCAACACCCCACGTATATTTCTGGTGGCACCAGTTTTAATGAAGTTCTGCGTGGTCAGACCAACTTTGCACAGTTAGCCTTTTCTGGGTCTGGCCCGTTACTCACTTTCTCTTCATTTTGCAGACCCAGGGCATCGTACCTGGTATGTAGGGGCACTGCAGGGAGAACGGGACGATTCCTCCTCTTGCCCCATGTAGAGATAAGAGTCCAGTCTTTGTCTCATGAGCTGGATGATTCTGTCACCTCAGGGTTAGAAGCAAGCTTACCTTCCATTTGCAAAGTCTGGCAGGGCTGTCGCTCAGCTTGTGACAGCACACAATATTATGCACCAGTCTCTCATTCAGACTCCCAGACTCTGTGCTGCCTGTTAAGCTCTCTTATAATATGGCCACTTGCTAGAAAAGTTCCTCCAACGGGGCACACCTGCATCCATGACATCCATCTCTGCCTTCGGACCCTAGCAGACTTCTAGGTTCTAGAGTTCCATGCAACCTGGGGTCTGGGCAGTTCTTGGGGGGGGTCAGTCTGTGTGCAGGTGTCCACACAGGAAGGTTTCTTCTTATCACTTCCACCTGGGTTTCAATCACAGCTTTGTAGTTGCAGCAGGTGGAAACCATTTTGTTTCAATAGGAGGCTACTTCTGTCTGGCACCCAGAAGAAGCACATTTTCCAAAGAATGCCCTCCCTGTGTGCCCTTCTGCACAAACTGCTGTGCAAATTGAACTGCACAACAAGAAAAAAATACTGGTCTATAGAACATCTCCTCAAATATTCAGAAGTATAATTTCTTTTCTCAAAATGAAGCTTGACACCGACATTCATAGTAGAATGTATCACATAAATGTGAACTGGGGTTTGATCTAAAAGGACAACAGAATGGAGTACTTTCTAGGTTCAGATATATCTCAGATTTTACCTACAATTGCAATATTGCAATATTGCAATATTGCATCAAAATAAAACTTTTTAAGAATGGACTGTATACCAGTCATTTAATTTTTAATCTTCCTTCCATTTCAACCATCTGTTTCTGCTGCCCTTTCAGTATGTAGAGTCCTGAGATCAGTATCCTATGTTTACTGGAAAACTGAAGAAGGCTGCAGACCACAAATAAAATCCAACATTATATAGCAACATCTTAATGAAAAATGCAAAACCTTTTTGAAATTCTATCCCATAAGAAGGAATACTGATCTTTTAATTGCATTCTTATTCTATGTATTAATACCGAGTTTAAAATGATTAATACGAATAGTGGATTACAGACCACTGTTAATTGTTTTAAATTGTAATAAAATATATTTTTTCTGACAAAAAATATATTTTCCTTTTCCTTAGCATTTTTCTCTGTCTCTTCAAATTTTCTATTGAGTTCTGAAAGGATGTAACGCAATAGCGTTACATAGATGATAATTAAATGAATAGCCATGCAAGAAACCAGGATAAATAAGTAAACTCTGAATTCTATAATGGGTTTTGTGTCAAGTACTCATTTTAATAAAAATCAGAATATTAAGCCTGGGATATGAGTTTGTAAGAGGCCTTTTGTATTTAAAGGCAGGAATTGAGTTGGATAGAAATAACAAAATGATACTTAGTTATCTGATTGATAGTGACAAATAGCACTTACATGTATATGCGTGACAGGTATCTTTCAAAAACCACATTTTTGGAACTCCATTGATGTGAACTGCTTCGTATAGGTATATAACTGTCCACATAGTTTTCTTTCAGTTTATCGGTTGCTTTGTCTTGTTCTACTACCCTTTGCATAGCGTAAACTCCACATCAAAAAATGTGTTATTTCTGAAGAAAACACTTGTAATGATTATTGCTGTCTTCACATAGTTCACATAAAGAGGAAATTTCAAAAGCATTCTCAGAAGTTACAAGGAAACATTTAATTTAGTAGGAATTCTGGTCCTAAATGCAAGTATTGGATACATTGCCCTAGGAAGTAAATTGAGTTGAATGGGCATGTGTGCACCATTGACTTTTGCATATGAATCACTTGTAATGCTTGAATTCAGTGACTGGTGATGTATACTCTTAACCTGCCACAAACCTACAGATACACATCTGCTAATTTCTCAAATAACAGATGGCATTTACAACAGACTGAAAGATGTGAAAATGCTACAAATCACACTCATACTTGAATATATAAGTGGTATTTACCCTAAAATTAAAAATAATTGTCTGAGGTGGGTTACATTAGGTCAAACTGTCCATAGCTGTATGGGTATAAGCAAAAGTAAAAAGAACAGAGTATTTATATATCATTGAATATATTCCACAAAGATCAAAGTGTATTTGGTTATAAACATCCCCTTTTAAAACCAGGGTGTCAAGTTTCTCCAGTGCTTCAGGAAAGCACCCTTTACTCACTAAAGTTGACTGAAGATTTCAGAACATTCTACCTCATCTCTGCCAAAGGTTTGGCAGTGCCATTTATCATAGGAATACTTCTCTGTAATATGATAAAAATATATTCAATGAGTGAATTAAGTAAGAGTGGGAAGTTCTCATTACAAATGTAATCATACTGACTAAATCTAGAGGAGTGATACTACATTCCAGTTACATATTGTATAGGGCATGTTTCGTGTATCTGCCTAAATCTGGGTTATGAAATTTAAGGTCTTTCACATTTTAAAATGTGACACTTATATTGTATTCTGAGTTTTCATTTGTTAAAAAATTGAAGTCTCTACTTTTAAGCCTGTTTTCATAGACATTTTAGGATCCACTCAATCCCATATACCCATTTCCAAGCTAGCAGCAAATACCCCAGTATTGCATGAATTAACCTCTGTGAGGCAAGCATTTTTGCTTCTTTTCTCCACTCATGTTCTCTTGCATACTTTATCCCTTGCTGTGCTCTCCTAGAATTCCAGACATGGGAAAGGATAAAAGGTATTTGGATGTTTGAGGACATCTCCAAGCAGTGATACACTCTACAGTACACTCTGGCCTTGGAAGAGTCAGCAGGGTACATAATGCTTTGCCTTCTGAACTTTTGAACAGTTCAAAGCATATCAAGACTTTTTACTTTTTATTGAACAAAAATTTATTCTATTTTAATTCTATCCTGCTATTCAATAAATTTTTTCAGTTACAAAACTGATATCAGAGACACACTTACATAGAGATGTATACACTCAAACTAATCTGTTATTCCCAATGCCATAAGATGTGATCTACTGATTTTCATCTATAACCTTTGTTTTTTCTTGTTACAGTCAGTTGCTTACCTTTTGAAGGAATTCAGCCTGTATGAATATAGATGTTTAGCCTAGCATATCTGTATTTTTTCAAGTGTAATATACTGAAAGATAGGAGCCTAGTCATAATGATTCCATTAATTAATATTTAATTATTAAATAATGATTGATTATACTTTCAATGTAATAAAATAAAACCTCTTGCAAGAGATGGATAAATCCCAGTATACAACCATAAGCTTTACTGGGAAACCTGAAGCTAATTAAAACAAATAAGAAAACGTGTTGAACAAAGCCCATGAAAGACTTTCAAGAAATTCTATTTAATTAGCAAGATATTGATTTCTGCTGGATTTACAGTGCAGAGACATGCATGTGAAGAGTGTAACTCAAGTCCAAGAAGAAGCAATGAAAGCATGGAGCAGCAAATTAGTTCAGTTAGATTTATAACCTCATAATCTTTGCAATTAGTTTCTTTCTTTCTCACTGTGGTTTTTGCATACATGACAAAATCTGAAAGAGTCTTCCTGGCACTAAGCCACGATTCCTGCCTTTCAATAATGAATAATTCCATGTGTTTGGATTATTTTTTGATGCAACACTGAAAAGTGTAAATAACTAAGAAGTGTGATTCTGCAATTATTATTTATTTTATGTTTAAATTACTTTTTTGTTACATACACAAGTCTTTACTTGCAGGTCCTTTTGCACTGCATTTGTAATACAATCACTTTTGTGATCTACTTTTAAATCCACTTTTAGGATTTAGGTATTATATCTAATATATGCATAAGTATGAATTAGACCCTGTGTCTGTGATTTCATGTTAACTAAGACTTGCCAATTAATCAGTAGTTGTGATAGTATTTGGAGGCTCAGAGACTCCTTCTTTTGGACAAACTTACCTCCTTCTGTACACAGAATCTTTGCACATAAAACAGGCTGCCAGGCTCAGTTTGCAAATTGTCATTAGTGGACAGAGAAATCTTAAGATCTCCTATCTGTTTTAAATGTGACACATATCAAGAAATATCATATATGGTTCCTTCCTAATTAAAATTGTTCTGATTTAGAAATGCAGATATTACAACTGTAATAATGAAAAGATATCTAATGCTTGCTCATTTTTTATCAGTCAAAAATTAAAACTTGCAAGCTCAATTCTTGAGTCACAGCTAGTTTCATTCATTTTTAAAATGAAACATTATTTTTAATTGACTGGTTGTTATTAAAAAAATTGCTATCAACTTGAAATGGAACATATCACTGCCTGGAAATGTGACTCATAGTGAGAGGAACCCCTCTTCTGGTTAAAGCATAAAACGCCACACATAGAATCATTGCATAGCAAACAGAGTTACTCCAGGCTGGTCTCAACCATGAGAGAGATGGCGCTTTCAGGGAGCAACTGATCTACCTTTAAAGATGGCATCTAACATACATCAGTTTACATGTCTGCTTATTGATACTGACTGTAAGGGGACTCTAAAGAGCCTCAACAAAATAGATATCTACATTGTAGATGACTGAAGTGATGAAGAAAAATGCCATCTAAATCTGTTTTACATGAAGAGCTCCCACCTCCTACTGCCTAATTTGTCTGCAAAAGGAAAACTTAGCATACTTGGCAGATATGGAAGAACACTTTTGCTATTGCTACTTATTGCCCTCTTTCAACACAACTTCCAAAAGGGATTCATGTGGATATATTGAATAGAAAGATCACATTTTTATCATCAAATTCTATGTATTCACACTGAAAAATCACTGCAAATCTTACAGCCACAGTGGTTGCTTCTAAGAATTTGACCATTTGATTCCTGTCTTGCTTCAAGTCTCAAATTGCAGTTTCTTGCTTTTTTGCTATTGCATCTTTTCCTACATTTATTTGTAGATGGGAGAACGTTGCTCTTGTGGTTATAGTTACCTGGCTTTACCAAATCCCTTTTTGTCTTTCCCTTGTATCTTCTGCAGTAGTTTCCATTTGCTATGCTTGTACTTTCTGTGATCTTGCCATTCCTCAGTTAGAGTCTTCCCAAAGACACTTTCTCAAAGACATTTTCCCATAGTCACTTCTCCCAGCTTAGCAAAATAAAACTCTCCTTCTTAAGTGTATGTTTTTGGTTTAGCACTGACGTAGTCTAGTGACGCTGTCTTCCAGTCACTGAGTTAGTTACACCAGTGATCAGTTCTCTCTGAGATTGCTAGCTGAGTGATCTGGATTATACAACACAGCTCTACTTGTCTGCTGAATTATTCTGGATACACCTTGACAAATCTGAGAACAGCACGACCAGGTGGATTTCTCAACAGAACGGATCTGCACAAGCTAAATATCAGACATTCCCCAGAAAAATTCAGAAAGCATAGAAGCACCTGAAAGGGTTTTCAGTCATTCCAGGAAGAGCAGGAAATTGTTTGTAATGTATATTCCTTCTTGGCATAGTGTTTTAGTACAACATGTTTTACTTGGATTTTATATGCCCCAAGAAAGCACCTGTGCATGCTTCTGTGCTTATGGCATGAAATTTGTTGCTATGGAGATACCAAAACCAGTCTGACTAAGAATGGGCAAACCCATTCAGGGAAAATAGTATCAAGCCTCAATTTCCATTCAACAGTCAAAATGAATTGTAGCCATTTTCACACTTTGTAGTGGCTTAATATCTTTCCTCTATCTTTAAAGTCTTTTAGCCCCTTCTACCTAGCGTACACAGGCCTTAGCTCACACAGCTGAAAGAGTAATTTAGGCACAGCAATTCCAGCAGCATCTCTTAGAAATCAGATTAATTTAAATTAGATTAAATTATCTTTATTTTTCTTTGTCTTCTCTTCCTTCCTTTTAATTCCTGGGCACAGAAATTCTAGGTTAATTGCAGCATTGACTGCACCACCTTCCTTCTAACATTAAAACTTCAGATGATTTATTGCTTCTGATATGTATAGTGCACTCTGAGGATTAACTGAATGGAAACCTTCAGATCGAGGGGAATTTTAAAAGTAAAATAGCATCTTCCAGCTGAGTGTGTCTTGTATCCTGCTGTTTGCGCAGCTTCTCCAGCTAGAGAAAAGAAGCTGACCTCAGGCAAACAACTGTGAGAGAGCAAATAAGGTAATCTTGCTGTGTGTTCACATGTATGCATATCTTCTCCTCTGGATATCACATTTTCTTTTTCTGTCAGGGTTTTTACTGTTGCTATAGACTTTCTCAAGTGGAACCAAAGAAAGAGTCCTAATTTCCAGTATCTCTATCTCCAGCTAAGATAACAGACTTCTGGATGACTGCGTTGCATGAGATAAAATTTACAACTAAAAATAACTGAAATGTCTCACGGAGGATAATTTGAAATCAATGCCTAAAATTACCTCTTAAAGGAATATATTAAAAAAGAATTGTAATTCATTTAAGCATTTACCTGTCTTCCCTTCCTATTCATTTAATTATCATGAATTTAGGTATGATTGCAGAACTTTCTTAACATTTCTGTTTATTGAATAGATTTAAAGATTTAACTCTCCATTTCCTGATGAGCGTGACACACGAATGCTCAGATTACACGATGAGTTCCTAGGAAAATAAAATTATATAGAACTGCCAAGATTTTGTCTCTTTGAGGTAAACATGGATGTCGTGTGAGGCTAGATGAAAAATACTAACAATGTTGAAAAATTTCAGAGCCTAAAGACAGAAGCTATTGAACATGACAAAGCCACACTTATCCTCCAAAGACCTGAAGTACCATTTCTTCCATTAAGTTACAAATCTATTACACAGTTAAAAACACAAAAGCTATTTTAGAAATTCTGGAAATATTAACCTTTTAGTTTAAGTGATAAATCGTCTGTTAGTAAGTGTAGGTATACTTTCATCAACAGGCAAACCAAATGCTCATCCATTCTGCCAACATACAGCAGAGAATGTAACTACCTGGAAAACTACACAGTGTAAGGACACATGAATTAACATGATGTAAAAAATATCAGGTAAAATAAAATGTGTTCCCAGAAACATGTCCAAGGCCAACTTGCCATAATAATAATCAAAAGTGCCGCAGGGTAAAATTTTAAATTGTTCACGTAACATAATATTTCTTTAGAAATAATAGTGTCTTATACAAATGAATCGTTTTTCTCTCACACACCCACAAACATAATTAATAGAAAAAGATTTTACCATCCTTAACCAGAAAAATCAGTTTTTAAGAGTTCTCCTCATTTCCTAAGGGATTCTAGTGTGACGAATTTGTCTCGCTATAGCTACAGACCTCCATGTTCCAAAAGAAAGATGGATGCATTCCTCATACCAGTTCTTTCTACTACATGTCATTGCAAAACATTACTAATGAAGGTGATCTTGACATGGTCACACACTGGTGTATAAGGGAAAAGAAAAAAATTGGTGAAAGAACTTGAATTAAGGTGAGGATAATGCGATAGAACTCAGAAAGTTAACATGATACCACATGACTCAAATCCTCTTTAATGAAACAATTACAAGGACATGAAACAATATAAGGTTATTATTATAAAATGCAGTTTTCAGTGAGATTTTTTTATAAATTAATATTAAATTTAGAAACCCATGATGGTTTTACTGGGGATTGTTAGCCATACTAATTCTTCTTACCTGTTATAGTTGCTTTGTTAATAGATGGTTGGTTACACATTGGTGATCGTCTGCTTAAGAGAAAAGAAAAAAAAAGCTATAAACCTGACAAACTCACAGATCGCTGTACCCCTGAATATAATAGAAAATACACTTCCTTGGGAAATTATCTGGGACTGGAATACCCTAGCATTACAACTGGTGCTGAAATCTCTGTGCAGATTGGAAAGAATTTTAAGAATTTACAAGTTCATTAAAAGCCTGGTTAATCATACCTACAGCTTATACCTAGCTTGAAGTTTGATTTATATATATATATAGTTATCATTATTCTAACATGGCTTGCACCTCCTGCTTTACCCACTGAAATAAGGTAGAAGTTGCTGGACTGACACAGCTATGGAGGTATGCGTGGATGACTACAAGCAGGACCCATATAGGGTCTGCATATTCCAACCAAGGGGACTGGAAACAGCTTTTAGTGGCACTACATATGCAATGGTAGGCAGCTGTGTTTAGAATGCTAATTACTTCTAAATTCTAGAGACCACATTTTGAGTGAGGGAAATGACTCTAGTACAAAATTTGCCAGTGTGACTAACAATATTAACTGTGAAGCTGTAACATGATTGCAGAAAGATCATATTTATAGTGTCTCATTTATAATAATGAACTACTGTGGATATGTGGGATGTCATTACCTTGGATGCAGTAGGCAGAGTTCTAGGGTCAGATCATGAAAGCTCACAATGAGTGGCAGTTGTCTGCTCCCTTTGGTTCACTTGCAAGGCTCAGCCTCTGGCTAAATGATCATCTTTGAATGATCTTTGACAACTAATTTATCGAAAATCATATAAACTGCAGAAAAATACTTCAGGTGCAGTGGGGCTGTTGTCTCAGCTATCAGCTACAGCATCCTTAAGGGATTAATAATCTCATTACTCGTTCATGTGTTTTATGCAGAATTGTTATTCTTAGTTTATATTTAAAAAATATGACTGCAAAAAGCTCAGTGGCCGAAAATTGACACTCACTTGCTGGGTGCCCGATCTTGTAAATTAGTTAATGCAGCAAAGTTATTCCGTACAGTACGCAGGCTGGCCAGCACCTGGAACAGACAAAATGGTTTCAGTCTAAATTTCTGCACAGGTGAGATCGTTATCTTTCCTCCACTATGCTGAAAGAAAAAGGAAAGAACATTACAAAACAACTTGGAAACGTTTCCAGGGTTGGTTTGTCTGAAGCCTTTGACCAGTACTTAACAATAATATGTCTGTACGACAAGGACAATAGTTTATTTCTTTTTTTTTTTCCTTATGAACAACTCATTATTTGTTTAATGAGAGATTTATTCAAAGAGGAGGAAAATATTTCACAGAATACTACTTAGTTTTTTCAAATGACCATAAAACCATTTGTGTTTGGAAGCTAATAACCCATTCAAGCTTAATACTTCATCCATAAGAAAGAACTACAGAATTTTCCATTTGCAGTTCAGCCCCTCTGAACTTCAAAGGACAAATAGAATGAAATTGTCTAAGTTGCAGCAAAAGTAAAAGTGACTCCTTTGACGCAGCTGATTTAGAGACTTGAATAAGAGGAAGGCATCACCTGAGCAGATGGGAAATGTCTGCTGGCTTTAACAAGCTTTGCACCTTGGGAAAGACAACATAAATGAACTACTCCATTTAAGGACTTCATGTCATGCAAGACAACAGCTATTGGGGGCAGCAGAGGCATGTCTTCTTGTTATAAATGGCATAGGCACTCTCTTCTGAAGGCAGCTGGATAAATACTACAAATTTTGTGTCATGTAAGGATAATAAGATGCACCTCTCCAACTAGGGAGAGGCAGTTCAGCTGATGTCAGCAAGGAACCACAAGTTATTTGGAACCAAACTGGGAATGGGAGGAGGCAGTGACACTTAACACTGGTGTGTCTTTGCACGAGTTGCCCATTGTTGACTCTCAGCCCAGACTGGGCTAGTTCCCCGAATGTGTCCTAAGAATAACAAAGACAGAAATGGGAATGTGGGTTCCAGAGGTCTGAGTTGAGGAGAATACAACTCTCTTTTCATAGCCCCTTAAATTTATACAAGGGGTAGGAAGGGGAAGGAGGCTGAACGGAAAATAAGAATTTAGTGAAAGCTTGTAACAGATAGAAGATATTCATAAGACAATAATGACTGGTAAGCAATTCCCAAATGAGATAATAAAATAAGAAATGAATTAAGATAATAAAAATACATTTGTTGTCTAATTAGACAATACTAATTTCATTATGTTTTCCTTTCCAATGGTCAGAGGGCAAATTCACATATTTTACATTTGACATGGAATAAAAATAATTACAGATGCCATCAATTCTGCAAGCCCACAGCACAGTGACACTAACAAATGTTGTATTTAGAAGTTGGACATACACAGACGGAAATCAGGCATGAACTGAACCAAAGGGGAAAGAAGATCATAGGGTTCAAAATGAAGTGCAAAAGCTCAAAAATGAATATATAAAATACAAAGAAATACTGCTGATTTGTGAAAATACTGTAAAAGAAAAATATGAGTTGAAGGTGGAAGGAGAAAGAAAGCATAAAAGGAAAGAAGTTGCGCCTATTAAGGTAAGACACACATTTTAGTGACTGCAGTGCATTTTCAGTTGTCTTTGGTCAATCTGATGAGCCGTGCTGGACCCACACTTGGATCTCTGAAGAGCTACATGGTAATCTTTCTACCACGCCCATCACTAATACACATTGACCAGATTTTACCACTGCTTGACATATTATGAAACTCTTTCAGAAAGCAGAGACTTGACTGTTTGCTCTGTATGTCCTTCTATCTGTCCTTCCAGCAGCTAACTGTTTTGTAGGCCCAAGGGCAGCATACATGACAGATTCTGCAACTGCAAAGTGTCCCCATATATATAGCAAAAACTTTGGCCATTGGCTATAGTGGAGCTAACCAACTTGATTTATTGTATAAAAGTATTAATAAGTCTGTATTATAGAATAAGTACATAAAATAATATTTCAAATTTTCATTATGATTTGTTTTAAGTGACAGTTTCTCTGTCCACAGAAGTTTCACTTGTGCTTAATGTGTCTGGAGTCAGATTTGTGAGCAAAAAGCAACCAGTCACCTGCACACCTCTTTAGGCTTAATCCTTAAATAAATAAATAATATTATTCTCAAAATCAATTTCTATACCAAAAACTGCCAATGAATTAAAAAAAAATCAAACTTTTTTGATGAAGAAAAGCCTACAGAATTGATCTTTGAATTGAAAAGTGAAGTTCTATGAATAAATTACAGCACTGGCTGTATACAAAATATAGGGAAGTGCAACTAATAATATTGTTGTGATAGATCTTTTAATCTTAGTTTACAAAATTCCACTCTGCTAAAAATAGTAAATTATGTTGTCCTGTGGCCAGATTCCATGCGGTGGACACAGTATGCCGCCCTGCCTCCAGTTAACAAACCTGGCCATGCTACCATGGTGATATGCTGAAAACTTAACTGAAATACTAAAATTGGAACCATTACTACCAGGTGGCTCATGATCAGATGAAACAAGCCTCCAGATCAATTGAGGAAAATACAGATGGTTTGAAATAATTGCACTATGTGTTCCACATGCCATGATCCACTGTCACTAGGAAGTCCCTGAACAGATTGAAAAGGTGCTTTGCTGTTTGTAACAGAAAAATACTTATACATAATGAAATATTGCTCTATGACGTTAAAAGGATGGTCTGTACGATGTGTAGACACTGTACTGCCAAGTGACAATCTGATTTCTGAAGCCCTGAATGAAGTTCTAATACTTGCTAATGTTAGTGGAGCAGGCCCTGTGCTATGCTGCGGATGCAGCCTGTGAGCAGACTCCACTGGGAGATGAGATTTTGCATATTCAAATAATTTTTAGATAAGGGCTATGCTTTTCCTAAGAGTCTAATCTGATGTCACTTCCCGTTGTATTAGGCATGGTCTCTCAACTGCATCTCAATTCCCTGTGTCAGGGAAAACGACATGATAACTTACCGTTATGAGTGCTCTTTCTCCTGTTCAACACAAATCAAAACAGGTTAATTTAAATCACCGCTAACAGGGATTTGCACTGAAATACTAAAAGCTCTGAAATGATCAATTACAGGAACTTGGTGCATTAGCAATAATACTGAGCTGCTCTGGATCTAATTGATGAAGGACACACATCAATGCCAAAAAGAATACAAAACTGCACTTCAAACAAATAGCCTATTTTGTCCCAGGAAAAAAGTATCCATAAATGGAGTTTAATAATTACTGGTTTTCAAGGCATATTATAGCCTGTCTTATCTGTTTGGCATAATTTGTAATAGAGTTCGGCTAACAATGAACATGAACTCAATGATAGTAAGTATTATTGGATTAATTTACCACCATGAAATCTGTATTTTTTCTTTGCTCAGGAGTTAGGATTATTGTGTTTCCTGAGGGGCTAAAACCAGAGGAGTTTTACCCTTTTTTTTTTCTTCTTGTTGTTCCTGTAATTTCTTCTCTTCCGTTATTGTTGAAGTATATTTACCACAGTATGTTTCAGAGATTTAAAAGTGTTCTTAGAAAAGGCCCTGACTTAATCTTTTCTCTGCTAATAAGACAAAGGTGTTCTTTGTAAGAAGGATTTGATCAGCCAGTGTCTTATAAACACTGTATCTGTTTACAATATAATTGAGTATATAGTAAATTATTAAATGAATATTGTTTTAACAGTTGATGACTAGACCAAAGCCACCTGCATGTTCAGACTGAAGTTGGACACCACCTTGTCACTCAAGACTGTTGTGTGACTTCACCTTTTTCCTTCCATTCACCTATAATCAAGTCTGAGCTCCAGAATTATTTTTTCTACCTGTAGTTACACTGAATTAACTTTTTTTCCTGTCTATACAGGGTAAAACCTATCAACATGAATTCAGCGAATATCAATATTAACTTCTCATACATAACAGGACAGCTCTTTAGCTAAAACTTGTGGCATTCCAATCTAAATTCTATAGAATTTTCAACTGATATTTTATTAAACAGAATGAACCTGAATGGAAAAAATCAAACAAATAGAAATAGTTTTGTAAAGAAACATAAGTATCCTGGGTAAAACTTATCTTGCATCTAAAAATTACCTTGTATTGAATGCATAAAAGATGTTTAAAAAGGAGAAATTGTAATTATAAAAAGAAGGAGAATACCACAGAGCACAGATTTGTCTTCATTATGACAGGTATGGTATTTGAAAAGAGATCAACAAAAGGTGTTAATTGTGTTGTTGCATTTCAACTTTTCAGATAATCAAAAAGCATTAAAAAAGAAAGGCCTCGATAAGAGACTGGGAGGTTTGTGACTTTCTGTTTAGACAAGTGGTTTCCCTGTTGCAAGCAAACACACCTTATGTAATATTAATAACAGAAAACAATTGGTTTGGCCATTTGACCTTTAAATTGCAAGATCATGTGAGAAACATGGCAAAATCATTCCTACCTGAGCAAATGGTGTCACAATCAAGTCATCTCCATGTCTGAAAAAATGAGCAGAGATATGTTAGGCATTACTGAAAACTTATCTGACTTCTTTAACAGAAACAAAATCAGGTTTTAGCATGCACTGTAGATAACTCCTCCTGTTGTATTCTCCAGCAGTTACTTGCTAACACTGCTTTACTTATCCTTTGAAAAGTAAATATCAACTTAATTATTGTCCAGTTGCCTGGCATGTCTATGAGAGGCCTGATGAACCAGCTGGTTTCTGAACTGCAGGCTGGGCAGGGGACTGACCAAATTGCAGAGAATTCATCCCAAAGAATGGAGGTGAAAATACCTCCAAAAGTGACCACATTGAGAGTTACCAGCAGGTCCGTGAACACTGGAACTGCAGATGGCTGGGCAGCGCAGACCAATGAAAACCTAGTAAAACTTTCAAATTGACTCACACCTCTGCTGTTGCTGTGGCAACCTCACCCACACCACGGGGTGACATATGGACACGGTGCTGGGATGACGCAGTGTATGGGAGAAGAGAGGAAGGAAAGAGGGTTTCCTTTGCCTCAGCACCAAAAGCTGCCACTTCACATGGTTTCCAAAAAAAAATAGATTTGTAAATACAAACAGGCTGAAGGGCTGTTGGTCTTAAGAGCAGCATCTGTAGCACTGAGGATACAGAGTCAGGCCTCTCCAGGGGATAACAGGAACAGGGACATCTTGGAGTTTTCAGTTATTATATCTAGTATATGGCAGCAACCAAGATGAAAAGAAATTTTCCAAAGACAAAAGTCCAATATGACTCCATTTTAATTCTGTGGTTTTCTACAGTGAATTTATTGTGATGAGTGTACAAGTTGCAGCTTCCAGCAGAAATCACCATTGCTTTGGTGTTATTTTGATGTTATTTAAGTTTAAGCATAAAATATGAATATTTAAAATGGATTTCAGTCCATTAAAATACAATCAGAAAAGGTCTGTCTAATAAATGAAGAAATATGATTTACATTTGAGTTGCCGCATCATCCATCATTCTTAAAATTTAAATACTGTCCAGAAGTAGATATTGAAAGAACCTAATAAGAAGGCAGTTTGTACAAAACAAAACTTCCCAATATTTAAAGTCATCATAATGTTTAGTATCTGTGTAGCTGTTTTTATTAATATTTCTTTTATTCCTTTTAGTTTAAATAACAAAATGGACTTTTACAGAGTCTGTGGAAGAAGTCTGAGTTTTAGCAAAGTTGTTGCAGGTGTGCTTCAAATAAAGTGTTGCTTCAGATGAAACCACAGTCCCAGCTTGTCTAGAAAGCAGGTAAGCCTGACCTGCACACCAAACGAGATATGGCACCATGGGAGGACTCAGAGGAATCCAGTCCGTTATTACAGACATCGTGAATCAGCCAAGGGCAGTAACAGGGGAGTTAATGACCAGTTGGGTTTAGTACCTCTTCATGTTTTCATTTGGTAATGAAAATATCAGAAAATGTACCAGACTATAATTTCTGATCAGGATTGCCTAATGAATTATACAGCTATACAAAGGCTTCAGAATACATAAGCCACATGCATCTTTTCCTTTTCTCTTCCGTTCTCCACTTAAACAGCCATACTGTATGCTACCTCACTTCCAGA
Organism: Dromococcyx pavoninus; assembly: GCA_033558185.1. Classification (NCBI taxonomy): domain Eukaryota; kingdom Metazoa; phylum Chordata; class Aves; order Cuculiformes; family Neomorphidae; genus Dromococcyx; species Dromococcyx pavoninus. The sequence goes on along the minus strand of JAUMJL010000394.1, from coordinate 733,339 downwards.
GGAATTATACTCTTTTCCTTCAAATTCTGTGAAATGGTACTATCAGATGTATGACAGCTGGCTTACGTGTTCCTCAGTAAAATCTGTTCATTTCTTCCCTTTTGTAAAGAATATTTTTACTATTTATGTATAGCTACTCTATTTTCTCTTCTGCTTTGACACTTCAAAGAGGCAAAGCTACGCAGAGCAAGAAATCCTGTGTTAGTCATTTGAATGACTCTGCAAAGATGGAGGAGCCTGAAGCCTCAAGTAAATTTTTTGCCAGTCTTCCTCACGCCTATCCACTTTATCTGTTACTCAGGTTGTTTAAGCAAAAAAGCTAAAAAAGGGTTGAGCAAATTCACAGAAAAAAGTCTGTTTTCTGGACAGTCAAGTTTTACATGGAAACTATATCTAAAATCAATCTGCAAACCCATTTTTTTTTACTGACCTAGTCTCATTTCCACATCTGGAAATTATGAAGGGACAGAACACTAGAGATAAAAGGTTTTACAAGTAGCAGCAGCACTGGACAAAGAACAATAGTACAAAAGTATTTCTACCTGTATATAAGCCAGTTAGAGTAGAGCTAGCTCTTTCAAGCATCACAACATCTATCAGCAGCAAACACTCTTAATGCCTACCATATGACACGCAACTGCTACAACATAATTATTAACTGTCAAAGCGCGGATTGGCAAAGCTATAAAAATAGGATAGCCCTCCTTTTCACCATCTCCTGTGGACTTCCTTACTGGTGATGGTATTTTCTTGCTCTTCTTCCCATTCAGTGTCCCTGTTTACCAGTCCTTGGACGCTGACACACTTCTAAGAGTCAACAAGTACATGTTTCTGGACTTTCTACCCTGGAGTTTTTTTAGATTTTTTTTTCCATTTCTATAAAATAGCGTGATCCCACTCCTCTAATTTTCAAACCTCATACTACTTGGGCTCTTGCTGGACTGCATTTCATTGGATAACACCAATAAAATAATGCAGGTTCTTATTTTTCAGAGGAGGCATTATTAAATACTAATTTAATGCACTGGAACCAACCCAGGATTTAATTTTCCCTTTTCAAATGCCCCTTGTGTCAAGAGCAACAGTTCCAGAAATTATCATTATTTTGGTGGAAGTGTGATGCTGAAATATAGATATCCACAGCTTTCGCAAAGCAGTTTAGCATGCACCAGACCCACTTGAACAGAAAAGCAAATGCATAGTGTGATGAGTAATCTTTAAGCCCCATTGGGTCAGGAAATCTGGAAAAGGTGAGAGTGCTCAAAAAGGGAGAAGACACTTCTAAAGTGGCTGTGTTATTTTTTGTACAGAAGAGCAAGAGTGTATGATTCAATCAAAGTGCCATTGATCCACAGTGTACTGTGGTGTAGTAAACACTACAATGTATGAGTGTCCTGCTGTTTTCTTTTCATATGATATGGAAGTGGATAGATGATTCTGTCTGGATTCTGGACAGGATAGTGCCACACATCTCTATACAGAAGCAGCAAGAGGGAGTGTAAACCCTGTGCAATATATCACAACCTTCTAAATATAGACAAAGCTGTTAACCTTTAAAGTTAGATGAAGTTGTTCACATCAGTGTTAGACTGTTAACTAGAATGCCTGCCATACTTGCTCACATTCTCATTTTTCAAAGCAAAGAACAGATTTGAAAGACAGATTTGAAAGAATAATAATTTTTCACATAGCTCCAAAATTTAAAATGTTCAAATCCTTCACCATCAAGAAAAGACTGCTGTGGACAACAGTCCACACGAGACGAATTGCTATTACATAAACACAGGCCAAATTTCTATTAGCAGACTAAAGATTATATAACCCATTGCAAGATATTTACCACATTGAAGTGAGGAAGCCTGGCCTTCTGCAACTTTTATGTGTTTTGCTTTACAGCCTTTCCTAACGGAGTCACTTGAACTCACCCTATATAACCTATGATGGTCCCCACCATGGAGAAGAGATAAAAGTGCTATGCTAAGTCAGAAGAACATATTCAGCTGAGTATTGCCAAATAAAAAATACAAAATTTTGCTTCCTTTCCTCGAGATGGGCATTAATTCATCTATTCTATCCCAATTACAAGATAATAATTAACTTTGCCCCTACTAAAACAGAACTTAACAGATGCATCCATGGACAGATAGAGAAGCAGGCAGGAAGATTATCAGAAGAGTAGACGGGGGGCTGCATGACCTGTATTTGTTAATCAAGTTGGGATAATTTAATATAATAATCCAATAAGAGAAGTAGCCAGAGAGACATTTTGCAGATCTGCTCAGATACAATTAAAAAAGACAAGGTGTTGTCTTATTGTGGTCAGAAAAAGGTCAAGATATCTATTGAGGAGAATTGAGTCCCAGATGTTAACAGACCACTAGAAATGTAAGTCTGCATCTGCCAGTGTGGAGCTTCAGAGGGAAGGTTCTGAATAAAGTTTGTCTTTGGAAAGGCCATAGTAAACTTATTAAGACTACTAGACACGTGAAGAATACTAAGAGAGTGATCTTGAGGATGTGTATTGCAGAGAGGAGACATAAACAGAACAAATAAGAGCTCTGTCTAAAAAGAGAGGGAAATGTACAAAAGATATTTACACCACTTTGACACACACCTTTTCAAGGACAAGATATCATCAAAATTCCTGGTTAATCTTGAAACAATTTTTATAGTATAAATTATAAGACTAGCGGAAAGAACCTTGACACTTGTCAGTTTAAAGCGTGATCATACTGAGTTGCCTTACTCCTCCATTTGAATGAAATACTCACTCATCTGCCCTAGATAAGTACTGGCTGAGGATTCTCGCCGGGCTTTAAATGTAGCTGGCATAGTCTGTGTTGATTCTCTGACTACAAACTTGCGACATATTTGAAACAATAAAGCTGCCAACAGACCTTGAAAAGCCCAAGGGGACAGTGGCTGTCTGGAATCTCTGCACTGTGTTCTGTAGGAAGAACTAAGGCTTTTGAAACATTGTCACGAAAATTGACTCCATTTTTTTTTAAATAAAGAAACATAGCAAACAGAAAATTAAGGGAAAATACTGACTACACACAATGTAAAAAATAGGAAAGAATATGAATATGAAAGTAGTATTCTATTGCAGCCTCATTTTTCATTGTCAAGATCTAAATTTGGATTAAACATCTATTAATTTCTGTATGCAAGGTTGATTAGTACTTACTGTCCAACAACATGCTATAAATACAGCTTAGAAGAGACATTCTTGTTTTGCTTGCACATACCCTGCAAAACAAATATAGCATGTGCAAAACCACAAATGTTGAACAGAGAGTTAAGTGATCATTTACATTGCTAGGAATTTTTTTTACCCCAATAACATTTTATAGGTGAAGCCAAATAAACAGACAAGAAACATACTAAGTAGGTACGTTGAAAATATGCACATTGCTAAAATTCAGATTTTAGCAGCAATGAAATCTGATTCTAGATTGCACTCTGATACAGCAACAGCAACATCATGTAACGACAGCAGCTAGAATAAGCTGTGTTCTAAGGACAGTGAGTAGAAGGGGTATCTGGATACTCCACAGAGCTTGAATTTTATCATCATCTGCATTTGGAGGACCCAAATGGCTTAGCTGCTAACACTGATTTTATGGAGTCAGAAATCACAGCACTCCAAGTTAGTTTATACTGCAGGACCAGTGCTTAAGTTACATCATCTCAATTTCTAAAGATTTAAAAAATAAAGTCTAGCCCTAATATAAGACAGACAAGTCTGACCCCAAAAGCAAAGGTTGATTGGGGATAAGAGGCACCTTTCAATGTTGTACCCACATTATGGGGTGTGAAAGAAATTCCAGATAGTGGGTTGTCAGTGGTTTGTATCTCATTGAAAGGCTGAGGGCCATTTGGGGAAAGATCTGGCATCTAATGTAGGATCCAGAGACCACAACTCTGTGGGCAGACTGGGATTTAGGGCTGCGAAAGCAAGCAATTGAAATTGTTGATCAAGTCATGAGCTACAGAGGAGGAGGTTATTTTTTTCCAGAACATTTCTTTATTTCTGGGAACATGTACCTTAAAGGATTTTTACGAAAAGCTACTTGAAACCACTTGTTCTATCACACACTAGACCGAAATTAGACCTTGAATGAAGAAGACTCTTGTAAGCTGTTGTCTGAGAGTTTCAAAGCACCACATTTTTCTCTAACACCGTGCAGTTATGTCCTCCTGATACTTCTTCCTAATACAGCAATAGAGCTTGCCCTAATTAGTCAGAAGTATTCCTGTAATATTGGGAGTTGTGGAGTGTTCAATCTACCTAGTTTCAATGGAGCTTAACCAGATGGAAGTGGATTGACTCAGAAAAGACACAGTCCCTGAGAAGTCCATTATCCTAGCCAAAATAAGTTGGTTATAGCAGTTGTCTTTGGACAATCTAACTAATCAAGTCAGACTTGGGAAGACATGCCAAAGGGAAGAACCATTTCTCCAGCAAAAGTCTCACTAGCAAATATTGCGAATATGTTTCTAAACACACTGATTAAGTTCATATGGAGCACAAATCACGTTGCTCCACTATGGCATATTGATCAAGAAAACAACAGTCACCTGCCTTATGATCAGAGATCCAAAAAGACAGTTCATAGATTATTACACATGGTTAATGCACACCGAGATATGCCATGGACTAATTAACCTGGAGCTTTCTGCTTATAATGGATATTCTGTACAACGAAGTACTTTTATGTTTCATGACACCTTTTTAGCCTCTCAGCTCCTGAATTAAGTTTGAAAGAAGTCTTTTAATACTGGGTGTCCACTCTTTTGAAGTCATCAGTGTCAGGTTATTCACATTACAATCTTTCTTTCAACTGAACTACATTAGCACCCAAGGTGAGGGCATCTCATAGGACAGAATGACCATGTCCATTACAGACTAAAGGACTAGAAAGAAGCAGTGAATACCAACACTTTTTCAAATCAGTACCTTGAGATTTAGTGCAGCCAGTATCTGTGTACCTTGCTGTGCATCACCAGTGTCATAGCACAGCAGCTGTGCTTTTGAGCAGACTAGACTTTCTGGGTGAAAGGGCAGTTAACTATGTCTCAGTGATGGTGATCTGAACTAAGACCCATCGAATCCAGAACCTTCATTTAAGATTGCTGGATCGGCTGGAATCAGAATCAGCTGACTAACTCAAAGAATGGGAAGTATTGCTGGTTTTCCCATTCCATATAATATGTTATAGGAACAATATCAGCCTTCTTCCATCTCCCATGAAAGTATAATAGTTCATCCGGAAGAGTTGAAGGAAGAACAAGGCCTCTTGCATCAGACCCAACTACTTCTTTGCTCAGAAAACATAAACATTTACCAAAGAAATTGCATTCGCACATCTGACCTGGGTAATCTGCCTGAAGAAATTATGAAAGTTCTGATGTAGCAGGCCATCACAGAAGGATTCTAGCGTGGCGTGCAAGATTTGAAAACACAGGAAATCACCTGTTTCATATTTCTCTAAACAGCCGCCAAGCTTCAATTATTTAATCCTACCATAATATAGGAGACCATTTAGATGACAGAATAATGGTGGACAACTCTGAGCAACTGGCCTGCATTAAGTCTGAGACAGAAGTAATCAGTCTTAGAGAGAAATAGAGCATGGGCTTGCTAGAGTGTTTCAATTGCATAGGTGGTTTTCCTTCTAAATTCAGAAGGTGGTCTGCCTGGGGTAACTGAAGTGATGGCAAAGAAAAAAGAAGCTTCTGCAGTGCAGGAGTTTGGTTTGTGTGTTGAAGGAGGGGCTGGCTTAAACTAGAGGATGCAGGACTTTGACCCAAAAAAAAAGCTTAACTCAATCTGAAGAGTCCAGGCCAATTCAACAGTGGCCTTGTTGCACTGTTCATAAAACAGAAATCATCATTTAGCTCTAAGCAAGGCTGTAAAAAAAGGCCAAACATCAGAGACTAAATGATAGGTTTGCTTTCTGCTCAGGTTAGAGAAAATTAATGAGTAGATATGCATACATGACTGGAGCAATTGACTTTGTGCCACTTAATGAGTTACTATTAATGAGTTTTGACTGCATTAGCTGACATAAATAAAATCTTAGCTTGTTGTAAAAAAAATAAAGCATATTACCTTGAACTGCTTTTAAGCAGCAGACATTTGCTTGTCCCTGCCCCATGTGCTTAAGTGTTGAGAACTGATATGATTGTGTTACTTCTGAAGAATAAGAATACATGACTTTCCATGTGAGTCTCCTACTGGTGCAGGCTGAAAAGATTTCCTCTCTAAAAGAAATGGGAGCAGAGTTGTCAAGAACAGCACCCTCTCCAGGTAACCTCCTAGCCTGAACTAGCTTGCTGTCAGACAGACACAAGAAGACTATATCACCTTCAAGGTTTAGAAAAAAGAATCCTCACCAAATTCAAAGGGCCATAAATGTATGTATATAAGAAGAAACAAGAAAACTTCAAGAAAAACAAGGAAAACCCATCAGAATTTCAATTAATTCATTTTTACGAAATGAACTCTACAGCTAGCACAGTATTAGTGCTGTCACAAGGGTACAGAGAGGTGTTGATGCCCTGAGGGGTGAAACAGGAACATGAACATGTAGCTAACGACTTAGCTGGAAAAAGTTTATGAGGCATCCCCAAAAACATCCCAGTCCCTCTTTACAAAGTTTCTTTTCTCCACACTGCTTGCATCCCTCAGTACTGTGTGCACACCTACGCACACGCAAAACACACCCATCCTCCCTCCTCTCCACGTTAGACCTGTGCAACAAGCCCAGATATGATTGTTAGAGTGATGTACCTGATACCAGCTAAGAGTAAGTTTTGGTACCATGTTTTTAATAACATGCTGCCTTTGACTGAAGAGATTTAGGAATTCAGTCTAATTTGTTTAGCAGAGGAGCAGTAACTTGGTATTTTGTTTCAAACACCCATTGTTTCCAGAAGAGGGAGAAAACCCGACACCTGACACATTAAGTTGTCTGAAGGGGAAGTGATGTGTTTAAGAACTGAGAGTCATATTTGGAAAATGGTTAGGCTTTAGCATTTGGACATAAAATCAGCAATGAGTTTCTATTGCCTGAAGAGAAGACAAATTCAATTTGCATTTCATAAAAAAAATCCTGATTCAACAACCATATAACGGCATATTAGAACACCTTAGAATCTCCTGAATTAAAAAGCAGATCAAAAGAAGCCTTCTCAATTCAAAAATATTATATTTTTGTTTACAACATAACTGATTTCCTAATGAACAAATGAAGCAAGTTCAGACTTATTTAAATTTTAACAAACTGAATATTACTGAGTTCTTTGTTCTGGATCCCATTTATAAAATGTCCCAAGGAACTGGAAAGGACAGAGTGGTCTTTTTCCTAAGGAAAATGTATCCTCATTCCATGATTTTATTGGCATATAAAAGGCTTGGGTGAACCTTATCAGCTGTTGAGATTTGCCATCTTTGTCTGCCATTATTTGAAAGTATGTTCCCTTTAAGACCTTGATTCAGATTGAATTCAATGCAGTTTTTTTAAAAGCTGAGCAGAATGCTGAGAACTGGGAAACACGTGCAAGTTTACCTCAAAAATTCTCCTCTCTGACAGTTGTTCCACATGCCAGTTAAAAGGATGATGCTTCAGCCAGTTTGGAGCTTCAGAGCAGGATCAGGCCTGCCAGTCACGAACAAGTCAGGGAACCCCCTACCTTGGAATTTCCCTTTATTTAAGGTAATTTTTGGAGTAAGAGTAATTCTATTATTCTTTATTCTTCGCAAAATTACAGATTAATTTGGCTTTATTTTGGAAAAAATACCCACGCAAATTAGTTGTGGGGTTTTTGATAAATGTGGAGCCAATGCTTACAGATACATTCAAATACAGTCTGCAGAGCAGCACAACTGTTGAAGGAAGCAGAATAATACTGTAGTTATAGGGAAAAACCCCTAGACTAAATTGCATCCACTTGAGATTTGTTTTACCAGGGCAGCAGTAGAGGAATGCTACTGTCAGCAGAAGGTACTGGCAGAATAGGTGTAGGCTGGCCAGTTTGGGGAATGGAGGCACTAGTGGCCATCTGGCCATTTAGCAGGTCACCAAGTCAACAACCCTTTAGTTCCCTACTGTGGTATTCCCTGACTGGGTTTTGGTGCTTGAAATATTTAACAGAAATTAACAAATTTTCTGTAATTATACTCATCAGAGTTTATATTGATATTCACCTGATCACGAAAACATTGCTGAGCCTCTCTAGAGAAGCCCATGGAACTTCCCACACCAGCTACTTTTTTACTGAGTGGGGTTCAGTTGTCCCAGTCCTGAAAAAAACAAGATGTTACCACTGAGATGTGTTGTGTCCTAAAGGTAGATTCACATTGTCACATACTTTGTCCTCTAGATACATTCAGAAGGCACAGTGGAGCTCAGACAGACTTCTGTACCAAGTGTCTTGGTCCTCTGGCCTGGTCTGCTTCTTCAGAATCACAGTGGGACTACACATATTTTTCTCCTTGTTTGAGTGGCAGTTAAAATATGGGTTCTGCTCTAGCTAGTGGATCACTTACTGGATTCTTTCTAGTGTTCATGAAAGTGCTAATGATTTCATTGAAGAATCCATTTTTTAACCTGGTTAGAGACCTGTTTTTTGCTGAAATGGAGATTCTCTACAAATCCGATCTCATGTTCTATTAATCAGAGCAGTGATCCCTTATGAAGAATGATATAAAAAGTGTTAATCACTGCTGTCTCTACCTGCATTTCCAAGATCTGAGCAGCAACAGGAGTTCAAACAGCTGAGTACTAAGAAATCCAGCCACTTTCAGAACTCCCTGCTTGGCTGATTCCTTCAAGCATAAACCTGACAACTCTTCCAGTACAACACTGATGACTTCTCTCATCTTTCAGCTGGCTTCTCTTCCCCTTTTCACCGTAGTTGCAACTGTGATGCTGGAGACACTTTTTTTTTCTTTTTTAAAATTTTCCATTCTTTATTCTCGTTTAAAACTCTCTTCCTGTCTGTCATCACAGATTCTGCCCTGTACTTCCTCCTATTGATTCACTGATCCTCACTGGCTTGCTCATTCATTTCCTTTTTCTGGCACAACCTCATCTGTCTGCTGGAAATCCCATAGCCAGGCTTTACAGTGCATCTGTGCTGTTCTGCTTTGGACGTTGCATCTTTCTGTGTAAACCACCTGCCTCTCCAGTGCACAGCCTCAAATATCTTTTTCTTATCTCTTCACATCACTTCCATGTTCTGCTTTTTCCCCCTCTTCCAAGAGATAACTGAAAATTCTGTTACTATGACTTCCACTCTTTCTTATTTGTTTTTACTTTTTTTTATCATGTAACTGCTTTATCTGCCCCTTTCAGCATCATAATTGCACCCACATTTGTCCCAATAACTCTTTCTTATCTGAGCAGCCTCGCACTCATCCTGCACCTTATTCATTTCCTTAGCTAATATGGCTCCTTACTCTAAAATATACTTTAGCCTCTCTGATTTTAAAAAAACTTTCCAAATCCCCCTTCCCTGCCCTTGCTGCTATTACTTTCCATCTCAATTCACTGAATTAGACTTTCTTCGGTTGGTCTGTGAGATTTACTACTTTCGGCATAGGGACACACATTGTACCTTCTCCTCGGGATAGTGTCTGAATGTATTAGGCTCTTAGTTGTTGTCTTATGCTTCAGCTTTCAATTGTTTGTGGCAAAGCCCATATTTTCATCTTGTGTTTTCAAAGAACTGAGCGTGACTGTGTTCCTTTCCTCGGTTGGAACTCAGAGCTGCTGCAGCAGCTCAAATAATGATGACAGAACGATGAATTCAGTATTTCAGCACTGCCATCTGCTGTCTGTCTCTGACCATGACAACGCCACATCTTTTTGTTTCATCTGCTGAAACTGAAGTGGAATGTATTATTGTAAGCACTCTATTTGTCACTAATGGAAATACCAGAAATATTTATCTTGTATTTATTCCAAACAAAAGATTCGTGCCTTTTGGTTTCTATTTTGCTTTACAAAGTAAAATATTGAGGCTTGTAACTCAAGAATCAGAGGATTCTAGATTGAACAGTTATGTACAATTAATTCATCTGCATTACCTGAATTATACACATCTTGTAATGTATTTTACTCCGGCTTAAGAAACATGCAATACTTGAAATTAAGCATGTAGATAGAGGCAAAAGGGAAATGGGATAATTTGAGTATAACCTAAAATTTGCATGACACTTCCCCTGACAACTCTTCCAGCCTCCACCTTGTTTAAGAATGTCCTGAACCAGAGCAACTTCTTTATTTTAAAAACTTAAATGTGTTTCCTTTCGAGTGTCTCCCTGAACCCATACATAAAGAGCTTTATGGTATTCCTTCTTTATTTTTCCACTGATATTAGATCTTTATAGCTTTCTTCTTTTTCATTCATTTGGGATTTTTTTCCTTCATTTCCGTGAAATGATCAAGCTTATTATAATTAGGCTTACTGCTATATGATTAATATTCTATGATTAAAACAACATGCCTTTTTTATCTTCCAATGTACTCCCATACTAAACAGTAGCAGGAATATTTACCTTCTTAGTCCAACTGCTTCTCTGTGACAGGAGACTGTGAAAATTAAACCAGCTGTGAGGTCCAATAAATTTTATATGCAAATGTGTTTTAAGAAAATTTTGGATGTAAGAATAGATATAAATATCAAAAGGAAAAAGCGTGTTCAGTGTTTCAGTAATTGAATCATTTACCCAATTTACCACCATGCGCTGAAATATTACCCATAATTCTAGGAAATGCAGAAGTGGATAATGAGTTCAAGGATGGAGCATTAATTGATTTCTTAATTGAAATGACTCATCTAAACAACACAGTGTCCTGGATTGCCCCCCGAACGTAAAATTCTTTACAAATGGTATCCTGGCACAGGTGCAACACTAAAAGCTTAACTCCTGTCTATCAAAAATGTTTTCTGCCAGAGGAAGCGTTGCTGGAAGGGGGTCACTATTTGCAAGTGAAATGCATTTCTCCTTATGACAAGGCAACACGGATTCATCTTTTACTCATTCATTTTGTCTCAACCAAAATTGGTCAAACTAGGCACAAAGCTTACTAAATACTTAAGCGAGATGGCTTAACTAAGGTACGGAACCCACACAAGCCCTCTGTAGAGGCATTAATTTTTCTCATCTTGCCACTTAAATAGGAAGGAAGCTATAATTAGACCGACTAGTCAACATTTCTAATAATGTTATGCAAGCTGAAAAAGAAGTGTTCAACTACAATAACTGCAATTTAAATGTCAGGTGAAATTTCACTCATTGTTATGAAACCCTTTGTTGTGTATATTGAGTGATACTTTTTTAAGAAGCATATTGATTGGGTTCTGCCTTTTTAATAAACAGCGTTTACATTACTGCTGGATCTTCCGTGCTTTAGACCTCCTCATTCACTAGAGGACTCTTTTAAGTATGGTACTTTATTTTAGTGATTTATATTTGGACCATAAACACCTACTTGGCAGTGAAATTTGGAGCAGGTAAGGCAAACAAACAAAAATAGTTATACCTAATTTCTACTACTTACAAGTGACTACAAGCCAGACACTTAACACGTTTTTCATGTCTTTCAAATAGAGATTTGCATCTGACTTTCACTACCCATGCAACCTGGAATCTACATACTTGAAAAGTATGATCCACTATCAGAAAATACACAAATCATACGAAAATAGTGAGAGAGGACAGAATAAATTTCCAAAGGCCTTCTGTTAAAATTTTGCCACTTAGTTAAAAGGTTATTTGAAATAATTTTTGCCATGCTTGCATTTATTAATTCTGCCAGCTGGCAAATCTTTTCTCTAAAAACCTAAGAATACCTGGTGAAAATGAATGGAATCTTTTCCTTAAGAACATGAAAAATCACAATTTGAGTTTGTATAGCTTCTTTTGATAAAAACTTAAGAGACAGGAAATCAGAATTCACCTCAGTATTTTGATATACCAATATTGATTTTATTCATTATTCTGTCAAAGCTAAACATATCAAGTACACTCTCATAATAACCTTACTTTCAGAAAATTATAGAAAGAAGTACATGCTTCGTTAAAGAAATAAACAATTATCCATTACTTTAGTAGCATAAGTGATTGTTTTTAAAATAATGTCTTGTGGCTGGAAAAATATGAAGACAGAGGTCAAAACACATGCTAAAAGTATTTTATATTGTACTTACATATCACTGGCAATGGAGGAGTTCCTGGACATGGATTTTGGAGAAAGGTCATAGTCACTGTCTGACCGGTAAAGGAAAGACTCCCTACGTTGACTGTGGACAAAATTTGCCTGAAGAATTAGCCCTGATCCAGGGCTTGTCATGGGATCCAAGGGACTTCGTCCCGATGACGTACCATTGTCTACATCGAAACTGTAAAAAGAAAAGACAAAACATAAGAATGTTGAAAGTAATAAACACTCTTGTGACAAATTTATAATTAGGTAATTGCTTCTTGATAATAATGTGGAAATACAGACCTGATCAAGTCCACTGCTAAGCTAAAAATCAAGGCACAAAAGAAATACTAAATTTAATTAAACTGCTGATAACCACAAAGAGCAGGTCTAAAGCAAAAAAAATTCAGTAGAGAAAGAAAGCACTATTGGGAATACAGAAAGCCTATGCTTCTCTGCATGTGGAGTACCAATGAGTTCTGTACCTGAGAAAATACGATGTTTCATTGTATTCTTCCTCAGGCCCCATCTCTCCCGAGCTGGATCCTATCTTGCACAGTTCAGGCAATTGAGGGCCCTTTTCTTACTGACTATTCAACCTTAATATTTAATTTCTACCCAAATATTATATGAACAGAATTTTTTTCTTATCCCAATAAACAAAGTGCTGGATTGGGATGGAGATAAATGCGTGAGCTTGGGCATTTTTACTTGCATTAAAGTTGCTATTTTACAATCAGATCGAAGAAATTAGTTCTCTGCCCACTGCTATGCAGTGTGACTTCTGTGGCCATTCGTGTCTTTGAATCACAGAGTTTAGATCCATCATTCTAGCCAAGGTATTTTGTATTAAGAGTGGTAAAAGGTTTAACATTCCTAGGGATGCTGCTGTCATGAGAGGGAGAAGTGTGAGAGGAAAGAAGGAGGAGAGACAAGATGCTTTTTCACATAGTCTGTGACATTTCCACAAAGGACTTTGAAAATCACTACAAAGATTCTGTATGGAAGTCCGCAGTCTATTAGAAACTAGTGCAGGATGGGCAGTGCTAGGAGGATGTGCTCATGGTAACCCGTGTTACTTAGCAGCCCAACAGCTGCATCTGATACCATAGGAAGTAATTCTGGAGTGTGTGGCTCTGTTTCCAGACTTAATGTGTAGTGGCATGCAATCTCAGAGGTCATAAATGTGTGGATTAGAAAGATTATATCTCCATCTGATGACATGTGGAAGTGGAAAATGGCTTTTGTTTCTCTAGTTGGTTGTGTTTCTAAATACGAAGGTCAGTTTCAGCTTTGTAGCATAGAAGGAAAGGTGTGCATGAGACCTCGGCTTATAACTACTTGGGCTCATTTGCCATACTAATGGGAACTTAGATGATACTTCTAAAGCATTTAGGAATGAGAGATGAATAGAAAATCTTTCACATGAATTTTTAAACATGAGTAAGAGTTAGCATCATAATATCCATTTGTTATGAATGCATCTAAAATACTCATTTTGAAAACAGTATTCACGTGAATGACATTCAGTTATATTTAATGACAATGGGAGAGAGAATATTCAGTACATGTCAGCTATTCATTACACTTCAGCGTGGCGACAGTGTCACAGCAGGTACATGGTACTCCGTGCATTAGCCTGTTTCCTGCTGTTACATACATTGAACTGAGGTTTCAATGACATAGCCACTTTAATGTTCTACTGAAGTGGCCGCATTCCCATGGCCTGTTTTTCTTTGTTAAATGAATTACTCAAAGAAACATATATTGCCAATTTTGGGAGAGATGCACATCGCCTGGCAGATAATGGACCTTGTTTTCATCTTTATTTTGTTGTTCCACTGTTACTTTGCACATATTCTTGCAAGTTTTCTGCTGCTTTCAGTCCACATTACTTATTTTTTTATTCACCTTTTACTGATTGAATGTAGAAAAGAAAAAAAAAATGTTCAATAAAACTATTCAGAAAATGGTATTAAACAAACTTCAAGAGAGCTTAGTGATTTAATCCTCTTTTCACTATCAGTAAATCCTAACACATCCACTTTTTCCCAAATTTCATTTCTTTAGATTATGCCTGAATACTTTTTATACGTCTTCAAATGTGCTACTACTACATGACATTATCAATCTCAAGCTAGCAAAGCTTCATCACTAAGACATCAAATGAGAGTTCTGCCGTGAGCTTGATGAGTAATCTTGGACAACAAAAAGCTCTTCTTTGGATTTCATTTTCACTATTCACTGGATCTTTGTGACCATTGTGAGAACTGCTAACAAAAAAATATTGACAAAATATTGGAAAAGGCAAAATAGCATGAATACTACAGTAAAACATCACCTGCAGGTTATAGTGCTGTAAATTAATAACCATATTGCCATTACTACTAGCATGACTAACAATTGGATACCTTTGGAGTTTGAATTCCTGAGTATTCCAGGAGCACAAAATACTCACAATGCCAATGAAGATTTTGGAACGTCTGTGCTCTCATTGTATCTCAGTTTCCTAATTTCCATCAATTTAATAATTAAGTCCACTGTTAAATAAATCAATTTAATAGTCACTCTATATAATCAATATTATAGTTGATTGAAATGTATTTTATTTTATTAAAGGAATGTATGATTGTGCTTGCAGATTTTTTAAATTTTCTTCACCCACCTTTTGTGGACAGGATATGAATATTTTATTAGCATCCTTATTCTTCCCAGTCAGAAACTAAGGCGGGCTTCTGTGAACAATTTCACTGTCATCTTAGAACATAGTGTATTTTTAAAATTTAAAAGTCTATTACATAAAATTGCAGTTTCCTCAGTTGGGAGAGGCCTTGTGGTTTGCATAACCAGTAACTATAAGTATGTGCAAGACTTGCACATAGCTGTTGAGACAGGAATTTTATCCTGTGATACTGTATTGTGTCCACTAGATGGCTATCAAAAGTAATGAAAGGGATCCAAATATATCAGCCATCATTTGGCTCATACTGCTCAACGAAAATGTCTTTTTCTAAATATGATCAAGAAAAAAAATTCAGTTCTAAAGTCAAAAAAAGGAAAATTAATACAGCACTGGTTTACCAGAAACATGTGTTTATATTAAAAAAGTATTTAAAACGCTACAGCAGTGGTGTCATGCCTTGATTATCTCTTACTTACCAAGGCATTTGCAAACACTTTTATATACAAAGCTTGTAGGAATTAAAATGAAAAATGTGTTATTACACTGAAAATCAAATTAACTGTTTCTTTGGCTGAATCACAAGAAATGGTGCTGCTCAATGCAAAGCATCAAATGAACAGAGAATCAGAATGGGGAATTGAAGACTTTCAAACAAGTTGGTTGTTCTTTCATGCAGCATACACTGAAACAGGATACACACAAAATGGGACAGAAACTTTTTTTTGCCGGCATAGAAACTTTATTTTGCCTGGACAGAAACTGCAGAAAGTCATCTGCGGTTGCTTCATATTTATCTTTCCATTCCTGTTAACTTTTAAGCCACAGCAAGAACATGCTGTGAATTAAAACGTGCACATTCAGTGACAACCCAAAACTTATTCTCTCCCTATCATGTTCCTGAGTCTCTTTGCACTTTTGGTGGAGGATCAGCTTTGCAAAGGAAGAAGGATCATGGCAGTTGTTACTAAAGGCACGGGAACCGTTTTGTAACCATTTCACAAGTAGAAAGCAGACATTTAAAGACAGAATTTTCCATCGCTGTTCTGCAGCCAGCTTCGGGAACTTTGTAATATGCATGCAAACTGAAGCTGCTTTTAGTGAAGGGAACATTTGGCACAGCACACATCACAGAATTTTCTATGTTCAAAGAGTTTTGCTGCAACTGCAGAGACGCCAAAGCTATGAAAAGTCAGTGCTAATTCAGCAACTTTTGTGTCTGTGTTATGACAAGATGTTTTATGACATTGGTGGATAATGTTTATCTTTAGAGCCTGTCATATTCAGTATTCTTTGATGACAAACATGACAAGAAATTAAAGTTCAGCCTTTTTTCCTTTTTTGGCTAACAGGAAGGCTGCAGAGAAAAGCCACAGTGTGCCTCTCTCTAGGATTGTTTCATATAAAAGCCCAGGGTAGGGGAAAGCTAATTCCCTGTCAGATGGGATGTGATAGGCAGAGTGTAGTGTGCTCTTAGACCTTGCACGCATTAATTAATGTGTTTCCTGGGCACGTGTGTCGTTCAAATCAAAGCAGGGCAGTTTAAAGTTTTGTTCTCAGACATGATGGATTTATTCTGCATTAGTTATAAGTTACTTTACGAAGTCAGACTTCAGTTACTGCAGAAATCATGCCCATTGTGACCCAATTCTTAGAAAAAATATACAGACTCCTGAAATACTATGTAGATAGAAAGCATTTGGTGTAACATTGACTCTGTTATATTGATTTTACAGCTCTCAACCAAAGAAGGAAGTGCAAGGAACAAACAAAGGCAGAGACAAAAACCTCTTCCTCTGAGATAGTATCCACTAATAAGAACTGAATTACCATTCATTCATTTTAGGTAGTTAAATTCTGTTTTACTTTATATACTAAATATATTCACTGAATTCGCTGCATTCAGCTGTAAATCAGTCCAAGGATTTGCTAATATACAAAATAATCATCATAATTTCTTTGTGAAACACTTATTTTCGACACAGTTTGCATTTATTAACTAGACTGGCCAAGCACTTCAGTTATGTCTTTATGACTTCTCTTGGGCCTTTTTACTACTTATTAATCAACAAAGCATTAAACTGAGCTGACAGTTGACTTGGGCGTCCTCTTTTTCCCCATAGTTATCTCCATATATGTCTTTAATAAAGACAGAACTTCAGAATTTTCTTTATCACAAAGAAACAAGTTGCCAGTAATCAGCCTCTGCCATGGGCTCTCACTGGACTTTAGCTATTAAATAGGCTAACCTGCAGCATCAGAAAAAAAAAACGTAAAAATAAATCAGTGAATTTATATTATTGAATAGGAGACCAAAAATTTATTTCTTACACTAATTTTGTGCCCAGTACCTTTCAAAATGTTTCCTTTCTGAAAGTGCCTGTCAAGTGATGCACCAGAGGCCAAATGTCATTTTGTCCTTAAACTTTCCTTTCTGCCTCTTCCCCCATGCCCAGTAAAAACTAAAGACCTCTGTAAAATAAGGGGGGAAGAAATATTTATAGTGATATTTTAGAAGGAATATCATATCAACTCTCTACATTTGAAGAAAAAAATCATTTATATGTGATCTGGTTTTCTCTATGGCAAAGTTAAAAAAACTGTGCCTTCCATTGCTTAAAATTAAATTCAGCAAATGATATTACAAGGAACATATGAGCTAAATTTGAATTTTTCTGTACCACTGGAGAATTCAAGCCAACTATCTACTTGTGGCTTTGGGTTTCTAGTGAAGCGATTCAGCAAGCAAGCCCTATGATTAACTCCATTTTTAGAAGTGGTGTGGATAGATTTTCCACTATCAAAACTGCAAGCAAAAGAAAAAAAGAAAATGTGACATTTCATGAAATTTGCTTTTAGCAGCAGAACTTGGCTTTTGCTCTAGGCACAATTGTTTTTGGAAACATTTAGAGTGTAACAAGACTTAATACTAATATTAAAACCCCAGATAACAGGCAAATAGAACATGTCTAGGACAAAAAATACACTTAAGTAAAATGTTTTCTAAGAATTAGTCTGCTCAAACATATTGACAAAGGAACTCCAACTATCTATCTGAGCTTCTGTCTCATGATTTTCTATTAAGTGTCTTAGGAAATGCAGCTGATCTCTCTAAACAAAACCTTTCACGTTTTGTCAGGAGTTTCCAACCAAGGAGTTTCTTGTGAAAACTATTCCATATCTTTGTGTATTTTGCTTGGAATAGTCTCCTCATACTCAATCCAAGGTGTACTTTTCATAATGTCCCCTCTTTATTCTAAATTATACTTCAGTGGTCTATGCATTTGCTACACAATCCTTTGTTGCACCTACTAAATGAATCGGCTTGTTCTGCTCAGACATCCTGGGATCCTTTTTGTGATTCCTTCTATTATTTCCTCGAGAGAAATGGATCATCTCTCACCAAGTAATTTTTTTCTCTGAACTTGACTCCTGCAAGTGAACGTCTTCCTGGTAATGTGCTGTTCACATTAGATTCTGTATCCTGTTACATGGATTTGATGTCTTAATGTTGCTTTGAAGCTGAAATGTTGTCTTATCGTAGTATAATAAAAATACAAAGAAAAAATGCAAGAGAAACCAAATACAAAGAATTTCCTACAAATGCGGTATTATAGCCTGGTATGTTTCGTCTGATCTAACAATCCTACTGGGACTAGTATCCTTATTTTTACATAATAAAAATGGCCATTAAGGCAGTAACTGTATTCCCAAGGCTTCCAGTAAAATCTGTGGCAGGTTGAAGCCTGAAAGAGGTAATCTGCAGAAAATATTGAAGAATCACAAATGTTTTAGTTAGCCAGGTAAAGAAGGCTGAAAAATAGAATTATTTAATCAAGACATGAGAAAGAATATGCAGCAAAAACAGAGGTGCTCCCAAGGAGCTCACCAGCCAGCTGTCTCCAGTCACCCAGTGCCTCCCACTGCTGTGGGCGACTGTCAATGCTACTGCGTTTCGAGAACTACAGTCTCAGCAGGACTGATGGTTCTCCACTTTATTATTATTATTATTTAATTAGAGTCTATTCATCACCATCCACTTAAACCATTCCATAATGTTGCCTGCACTTATTTTCTGTAAAGTACCTTTTCTCAGGACTCTGAATAAGTGAAGTACCTTCAAACTCTTTTAAACAATCATTTTTACCTAATTTCTTCACGAAATTCCACCACACAGATTTTCTTTCCAGGGTGGGTTTTGATCCAACTATCCCCACTTCTTTTTCTGGAGCACTACTTTCTGAGCAATATTTACATACTGGGATACAAATCCAGTTCGCAATGAGTGTGATGATATAGCATGAATTTACTGTAATTTGCATTGTTATTAATTTTATTTTATTTTATAAAATTTTAAAAACATTTCAAAATTTTTATCTTGCAATTCATAAAAATATGCAAACTATTCATCAATCATAATCAACTAATCATAATTAAAATGCAGCTGCCCTAAGGTATTAGTGGAACACCATTCTTTCAGGAAAAAATTAAATATAAAAATTAATGTAAGATCATGGTTGAGAAGCAGACTGCTGCCAGAGAAGGAAACTTCAATTCACTAAGAAAGCTCAGCCTCCTCTTTCTGTGAACTCAGTCAAATGTCACTGTTAGAAGCAGCCAAACTTCTTAAATATTCTTTCTGAATTAGTGATGTGGTAAAGCAAGTATGTAGGAAAATAAGTAGTTCCTCAGATCTGTAATATTTAAATCAATACCCTACAGTACTGATGAAAGCATACAGAATCCAGAAAATAGATATAAATTATTACAAACAGGGTTAACACTGGCATGCATTGTGGAGCTTCCAGGCAAACACATCCTTCTGAAGAACCATAATGTATAGGCCCAATGATTATAAACACTTGGCACAGCCACAGAAAATATGGTTACAGGTACCCTGGGCCTAGTGGCAGAGATCTTCAGCAGAGTGCCCAGTCAGAAGCTGACAAGAAATAAGCAGTTGTGGTTACTTCTGGCTAGCCTCCTGTCCCAGAGAATGCAGCACAGAAGGAGGTGCGAAGACTAAGGAGGTGCAATCTTCATGACAAGAGGAGTTTGCATTCCTCAGGATCATACAGCTCATAGTTAAGACTCTTGTACAACTGATCTTAAGCCAACCTGTCTTCAAAAAGTGTGTCTTCCAGAAAATGTATAAGGCCTTTGGGCAAAAACATCCAGAGAGAAGAAAGTCAATAGCCCAAACCATAAGAATCCTGCATATAGCAGAAAAGATAGTTTGTTTTCCCAGTACTATGGGCACAGGTAAACAGGCATCTACAAGAAATGAAGACCAGTTTCAGAGAGAGTGGACAGGAGGCAGTGGTTAAGAACTTGCAGTTGTCTCTTTAAGCAAAGAAAGTGTCTTCAAGTGTTGCTCAAGTTTCCCTATGCCAATAAAATTTTCCTGAAAAGGAGACATGATTATATTTGACAAGCAACGTTTCTTTCCCACACTGTTGTATAATTCCTGTATTTGAAATAAAAAATTGTTGGCAATAAAGCATGCATGAATTTTCCTTCCACAAGAATTCTTGTTGGGATATGTTAGCAGAAATTATCACTTGAACCAGGGTATATGTTGTTTACAGCTTAAAAGCTTATGGTATT
The DNA here is from genome assembly GCA_033558185.1 of Dromococcyx pavoninus. Taxonomy (NCBI): domain Eukaryota; kingdom Metazoa; phylum Chordata; class Aves; order Cuculiformes; family Neomorphidae; genus Dromococcyx; species Dromococcyx pavoninus. Next base: position 712,834 of record JAUMJL010000394.1, on the reverse strand, counting down.
ACGAGCTCCGGAGCTCCAAATTTTTTTGCACTTTGATTTTTCAAAGTTGTTTCATTGAAATTCTCTCTACTTCAGTTCTTTTACTATCAGTTCTTCACATTCTGGGCATTTGGATTTTTTTCTTTTCTTTTCCTTTTTTTTTTTGCAATTGATTTTTTTTAATTATTGTGATACTTCGTATTTTGTATTGTATTTGTGTTCTGGAAATCCTTGCTACAGCTTTGTCAAATCCAAGCAACAACTTTAAGGAGAAACAAAAATGTCAGGAGCTTGCCTTGGAGGGAATATCTTGAGTGTATGCACTCATACTGTATTTTATTTTATACTGATTGTAGACGCTGAGTACATTCACCAAGTACCTGGTATGTCAAGAAAGATAATTCTTATCACTAGTTCAAAACAAATTATAATCTACTTCTATAATAATGGATAATTTGTTTCTTATTTTATTTGATTCTCATTACGTATTTTAATGCTATATCATATTATTATAATGCCTAATAACATTACCTAAGAGGGCTGCCTGAAACTTTGTAAGGTTGTTTTTTCTTCGTACTATTACTAGTTCCTGTCCAGTGGTGCTGAAATTTTCTTTTTTTTTTTTTTGAGGGAAAATAGGTCAACCGTTGATAAGAAAGAGGCAGAGAAAGGTATATTTTCTTCAAATTTTTTAAAAAAATAAACTGAATGCTGTTTTGTAAGATATACTACTGACTCAGATTTTACAGCAGAGAGGCAGAACTTAGCTAAGTGTCTGCAAATGCTTTTTTTGCTTCTTCTGTGAAGATCATAAATTTAAAAAAATTTTAAGTTTAGGCCACACTTAAGTCAGTCACCCCTTGTATCTGTATGACTGAAAAATATGAAGTGATACTATAATATTTAAAAAAATGTCCTGCCTTGTTCAGGGTGTAAGAGAGCTCTGAAGAAGTTCCTGTCAGTGGGATATTGCCTCATTCACTCCAGAAGGTGGGTCAGGCAAAGGACTACAGAAAGGTAAGACTGCTTTTATCAGGAACTGGGAATAATATTTGCACAAGCAAAGCACCTGATACTGAAGTAGTCACTTTATTATAGATCACTAATTATGTGTTTCTTATTCTTCTTATTCGTGTTTGAATGGCTGTTGCTTGAGCCATGTGGGCACCAGCACTTATAAATACAGATTAATTCAGATCATCCAAGAAGCTGCTGGATGGATCAAGGCTCCATCAGATCCACTATCTGTCTCTAGTAGTGTCCATAGTGATTACCAATGGAATAGGGTAAGAACAAGCAAGTAGAAGTGATACATCCCCAGTATATTGGAGCCCTTCGGCATTGTCTCACCCTTTCATGAAAACTATGCTCTGAATACGTGAGTCGTTCTATGACAAGTAGATAAAAAAACTCAAAGTCCTAGGCATCTCATTTTGGACATTCAATTTAGGGACTACTTTAACTTTAATCTCTGAGCTTTCATTATTGTTATGGTAAGCATCACTTCATATCACATGGGTTACATGAAATTTAAAATAATAATTTCTCAGGAATATTAAGATATCATAGTGATGAATATCATAGAAACGCCAATGAAAGCTCTGTAACTGTTTTTTCAATAGGTCTGAACACTAGGTTGTCAATAAAGCACGTGGCTCTATAATGAGCAGCAAGAAAGTAATAGAAAACTAACAATCTCCTTAATTGAGTTGCATTCATTCTAGACACTCAGTGAGACAGAAGCAGTATAGAATCATATAGCTAAAATCTTTATAAAATTATTTATGTACAGGACTAAGCCAAGGTTCTGAAGTCAATCCTAATATTGGCATTTACTTCTTTACTGCCTGAGTTTTCAATCATAATAACGTGGCTCTGAGGTTATTGTGTATATGCTTGTGCACATATTGGAGAGATGGCCTAATCTCTCTAAACTCTTGCATTTGCTTCTGTTTTTCTCAAGTTTGCTTTTTCAGACTACTGTAGCACAATTAACAGCCAGTACTAATCAGCCATGGGAAATTTTGGACTTCAAATGCAGTGTTGCAGATTTGCTTTCTAATGGTTAAAATACAGATGAACAAGTGCCTGTCCCATTTTGGCTGCAATGCATGTTTGATTAACCTCATATTCTGCAGAGTTCAAGATTACTGGAAAATCTCATTCATAGTCTCATAATTATTAGCTATTATTATAATGTAAGTATGTTCTCACTGAAATCTCTTGTGCTCCTACATTGTCTATGAAATTTGTTAGTCACTGTAGGATCCCTATTGTGCACATGACGTTCTGAAAACAAAAGCTACAAAGCAAAAGCTATAAAGCTATAAATACAGTGCTTTAAGTACGTAAAGAACATATCAAGAGATGTGAAATTACTATACATATTATGCAACTCTCATTTGGTAAAATACCTAAATAAGTAGAAGCCTATGAGTCGTCAAGAAATTAACTAGAAACAAGGAAAAACCCAAAACATTAGCTGCTACAGTCTTAAAATGCCACACACAGAGCTAAACTAAGCATGTCCCACCAAAGGAATGAGTCTTTCTCTGCAGAGGATTGTAGTAACAGAAATACTAGTTTACACTTTACTTGTAGTAAGGTATTTTTTCCAGTATTAAACAAACTTGGAAGCAGATTTGATGTAGTAGGTTGAAACAGGAACTCATGTATTCATCAATCGTACTTATCAATCACAGAATTATCTGTAAACGCAAGGTAATTCTAGAGAATGAACTTTGTGCTCCAGTTCTCATTAAGACTTTGGGCAGGGAGCAGACTAATTGCTTACTGCTGGTCTTGTCCATCAACCATCCTCCCTGCTCGAACCACTCCTCTGCTGCCATTCTCCATCAGGCAAAACAAGCTGGTTTTTTTCATCCTTTCTGCAAGCCCTCCCTCTAACACCAAAGGATTACCTGTTTAAACAACTGAACACATTGTGAAGTTTGGTCAAATCATTAACAGTTGAACTACAGAGGTTCTTAGGATAAAACTATTAAAACGCAATCTGTTTACAAATAGAGAAAACCACAAAATTAATCAAATCCATATGGGCATCCTTAGAATTAAATAATTTCCCATCATCAGGAAAAAAACGTGTATGATTTACTTTGTGCAAAAAAAGCTGTTTGGCAACTTGGTTTCAAAAGTCACTTTTGTTGATACCAATGTCATTACTAAAATTGAGATAGGACACACCATAATTGCTGGCGCCAAGGAGGTGATTATATCACTCTGAAAACATTACAAAATGTGCATTCCAAGTGACTGAGAATGAGAAATGCTAGTATGTGGCATGAGTCCCTACAACTGCAAAAATGTCAATGTAACATTGCCGGTTTTAGAACAAGTTTTTGTCTCCAGCTATTTTCCTCTGACATTTCCTTGTGTCATCGTGTAAACTGTTCCCAAAAGAATCCACAATTTTGCTAAATACAAAGTGCTTTTCAAGCAGTTCTTCTTAGCAAATTCAATTTATACGTCCAAAGTTCTGCATGTGGCTGTGTGGTTATGTGCCCTCCCAAGCTGGCATCACTGTGGATGCACCATCCATCATCGTGTCTAGCCTATACTTCTTGAGCAGAACTCACAATAATTTGGTTCTCAAGGGAAAAACTTAAGCAGACGTGTACCCGCCTCAGGCAGGCTAGAGAGTTTTACTACATAGCCTATCAGGAAATCCTTTGTTTCATTCTATTCTTTTGAAGGGATAGTAGGATAAGAGGATACAGAAACCTGTTCTTTCACTGGATAGGTAATCATTTGATCCCCCTTTGTGCTTCTATTTCCTTACTTGAAAAACGGGTACCTTGTAAAGTGCTAAGAGTTTTGGTCATTTAAAAAAAAAGCATTTTGGAAGAGCTAAAATTAGTACTACTGCGAGTAGTAATAAGAGAAATACCAGAAACGTAACTTTTTAAGAACTTATTAAAAGTGGATTTGGGTTGGAAAAAAAGAAATTTAGAAATTTTACTGGTTTTCCTCATATGAAGCATGTTAAGGAATTGGATGAATATAAGAAAAGATAGACTTGCTTATTTACCTGTTTTGGTATGTTTACTTTCCAAGATCTCTCATCATTAAAAATGGACTGGAAGAAGATTTTAGACCTGATAGCTCTATAACATTGGGAAACAAATGAAGAGAAAAAAGGAAAAAAAAAAGGTGGGGGGAACAGAAGAAAAAAACTTCATTAAAAATTCATCATAAGAAATTTTATGAAAAAAAATTAGAAAAGAAAGAAAGTATTTTTCACTTCAGACAAGAAGTTTGCTATATTTCTTTAAAAATATGGCTTCTATTTTCTGTCTACTCTATGCTGTATTTTTGTATGACAGAGAAATTTCTCATGAATTTTCCTTTGAGGCAGAATGAGATAAATTGTTTTTCAGACCAAACCCAAAGGACTAGAAAATTAAAAAGTTAAACAAAAGTAATTATTGCAGGAGATGAAATATTACTGAAGTCTAAAGTAGAAAAATCTGACAGTGGCCCAATATGTTTTTGTCATACCCTACTATACAGCCTTGCCAGGACATCACACAGATGAGTGTCTTCTCCTGGGAATCTAGTAGTGATGCCTTAAGAAAGCTTTGATAATACTTGTTTTCCTGTACTACTATTTTTCTTCCTCCTCCAGTCATGGCTTTTTGCCAATAGATGAGAACTTGCCTATCCATGAGAAAATATGCTATTGAAAGGACAGCCAATTAAGGAGGCATGTGTATTATTTTCTTCCTCAAAATTTTGAGTATTGAAAGTTAGAGGCAATAAAGACAAAAACTTTTTTATATTTGACATCTCTAATGAGTGAATGAAATAGTGTGACTGAAATATCAATGCAGTTTTCATTAATAAATTTAAGTGTCAACATACGAGTGCAACTTAGAAACGGTAAGCAGAGATTTGCAGAATATTCATGGGTTTGTACAATTTCAAAGTTTTCTACAAGGATGCTTGAGACATGAAGTGTTTAATTAAAACAAACCAAAATCTTCAAGGAATATTTAAAGTAGAGAACAAAGGAGGGGAAATATCAGCTTATGCTTCAAATATTAAAGGTCATACAATTTCCTGACATTATACATATGTTGGTGAAATAACCAATAATGGGAATATCTGTATTTTTAACCTTCATGAACTACGATGTTACACTGCAATGTTTGTTTATCTCTATATTCCATCCTTTAAGAAAAACTGGATTTGATTTATTTTCCAAGCAGCTGCAATAAACAATATTGTGCAACAGCTGACTCTGCGCAGCTACATTTCAGGAAATGGGGCCTTTTCTTTTGCTTCAGTGAATGCAGTGTCTGAGGCTAATTTAACATTAAAATAACTAGGAGGCAACTCAGAGACCAAATGTTTGTCCTGAGCCATACAGAGGTACTACAGTAACGTCAAAGAGGTTCAGAAGTTTGCTCTCAAAATCATTTTTCACCAGCATTATTACAATAAAATCTGTAACATGACAGAGAATATTCACACACTCAGAGAGGAAGAGCAGTAGGCAGAGGTGGAAGGGGCTGGGCTCGTGTAGGGAAGACAGAAGAAATGCAACAAAAGGTCCTTATCCTGAAAACTCACCTTTTTTAGAACACACATGTCTAACCAATGAAATTCTATTTACCAATACTTTTCACGAAAAACTGATGAAAAGGGATGTGCTTATAAGGAAAAGTACATTCCAAGAGCTGTTAATCCTTAGATTTTCTTCAGTTAAAACTAATATGGTGGATTTTTAATTAATATTATAATTATATTATTACTGTATTTCAATAGTCTCTTCCAAAGAAACTGGAAAGTTACTGGAAAGTAGCTTTTCCTTTGTTTTGTCATTCCAGATTTCTAATTCCCAATGAATATTTAAATTAAAATACAATCTCATTTTCACACTGCTTAGGAAACCAATCAATTTTAGGTAATTAAGCAAAATATTCCGAACAGCTACCAGAAACTGAAAAATGCATGTTTCTTACCCATCTAAAACCATGTAATAACACTGATACTATAAATACAAAGTTATAGTTTACTGTTGAACTAGATCATGGTAAGAAATTTGCAAATGTGCAATATCAGTAACAAAGTCATAAAGTCATCTTACTGACACAGAGGGGAATGCATTTCTGAAATGGAAAAGTTGTGGACAAGATTAAAAGCTGTGATGGCTTTACAAAATATAATTTCCTAGTTATTAATTGCCAAGAATGGAAACTCCAAGAAGAAAAATACATTGCTTCACAGCTGTGAACGCTTTGCTTGCCGAAAATGCAGATGTAATCACTCTCTGTGAATCAAATGATAGCACTGCTGATAAATATGAGTAAGGACTTCATGGAAGTGTAGACCTCTGGAGCTGAAAGTCAAATTCATTTGGAAGGGCTATCTGTACCTGTGCATAAGAGAAAGCACTTCAGTTATAAACAGGCAGGTACCAACAGGAATATAGTTGTAAGACATAAAATTATTTTAATAGGCGAATGTGTCATTTGAGTTGCCACAAATGCTAAGACTTTTTGAAAGGCTGATGCCACCATCAGTGTTAAAGTTTCAAATAACATTTCCTAACGTTTTTCCAAGCTCAAATCTCCAGCCCTTAAAGAATGGAAAACATATGTCAGTAATTAAGTCACTAATCATGATGTTACCAACCATAAAATCAATGCCTGCGCCAAGATCAACTGAATCACTTCATATGTTTTCTCAAACTCTACATGGCATTGAATTTCCACAGTGATTTCAGTCATACTGAAACCTAGACAAGAATAGGGTCTTTCCTTAAGAGTACAAAATACAGAGCAGACAGCACTGAGGTGACTATCACAGGACAAATGGATATTAAAACAAAAACCAAACCAGACACTGGCTTAGCCAATGTTTCCAAGAGGATAAATAAATAATTAAAATTAAAAAGACTAGTCTGGAAAAGGCACAGCTTCAATGTCACTGAGCCAGCCAGTATCATTTTCAGGATTATTAAAAGAAGGGCATTTGAACAATATTGTTGAGAATCGACACAGAATAAGTTGACCTTTTAAAACTTAATTAACAAAGCAGCTCCAGAGCCTGCCTCTGATCATCAGCAAGGTTTGAACCAGCCACTGGCTTTGATCCATGTCTTCTCTTACCATGGCCTCTGAAAATTTTCTAACTTTTAAAAGATCCCTTATGTTGCCTGTATTTCCATTTGAATGTTTTGAGGCTTTTTCCCCCTCTGTGCCTATTACACCTTGATTCTGCTTAAGGCAGACAAAAGTAAGAGGGTAACAATCTAGTCAACTCTTTGGTCACTGACTATCTTCCAGAGCTAGTAGAGTAGCTATTGAAATGGGCACTGAACAACGACAAGTAACACCGAAACTTTGGGGTTTTTGGGATAATTACAGTGCAGGTTTTGGTGTGCCATGACCTACTGAGGATGGAACTATTACATTTCAAATTTCTGAAGTCTGTTTGCTAAAGTACAACAAAAGAACTGAAAATTATGAAAGATGATTTGAAAGTGGATCTACAGTACCGAATAATTTGTGGTCAAAACAGCCAAAGTGCTTACTATGCAAGGCATAAACCAAAGAACAGCCAGAGTGACTTAAGCAAAACGTTTTTTTTTCCCTTGTCACGGGAAAGGTACACATCTATTACCTCAATATCTGATTCACACAGAGGTTTATACTGTAGAATAAAGACAGAAAAGAAGTCAGGGAAACATCATTATTTTCCAGTCTGGAGAGAAATAAATCACAATAGTTCCTAACACACACCCAATTTCTCTTTTCCACCCTATGCTGTAAAAAGAAAACAGTCAGACCTAGTCTGACTTTCTCAGAATCTCTGAAAAAAATAAATTGTGAAACAGTGGGTATTAAAGGGCAAATAAATACAAAGAAATTTAGAGAATAAGGGAACAAGAGCCAGAATAAGTCCAAGAAGGAAAAGCTATTCAAACCCAATTGTCTGCTGCTGTAAATAAGCATTTCCTTAATTTATGAACTTAAATGAACATAAGATTTGTTCCAAGCAAATGAAATGCCAGAAATGGTCTAAGAAGAGTCTGTTTGAAACAGCAGCCTGTATTGCATGAATTGTTCGACATCCAGGTGGTAGACTGATTGGCAAGAGATAATAAGAAGAGCAGGAAATTAAATTATTATAGAATTATAGGATATTTCAACTTCAGAGTTCAATATTTTTTTAAGACTAACATAACATAAAATTGAAGAAGTCATGAAGAAAACTTGGTACCCATTAGGAAGCATTAGCAACATGTTCCAGAATGTCTCTTCCAGCCTAGCTGTCTAGATACAAACTGCTTTCAAGCTGTACTTTACAGAAACATACTTTACTGCAGAAGTCCTTTGTACATTTTTTTAATTCCTTCACAACTCTGATTATACTTAGAAGCAAACTTGTGCGACAATGCAAGTAGGTGGAAAAGGGGACTTGGTTCTCCAGTATCAGCAAGGGATCCCTTCAGGGCCTAAGTTCCATTTTCAGTCTGAAAGAACGCATGTTGCCATTTTCGTTTTCCTTTACTGGCCTTCTTAGGGTAACTCTGTGTGTGTTCCTTGTTGGTAGCCAAAAAGTATGCAAGAAGCAGCAAGGGACCAAAATGGCCTCTACTACAGAAACATGTCTGTTGATGAGTATAACCAGAACATCTACCAGCAGATGTACTGATGTTACTGTTCTTTTGCAACTTGACATTTTTGTTTGTTGTAAATTTTAATTTGTCATAAGTGACCATGTTCTGTTTCACCACTACAGTGTCTGTCAGAGCTAGCTTAAACAGGGGTCTTACAGAATCGCACAATCACAGAATGGTCTGAGTTGGAAGGGACACAAAACACTCATCAAGTCCAACTATGTCCCTGCTTAGGGCACCCCCAACATTCACACCATGTGTCTGAGGGCATTGTCCAGATGCTTCTTGAATATTGTTAGGCCTGGTGCCATGACTGCTTCCTTGGGGAGCTGTTCCAGTGCTTTACCACCCTCTGGGTGAAGAACCTCTTCCTAATAGCTAACCTAAACCTTCCCTGGCATGTCTTCTTGCCACTCCCCGAGTCCTATTATCGGTCAACAGTCAGAAGAGATCAGTGCCTGTTCCTCCTCCCTCCATCGTGAGAAGGCAGTAAACAGCTATGAGATCCCCTCCAGGATGAACAGACCAAGTGACTTCAGCCATTCCTCATATGACTTCCCCTCTAGACCCTTGACCAGCCTTGTGGCCCTCCTATCAACACTCTTCAGTAGCTTGATGTCCTTACACTCTCATTGCAAGTGCAGGCGCATTGACTTTTAAATGTTCATCTTCGCTTCATCATATTTCTGTCCACAAAATGGGGCTATATCTGCTGAACGCTTTTTAATGGACTTAACAGATTTAAAATGACAAAAAGCTGGGTGAGATCTATCTAGCATTTGTGAAATGGCAATTCAGTCTATCACATCCTTCCTCCATATTTCCTTTTTCCTATGTACATTGCAACCACAGCAGATAAAGGCGTTATCATACCATCTTTATGCAAAGCATGAAAAGTAAATATACACAGGAACAAAGAATAAGATGTAACACACAAAACAAAAAGAAGAGGGTTATTTTCTAAAAAGTTGACAACATCACTTGGCAAAACTTGAAAAAATGTTGTTTATAAATCATGCAGGGAGGACTTACAGCACAGATTTGCACAAATATCTAAACATGGAGGCCAGGCTCCCCAGCAGCTTGTGGGGAGAGAGCTCAGAATAAAGCTAAAAGCACCTGCCTGTGTAAAGATGTCACTCCTGATTTTCTGAATGGCACGCTAGACCAATGTTGTTTCCTCTACCAACTATATAAACATGGGTGATGGGATTGTATTTGAAATGGTGAGATTTAAAAAAAAATTAGAGCTTTTTGTCACCTTTTAACTTTTGACAATTTGAATTCAAATTTACAGCCTTTTCTGTCATCATTAATTCTTTTATTTTTAAATGTCAGAGAAGAGAATTTCACATGACAATAAGACTAGGGTTTATATAAAAATTACTGGAACTATGCCAAGTTGAAAATATTAGAAGTGGATAGACTTTTATGAGTGAAAAAATCTTGACTGGAACAAAAGTTAAGATGTGAAAAAGAGAATAGTATTCAGACACACAATTTAATTCAGATACAACTTAGGATGGAAAGACATGATAGCAGTAAGACTACAGACTTTTAGAAGAAAGAAGGTCACTTAATGTGATGCACTTCATTTGGTCATATACACCACAAAGAGTACAGGCTTTATCACACTGTGGCTTCTCACATTAAATATGAAGAAACACAATTTGTGAGGCTTTTTTTTAGGACATTGGACATAGTCGGGAAATAGGTATAAAATAGTAAACTGCAAGTTATAGTATATAAAATATGCAATGTGGTTTAAGTAGATACATATGCATCCACAAAAGCACACATCCAAATTTACAGGTGTCATGCATCTGAAGTGCAAATAAGTAAAAGGATTAAGCTGTTTTCAACATAATTGTATTTGTGATACAGCAATAAGGGTGTCAAACAGTGTAGTAAATGCTGAACAAAGAAGGAAGACAGCTGCAATAACACAATTATGCAATTGCTCAGTTTTAGGGGTCTAAATACCTATCTGATATCTGAAGTTTTTGAGGGCAAAGGCAGAAACCCTTTTTTTTTTCCTGAAACAAAGTTAACAGCATGGAAATAACTGTTTTGTTGTCCTCTTCCAAAGGTAAATTTTTATTACATTTAAATGAGGAAAGTGATTTGAAACTTACTTGGAAAGAAAGATTTAAATGCAAATAAAGAGGACAGAAAAAAGTGCAAAATAAAAAATAGGGAAAGTGAAAGTAAACTAGCTAGGGATTTGGATTCCAAATAATAAAGCAAATATATAGTGTTATGAGAAGAAGAAAAAAGATGCTGGCTAAGTCAAGGAAATATCGCATGTCAAATGACAGCACTGTTCACAAGCTTTAAATCACTAAGTATGGAAATTTATGAGACAACAATGATGGTTATGAATATACAGCTCTAAGAAGGAAGATGACCTTATGTAACTGATCTCCTGCAGGGGATGCCTCAGGGCAGCAGCAAACAAGAAGCTTTTGTAATGATTGGCTTTTTTTTCTCTATATATCTATATTTCTCCTGGAGAACCTTTCCTTAAAGTGCTTGCTGGAATCTGCTCTGGTGTTTGTTTGGGTGGATGGTGGCAGCAGCTAGGAGACACAGTATGACACCATGTGGAGTTACTCATTGGGGTTCAGAAAGCAGCAAAGCCATGTCATCGTTGTTGACGGCTGACTGGCCTCAGTGCAGCATCATCCTGCTAGCCCCTAGGGCAGTTCGGGTGGCACCAACATGCAATTATTTGCCATGTGTTGTCTTACACTCCATATATGTAACAACTATGTCCTTCTTTGTTTGAAATATCATACGTTATAGAGCTGTTTGTTTGCAGGGTCTTATATAATTACACATGGGAGTTCCGCAAAATCTTGATAACTGAAAAATATAATTTCACCTAAACTGAAAATCCTCACCTCTCAAATAACAATAACAATAATAATAAATTTCAGAATTATCAAAACTTTTTTCATCAAAAGAAAACACCCTTTTCTGCTCCGACATGTTTTTTTTATGCAAATAGTTGATTTAAACAATAATTTTAAATGATTAAATTGAAACAAAGCATACTGAAACTACTGAAATGAAATCTTTCAGCTGATCTGTGCTGAATTTATTTTGAGATCCCTGACAAAAAAGGACAGTTATTCATACTTCTGAAGAAATCTTTTTTTTTCAAACCTTAACACTTTCATGGAAAGGGAAAAGTCTCAAAGTATTTTTTACGTAGTGCTTAAGGTTTTGAGTGTGTTAATGTTATCTATCACAATCAGGTGCTGTTATAAAACTGGAGATGAACTGGAGAAGAAATATATTAAGCTGTGAGTTCCTCTCTGAGCTTCCTGAATTCCTGAAACACAAACAACTAAAACAGCTAAATCCCCCATTTAGCTTCTCAATATGTGCACTGTTCTGTCTTTTTACATGTAACAGGTTGAAAGTGTTTTGTATTATTTGATAAAAGAAGAAATATTTAAAAGATCATATCATGCTATAGTCATTTCATGCACATATCTAAGCCATACATGCACATATCTTCCTAGTATGACCAATATCAACAAAGAACTTCAGAAATCTACTTAGGTGTTTTGTAACACAAGTTAAGAAACGTGCATATTAACTTCACTTAAAACCTACCAAAGCTGAAGTCTGATGGGAATCTCAGTCATGAAGTTATTTGTGCTGCCATTAGAATGATGACATCATTTCTTAGTGATTTCATGCATGTCAATTGACCACACTGAGCACAAGGTTTTTTCAATATTACATTCAGTGTAAGTAGTTGGTTTATTCTTGTTGCTGTGTTCCAAAATATTATAGTCCATCCTGGCCTTCTGTTAGTTTATATGAATACTCTCCTAAGATTATAAAACAATGCTACAGCTACTAAAGTATGCATTCAGCATAAGCAAAGTTAGTTGCATTAGAAAAAAACTAATCTGATTTAATATGCACACTGAAGGTGCCCATAATCAACAAGTAAGATTCCATTCCTATGTATTATTTATATTCAGTGGAGCTTTTGTTGATAAAATCAGTGACATCAAGAGCACATCTCCTCCTGAGGTGGATATCTAAATTACATGATGTAAGTCATACCCTGAAAACAAGTATTTCTTGGTTACTCATTCAGGAATGGCAGACATCTATCCTTAAGAGAGCTGAATCCTATCTGTTGTGCCTTACACTGAAATTGTGCTTCTCAAGAAACTGTGCTGGAAGAAAGGTGCCCCTTATCTTGGAAAAAAATGCAACCAACTACTGCAGTCATGGTATAATGGAAGGGAACAAATGGAATAAGACTTCTATCAAGGCATCGCAAACATTGATCTGGATTTGGGCTACCTCCTATCCTGAGCTGAACCAGCTGTAAGTGGGCTTTCAGTCATCCAGGCTGAGCTGCCAAGTAATCACAGAATCGCAGAATGGCTTTGTTTGGAAGGGACCTTAAAGATCATCTAGTTTCAACCCCCCTGCCATGGGCAGGAAAACCTTTCACTAGATCAGGTTTCTCGAAGCCTCATGCAACCTGGCCTTGAACATCTCCAGGGATGGCGCATCCACAGCTTATCTGGGCAACTTGTTCCACTGCTTCACCACCCTCACACTAAAAATTTCCTCCTAATATCTAATCTAAATCCGTTCTCTTTCAGCTCCCCATGACGCTTGCTGGCCTCTCCCCTACATTATGCTATGGATACATACTGAAGTGCCTCATCTTCACTGTTCTAATGGTCCAGTTACATTTGAATGGAATTTTGTCCAAGACCTGATAAAACACAGATGTACACAGGGAGAAGGTGTGAGAACAAAGTGTGCTGTAAAGCAAGATTAAATCTTCAGAAAAATTGAGAATGGATAGTTTGTACACCAAAGTGAGTGGCAAAGAACTACATTGTGTGCTTGCATGCAGAGGGGAAAGTATATTACGAATTTATTTCTAGATGTACCTGGAAAGAGACTGTATCTGTGGAAGAACTCTTTCTTTGCTGGAGTCAAACTTTGCCATTTGTTGTGTTTGGCATGATTTGCAATATTTTCATTTATTATTTCAAGCTGCAGTTCCTATCACAGTCATGTTAAAGCAGTTATATTTTATATTGGCAATTCTAATTCTTCTGCTATAAAATTGCAGAGATGATACCATGCCAAAAGATTTTATTGGTGAGAAAAAACAATAAAAATTTCTAAAATCACTGACTCAACTTGAAAAGGCAGTCAAGACAGCCAATAGCACACTGGGAATCATCAATAAAGGTACTAAGAAAAAAAAGCAGGCATAATTTTGCCACTATATAAAAGCCATTGGTGTGTTCACATATTGAGTAATTTTAGAAAAACCTAAGGTGGCTACAACTCATCAGATTCTACAAGGAAAGGCTGAGGAGGTTATGACTGAGCCTCACAAAATCATGATGTTGATGGATAAAGTGAATGCAGAATCTTTCACTGCCAGAATGACAGAACTAACAGACACTTGTTGAAAACAGTAGGACATCACTTTAAAGCACAGTAAAAAAAGTGCTTTCTTGCATAGTCAGAAAGGTTGTCAGAAAGCTGTGGAGGAAGACAGTATCAGCAAATTCAAAAAAGAGATTAGACAAATTCATAGACAACAATTCCTTAGATGGGCACTAAAGAGAACACGCAAGGATGAAACCTATAACGTTCCTAACACAACAGTAGTAAATGCCAGGCAATATAATGGGAATGGATTGCACAAACTGGACAGCCTTTCGTGTTCTTTTGTTGCTGCAGGTGAAGACAGAATAGTAGGTTATGTAGACCATTGGTCAGTCCCACTAGGATGTCTTATATTGTTAGAAAATAGAATGCTTGATCACCTCAAATACCACCCTGAATTTACTAGAGAAACAGCATTTTTTTCCATTTCAATTTGTAAAAAAAACACTGTTTAACATGTCGCACTCTAGAAAATTGTGCAGCGCTGACTATGCAGGCTACCTCATTAGCACTAACGCTGGCAGGATAAATAAAAACATATATAACACCTCGAATTTCTATAGTCTTCATAATTTCAAGTCTATCTTGCTTATGAAAGGCTATTTTGCTAAACGTAGTCACCTACAAATTCCACTGAAGTCTGATATCATGCAGGATAGGTCACCTCTAGCTCGAAGGCTTTGATCAGCACACACAATTTTTCATATGATACTTGGTACTTCAGCACCTCCATGAGTCTGGACACTGTGCAATTTGCACTGAACTTTCCCAATGGGCTGTATCCAACATCTTCTATTACTAAAAGTGTAATTCAAAATTATGTGAGGTCCCAACCTTCTTTTCAAGATTAACTTCTTAAGCTACGGCAACAGGGGACAAGCAATATCACCAACGACGACAACAGGCACTTGCCTCCCACAAACGGTTATAACACCAAAGACGAAAAAAGAGTCATTCAGTACAGGAATAAAAAAACCTTAATTCTTCAACAGCCAAGTAGTATACATACTGTTAATATTATTCACTATTACATTTACATACTGTTCTCTGTCCTGTAGACAAAGGTTCCTGCAAGAAATACCTTGGTTTCCCTCTGGATCTCACCAGCTCTGGGACTCCCAGTCTGAAATTCACCAGTTATGTCAGATATAGGTCTGATGTTTATAACCTAGAGGTACACTATTCATTCAATAGCATTTGTTACATATATTCATTATCTTTGCACCGACAATAGGCTTCCTAGCACCAAGCAATAACCAAGGAATTGAACTGTGTTATGATGGTCAGTCTCCAGGCACTGGGAGGTAGCCACGGATTCCTCCTGCTAGATATGGGTACTGATAGACTGGGTTACACTCATGGCAGAAGTTCTCCAGCACCTTTAATGCAGGAAGCCAGTGCAGGCATCTCAGGTCAGCTTAGCTGGGCTCAATCACAATTTTCTGTCTGAGCTCTTCTTCCCTATAAACAACACGGTCTGTTGATGTCAGGCCACAAGTATTTTCTTGTCTTCATTCAATAAAACTTTTATTTAGCATCCCTATTGTGATCTACATATTAAGGGTACAGTCATTAAAAGTGCATCCAATAGAACAGTTTTGTTCCACCTATCTAAGTGTCTTGTAGACTGAGAAAGTCATACTTGACAATATCCTTCAACAATTTCCAATCTACCAAACTTTCTGATATCGCAGACAAGCAATATCATCCACTTCTGGAGCTAAATAAGAACAGAGGCGTTGTTCTACAGCAAGGGTATCAAACTCATAGCCTGTGGGCCAAATCTAGCACTCCACTTTGTTTTATCCAGCCCTGCACCTTGTTTCTGCCCAGTGGCAGCACTGAGCAACTCGCCCCTACATTCCTGCCAGGGCACCAGTCACAGGTGCAGAGTGTGTGACGTGCGCTACACTGCAGGAGCAGGAGCAGGAGAACGGCAGAAGCCATGTTTGACACTCCTGTTCTACAGAATACCACAGACTGAATCATCGAAGGTCTCTGCTCGCAAGGCCACGGGGGAAACCAGGACTTATCCTTTGCAGATCAGCCAATCTTAAGTTCTGAAAAACAGGAAAGCCCTAATTGGCTTATGTTACAAAAAATAAATAAAGACAGAGGAAGGCCAACCCACAAAGTAAATGGATAACTATCAACTCTAGACACACCACACAGAAAGGACTGTGGCAAAAACCTGACAGTGTTCCTGTGGCTTATTAGCTCCTTGGGCTAATTATCTGTATCATGGAGAAACAAATAAACAAATAAACAACAAAAACAGTTCTAAAATCTGATCACCTGCACCTTTTCCAGACAGTACGCTGTTGTCCAACAGCCCTGGCTGCATGCTTGACCTTCCACCAGTTTCTCTTTTAAACTTCCAAAATCTTAATTCAGTTCCTCCATAGTTTTTTTAAGTTCAAAGTTTTCCTTCATCATTACAAAAGAAAAAAAAAAAGCAATATGACATTTTCTGTGAACACTGCTGCTCTACTGTTCAGTGGCAAATAGTCAAGAAAGTGGAGTCATATTCTTATTTAAATGCACGTACTCCTGTTTCAGCCAAGGTTTCACCTTACAATGAGCTTCCTTATTACCTTGTTCTTTCTTCTCAGGAATAACAAGACAAATCAATTATCCTCACTGAAAAGTCTGTACTATCATTTATTCCTTCTAGACCATTTCCCGGAAGTGTTCTGATTCACAACCATACTGCATATTCACATCCTGAAGTTAGGAATGAGTAGGAATGAGTGGCAGAATTGGGTAGCATTAACGTAACAGACAATAATCCTTAAATAAGTCACGTTCTTATTTTGCCTAAATATCAGCCATCTGCTTTTACTTCAGTCACTATAACATCAAGAGAAATTTTCCAAGGTGCACCAGAAAGAGAAGGTTTACCTACAAATCCTAGTCCTAAGCAGCAGCCAGTCCCAACCAAAATTACTTTGCAATAGGAAGCATCATCACAACCTGGGCTTGCCTGTACCTCCTCAAAGCCAGCTGGTGCACCTCTGGACACTACCAGTGGGTGATATCCTTCGGATGTTTCATAATATCGATACCGAAAAGAACAGCATGCTTTCACCACATACCCTGAATTTATTTCATCTTTTGGACAGTGGGTGATTGTGATTCAAGGGAAGTAAGAGCACAAGTTTCTCTGCCTTGTCTCTGTCTCTTCCGTCCTCTTGCTGGTCTCTGCATGTTGGAAGCCTGGTTTCTGTTCTTCACAGGAACTATGTTCCCATAGAAAACTGCAAAACAAGGATATCCTGGGACCATTTTGCTCAAACCATTGCAAAAGGGATATCCATACTTCAGCAGAACTGTGTCACTCAATTCCTGCGTTCCTGTGCTCCCAGGATCTACAAACCTCTTCCTATCCCCCTGCGATAGCTTTTCCTCTCACATTCTTGTCCTTCCTCCTAGTCACCCTGCTCCTCCAACAAATGGCAGGAATGCTATGTTAACAGATAAAGAAAGGAGAATTGCATGCTGTAGCTCTCCCTGCCTCCTGGCCTGAGCACGCATCAGTACTCCTGACTTGATCACATTATTAGTCCCTAAGCATTTCAGTGCTGTGCAATACTGCGGTGAGACTGTAGTGTTGCTATTTCTGCCCCACAGAGCTGCAGGGTGTGGTGCTGACCCACAGAGACAAATCCACAGACTTCTGGTGATCAAGAACACCAACAAAAGCAGCTTGGGAAACTGGTCCTGCTCAGGCCTAACATGAATGCTGCTCGGTTGGTCAGTGAGGGTAGGGTAGGCTGGTCTGAGCTGGCCTGAGCTGGCACCTTCCCGGAGGCAGCCGGGATCTGAGCTCAGTGAGGAGCTCCTTCCCCTTCTCTCCTCCCTCTGCTCTCCAGTTTGCCTCTGCTCTCTTGTTGTGGCAGGGCTTGCCTGACTTTGCTTCATGCTGCCAGAGAACAGCATGTACTTTGTCTAGTCACTCTCCAAGGATCTCCTCAAGAGCTACCTTGGAGCTCAGGGAGTGTTTCCAAACAGCAGGACCGCCAGAGGACTCCCAATTCACAATCAGCAGAACAGATTAACATTATAACTAAAGGCATCGGCAACGAAAGGGAGGCAGGCAGGTATTTTAGACAGAATACTTAGCAGTCAAATCAGCCTGCCCTTATCAGATACAAGGATTTTTTCTTCAAAATGTTCTCTTTTTTTCCTCCAGGAATCAATGGAAGCAGTCAAAAAAATAACAATTGAAAGGCAGAAGTGAACAGAAATATACTGATTTACTTGCACGGCTGTACTTAGTAATAAAGGTACATATGTTTTAATATCTACCTTGGAGACAGCCCATATAATGTAACAGTTAAGTTATATATATATATATAAACACAGTTCACTGACATTATATTACTTAATTAAATTTAAATAATTAATTTTAATAAAGATATAGAGGCACAACTTACTGGAGTAATTTCAACAAAACTCTTCCTTAGAAGTCTCTGAGAACAACTAGGGGCTACTCTTTAGCTTGAGTAGTGTAATTATTCCATTTTATTTAACACAAAATGGTTTCAGTAAAGGATTAACTTGAAAAAAATTACTAACTGCTCTAATGACAGTTTTGACATAGCTTTAACTCAGAACCAAGACTATTCGAAATGCAAAGTTTTTAATAGGCTTATGTTTACTTAACTGGAAATATTTCCTCACAAAGAAACGTATTGAGTCACTAGTCTGTCCCACAGTAACACATCAGCCATTTATTTCTAAACAAAGGCTATATCTTAAAATACATAATTTTATATCAGTTAAATATAGCCCAGAAAAATTAGCCTATTCTGTGTTCAGTAAAATGATAGTGGTTTTATTAAAAACACAGAAAAGATAAGACCATCAGAGACATAAGAGAAGAGGGATTTTATTTCACATAACTATTAACTGTCCCGTTGGTGCCTACTAGGCTATGAAAAGCATAGAGTTATCACAAGAAAAAATAATTCATCAAAAGACAGAACTTTGCTAACTGAAAAAATCTGCAAGAAAATCCTATACACAGATGTATGTATGTAATATGTATGTAATACATATGTATGTATGTAAGATATATGTAATACACATATATTACAGTCTGCTACTACTCCTCTGAGTCTCTGTGAGGAGGGAAAACGCATGAAGCATAACACAGCACAGTCTCATACATGTTAATATAAAGTCTTTCTTCTCTCAGGACATTTATCTCTACCAGTTAGTCTATTTATGCAGCAAAACTACATTTAAATATCCCAAAATAGCTCACTCAAACTATAGCTTCATTTTACTTTCCAGCCTCCAGAACCAAAAGATTTGTATTATAACTTTATAATATAATTTATTCCTGAAATAAATCTACTGAAGATTTTTAGAAGGTATCTGTAAGTGCAAGGACTACTGAATGTGAAAAACCTATGTAATAGAGAGAGAGAGAAAAAAAATGTATGTAATGGGCTGCCATTAAAAAAATGCTACACACAGTATTATAAAAGAAAAAGCTAAGTAATTTTGTTTCTTACCATAAATTGTGAAACTTGGCAGCTAAACATCTTCAATAGCCATGCAAATATATCAATTCTGTATTAAACCCTGTGACTTTCTTGGGACATGTCTGTGTGTCATAATAGGAAAGGGAGCTCGAAAGAAAGCAAACACATTACCACATTGCATCGGCAGTCCTTAAGGAGCTGGTAGATCGGGATCTTGGCTTCATAACAATGCTCATTTTGAAAAATTCCTTCAGTGTTTCTAGCAGTCAAACATCAGTCGTCCTTACGAAGCTCACTCTCAAAGTACTCCATTTCAAATATTTTTTTAAATCCTCTGCTTTTTGAAACCCTGAAGTCTGTCTCCTGTAATAATCCAGGCTGCGAAGCAAGAATTCTAACACGCTGCAACTCCTTCCTTTTTCATGCTGAATTTACTCTAGCACTGTGCTGTTCGGAAATGACAGCGCTTTTCTCTTCTGTCTTGTATTGCCCTGGGAGGAACTAGTCTATTTTGAATCTATTCTTGCAGGTCACATGGGAACGAAGGCAGCTGAAAAGAATCTCTATCTCTTTCTTGCAGTTTGATAACAACAGGTTTAAAGGTCAGTCACATTAAAACAAAACAAAACAAAAAACAATTACTGATGGATAATGAAAGGATAATATTAATGTAAGTTACAGTAACATTTGTGAGTTTGCAGGGAACTTCCATTTAGAGACATGCTAGTAAAATCACTCTGTGGAGTAAAGAAAGGAAAAAAAGATTCTTTATTCTAAGTTAACTAAAAGTCTTACCCAGAAATGTAATTTTTTCCTTTCTTTTCTCCTAACCCTTGCCTAGATACTGTTAATAAATATTCTTGTCTAACTTCACAAATAGAAAGTACTCCCTTTCTGAAAGACATTCAAAGCATTGTGGGGAAGTTAAGTAAAAACAAAATTCCTTGTTGACTGTTCAAGTCAAACACACATACAGACAGCTATTGTTATAAACCGCTGAAGGACAAAATACCTCAGTTAAAGAACTCTAATATGATGTCTCTACTGTACTGCAGAAAGAGATCTTTACCTGTTACAGTAAATTTATTAACAGTTTATAGATTACAAACTTGCATTTATAATTTCTAGCCATAAAAGCTTTGAAAGTTAATTCCTTTAAGGAAATATTAATGTAAGTATATTTGGCAATTTGAGCATTAGAAGAGGAAAAAATGCAGAGAACTGGATATATCATTTAAGTTATACATTTTGAATTTGATCTGAACTGTGTTAGAATTGTTTTTAAACTGAAAAGCAAAGTTATTTTTCAACAAGCGGTTACATGCATAATAGGCATTACTTTGTACTGTCTTTACAAGTGGTAGCGCAGCTAGGTTAGTAATGAAAGCAAGCATCAAAAATTGTATTTATAAAATTTATACAGACTTGGCAAATAGAAGGAAAACATGATAAACAGGCTATGCATTAAAATGCCAATAATTCATCGAATAGGAATTTGTGTAAAGTGTGTAAAGCGCTCCAGAAACTTTGCACTTTCTTTTCATAAAGAGTACAATAAAAAGCATTGCCAACTACATTGTGTATCAAGAGGAAATATCCTAACTGCCCTGGTTAGGTGCCAGTCATCTGCATATCAGTGCTCCACAACAGCAGAAGGAATGTTAATAAAGTTTCTAGTTAAGCATTCTGTTCTTCATGTTTTCTGGCACCTATCTGTCAAATATCACCTAGTGGTTAATGCAAGACCTTTTCTAAGGGTCCTGTGAAATCGCAGAAGTTAACCTCACAGAGTGGAAAAAGCATCTGTGGTAAATTTAGCTCAAAGGGTCATACAGTCATGGGACATTTAGTAACAGTTGAGTTTGTCACTGTATAGGTCACATGTCTATAGAAGGGGGCATAAATCAGACACCATGTTGGGAAATTTTTTATTCCTTAAACAGATGGAATAGGTCATAAAGAACAAAAATCACATGAAATAGAGGTGAGCTATTTCAAAATAGCTGGCCATTTTGAAGATTTTTTTTGAAGTTTGCCTGCTTATTTATTATTGATAAATATTAACATTATTCATGTTTCAATGAAGAAACACAACATGAAAGAGAATAAAGCTTTTGACTGTTTTCACAATACCTTACTGAAATGGAATATTCAAGGATTACTTGTGTTGTGCCTCAGCAGCTATCTGAAGATGGTTTGTTTTAAAAATCATTGGTCAAGATGCTGCCTCTTACTTGTATTCAATAGGAATATATATAGAAATGGACTAGAATACCTTTATATAGTAAATATTACCATATAATATAAATACACCATAGTTAGTGGTACTTATGTAGTTGAGGAAGTATTTTTCAATGCAGATTCAGGAAAAAAAAGTCTCCAATGGAGTTAAATATTAAAACCAAGACCTATTGTTAGCATGCTTTCTTTTTTGGTATCCTTCATCAGACTGTCAAATTCAGACCTGGTGCTATTATGAACTACATATTAATTAGCAACCACAAGACTACGGTATTGCAACTGTATTCCAAGCAGTCAAATCAGAGCCTGTTCTCAGGTAGAACCTTAGAAGCATAGGCTTCCTGCAAAAGGGAATGAATGTATCAGTAGGAGGGAGAGCTCACAGTCCTCCAGGGAATGTTAGTTTTATGTAAAGTTCAAAAATTAACTTTGCTGAAACTAAAAAAAGAGATGTGTTTGAGGAAATGAGGCATAAAAAAGAGCAACAATAAGCAATAAAAACCCCTTTATTTTTCATATGAATCGATATTTTGCAAGCCATGTGCAAAGCAAATGCCAATTATCTGTGATTTCTCAGTTCTATTAGTCAGAAAATATTTTTTGCAAAGAACTCAGAGATTTGATAGCTCGTATGAGAAAGACAAACCTTTGCTATAGACGTTTCTAGGGAAATTGTAAGACCAACTTCAGCAGTTAGCAGTATCTTCTAATTCGCACATAAACCTGTTGTGCCAGCAGTAATCTCTATGTCAGTTTTATCTAAGATTTAAATGAAGACAAGAGCATACCAGTCCACTGTGCTCACAGAATATTACACAGCATTTACTTTAGGCCCCAGGTCTCGGTATGGTGTTAGATAATATAAAATCTAATTTTTTCATGATTTAAAGAATTAAGAGAGAGAAATTAAAGATACATTAAGAGAATAAAGAGAAAAATGTCCATTCCACTCTGATAGAAATTGAAAATTGCGATATCAATTAATTAATTGTTAAAATAAGCAGTAAGAAGCCTAAATGAAACTTCTCAAAGACATAAGAAATTAGTTTACAAGATCCAACTTTTTATAATAGCTGACTTACATAATAGAAGATGGAAATGTATCTAGGTTAGTTGTAAGCATTCTTTTTTCTCAGAACAATATTTTATGAATAAGAGGTATTGCATATGTTATCAAATTCAAAATGCCAAGATATAAATTATTACAGATATATATTTAAACTACTATAAAGAAGATGTAAGCATACTCGCTAATATACACTGCATGATATAAAAAGATGTGCATGGCTTTATAGATGTACATATAATACCCAACCTGCATGAATACAATAATTTATTTGAGACAAATGTAAGAGGCATTTGTAGCATTGGATTTGCACATGTAATTCTGTAACTTCAAAAGAAATAGTATTTATTTTCTTTTTTGGAGCTCTTTATTGCTGTGGAAGGAATAAAGGCTCTCAAACAGATCTCTTGTTGCTATACCATTACCATTAAGGCAAGTGTTGGTTGCATAATGAAAATAAAGAAGAAAATATTTTAAATCAATGAAAATATTAAAAGACAGAGCCATTCAATACTGCTAAATACACTACTAAAAAAAAGCAGAAAAAACCAGTATTTTTTATCTGTGTCTGTCAGCTGAAGTTTTGGCTATATAGTTAAGCTATCTAAGGAAGAAAAGATACAGAAGTTGAGAATGCTTACGTATTAGTTACTCATCTTCAAATGTGTAACTACTTGAATTAAACCAGTGTTACATTGCACAAAACTGAAAATCAAATTAAATTGGCAAAAGCATGGCTTAGGGAATGAGGTGCAGGACTGACCATTCTGTTCATGCTTGGGAATATTTTTGCCTTCAGAGTAAGGGAACTTTCCTTAAACATTCTGAGTTCTGACTTTTGTAAAAGAGGTAATATACATTATGCTGCTTGGGAAGGACTTGGAATTCAAAGGGCTGAAAACATGCAATAGGTGTTAGGTTATTATTGCTGTTGTTATACAAGCTGAAAAAATAGATGAACAATCTTCATTTTTAAGACAAAGTGAAAAGCCCCTGTAGTCTGATAAGACTTGACTTTAACATTTTATGTTAAACTTGAAAGAGCTGATACAACTTTTCTTGTTCACTGGGGTGAAAAAATTCAGGAATTTCTAGCAAATATGCATTGCTTTAGGACACGCAGGGACATTGGCAGTGTATCAAGAGAAACAAAATACTGGAAGCCTTACACCAAGCCTTAACAGGTAAAGAATGACTGGGCTTTTAAGTATGTTGTTTGTAATGCACATTAGCAAACGAAAAGTATACAACAGGCAGCTGCTTCTTGAGCTACAAATTTAGTATCATCATGATCTTATTTCAGATAGGATTATTAAATTCTCTTTAAAATCCTGGATTTGAATTCATTCACTCAGGACTATCATCAGCATTGCTTAGCTACTGTTGCATTTGGTCTCTGTATCTTTTCTTTTTTTTTCATATACATATCCTTACCAGTTTACATGTTCGTATGAAATATAGTTTTTAATATACATATAATAAGCACTGAGATGCAAACCCAAACTTTCTAATTTCTAGGAGCACATACTT
Organism: Dromococcyx pavoninus; assembly: GCA_033558185.1. Lineage (NCBI taxonomy): Eukaryota > Metazoa > Chordata > Aves > Cuculiformes > Neomorphidae > Dromococcyx > Dromococcyx pavoninus. Next base: position 688,428 of record JAUMJL010000394.1, on the reverse strand, counting down.
CACAATAGGAAACATTGTCTCACAAGCGAAGTACCATACCAGTTAGTTTTGCTGAACTGTGAGTTGCACAGTTCATCCTAGTTCATCTGCAGTACTAGTTTATCCTCTTACATCTTGTACTGCACAACATGACTGAAGGACAGAAATGATTAACAAGATGTCCTATATTATCTGCATGGGTGGGTTTGAAAACTAATAATACAGGTTTAAAAGAGAGTTGTCTTTCAATAACAAACATTAGCCAGAGAATTAGAGAAGGAAATTTTTGACCCACCAGAAGATTTTACCATTGCTCACCATAGCAAATGATTTTTTTAATGTGTCCAGGAAATGCCAGGGAATTAAACTCTTGCTGTTCATTTATAGTTAACAGCATATTCCCTTTTGACTTGAACAACTTTATCAAAGATTTAAAAAGTATACATAACTGCATAACTGAAATAATAGAAACATATAATAATTACAGCTTAGAATTCTTCAGACTGGAAAAAGGCAAACCAAAGGGCACAAAAGAAATACAACATATGTCATTAGTGTTTCTTGTCATTTACATTTAGCTGTCTGGATCAAGCTAACTGACATGAATAAATATGGTTTATTTGCTCAGTGATTACAGTGCAATTACAGTTACTATGTGCTCTACAAAGGCTTAACCTAGACTCACTGGTGCAAAACTCCTCACAGGTAGCATGGCAAAGAGGGCCTTACGTGAGGATAACCCATCATGCCTTGTCTGAGGATACTCGGTACCCTTTGAAACTGCCCAGGCACTGCTCACCTCAGCTGCACTGTGAGCAGCAAATGATCCATCTCTTCGAGAGAGGCCTTACAGTGTCTCACTCCCTCACATAGCAAAGCTAGGTTCTTTATATATGCTTGGCTTTAAACGTGTTCCTCTGTCTTTATTCTGGCCCATTTTCCACTTGATTCAGTCACATATCCAGTTTGAGATTAGCAAATTCAATAGTAACTGACCACTGATGGTCCACGTAGACTCAGTTGCAGAAACAAAACTTTATCAGAACAGACATAGTAGCTGTGTAAATCTTCATTGTTAGAAAAATAATTAGATAATTTTTAGCAGTAAGAGAATATTTTTTTTTCAGACAAACATTATATTCTAGTAAAATAGTGTGAGCTCCTGCTATCAGTTATGGCTGTCATCTATGGTTATGTCTACCATTAAGGTTTAAATAAAAGGTACCTGCTAATATTGGACTAATATTGAATAACAATGAGTAGCCTAAGATTTAACACTAGCCCCATGGAAGACTTTGGACTTGATCTAAGCTAAGACTGCTCTTGCTGTTTTTCTCTTTTTTTAAACTAAGACATGAAAGATCCCCCTGGATATTCAACTTTCTCTCTGTATATAAAACTATAAAAACATGCTTTGTATTATAAAACTATAGACTTTTTGTCAGGTCTAAACAGACATTCTGCAATAATAAGAACACTAATTACATTGTTAAAGGGAAAATCTATTGATGTTTCCATTAGGCCTTCTGTTATTCAACTATTTGCTCCACACTATCTTGGACTACAATTTCTTAGCTAAACAGCTGCTTAAAAAATAAACATTGGTGGTTCATACATAACTCAGAGTTCAGCAGTAGCTATGCTTTCCAATGTCAATCTTTTTGGTTCCAAAAATGTAAAGACCATCATTTTTACTTTTTTATTAAAGAAGCAGTGGCTGCTAGGAAAAGCAAGAAAAAACTCTATTTCTTTTAAAAAGATTTCATAAGTAGGGATGGTCCTGTATGAAGTTACTGTTAAATGTCAGGCTTACTATTTTGAGAACAATGATATTTTGTAGGACACATCCTCTTTCATCATCATCCTATTCAGAAGAATGGTATAATGCTGCTGATTATCATTCAAACGCAAAAGTGAGAGATCACAGTGAGACGTCTGGAAGACACAATACCACCACTTCAAGAAGACTACACGTGTATTTCAAGAATACTAAATATACCACAATTTCAAGAAGACAAACCTTACATATACAGCCTGAAAACTTACACATTCACTTAAATTTTAAGTATTTTGGCTAATCTTATATATTAAAGCATTTTTTCCACTTTATCTTGTGTAGAACAAAAATCTGCCATTAACAGCAAAGCTGTATTCTTCAACCACACATACTCTAAAATGAAGATGTTTCAGTAACACTTTTGTCTTTTTGGAACCAATGAAACAATCAACATTTACTGTCAGAAAGTCTTTCTGAAAACAAATCCGATGTATGGTATTTAACAAATCGGATGTAGGGTATTTACATCAGTGTAACAGGAGAGTTCTCTACAAAACGGGAGAGTGGATTTTCCTGTGCTTGACAAAGGAAACTTGGCATCCACAGGTTTTGGGCCATGACCTGAATGAGTCAGACTCCAAACTTCTAAGTCTTTCAGAAAACTGTGAGGAAGTAAAATTGAATTAGTAATATATTAATTATGCTGCCAAACATTTCTTGAAGAAGAACTACACATCTATGCCATTTGTGTTTCAAAAAGTCCCCTTGAATTTTTATAATATTCTCTAATCTTGTATATATATTTGTTTACAAGGTATGGAAAACTCCAAAGACTTACTCTAGCTGGCATAGGAGAAGAAAGCAAAAAAGCAAGCATTTTATATGGATCCCTAGAAGTATGAAATTTGCTTGATTTTAAACACAAAATTGTCAGATTCAAAACTGTAATTAAAAGAAAAAAGCTATGTGTTTAAGAATGTGTCAACTTATTGGAAAGCCTTCTATAAGCAGAAGTGAAGGTTAAATTGAGAGTATATTAGTTGCCATGAATTATTCATTGAGAGCTAAACAAGGCACACTAAGAGAAGAGTTTTCTCACTAGCCTTGATCCGTTGCAAGGTTTGGTTGCAGATTTAAACTGGTCAGCTCAGCTGACACTATAGACAGCTCTGCTAGCTACTTGCTGGGGTAGTCTGTTTCCATGATTCAAACGTCTATTTTAAGATAGAGAGAACTGCTGTCTATCTTTCTTTGGACTAAGGCTGCCTGCCTATTTTACATCAGACAGCTATATGCTGAGCGATTCAAGATGTATTTGTAAACTCTTTTTAGGTTGGTTTTTAATACACCCCTAAAAACTTTAAGCTTCCATATTTTTTTTTCTCTTTACTCACTTGTTGCAGTTGAACTGAATGTAGATCTGATTAAAAATTTTGCTTTTGTAGTAATGAAATTGCATTAAAATTTTCATATTTGGCATCACATCTTTTCATATTTGGATCAAATGAGATTAAGTCAAGAAATCATCTCCTCAACCCATAAGTAATGCACTAACCATCAAGTTCAAAAAATCTACACCTCTGACCTCTCACCCTTTTCTCCCCAGAGAGGGAAAAGAGTAAATATATTACAACAGCAATGCCTACCAATTAAAACTGACATAAGACTGACTTCTTCTGAATACTGAGATAACTGGAAGAGGAGATACAGTGTGCTCTTATGTTCACCAATTCTAAATTTCTGCCTAATTTAGGGCTAAAGTATTAGTTCTCCATGAACTCTTTATTTAATTTTTATCTGTTTGAATTTTCCCTTACTAGACAATATACCAGGCATAAGAAAAGCATGTTGCAGATTAAATGTAAAAGAAACTGACAGCTACACTCACAGTTAAATACCACCAGAGATGACGATAGCCAGAAACCTCAGGTTGCTGTGGATGTATAAATCACATAAGTAGGATGCAAGCATTTCAGTACTGCCAGTGCAGTGCCATATTGCACATGGACAATGAGCATCTTTTCTCTTTGGTTTTCTATAGGTAAAACAGATACTTTGTGTCATCAAATTCCTGAAAATATGTCAGCATATTTGTTTCCAAAGAGGCATATTTATATGCAGAACAGCAATTCTGAAACTAGCATAGTTTTTCTTGATAATGAGCAAGTGTGTTCCTTCCACATACTCTAATGTTACCCTTCTAATATAGCAAAACCATCTTTTCCCTTTTCTTGATTCTCTCCTTCAGTATTTGATTAGCAAAGCTAACTCTATTTTTAACCACTGAATCCAAAACAGCTAACTTCCTTCTAGATGTTTGCTGCTGTGTTAAATGCAGAAGAAAGAATCTTTAATTAAAAAAGGAAGAAGGGCACCAAGTCTTTCTATTTCTTGACTTAGTTTTTAAAAAAAAAAAATTAAGGGTGTTCATCAGCCTTGTAACACCACATTTCCTAAAAAAACCCAAAACCATCAATGTACAATTGCTACAGAAAGTCCTACCTGTGCATTTCCCTTCTGTAAAAAACATGCCTACAAGTCCATTACTGGTGTATTACATCAAAGAATTTTCAAAAACAATGAAGAACAGTTCAAAACAGTTATGGGGCCTGGACTTTCTTAGAAAGACTACCTCTGTAAGAATACATATAACCAGGTAACTCTCAATTTTATATCTTTTTAAAGAAAACCTAAATATTAAACTGTCACTTCACTTTGAAGAAATATGGAAGTCTTCACTCTTTTATAAATGAAATAACTCATTGAAAGTAGCTTTTCCCTTAAATAAAATTTTCTTTAGAGAAATATACTTTTTTTCAACTAACATAACCCTTGCTTTTTAGAAAGGTTAGATTTACACTTTCTTCAGAAGAGCTACGTTACCTACTAAATATTGTTACTTACTAAAATACAATTTTTGTCTCAGTTGTAAAGTACAAAAGCTAAAAAACACTACATAACTGAGATTTGTCCTCTAAACAGCTATAATTGAGTCTGTCTAAACCTCAAAGATTTTCAGTATTTAATTTGTTCTTATATCAATCAATGCTTCAAATTACCTCCTCTGTCCAAACCTTACTTTCATTCTCCTTGAGATCTGACAAATTTTAAAGCCAGAAACTATTGCTTAATACTAAAAATTCTTTCACATTCAGCATCCTCTCTTCTCATATTTCAACTCTGCTGCCCAACTGAAATAATCTTCTTCCCTCAGTTTTACCCCGCATCGTCTTCGAAGCTAATTCCATAGCCATCTACTTTTGAAATCTTCTTTCTTATCCGCTATTCTCAAATAGTTTTAAACACCAGGTTTATATTGTGGAGCCATGATGTAGCCTTCTGTATTAAATTCTTACTTCATTTTACCTGGCTCTGCTTCCCATAGCATTTTTTGATATTCCTGTACAAGCCAAATGCTAAAACTGAACTTTAAAGGAGCATTATTTCATAGGTTCTTTTTTGGTTACATAGATAGCACTCTCAATTATCCATGCTTTTCTAAATTGTTTTCAGCCCTGATCCTTTATTTTGGTAAAGCCAAACTCTGTCCAGAGTCCCAAAACTTGATCGGATCTTTACTATCTGTTTCCCACTGGACTTGGCTGGTATCACCACTTCCTAGGCAAAAAGACTGCTAGTTCTTCCTGACTCACCACTTCAAAATGTAATTCCATGTGTATTACCCTATGTATGGCCTCCTCTTGTATGAAATTTCTGTCGTCTACATGAATTCCACTCTCTTTTCCCTGACATTCACTCTATCTATTACTTTGTCAAACAGCTGACTTTAGTCTGATAATAAAGACTGCTTCAGTCATGACTATTTTGCTTCTTTCTCAAGCATTTTATGCTTTTCATGCAGACCTTGTGTGCAGAGAAAAAGACTCCATCAAATTTCATACCCCCTCAACCTACTCGTTTGAATTACTCTTCAGAAGGTGCTGATCCTAGAATGGCCGGAGAACAGCCATGTCTGACAATTGCTACAGAACAATAACTTAAACTTCTATTTTATATCAGTTTGAGTAAAATCCCAGGCTTGCCGTGGTCACAGAAATTTTCCCATTTCTGTAGATCCAGAGTAACATTGCCTACATTTTAAGGTCTTAATCTCTTCTCCAAACACATCTTTTTCCAAGTTCCTTTTTCCTATAGCATCATATTTCTCCCAAAAATGCTCCATGGAAGAGTATGCCTATACCACACCTTGAAGCTATTTTGCACATGCCTGAAACTTGAGAATATTCAAGAAACTAAGAAACAGTTATGCAAGGACTAAATTAAATTTAAATTTTCTTAAGCCTCTGTCGAAGGAGTTCACAAATGCAGTGCAAAATTAGAGTACACATATTAAATTGTGTTTGGCAGTTTGTTTTGTATAAATGATGTCCTTCTGCCAATGGAGATTCATAGTATGCTGTACTGGGAGTGTATAGTTAACGATTTTATAGAAATTTACAGTAAAACCAAATCTAAACTGCAGCAGTTATTATTTGCAACTACTTCATTTAAGCAGCATGTATAACACAAAGTTCTCACTATTGATTGCTTTAGAGACCATCTGGGCTGTATTGCAGTGTGTTTGCATGAAAACTAGAAAGAGATAGATTCGGCCTTTTCATTCTACTGTCAGTATTTTACATGTAAATTTAAGAGGTGGTTTATTTGATTTCTGTTACACGTCCAAGAGAAGGTTAAAAAATAAAATGTACTAGGTTGAAAAGACCATTCTGAATTCTTGTTTTCTTTTAATTCTCATGTTAAATTAACTCCAAAAGTACCGTGGAAAAGTAATTTCTGTAAGAATATGTGAAAATTTGAAAGAAAGTAATTGATTCACATATACGAAACTTCAGAAATACTTAGATCTACAAATATATCAATAGTACAGTTATTTATTTGATATTGATACAAAATTTTAAGAAATCAGAAACCTATACTATATTTTTTATTTCAAACATTGTTAAAGATTACTATGGACATTAAAAGTTGGCTGTAATAGTATCTTTTAAAGTGTTCCATGCTCATAGGATCATATTTCGTAACTATTATCTAACTTGAGCTAGCATTTAAAATACACTGGGTGTTTTACAAGTCACAGCAGGAAGCACATTTCTGTCCATGGAATAAAAAGTTATAAAACATTGGAATTTATTTTTGCTGTTTAAGCAACTTCTGTATATGTAAATAAGCCCAGTTGTGCAAAATCATGTCCAGCTGATCAACGCCCAGATAAAGCGACATATAAGAAGAGAAAAACTGGCTGAGACTTTTTTGCCCTTTTATTTCTTGCCATCATGTTCTGTTATTTTGGACAAGAACACACATAAATGATTCACTTTTACATTTTACAACTGAAAAAAAGGTCTCAACATTTCTCAGTTAGGATGCCATTCCTGCAAAGACATGGAGGAGCTACTAGAATGCTTTGCCTAAAAAGTTCTAAATCTAATACATATTGTGCTGATTGCAGTTGAAAAGCTATGACTTCCGCAATATCTATTCTGAATTGTATTTAATGGCGTTAACGAATTTGATAATTTTATTAACATTGGAATCTTAGTTATCCCAACTTTTCTTGTCTAAAAAAAGTCCTCCAAACAGTATACTGAAGTTCTCCTAACACATGGTTTGCAGCTGCACTGGTTTTCCTTCTAGCGTAACAGCTTCCTCACTCAAGCCCTCAACTGATGACTTTCTTTACAACCCTTAGCCAGACACTTCAAAAAGTCAGCATTTTAGAGAAAGCACTGTGCAGAAACCTTATAAAAGGCTCACACAGAAGAACCACTAATTCTGCCAGTATTCTTTCTCAGAAAGGCACCTAAGAAAAATAAAGGCTTAAGAATCTTTCTCAACTTTAATGAATTTTCAACTATGTAGAGAAAGAAAATAATCTAGAAAGAGAAAAATATTATTTTAACTAAAACAAACTAGCAAACCATTTAAAAGCCACAGCTACTAAAATTATAATTGCAGTCCTCAGCTCTGGACTTCAAAAAAGATTTGTGTCTCTCTGTCTGAGGGTATGCATTTTTTTTAATACAGGACACACACATAGACGCCCAGCAAATGAAGTACCATGATCTTGTGGCTGCTTTGCCTGACACAGTCATGTGTCAGGCTGCACAGCGTTGAAGGTTCAGAGGTCTCAGGAAAGAAATTGTGCTCTCAGAAACACACAGAGTACGTTCAGGACTACTAATTCACAGCCTTTCAAAGATGACCATGTATTACTGATATGTGGCCCAGCAGCTCTTTGTATGAAAACAATCTCTGCTCGTAACTGCTAAAAGAACAAGGATGTCAGAGAAGGGCTGGTTTTGTTTTTTGAAATAAAATAGGACAAGATCTGAGACTATTCTTCTAGGATCTGATTCCAAGTTTCCAAAAATGTAGATAATGACAATGAAATCTGTACTACCAAAAAAACAATTTAAACATTCTGATTTTGTAAGTTCATAACGAACACAAGACATTTCTAGAGAAGTTTGGTTTGCAGAAGATATCTTTCAAAAAATGAGTGGACAGTACTAGAGAAAGGGAACAAAGTTTGTGTACTCAATCCTTCCATTTGGATCTAAAAAGAAGTAAACAAAAGATTAACAGGAAATAGAACTAAATGTGTTCTTAGTTTATTCTAATTCCATTTATTAATTATAGAGGAAAAAGAAATTGAAATGGAGTACCTGTGAAGAAGAAATGGATGTTGGAAAGGGAACAAATAGAAAACCTATAAATAGTGAAAAAGAGAAACAGCATCTGTAGAATAGAAGGCAGCCAGTGAGGGTATGGGGAAAGGTAAGACTGAAAAAAACCAGTGTCTGTGGTTTCTATTAATTTTAGTGTCCAGTAAAATCACAGCTTTTAATTCCCTGGTGTGTGCTTTTTGAAGATACTCCTAGGTGTCCTTTGTGTATCACACTGAGGGATGAGATACAACATGTCTGCTGTTGTTTCTGACCTTCCTCTATTCCTTCAGAAAGATGATAGCTGCTTAACTTGTGTATTTTGACTCACATGGTGTATATTACAGTAATGAGGAACAAATGTAGAATCTACAGATTTTGATATTTCTTTTGTGAAAGATGTTGATTGTGGTGGCTTTGGAGATGTGTTGGCCTTCTTAACATATGAAAACATTAAGACTGCTTGCGGGCGTAAGAATTTTGCCTTTACAGCTTGGTGATACCCTTCTGATTTTGTTTTGTTTTCTGAGAATGACATTAAAAATAGGCCTCCTTCAGCTTAGTATACTAAGATGGAGAAGGGGTTAACAGAGCATTACAGAAAAGAATAAGAAAACCCCATGCACTGGAGCATTAGAGAAACATGAGTTATTTCCCTGACACAAAGCTCTCTTCAACTCTTATTAGCAATCGAAATCTTAATTAAAAGAAGCCATTGAACATCAAAATAGTTAAATCACTGTTCTAAACAACCTTAAGGCCTTTCCTACAATACAGTCATCCTTTCATCCTTTACATATCCTGATTTTGGTCTAGTTATAGATTGAATATGAAACTCATTTGATCTTTTATGTCTTGCAATACATGGTATTTAAAAACAAATTAATAACTTGAGTCAGTCTCTCCTTCAGGGAATTATCATGGAACTGATGGAGTTTCAGTAATCCAGTCTGCGGTGCAGACATGAATCTGTTGTTTAAATCTGAATATGTATCAAAAAACCCCACATTTAAAGTTATCCTACTGCAACTTTTTTAACATAAGCCCTTTTGATAAGCTGGAGCAGCTACACTGGAGCAACAGACTACGTCACTTTTCCCATGCGAAGTACAGCACTCAAAATAGTAATCTATTTTCCCTAAAGTGGAAAACATGAGACATATTATCAACAATACAACTACTGCTAAAAAAAAAAAAGAGCAATTAACTTACAGAATATGATCCGACAATACTTTGCTTGCTTTTCTTCAATTTAGACATCAGATCTCAGTTCTGCCCCTATTGTTTATTTTTTATACATATCTGAAATCAGCCTGGGATTCTCTTTCAAGCTCAGCTGATGGGCCATTATTCCTTAAGAACTAAGCCCTGCTACACTACACGTCTGTTAAAAACACAAATGACATTTAACTGCTCAATACTTTTAGATTACATGACAGATACACGCTCTGATTTTTGATCTGTTGCAACTGATTTCTAAATTGAAGTTGATGATCGCCAATAATGCTTTCCTGATTCATATAGCATTATAACTTCAGCAAGCACCATCTCCATGTTATAGGAAAAAATAAAGCATAGAAGTACAAAACAGTAAATTGAGTGCTTACTTACACTGATAGAGAAAAAAACACCACCAGTAAAAGTCAGTTTGCAGGAAGAGTAATATAGACACCTCATGTAACAAATATGTCCTATGTTTTTATTTAAAAATATGATAACTATCACCATTAAAAACCCAAAGTAAATAAAGAAGAATGAGCCACACCATTTTCAGCTTAATTAACCAGGTTTGTATTTAGATGAACAATGGGAGGCTATCTTTGAGGGGATATCTTTGTTCATGTGAGCTCTGCTGTCACTTTTCCGCCCCAACACATAAAAGTTAGAAGTATGGAGCTATCGATAGCCCCATGTAATTCATTTGAATTTCATTCAAAATGATTCTCAAAATCTCTTGCAATCCATGTATTTTCCTAGATTTTAATAAATCTGAGTTATATATTATGATATGGCACTTTCCTGAGAGTCATCTCAGCAAGGTAGGTTCAGTTTAGTTCAATTAACATGGTTTCACATGTATTTTCGAAAGTATTTTTCCCTGTAAATTATAATTAGCAAGACTATGAACTATCTCAGCATTTTTTTTATGAGCACTAATTCATAATTATTTATTACTTTCTCACTAAACATACAAGTCTCAAATCAAATAGTCAAACAGTCAAATAACGAAAGAGTCGATTCCTTAAAAGTTTCCACTGCACTTCGGTCTGTCTAACACACTGTATGGTATTAGCAGTGTACTACAGAAGAGAGTTCGTGAACATTACAATAAAATGTATGCTTGTTTTTCTAATATATTTGGCTTCCATATAGTAAGATCAGGAATATTCATTATCAAACATTGTCCTAAATTTTAACTGCATTTTAACTATGTCTGCAGAACTTTTATTTTTTGGAGAAGTTTTATAGTTGAACTACAAATGGAAAGCAGCAATAACAAAAACTCTTGTCTTCCTCACCAGTAAAAACTGACTCTATTTACGATCTCAGAAGGACTGAACATTAAATGCGAGGTTTCCAGGTGTTATTTTACCTGACCTAAATTTTACAGTGTTGACTACATCATTTTTCAGCAGTTGGAAGAGGGAGGAGCTCAAGTAGTACTGGCTTAAAGTTCCTACTGCTTTATAGTAGACAGACCTAAGGGCACAGAGAGTGGGGATGTTGGTTTTTTCCTATGAATCGATATTGCAGGAAATGTCAGCACTTGCAAGCCACTTTGGTGACCTGGACAGCAAGGCAGCTAGATTTGTAAATTAAGTTTCCAATAGCAGTAGTCAAATGGTATTTCTTTCATTGGAAATGTATTATTTACTTTAAGTTTTTACCATATTTTTTATGAAAATTAATTGTTGGAGGCATTAACATGTAGTTTATGCATTATGAAAATCTATCAACAAGAACCACAATCATTTTTTTGTCCTGATACTAAATTCAGCGATACTTAATCCTAAAGTTCTTTGAAAAAAAAAGGAAATGAATACTTCTGCAACTACAGTGGCTGTGAGAGATACAGAAGATAAATAACAATATAAACATTTTAAAAATATAGTCTGAGGCCCAGAAGAGGAAATTTCTGCATAGCAGCACTGCTAGCCTGCCATGTTTACCTACAAAACAGCCAGGGAATTTCTATAAACTTTTACCTTGAAAACTGTAATGAAGCTATTATGTGACTCTAATGTATATATGCATCAAGGTGCTGCATGGCCATTGCATGAATTGTTGGGTTTTAATTATATAAAAATTTATAATAGGTTAATTTGTATTCAGGGAAGGGGAATGTATATTATATCTCAATCTCTTGAATTCAGTAAGGTGTATCCATGAAGGTAACCCTGTAGGACGGAATGTCACCTCCAGCAGGTGCATATCTTGTTTTGCTAAAGAGAAGTATGATAGAACAAAAGGCTCTAGGCAGCTGGCAAACAATTTCAGCCCTGCAAAATGGAGAAATACAAAAATTGAGCTGCAGCAGTATGACATATCTTTTGCTAATGACTGCTTAGACAGTGGTTGTACCTCACTGTAGTACACCCTTTCTTCCATCCACAAGCTTTTCTCCACTTAACAGTCCTTTCTTCTCTTCTTTCCACTCCACCCCGTATTTTTCTCTCACATAGCCAAATCAAAGCTAGCTAATTCAGTGACTCCTCTGAATTTTCTTTAGTTACCCATTTCTTAATGTGCATCTCAGTCCACAGGTATTATGATGCTACTATACAACATAACACATTATTACCATAACTCCTAAACCAGCTATTTTGAGAGAAGTGACTGTGTCTGTATATTCACAGAGCTGGCATGAACAGGCTCATGTCTAACTGAAACAGTGTGTACTTGGAATCAGTTTTACTCTTACCCTTTTATAGTAACAGAGTGTATGACATTTAACAGTGAGTTAAATGTTCCAGGATCAAAAAAAATGTATTGTACCAAGAAGAAATGTTAACTAAACTGTTTAAAAGTATCATATGAGATCATATTTACAATAAATTGCTAAAAACATACTTTTATTGTTCTTTATCAAAGTTGAGAAGCTGGCAAACTGCAGCTCCATCAGAAAGTTCTGCAGTGTACTAAGTAGTTTTCACTGACATTATCTGACTGATTTTTATCCTCCTTGATTTACAGTTATACTAGCTATTATAAACTAAAATCCAAATGACAGATTAATTCAAAATGAATGGTCCAAATTATGAAATATCTCCTTGGTCAAAGATCAATTGTTTCTTTGAAATGGTGAAGAGAGTGTAAATTTAGCAAATCTCTCTCATTGGAGAAAGCACAACTTTTCCAAGACTGTCTGCCGCTTTCTTTATATCTTAAAATAATGCCATTGTACAGCTGGGAAATCTGCATCTTGAAAGAGTATCAGAGAAGAAGAGGCTGCTGGGTTTTGCATGCTAATTGCAGCCTCAGTGAATCCCTTAAGCTAACACGTAACAACATTCTACTTTGAACTCACGAGTAGCCCCACACCAAAGAGTAGGGCATTGTGAGAAGCAGTTTGGGTCACACTTCCACTGTGTGTGTTGTGGAAAGTAGAATTTTAGATAAATAATATTTTCAGGGTGTGACTGTCGAAGTCAAATTACCTTGCCATGCCAACATCTGAAACATTATTTCCAGTTTCGTAGACTATTGCATTTTTCTTAAAGCTTCTAGAGTCCAGCTATTAGATGAAAGTCTCAAACAGCATCTTAAGAAAGCTCCTGACTTTTCTGGTTAAAGCACTTGAGGATAGGAAAAAAAGTACTTCTTAAACGAAAGCTTGTGATTCTCCAAGGCACAATTAAAAACAGTTGGAGTTGACAGTACTGTAATATAATCAATCAGAATATAATATAGTCCAGTAGAAAACAGTGATAGGTTTATTTTAAGGGAGCACAAAGAGAGTAAACCCTTCTTGGAAGCTACTGCAAAGGACCTGAGCCCTGGGCCAAGAACCTCTCCAGATAAGTATTTTGTCCTCTTACATTCTGCTTCAAGAGATGTTAATGTTATGGACACTAGCCTTGTCATGCCAGGTAGTGTCAGTTCACCATCTGAATGGATTCTTGGTTTGCTTTATTCACAGCGTGGTTACAGCCAAGACAAAATCTGGGCCTCGACGTGCCACTGACTAAAACCAGCAAAGCAAGTACCAGTGAATCAAGCACTGGAGAGCATCAAGCTACCACAAGAAGAGCTTTCATTTCAAAGTTTTACAGAAATATGCAGTGTCTGACATTCAGTGTGGATAAGACAATTACATAATGCATGACTGTGTGTATAACAGGCACTACCTGGATCACTACATTTTTCTGTTTAAATTTTATATGGATTTTGAGGCTAATATCTAGTCTGTTTAGGAGTCCAGACTGAAAAGTATGCACAGCATAATAAAACTTTATATCTGTTTAGCAGGAATGGCCAAGCAGGAGGAACTGTGCCAGCAAAACTTAAGCTCTTGGGGGATCACAGACGTATCTGTTTCTCCACATGTGAAGATGCACTTTTGTCTATACCTTGAAACAGATATTTAATAAGATCACATTGTGTTTTGCTATGGGCCCCAAGTATAAACTAGTATACCCTCTGTGTTGTATCATCAATATTATTTTCTATAAAAAATAAGTATTATTTTGGCATTAAAATATGCTCCTATTTGTACAGTAAAATCACTCTGGTTAGAATTCCTTCTGTTTTCTATAATTCTGAACAGAGTTTATCAGAAAACAGAACTATATGTATTTTTATACCAAATTCGGAAAAGCCTCAAAATATGCCAGGTACTGTGTCTTGGGAGAGAGCTTAAACAGAGACTGTGGTCAAGAGGAAACGTGGAACAAACATAGTTTGCAACTTAAGCACTCAATAAGACTCCACGATTCCCTCATTAAGACTGCACGATTCCCTCATTAAGGGAAATATCTGAGGTTAATGTTAAGAAATTACATGAATGCTTTTTTAGCTTCCTTTCTATCTGAAATAGCAAAATATCTGCAAAAATTAATATTTTGTTTCAGAATGTTGACATGATTAACCACACATACCAGTATAACGTAAACTTCCTTATTTTCAGGTGCCAATGACACTTCTGTTCAGGAACCCATTATTTTGAGACATCTCACACCAAATTCATGGCAGAGTTTTCCATATACAATGTTTACAAAAAACCTTAATTTTCTTTTCTGAAACCAATAAAAGCCTAACTTTGCTTCTACTGTTTTACAGACATACTCCAGATTTTAAATGATCAGTTTTCTGACTGTACGGTCCCTGGTCCAACGGAGTGCAAATGATGTTGAAACATTTGGCTGGGTTTCCAAAGTATGATACAAAACAGCTGAACTTTGTTGCTTAAAACAGCTGACTTCTCTGTTTTTCCCATTTAATGTTTGCATGACTGTATTCTTTTCAATTTTCTTTTTATTTTACCAGTAAGAGCAGAAAAAAAGAAAAGAAAATTATATAATTGGATGGTTACCTAGAAGTTGTAACGTTTCACATCTTTAGGAAAATGAAGTAAACATAAAAAAATACCTACATCTATAGTGTCATACGAATTAAGGTAAAAAAATGCATCATTTGTATGTGGCTACATGACACTTCTGCCTTGCTATCTGCGAGAGCTGTCTGAGCAGCAGATCATGTTCCATCTGCAATATCTGAATTCGCAGTTGTGAGTTACATATATTGCCACATTTTAGTTTGTCAGATAGAAAAGAGAACTTTAAACTGAACAAAAGAAACTAGAGTGTTTCTAATGTCAAAAAAACCCAAAATCACAAAACAAAATAACCAACCCTGATGTACTGTTCCCTAGGCAGGCATTATCCCTTTGGAGAGGATGAAAGCTTCAGCCAGCCAGCCATCCTCCTTGTGCTTTGTACAAATAAAATGGTCATATACAGAAGTAGAGAATTTACCCTTTAAACAACTAAAAGACTTTCCCTTGGAGTGTGAACTCCCTGAGTTATCTTGGCAGGTGAGAGACTTCTCGCAGCAGATCTGACCTGAGCGAAATATAAGAGGAAAGTAAGTCATTGAAGAATCTCAGGCTCCCAAGTGCTTTTGTTTGATGTTAATGCTTCTGTTGCAGCTTATAACAAGGGCTGCAGGTGTGTAGTGGAAAGAGCCTGGTGAAGGAAAAGGTTCCTCCAGATGAAGTGTCATGAGGACATTGAAATATCTGGTATCGCTCGCTTCCCAGCAACGGCAGATCAAATTGGATTCACAGGATAATTCACAGGGTTTATTAGAGCAGTACATATGTCATATGTAGCTCAAGCTGAAGTTAGTTTGTGTTTGGGTTTTTTTTTAATGTATTTGGCTTTTTGCCTCACCTATATCTGTTATAACCAAGACAATGTGAGGCCTCTCATTCTCCATCTGGAGACAATTATACCCCATTTAAGAAGTTTTGTTTTCTTCCATTTTAGGTTTCTTCACTAGCTAAATAACTTCACCTAGTGTTAACAGGCATTTATCTGATCCTGCTTGGGAGAGACAATAGGCGTTCTTAGCCTTTGCTGTTCTTTGTTCTGCTGTGTCATTTTCCTTTTACAACTTCAACAGAAATTTGTACTAAAGCCTGTGAAAGCTAAACCACTAAAGAGCCGAGTATTGACTGGAAATGTTGCAAAGGTAAAATAAATAAAGGAAAGCCAAGTTCATGCAGACAAACAATAAAGTAAATACTGTGTATTCAGCTTCTTCCTGGCAAACTTCTGCTAGTTTGCTCACTTTAATGTAGGATATACATACACAAACATATGTCTCTGCATGTGCATAGTATATATATGACTTGTTATAACGGGCAGCTGTATGAGTTATGTTGACGGGAAGCATCTGTCTCCTCCTGCTGCTGAGACCCCTGATTTCTGCAGTTTCTCAGATTTTGGCAGCTTGCCTGAAGGACTTTCTAACAAATCAAGAATCCAGAAGAAGAGAGGCTATAAAAAAATCTAAATCACATTTAATATTTCATTGTTTTAGAAATCTTTCTTCCATGGAAAATTGTGTAAAACTGGCTATTCATCATGAGATATTTTTTTTTTCTTTTAGAAATGCAAGATTTCCAGAGAGGATGAAATTCTATCTTCTGCAATGATCACTGTTGCCTTCACTCAATACTGTGTCCTTGTAAACCTCTCTCAGAAGAAAGCGAGAGGGCAGATATGGAACAAGAGAAAAAGTACATAGTAATAGAAGTGAGACTATTCAAACAGTTTTAAAAACACAGAATTATCTACTCTGGCCAGTACAGACAGTACCAGGTATTTAATGGAATGGGAGGCTATTGCTTGACTCAAAAATAATTAATCATCAAATCTGCTAAAGTATATCAGAAATGAGATAGAGGGTAATAATGGAAATATTATAATGGAAATATTATTAAAATTGTATTTCCATCAGAGCAGGAGCATTAGAGTTCATCTAGACCATGTGTCCTCATCAGAAGCTCTGGGTTTACTTCTAGTCACTCTCCATTAGAAGAAGCATTGCAGTAGGAGGCTTGATGAGATCTGCAACATGAATGATATGGACAAGAAAGTCTTCCATGTGAAAAGAGGCACTGAAAATATAGATTAGTTAGAAAGCTGATGAGTAAGACTGGTATAAAAGTATATAAAATAATAACTAACCCTTTAGCAACATAGTGTTGCAATAGTACTTAAAACATTCCAAGGAAAAAGACAACAACAGAACGAAGAAACTCCTGCAAATCACAGAGAGTACACCTATGAGAGCAACTGTCAAAAGACACTGCTGCAGCCAAAAAAAATCAGCATTTTTTTATTAGAAACTGATCAAAACTTAGTGTGAATAAATAAAACACTCAGACTTGTTTGAGAAAGCAACACAAACAGTATGGAGAGTTTTGGAGTACACATTCATAGGAAACTACTGCAGATACTGATGAGATTCTCCCTCAAAGAAGATTATACAGTAACCAGCAAATTTCTTACTGTTTTCTTTTCAGCGTTTGTTGCTGGCTGCTGTCACAGACCAGGACAGACCACCCTTGTGCTGAAATATAACAATACCCCGAGAGCTAAGGACACCAAAATGGTGTGTGCCTAGTCCTTCTAGGTGGATCCTTCCAAGTGTTTAGATTTTTTACTCCTCAATTTATTTTTTTCTTTTTTTGCCTTACAAAGAAAGGTACATTAGAGTCTTAAATTATTTTCTCGCATATTCCAGATGTTTTCAATCGACACTCACACACGACTTTCATAGCTATAACTGAAACATGAAATGACTTGTAGTTATTAGTGGTTTCTTGGGCTCAGAAATAATTTGTGTTTACTAGTTCTAATAAGAAATTACAGTTCTTCGATTTCCTTTGCAATAAAAAAAAGTATCTATTCATATCCAGAATGGATATAAATATATTCTACAGTGGCATAAAATAAACACTGGTAGGTTACCCCCATACCACTTTTCTTCTTTTTTAATGCAGCATCTAGAAATTACAACATTTTGACATGGTACATGCTGAACTAGTGTCAGCTTGTTCCTGGTGTATTCAGTAACAGATTGAATGATAGATCTATTTATAGTGCTCCTAGAATTTGTTCTACATCAGGGAATTGCAGATCAGATAGTCCTGACATTAACATACATATCCATGGACACCTAAATTTTGTAAATCAAACTGAGTATTTCCTGGTGTAATCTTTTTCTGCACCCCTAGGTAAGCTAATGTCTGCCCCAGCCTAACCTGGAAGTCCAGCTTTGTTATGCCACAAACAGCAAAGCCCAGCCATTTATTTATTGCAAACCATAGCAACACTAGTTATCATAATTTACATTGCCTGACAGTTATTCATACAGGTTCTGGCTTAGACTGTTAGAACTACTTAAGAATAAATTGGAAAAAAATAAATTTGTTGATAAAATATCTATAGCTATACTTCAGTTTTCTATTTCACACTAACTAAATCACTTCCAAGGCAGTAGCAAGAACAAAGAATAATCACTTGGGTAAACCTAGTCCAAAGCAGCAATAAGAAACATTGACAGACTCAACCTATCCCACTTTGATAGACTCACTGAAACCTATTTGTGTAAGGATCAACGACATTTGAGAAATTTAAGCAAACTGGAACTTTTGAATATGTTACTTGTTTTCTGTATTTTTTCCCTGCTGCTGAGGACCTGTGTACTGAGACTTGACTTTCTGAGGTTTTAGGAAATGGAATAGAGACTCTTTAGTCATTATCAGGAGCTCTCTAGGCAGCTTTGTCAAGGATCTAAGTCTGCAGCAACACCAAGAGTCAAGTATGACTCACTTGCATCTGCTTAAGCTGACCAGTGATATGCCTTGCTATTTTGCCACTTTTCACAAGATTTTAAATTAACTTAACTTAATGTCTGAATTGGGGATGATGATATTTTGGCATGCAGATTTGTCTAACACAAGTCTGAGTGAGACTCAGAACATCATTTTAATGGTGACATGTCATACTCTGACTTACAGAATTTCTGAGCTGAATATGAAATCAACAATGTGACTTATCACATTCACTAGAGAAGTCCACGCTTATGCATTTGAATATTTTATTTCCCAGACAATGTTTAATGACTAGTCAAAAAGAACCAACTAGTTCCAGTGTGCTGGGACTCTAATCCCTAATAAATAAAATAATAAACTTTAATCTGGTTTCTGCTCCCATTTCATTTACAAGGCTTATAATAATGAAAAACATTTACACTCTGCTCACTAAGAAAGCTTTGACATCATTAAGAAATCCCCTTAGAGAAGGGATTCCTGAAAATTGCTGTTTTAGAGGGAGATTCCACTTTCCAGTCCAGCTCCTGAGAGTTTAGTGGCTTGGAGTACAATTGTCTGGCTGAAGGAACCTGCCTCCTTATGTATGAGCAGCTGGCTGCAGAAGTTGTGTTGGCAGTTGCTTCAGCCACATGACCATTCCTCTAGTCCAGGGACATATGCCAGATGGCAGACAAAGAAGAAAAACAGAAAGATAGCAGAGGAAGGAACAAAAGAAGCTCATATAAAACAACAAAGAACCTTTCTTTTTTTCCATACGAAGATATAAGTTTCATGATTGCTATATCAGGAAGTTTTTCTTCAGAGCTACCCAAATGAACATATTAATTCTTTCATTATTCAATTTAGTGCATACTACTGACAGCGTGATTTCTTTATAATACCTATTTTACTTCTGAGCTTATGATATCTACAAAATTTTCTCCACAAACAGATTTTACTCATCAGATTCTTCCCCTGAGTTATTCACTAATCCTTCATTGTGAAAAAAGACTTAATGACAAGCGAGACAATCAAGGCAGATCCTCCTGCCTCTGGAGAATCTTCTAAGTCGTCCTGAGGACCTATTACTAAGTCAGAGAGAGGTGTGTTTAGTTCTAGCAGGATTGAGTGTCATATAACACACTCTTATTCATATATCTTGGTTATGTGCAGGAAATTTTGATAGGGACTTTAGTTCTTCATCAATGTGTGATCAGATTTAGAGGTCATGAAGAAGGCTTCTCCCACCATCCATTCTCCAGAGGTCTCAGAAGTCTCTAAAGCATAACTGCACTAGGACTCATTTTTTACAGTCACATCTAGTGGTATTTTTTTGAGCAAATCTAAATGCAATAGTAAATATATTTCCTGTCTACATTTCAGGATATGAGGCGTACTTCAGTTAACAGAGACTTAAGGATTTAAAAAGAAAGAAAAGAACAAGAAGAAAAAAAAGGGAAAAAATAAAAAGGGTGAGCTTGCCTGTGAGTTCTGGAAAAATAATAACCATTTACAAATATTTTGTAAAATCTTTGGACTAAAAGAACACTCATCTGCCAGACGGTAGAATGGGCACACCTCCCTACAAAACTAAGCAACCCTCCCACTCCGGGTGTTGCCTGTACATCTAATGATGTGAAGAATTGCACTTCTAGTGTACAGTAAATGATAAGTGATTCACTAACAGGTTTTTTTGTTCTGCTTTCCTTTTCTTGCTCAGTAAAATTTGCTGAGGCTTTAAGCTATTGTTTATTTGATGGGAAAGGCAAAGAAGGAAGACCTCTAAGTTCATTCCAGCTCTTCCTAGAAAACCAGCATTTTCTCAAGGCATATATTTTTCCTGCTCTGGGAAAACTCGCATTAGCCTGGCTCTTCCATCACCTTTTGAAAGATGCAAACCCCAGCACCTGCTGATGAGCAAAGAAACTCAAATCAATTTGGCTACAAGCGGGCATCAACCTGTCACAGAATCTCCCAAAAATGAAACACATAAATTAAAACATAATGGTCCATTTAATAAATACATTTTGAGTAACCCACAGAAGAAAGACTCTGGTTTTGCCCAAAATGTAACAAAAGAGATTATAAAGTCATGGCCAAATTCACAATTTAAATTAAGATTATGAGGCAGAGCAGCATGCTTTGCTAAACAATGTTCATCATGGAAAGCCTGGTCTCACTATCAGGTATTCAGTTTTAGAAATCAAAGTCCCTTGACATCAGATAGTTGAGTGACGTGAGCAGAGCCATCAGTTGACATAAACAAGGTTATTAAATTACATAGGGACTGCGTACTGTAAAATTTTGTAGTAGATTTCTAAATATAACCTACAGTGTGAATGGATCCATGGCAGTGACATGGCAATATATATATTAAGGATTTTTAATCCTCCTCTCACTCAAAACTTGTAGTTAAATTGGACAGTAAACCAAAAATGACTTATATTTAATAATACAACTATGACTCATTTTTTATAAAATTTCTTCAATCTCAAGATAATTCTTTAAGTCCTGAAAAATAAACATATAACACTTTCTCTATGTAAAAAAAAAATTATTCATGTTTCCAGATAGATAAGAGTTCCTCGTTTTTCATTTTTATTAACAACTTTTAGGACTATTTTCACTTTGTTAGATTGAAAAATCCGACAATGTTCTTTATTTATATATGGTAATCATCAAAATACTCAGATCCTACATTAGCAGGGTATTTGAAATATTTTTCTTTTTGCTTCTGAAATGTTGAAAAGAAACATGAGTAGCTTTCTTTAAGAAAAAAAGCTTAAGAGAATCTTATTTGAGTTATATGATCTAGTTTTGAACTTTTAGAAACTATTATAGATACCATCATTTTATTTTCTATTCAAATCCATTTATCTGTCATTATTACTTTTTTTCTCGTAGAAACAACCCTCTCTATATGAAAAACCTAAGTTTTGCAAAAGAAAACACTGATAGGAATTTGACTATACCTAGACAGGTTTTCTTACAGTATTCGCATAGACAATGATTTCTATCCATAATCCTACAAAAAGCATTTAGGTTCTTTGGAATTAGATAATGTACACGTGTGCAAATAAATATGACCGTGGCATCAATTAATATTATGAGTTATCATTAAGATGATATGTAATAATTTCTTCAATGCATTATATAGAAATGGGAAGATCTTTATTTAAGAAGTTTATACTTGAAAACTTGAGTTTTAGATAAAAGAAGAGAAGCTGGAAAGCAAGTATTGTTTCAATTGCAAAAAGCAGCATGATAAATAACAGAAAGTATATTTGCTATTTGTATTTTTTAAACAGCTAAGGTAAAAAGCGAATCTGCATGTTTTTACTCATCGGTTATACTTCCTTTTTAAAATGTTAAAACACAAAAATATTTAAAAAATGTGGCTTTCTGGCTATTCAAAACCCCTCAACTATAAGTATCAATTCAGATTTGGTATGTTGTATCAGTGTGTCATATTCATAACTATCTACATTTACTTATAATATGTACTGATAACATTTAGAATTAATATTTCTATAAGAACACTGACATAAATGTTAATCACTTTTTCCCTGACTTGGAGTGGAAAAAAGATTCATAATTATTGTTTGCTTCAGAAGTGCAGTTTCATAAACTTCCATGGTCACTGATTCATTACATTTTCCAATCACACAGAATTACTTACTACTTTCCTGACATACTTGTTCAACAAAGCCTTTACAAGCTCAAGACAGTAACAATTACTACAAGGCATTTCCAAATTTCTATAGTCTGTAATCCTACAAAAGAATAAAAAAGAGGCATAGCTGCAACTATTACCACTGTCAATTACACTATAAGTCATTAGAAGAGATACCTGTAAGACTTCAAAAAGCGAAATCTCATCTTATTTCTTGAAGATGGACGAGGGATATAGGTTCCAAAAGGATCCCACAGAAAGGCCATTGGCAAAGTTAACTCTAAAATCTTCTAAAAAATATACCCCTGAGGGTAAGCAGGACGGTTGTGCTGGAGGTGCCCCGCACTAATCATGAAGCACTTGTAACTGTGTAAGGGAACGTCCTTTTCCTATGGTATGCTCTGGCAGAGATGTGGCTGGCTGAGAGCACAGGCTAGAAGGGATAACTGGGATTTCCTGCTGCATGAGACTTGCCCTTTGCACGAACGTTTACGATATTCAGGGCTCTTATCTTGTTATTCAAGTGAGAACTCTTATGGTAAACTCTTAGATAGTTATAACAGCCACTGAGGATCACAGAACCATATAACTAAGGCAGACCAGAAATAGCCAATGCTCTGATTATTCATCACTGTCCAGGCAAAGGCCCTGAAGTTCTTAATTGTCTATAGAAAGTATTTTTTAAAATGGATTCTATTTGAACTGATTTGTTACAGCTAGCATCAGACAGCTAATGAGTACGCAGAAAAAAACACCAAACCTGTGAGAAGAACCCTAAACCAAAATCTGTCCCTCAATATGTTCCTGTGCGGCACAGTAAGGAGCTAGTAACCAGGGAGTAAAAGTGCTATTGAAAACATGCCCACAAACCTCTCAATTGCCTCTTTGTTTAATTCTTAACTCTCTTCAAGTGTGTCTTCCTTCCTCACAGTGTTTAAAGAGAATCAATCTATTAATCTACATTAAGTAGCTTTTCTGAAACGGCTTAATCATCTACAAGAGATCAGCCACTCTAAGAAAGTACGTCTCAGTCTGGTAGATAATTTTCAGGCCTCTTGGCAGCTTTTCTCAAAGACATCACTGCCCATACTGAATTACCGCCAGTGACTTTGACAACTGAACTCATTTCCTTGCTACCTGGGGTCATTCCAGTTTGGTGTCCTTTTGTTGTTTATTTCGCTGGCTTGGGGTTAATTACTTTTTTATTTTTAATTCAAGTTCCAACTCTTGCATGCAATTGTTTCACTCTAACACTAGTACCATGGAAGGCAAACAGCCTACAATTCAATTCGGACAGCAACTGAGGTCATGCCAGCAAGGACACCAGTATTTTCTCTATCAGCTCTGAATGTGGCTATGATTTTTCCAATACTGGTAAGCACAGGAATCTCTAACTCAGATCAACATTGAATCCAAGCTAACCCAGATATTTTTAGTCATAAGGAAGGTGATGGAGGAGAAACTGCATATTCACCCAGAGCAAGCTTAAAAATGAAAATTTAGGATTACTAAGGGCTCTACTGGAAAAGGTCAGAGAATTAGGAAAATAAATTTCCAGGGATAAATTAAGTCGATGCAAAAATGCTCTCATGAAATGTACTATCTTCACAGTAAAGGATTCCATGAGAAACCACAGTTTTCAGAAAAATTCTAAATACACTATAAGTGGGTAAATTTTGCTCTTTGGATGAACTATTTTTCTCTGTTACACTAACAAATGCACTAAAGGACCAACTGTCAACAAATATCTTCACATCATGAAATAAATTTGGAAAATACGGGATTCGTAGATGTAATAACTGTTTCCAGGCCAAAAGCCACATTATTTTTTGAGCAGTTTAAAGAATATGCTGTATAATTATATTACAATAGTATAGCATCTAATTTCTACAGGAATAGAACTGTGTACATTCCAAAAATGGTTAGTAAGGCATTCTCTAGGTATCACATGCTATAGACTTCTCCACAATCATGATATCATTAAAATCTGAGTGATCAATAGATCACTTTAAACATACCTGAATGACAATACTGGATGTTAGAATTG
Source organism: Dromococcyx pavoninus (assembly GCA_033558185.1). NCBI lineage: Eukaryota > Metazoa > Chordata > Aves > Cuculiformes > Neomorphidae > Dromococcyx > Dromococcyx pavoninus. The sequence goes on along the minus strand of JAUMJL010000394.1, from coordinate 663,939 downwards.
CCAAAATCAGTCTTTCTCTTCTGGTTAAAAAAACCAGAGTGGCTGCATTTTTGTAATTACATCCTAAATAACTTAATATTCCCATTTTCACCTTCTGTTTCTAAAAAGGATTTTGTACAACACATTAATACAGCAGTAACATTTGAGCTTTTACTGTTTTTACAGAGAAAACTTAACCAAACTTGCTTATTATGAGATCCCTTTCCTCCTCCTTAGTGCCCTTCCTTCCGTACTGCACTACACTTGCTAATTCAGCCAAACACAGTAAGGTCACAGAAATAAGCTTCTTATAAGATTACTAAAGACTAAATTTATACCTTCATATCAAAACCACTTATTGTCACTTTATAGTGGCATGCAGTAGATCACCATATCAAAACAAATCACAGTGTTCATAGAAATTTGAGAAAACAAAGAAACAACTGTAATAGCCCTTGACTTTTACAGAGAAGTCACTAGGGTATTCCTGCATTTTTCTTTTTTTTCAGACAAAATAAAACAACCTTTATAGAAGTGCTTGTGGAAAAAACAGCTCAATAGCTTCAGTAAACAAATACGTAGTTTTATATAAAGCAGGTAAAATCAATCATTACACTCAGTGATAATCCAGACCTCTTACAGAAATGCATACTATAATAAACTTTTATGGTGCAGTGTGATTGCAACTTTTCTTCTACATTTTTGACAGATAGCAGGTATCAGCTTTACACTCCTAGCTGGTCACTGGCACCACTATATTGTACCATTATTGACGGCTTCAGGTTTACAGCATCTACAAAGAGTGAATTATTAAAGAAATACTTCTTTTACTGTTCACCCAGATATCTAAACCACAATTATTTTAGAAAAGGTTCATAGGTTCATAGAAATTAATAGCAAAATAATATTTTTCGTAATTAAGAATGTTGAACTTATATTACTAATGAACACAAAACCCCTCATGAAATTAAGAATTTTTTTATCAGTTGAGACATGTAAGTATAAAACTCTTGCTATTAAGCAGGTCTGGGGATAAGCATAAATACCTTTACAGACTCAGTTCACTTTCCCAGCTGTTTCCTCTGCATTTTAGAAATTCAAGGGCCAAGTTTCATCCCTAGAATCCTCTGAGTGTACACAAAGCTCAAACAATTACAGTTTTAAGAGGACTTAAGCCAGGAGGCTCCGCGGTACTGGCAATGCTGTTTCGCAGAGATCTCCACTTTATTCTATACCAGATCCAAACTTTGGGTCATATAATCAGAACCCACGATGGCAACACGATGCGTAACAGATCATGCTGTTCAACAGAGCACATGACAGAAGCATAGCTGTCCTACGGACACTGTGTCTCGTAACATAGTTTCTTTAAGTAGCCTCCCCCTCACAGGTTGATCTTGTCAGTCAGATGCAACCTGTGACAAACTCCTAAGTCAGTTTCATCAGCAGCACGGACATGTGTTGTCCTGAGTGGGTTGCAGGATGGGCTGCAGCTCAGCCCACTGCCTTTCCAGCAACACGGAAAACTGGACAGGACTGCTGCCTCCCATTTCGACAGATGGAGGAGTGGTAGACGTAGGAAACAGAAAAAACAATTGATGTTATTACTTTGTAAGTTATCGAGATATTAGACCACTCCTGAGTGTTCCCTTTGTGGCTCCAGCACAGTACAATTGTGCTGCTTGCCCAGGCAGCCTTCCTACAGCCTCTGCCCTGGGTGTTGGCCTATTGTATGTAGCGTTATACTTTGAGAAAAAGGATATTACAGTCCCTATTGCAACAATGGCAATATAAACTTTGTTGTTTAAAAAAATGCCTACATATCAACAGCTAGAAATTCTGAAAGAGTTCAAACTGGGGTCATTACAGTGGACAGAACTGTTTACGTAAGTATACAGTATTTAACAGATGCTTCTCCCAGGGTTATTCTTTCTGTTTTCATATACTGCCTGACCGTTTAGTTGGACATCTCTAAACAAAACACCACTGAATAATATGTAGCTAAAATCAAATATTTATTCACTATTTCAAAGAGATGGGTTGCACAATCTTACTTCTAAACACTTTTTATGCACGTTTTACTACAGACAAAATATTTTTCCAATTTCTTTCCCTCTCTTGCCGTTATTGAGACAAGAATTGAAGATAACTGACAAAACAAGAATTTTAATTTTCCCCAGTAGCATGCTAGTTTCTAGAATTTCATATAGAGATACCTCAGTAAAGCCGAAAGGCTAAGAATACATAAGACCAAAAATTAAATGGAATTATTTTCAACATTTCATTTAGTTGTCAGATAAATTGAAGGTTACTTTTGCAAAATTTTTTCCAACTTGCTTTTTTTGTATCATTCCTGTTCAGAATGTTATACTTTCATGACACAGTTATTTTCCCCTAAAAGAATGTCCTCACTTTGAAGTACTTCTTTTCCATCTAAAAAAAAGAATCACCCCAGCAGAGAAACCCCTGCTTAATTCTGCCTTGGAGTAATAAACTGAAAGTCTGAACTTCCAGTGTCTCAAAAGGCAAGTACATTTTCTTTAGTCTTTCATTTTTTTCCATCACTCTGATCTATTTTAACAGGCCAGAAAGGCTGAATATATAATTTATGATACCAGATTGGCCCTATGACTGTGTTCAATGACATAAAAATCACAAATCATTTCACGAGGGAATAAGTATCAAGCAAAATGTATGTGCTGACTATATTTTGTAAAACTTGAATAAGATTCTGCCTAGGACTTTTATGTCTTTCCACTGCAAATTCTTTCTGATTATTATTACTTATCATCCCTTGTTGGCTTTATGCTTAATTCTGCAGACCTTGTTTTTGTAAAAAAATCTAGCTGCCTTACTGGTGACTGAATGGGAATATTTCTGTAAGACCTTTTAACTTAAACAATGGTTTCTGAAGTAGTTTGTAAAATTTTTTCACAAAAATGCTCTCTTGTAGGAATGTTTTGCTGATATTAATCAGCATAGCCAGCAGCCCTTGTGTAAAAGGAGCATCTCTAGGGTGTTCTACCTATCTATTTTACTATAACTGTGAAGGTCCAACAATTCATTATCTCCCAGGTTCTTATAAAACCATAATATAAATGTGGAAATCATACAGGGTAAAAAAATATCTACAAAGAAGTCATACAAACATGCACCCACAAGTAAGCACTCAATCACACACTGATTCTGTGAACAAGAATTATAAAAAAATCTGAAAACATCACAAAATAGTGGACTTTTGCTCTTTCAGTACCATTATAGTAATATATTTTTTTGTAGTGATAGTTTCACAGATGATAACATAGCCTGATTTGAGATGCACATTGAAGGGTTTGGTCTCATCCATCATGAACTGTATGTGGCCTCTGATAGAACTTCTGTGGAAATTATTGTTAAATAGTAGTGGCTAATTAAAGTGAGAGAAAGTTTGGTGCTCTGATTGTTGCTACAAAAGCTATGTAATGAAGCAGCAAGCTTCTGCTCTGAAAGTAGAAGGAATGTGTCTGTGCTGGAAGCAAACCACATGGAGAGCTAAAAGGATGTAAGATAAAAAAAAGTGTGAATTTTTTTCCTTGCGATTCAAGTATTAATACCAGAGAGTAAGAAGAGAGATTTCAAAAATATACCAAATTGAAGAGATAGCTCTTTCATTAAACATGCATATAGACACTACAGGTGACAGATAGCATCAGTAAGAGCATATTGGAATTAAAGCCAAGAGAGACCTGAGCTCAGAAATAAGTTGGTTTAGTCATGAAGCAAGGGAAGGTGCTAGACCAGGCAGAAATGTTCAGACTATTGAAATATGTCCAGTCAAGCTTCTATGGAGTTTGCACAAAGAGCTTTTACTGAACAAGGTTTCTCTCTTAATCCATTGGCAACTCCTGCAGCCTCTGCAAGGCATATTTTATCCTTGGTGTAGAATTATATGTTCATCCATGGCCATTACACAAGCATTGAACACTGATCTGCAGCCTAAAGAGTTATAAAATACAAAATCCTTTAAAAAACACAATCAAAAGTATTGGTTTTAAAAAGGTAGCCAAATTAAACAAGTGGTATAGAAATGCCAATAAATCGTATGACCTGTATTTACCAACAAAAAAATAATAATTACAAAACAAAGAGATACTATCCCAGTTTATGTTGTTTAAATCAAAGATCTAAGGTTTATCTATTCTTTTAAAGGATGCTGACATACTTCAAGGACAAATGGTTTCTCAAGAAGTACAGAGGAACCTAATTTTAGCACAAATGAAATTGAAGTACTTGTGTAAAGTATTACCAGGCACCTTTGACTCTTGTTTGGAGCTGGCTCATTGAAAGGGGATTTCAGAACTAAGCCAAATGTATATTCAGCAAATTACGAAGCAAAGCTTTCAGTTGTTCCTAGGGACATTAAATGACCCTTTGATTCTGCAAAGACCTGTCAGATAATCATGAATTAGAGTAATTTCTTGCTCTGTATGCTTTCAATCCTATACTTTTAGTGAGACTTCAAGAACTATTTTGCAGGAACTCATTCTACTTCTAGCTGACTGCAACAGAAGTGGCATCAAATCTGCTTAGATCAGAGTTAATTTGAGAAGACCTTCCTTAGTATAAGGTCAAAAATGGGACAGTTTTATATGAAATATAAAAGAAACAAGCTAAGCTTATAGTATGCATTTTAATTCAGTGAATTTACTGTTAAGACATACAATAAATTGAATTTGCAACATATATAGTATTAGGTGATCTTTTCCAAAGACAGAAATAAAGATCCTACTTTAACATCTAAGCATAAGAAGACAGAATTAACATTGCCAGCAAAACCTGGGAAATCAGAGTCCTAAGCGTCTTTGCAACTCAGCCTTTCTAGTCTACATGACAGTTAAAAATCGTGTCAATTCTCCAGATGCTCAGGTAAGTTAATCTGACTTTCAAAGATGATAAACAACATTTATAGGCAAGTTCTAAAATGGGGAGAGATGTGTTATATATGAAAGTCTTATTAAAAAATAAAGGAATGATTAGATGAAAGGCATTAGGGCTGCCCACGACCCATTTGCTAGAGAATGTCAATTTTTCACGGAGGCTAAAACAAAAAAAATTATGAAGGGACTGGAACAGTCTCCTAAAAGGAAAGGCTGAGAGAGCTAGGAGTGTTTAGCCTGGAGTAGCCAATGCTCAGAGGGGATTTCATCAATGTATATAAACAACTGTAAGGAGGGTGCAAAGCGGACCCTGCGAAAATTAGTAGAGTCAAATGGCAGTTAACACAGCAGACAAAGACACTAGATAAACATGGAAGAGTTGCCAGGAAGGAAATAATGGAGATCAATTCTCTTGCCCAAAATGCGCAAACATGGATTTAAAATACAAGCTTCTCAAGAAGCACTAAGGTTTTCCTGAATAAATTGTCTGAATTGACATACTATATATTTTGTATTCGAAGACAACTTCATTTGTTAAACTACTTCTTAAATATCACTTTAAATATCTATTTTGGTTTGGGCTGGGTTTTTGTTTGTTTGGGTTTTGTTTTGTATAAACAACTTATTAAAAAAAAATCCACCCGGAAGTAAAAAGTCTTTTCTCATTTAAGAAAAACAGAAGCTGAAGTAGGGAATTTAGCTGGTTTAACCTAAACCAAAAAGAAAATTAGTACCTGAACTAGAACTGGAATCACTTAACACATGACACTAATGCAATTAAAACCTGTAGTAATATAAACTGCAACTTTAAACAAAGAATGTTACTGCAGGTAGGAAAAAGTACTATAATATGTTCTAATTAACTTCTCAGTCCCCATTACTTTTCTCCTTAAATCTTTGAACATTAAAGTAATTATATTTATATATTATAATAATATAATAATATAACATAATTATAATATAATTCCTTTGGCCTTGGGGATTTATTTATTTCCACAATGCTAACTCAAGAATTGCAATGTAAGTTTATAAAAAGTTTTAATTAGATTATATGCAGAAAGTACTATCAAAAAGTTTGTAACATAAATCATGAGGACTAATTTACAGACGAGGATGAAATAAGGAGGCAATACTCGGCATTGCAAGTTACCCTAAAAGCTGAACAGATCCAACAGTAGTAATGGTCTATTTGTTATTGCAGGTGACTGAAGAAAACTCGCTATGATTAAGTAACTGAAGAGTTCTTGACTGAAATAAAAAATGACACAACATTTTAATATAATAGGTTTGGTCATGCCATGTTCAGAACACATCCAAATTACAAATAAAGGCAGAAAGTCATCAAGAAACATGGTCTTGAACCACCTGCTCCAAGTTATCCCGCTTGAGCAGGTGGGGTTGGGCTAGAGGATTTCCCATCTGAGTCATTCTGTGATGCTGTAAACCAATGCAGCTTTCCATAGTCTTATGAGGTCACAAAAGCCGTAGGATTTCAGGAGTGCTTTAACTTACTTGTAAAGAATTTCCCTGCCTCTGGTAACACCCTTTCATGCCCTCTAGTGTTCAAAGTAATAATAACTGCCTCTTGCGCTATTAACAATTACATCTAAAATACTAACACACCATTAACTAGGTCATTCCTCTGTTCAAGAGAAATAGTTCCTATTGTGATCAAGAGAGGGACAAAACAAATTGTTTGTTAGGTTAGACAAAATAATGTAGTAAATTCAATGATATAGTGGTTCAACGATCATAGCATAACAGCAGAGAGAAAAATGCAGAGCTACATTGAGACAGTGCTTTCTAAATGGATAAACTTCTGTGCATCTTGCAAGAGAAAATTCATGTGAAATATACAGTAAGTTGCTTATTGTTCATGTGACTTACAAGTTGTTGAAGCTATACTTCAATAACAAACTACAACAAATACTTAATTTTCTAAATTTAAAGTAAATTATAAACATCTTCAAAGAAATCATCAGTATACTTTAGCAGGACTTAACACTGTAAGATTTATTCTGTAACAAATATCTTGCTATGGGAAAGAAGAGGATGAAGTCTCACATATGGGGCCAACATTAAGCAGCAAATACTTGCACTCTTCTGCTGAGTAACAAACTAGTTTTCCAGTTTTTTTGTCTAATCTGCTAAGAAGAATCAGCAACCTAGTAAATGTTTTGAAACACTAATTCAAACTTCCCATTTTAACCATCAAAACTGTAATGGCAAGCAATGACATACAGAAAAAGTAACTATCATAGCTATCTTCTGTCAAAAAAATTCCAAGAAAATCCTTACTCAAGCACCTAAGATTCAAAGAGGAGTGAATCCCTTTTCATGTAAAAGGAACACACCAATAATGGAATGGCCATGTACAATTGGTATACAGTTAAAATGTTATTCACACATTTACTTCAGGAAACATCAGGCTAAATGTTGACTATACAGTTTAACTTTGTCTTCCTTGTATACGTGCATTATGGTGCAGCAGTGCTGAGTTTATAAAGACAGATGAATTTAAAGGAAGTTTTTTCTGAACTTTAATTCTGAATTTTATCACAGGTCCTTGAGGTATCAAAAAAAGTACACAACTTTAAGAATGAAACTCTGACAAAAAGAACAATATTAGTCCCTCATCAACCAGTTCTCATTGTAATTTCTGCTGTAAAGTGCTAATGTATTGCAGCATTGAACCACAGAATCTCAGACTGGTTGGAAAAGGTCTCTGGAATTCACCTCACCCAACCCCCCCACTCAAAAACAGGCTATCACCAACGCAAAACAGTTTAGCCGTGATTTTGTTTAGCTGAGTCTGATTAACCTCCAACAGTGAATATCTGACAGCGTCTACATGCAACATATTAAAGCACAGCACTACGCTCCCAGTAAAAGAGAAATTGTCAAAATTTTCCACCTATCTTCCCCAAAGTCACGATCTCTGACCACTGCCCCTTTTTAGATCATAGTCCATTACAAAGAAGAGCTTGCTATGTCACCGTTTGCAACTATCTGTAGCTGTTATTAGAATGTTACGAGCCACAATTAGATCTCTCCTTAGTCATCTGTTTACGTGCATAAATAAGCCCAACTCTTTCATCTTCTCCTCAGTTCATCCGGGTGGCTCTCCACTGTTCCCAATCCCTCTTTAACTGGGACCCCAGAACTACAGGAATTATTGCAATGTCTCACAAGTTCTGAGGGAAATAACTGCTTCCATTGATCTGTTACCCACAGTCCCCCTAAAGTTGCTCAGTATGCAGCTTGCTTTGTTCACAATGAAAGTGAACTATTACCTCGTATTGAGACAGGTGTCCATCAAAATCTCCAGATACTTTCCAGTAGAATTGCTGCTCTGCTACTCACTCCCTGTCTGGGTTATTGTGATCCAGCACTTTGCACTACTCCTTACTGAACTTCATGAGGTTAGCCCAATCCTCACATCCCTCTGGTGCAAAGTTTTGACATTTGTCATGTTAGTTACTATCACAGAATCATAATATCATCTGTTTGTAACTTGTTCTTGTGGAGATTTCAACCTTCCAGATGTCTGCTGGAAGTACAATACAGCAGAAAGGAAGCAGTCTAGAAGGTTTATTGAGTATAAGGAAGATAACTTGTTAACACAATTGGTGAGTAAACCCACTAGAGAAGGTGCCCTGCTGGATCTGCTGTTTGTGAACAGAGAAGGCCTTGTGGGAGAGGTGACTGTTGGAGGAAGCCTGGGGCACAGTGATCATGAGATGATAGAATTCTCAGTTCTAGGAGGAGTAAGGAGGGGGGACAGCAGAACTGCCACCTTGGACATCTGGAGGGTGGTCTTCAAACTGTTTAGAAGGCTGCTTGATAAAGTTCATTGGGAGGCAGTTCTAAATAACAAAGCAGTGCAGGAGGGCTGGATGCTCCTCAAGAAGGAAGACCTGGCTGCACAAGAGCAGGCCATCGTCATGTGCTGTAAAACGAGTGGGCAGGGAAAAAAACAGTTTGGCTGAGTAAAGAGCTTTGTATTGATCTCAGGAAGAAGAGGAAAGTTTATGAGCTATGGAAGAGGGGGCAGGACTACAAGGAGGACTACAAGGGTAAGGTGAAATCACGTAGAGAAAAACTTAGAACAGCTAAAGCCCAACTAGAATTCCAACTGGTCAGTTCAGTGAAAGACAATAAAAAATGTTTCTTCAAGTATATTAACAAGAACAGGAGGACCAAGGAGAATCTCTCTCCTTTACTGGATGCAGGAGGGACAGTACCGATGAGGGATGAGGACAAGACAGAGGTACTTAATGCCTTCTTTGCCTTGGTCTTTAATAGTAAGGTGAGATGATATCTGCATACTCGGCCTCCTGAGAGAAGACAGTGAGAACAAAGCTCCAACAATCCAGCAGGATTTGGTTAGACACCTACTTGGCCAATTAGACATAGACACAAATCTATGGGGCTAGATGGGAACCACCCAACAGTATCAAAGGAGCTGGCAGAGGTCCTCTCCAAACCCCTTTCCCTCATCTACATCTTTCCCTCTTCCTGGTTGACTGGGGAAGTGCTACTTGACTGGAGAGTGTCAAATGTTACACCCATTTACAAGAAGGGTCGGAGGGAGAATCTGTGGAACTACAGGCCTGTCAGTCTGAGCTCAGTGCCAGGGAAGGCATGGAGTAGATCATCCTGAGTGCTATCACACAGCACATACAGGACAATCAGGTGATCAGGCACAGCCAGCATGGCTTTATGAAAGGCAGGCTCTGCCAGACCAATCTGATCTCCTTCTATGACAAGGTTACCTGTTTAGTGGATATGGGAAAGGCTGTGGATGTGGTGTGCTTGGATTTTGCTAAAGACTTTGGCACCCTTTCTCACAGCATTCTGCTTGAGAAACTGGCTGCCATTGGCCTGGACAGGCACACCCTCTGCTGGGGAAAAAAATGGCTGGATGGCCAGGCCCAAAAATTGGTAGTAAATGGAGTTGAATCCAGTTGGAAACCAGTCACGAGTGGTGTTTCTCAGGGCTCAGTGCTGGGTTCAGTTCTGTTCAATATCTTTATCAATGATCTGGATGAAGGGATGGAGTGCACCCTTAGCAAGTTTGCAGATGACACTAAGCTCGGTAGAAATGTTGATCTGCTTGAAGGAAGGGAAGCTCTGCAGAGGGATCTGGACAGGCTGGATTGATGGTCTGAGACCAACGGGATGAGATTCAACAAGACCAAGTACTGAGTCCTGCCCTTGGGACAAAACAACCCCATGCAGCATTACAGACTTGGGGAAGACTGGCTGGAAGACTGCCTGGCAGAGAAGGACCTGGGGGTGTTAGCTGACAACCGGCTGAGTATGAGCCAACAGTGTGCCCAGGTGGCCAAGAGGGCCAATGGCATCTTGGCCTGTATCAGAAACAGTGTGGCCAGCAGGACCAGGGAGGTGGTTGTGCCCCCGTACTCAGCACTGGTGAGCTGCACCTCGAGTACCATGTTCAGTTCTGGGCCCCTTCAGTACAAGAAGGATATTGAGGTGCTGAAGAGAGTCCAGAAAAGGGCAACAAGGCTGGTAAAGAGGCTGGAGAACAAGTCCTGTGAGGAGCGCCTGAGGGAACTGGGGTTATTTAGCCTGAGGGGAGACCTCATCACTGTCTACAACTGTCTGAAAGGATGTTCTGACGAGGTCGGTGTTGGTCTCTTCTTGCAAGTTACAGATGATAGGACAAGAGGAAACGGCCATAAGTTGTGCCAGGTGAAGTTCAAACTAGACATCAGGAAAAATTTCAACAAAAGGATGGTCAGGCATTGGAACAGTGCCCAGGGAAGTGATTGAGTTGCCATCCCTGGTGGTGTTTAAAAAGCGGGTAGATGAGTTTCTTAGGGATATGGTTTAGTAAGGAGACAGGTACGGTTGGACTTGATGATCTCAGAGGTCTTTTCCAATCAGATGTTTCTATGATTCTTTCTGCCTCCAAAGAAAAAGAGATCCTGGATCCTTTGCTTCTTTTGGAATGCATCTTTCTTAATTTTATCTTAGGTTTTAATTCCCAAAGGGTATTTTTCAAGCAAGTTGAGTCTGAATTAAAATGTTGAATATTGAGAAGTTATGAATCAATTGATTAAAATGTACTGTACTATATGCTATTTTTAGGTTATTTTGAAAAGACTGAACTAAAAAGGTTAAGTGAATTTCACAATAACCAACTAGAATATCAATCTTCCTGCAATCCTCAGACAAAAAGCTGTTTAATTCTTAAAAACTTACACAAGTATTTGCAATGACGCGTACTTCACACATGCATTTAAAACAGCTGCTTTTACTAGGGATGTGCTATTTTCTGCCAGTAATAACTAAAGTACTTCAATTCTTCAAAATGAAACTTGTATCTTCAAGGATAATTCTGGAGTCTCTAATCTTTCCTCTTTCAGTAAAGACGATCTCTGTGAGTGGAACACCCCCACACCATACTTTCAATCTCAAAATAGATTCTTTCTGCAGCAGGCACCGCATACAGCCAGAGGAAAGGCAGTAAACATCCATTTCATAAAAAGACATATTGTTCCTATGTATAAGGAGCACACTGTCTGGTACTGCTGTTGACAATATAATCAAGAAACTGGTCCTCCAAAAATACTACTCATTCTCTCTTCCATATTTGGCATATACCTTACTAGTCACGACTGAATGCAAGTTACTGGTTTTGATTGAGTCCTGGTCTAATTTGCTCTAACTGTTCTATGGGGTTTTCTTCTTCACTTAATTTGGGATTTTTTAACAAAACATGAAAAATAATTTTGACTTCTCTTCCAATGGTCTACATTGTTTCTGGTAACCGTAGCTACTGTCCTAGATAGATAGCTTTATTTTTTCCTGTTACAAAGGATGGAGGATGAAAGAAACCTATTGTCTCATTAGTAACAGGATTTACTTCACTTGCTTGTAGTCATTTAAAAGTTAGAAGTTTATTTCCATGTATTTTTGCAATTCTATGTATAGCAAAGGGCAAAGACAGGTACCTTGAAAAGGTGATTCATTCCACATGCCTTAAAGGTCAATCTCTAGATAAAACTCTAGAGACGCCTTTCTCTTTTCAATACTCACAAAAGAAACCTGGATGACTACTGACATAAGACACTTGGTTTTTAAATGACTATGGAGTTGAATCTCAACCCAGCTGCTAAATCACTAGTATGTAGCTATATTGATTTAGTTTCTTATGCTAGTTCAGTCTCTTTTCTTCAAGCTTCTGATTTTAAAAACATGCTTTCTTGTCAAAGAAAATCACTGAAGAGCCACACTAAACTGATAAAAATGTAATTCAAAATTATGAGTATTCATGTACTTTTTCATTTGTATCCAATACTTTTGATTTTTTTTCTTAGTTGTGGAATATCGGATTGTGGCATATTTATTCTACATATTTCTTGCTATATAGTTAGAAAACCCAACACATAGTGTTACTTCTCTTCCTGCAAGTGCCATTCTCTTATGCAACTTCTTATGCAGTGGTTGGAGGATTACATTTCCCATTTTCCAAATAATAATCTTGTTTAACAGTTTATCATGCATTTTCAAATTCTCAGTACATATTGCTCTCAGTCGTGCCTTGCAAATGAGGGATTGGGGATGAGGGTGTTGTTTGTTTTGTTTTTTTTTTTTTTGCAGGGAGGAGGAGAGTGGAATTGGCCTGCCTGGTCTGGCTGGTTCAGCTCCAAAACATCACAGCATAATGGGAAAGACTAGTATGGCACTATAGACTTACAATGGACCTATCCCAGACTAGTGATCATAAAGTTTGCTCCTTCTCACTGAGACAGCATATTCTTGTTGCTGTGATAAAATAGCAGAATGGGTCTCATTACAGATGTCAGCTTGAGGGTGGCACATGTACTGACAGTCCTGGTATGTCCTTGTGGTTGATGACATTTACTTTGGGAAATGCGATTTTATGACACAGAATCCAGAGCTCTAATAATTTCATTTTGTAAAGCTGAATGTTATTTCCACCTAGCCTTCAAAATTCACTTTACAGCAATTCATATCTAACTTCCCTCTGATAAATAACATTTTTCAATAGATTTTTTATTTCAGAGAGCCATCAAATCATATGTTTCATCAATCATTGGTACTAGGTATGTTTATCCCTACATATTTACTTTCTCATCAGTAAGACAATGACTTATCTCAGAGTTTAACTGTATTTGTTATTATCAGTGCTTATTATCTGTGTCACCATAGTACCTAGGAGACTTCAAAGTGACCTAGAGCTCCAGGCTGTTAGCTATGAAATAAGCATGTTCAGATCATGGACAGTCTTTTGTATTAATTCAAGGAATTCCAGTGGACATATTAAGCCGTACTGATTGCAAAATATTACCTAAATTTATTAAGGTCGATATTTATGTATTCAGTCCTCCCTTTTTTTCAGAAAAATACACCCTGTAATGAAGTACCTTTATGTACACCTTGAAATTCAACAGAAAATTTTTGGGGTTCTAAACATTCTTCATTTACCCAAACATATTTCAGAGTTATTTATTTCTGCAACGTCATACAGGAGACTGGATGAGGCACTGAGTGCCATGGTTTAGATGATGGTTGGTGTTAGTATTGGTGTTGGTGTTAGTGTTGGGTTATAGGTTGGACTTGATGATCTCAGAGGTCCTTTCCAACCTTATGATACTGTGATACTGTGATACAGGTGTAAGATATACTGATAAAATCACTTTACTGGCCCATGAAAAATGATGTGCTTCAATGTCAGCAACATTCTGTTAACAAGTATCAGAACAATATATCTGAGTGATGTTTATGTGACATGAAAAAGGGAAGTATTTCATTAACAATCAAAGTTTGAAAGTTTGAAGAGAGCATTAAATCGTCATTCTGTATTCCATCTAGAGATCATTAAAGGGCTTAAATCACTACAGCATTTGAGCAGATGCAAAGGAAAGATGCATCTGAGCAGGTGCTATAATACAGAAGACTGTATTTGTTATGTGAGCGTCTAAATTCTAGACAAAATTTGAGTTACTCAGAGAACTAGCAAAGCACACAGAACTCTGTCTCTTCAAAATATTGCATCACCAGAAACCAACTGCAGTATTTTACCCATGAAAGAAAAAATACATATACCTATAAAAGGGAGTAACAAGATTAGAAAGGATTGTAATTACAAGTAAACACATGACTTCAAAATAAAAAAGGATAATATTGAAAATCCACCTGAAAGTAATAACATGATTTTAAATAAAACAATGTTGCAATCTTTTTTATTTTAAAAGGCAACTTAGCAAAACTTAGGCTGTAAGGAGCTACAAATAAAATTAATTTCCGTTTTAGGGCTACTTTAGATGGTCAAAGCAATACAGGGCAGATTGCAAAGAAGAATGCAAGAAAGAAATGAAGACATATTTTGGAAAAGTGAAAAAAATATAAAAATAAACATTGGAAGTAGAAACTTTATGTAGTTCTTTATAAACAGAAGGCCATGACAAAACAAGTAGGACTGAAAGTAGCTGTATGGCTATGGAGGCACATCTAAGAATACAGAAGTGAAATAGCAACTACTGAAGTTAAGAATTGTGGTCTTCTTACTAGTCCTTAGTAGTTACTAGTTTGTAACATGGAACTTTCACACCAAGACAACTCAACAAAACTAATCTTTTTCCTAAAGCATAGAAGTGCAAGTAAATAACTGAAAGAGTTTTCACATCATCTTAATATTTCTACTTAAGACGCCAAGCACACATGGCTCTGGAACCAAGCAGCTGCAAATTCAGAGGATAATATGTGAGAAATACATGGTTATATCATCCAGTGCATGTGTGTGACTCCTGCAATGTTAATGGGTGAAATTCACCCTTATCAAGTCATAAACATGTCCCATACTGAGAGCATCTGCTTCAGATTTCCTGTTTTTTTTGTTGATTTGCCTCAGTCATAAAGCTTTTTAAATGTACATTTCCATTACTAAATAAAAAAAAAAGATAGTGACGATGCAGTTGCTGGGCTTATCTGCTCACCAACACCTGTTGCTTTGTGGCTGGTTTTTATTATTTACTTTTTGGAAGACGTTTGTTAGCTGACATCCAATAAGCTTTTCTAATAGCTATTTGATTTTGCTTTTATTGGAAAGTAATAAGAGATGAAGGAAAGTATACAATTGTGCTACATGTTTACACAAGCCATACATCTTAATAAATTATCAGGACCCTTGTCGATTCAAGATATCAGTGGACAGCTTCCTAACATTTTTACTTCTTACAAGTAACTTCATTAAAATTTTACATGTGTTATTTGAACACAATGTTGTGATGGTTATTTGCCAGATGAGTTAGAAACCAGACTAGTTTTACTGAAAGTGGAAAGGAAGAAAAGTAAGAACATATCATACAAAGACCTTTCCCATGTGAAGGAAGCTGAAGCTATACAACTGAGTATGAATTACATACAAAAATCTTATCTGGGTTTTGGTATAACAGGTGATAAAGGGACAAATTCAAATCTACTGCTCAGCTCTCAATAGTTTTTGAAAGCTTGCATTAGCTTTGGCCATATCTCTACCCTGAAAATTTAAATGCATTACATAGTGAGTAAAAATCACCGAACCACTGCAATCTCATTTCATTAATAGAACGATGTATAAGCAAATTTCCCTTGGAATGTCTTTTAAAATTTTGTACCTAGATTTAAGTAACTTGTACCTCTGAACTACTTCGTAAAAGGACTCATAAGCAAACAAGAATGTTACTAGCTGAAAAAATGTATTAGTTAACTTTTAGGCAAGATTGAGGTAAAATTCATTGATGTATGTTGGAAAGGAGGTTCAGATGACCTTGAAATACATGTTAACATTTTAAAAATGTTTTTTATTTGTACTGAGAAGAGAAATATGTTAATAAGAAAGGGAAAGTTTAGACTGATGTTAGGAAAAAGTTCTTCACTGAAAGGGTGATTGGCCATTGGAATGCACTGCCCAGGGAGGTGGTGGAGTTACCGACCCTGGAGGTGTTTAAGGGGAGACTGGATGAGGCACTGAGTGCCACGGTTTAGATGATGGGTTGGTGTTGTTTTGGGTTATAGGTTGGACTTGATGATCTCAGAGGTCCTTTCCAACCTTGTGATACTGTGATACTGTGAAACCGTGAAACTGTGAAGAGCATAAGGCATTTTTTACGGTAAAATAATATCCAGCTATTTAACTCAAATGGGCAGACTTGTAACACCAACAAAACCAGAAAAGCAAGAGCCAGTACCAGCTGTAGAAAAAGACAACCTCTGGTTTCACTAAATGCATGAAACAACAGAAGGTATTTTGTTTTTTCATATTTTGCTTTCTGTTTCAAAACAGTCTTTCCAGAGCATATCCAGAATCCACGTGGCTTGCACAACAACTATCCCACCACATAGTAAACACAGCTTCATACTGAATAACTGCTATCACTCAATATGCCAAGTGTTGCCCATTGATCTCATATTTCAACTCCCCTTTGTGCATTTCTATAGCTGATTTGGATTATCACATGAAGCAGAGCTCCATTCGCAGTGAAGTCCAGTGACTGCTGTGATGGGTTGTTCATCCTCTTTTCTCTTGAACACATTTACCCACAGTGTAACAGATAGAGAAGTCATTATCAGCCATGTTCTGCTTCATACATTAGCAAAAAGAGAGAAGGGCAAGGGTGCGTAGGGTACTAATGGAATGCTCTAATTCCAAAGTGGCTATTTACCACATTGCTGTTGGGAGACCTAGTTACAATTAGCAAACAGGTATACTTCCATGGTTGCGTCTTGCATTATTGTTTTTTTTTTTTTTTAGATTATAAATAAACAGTTAAACTTCTAGTGTGGTACTGTTTATTAATCAAGTTTTTCATACTAAGAAAACAGAACTGACCGAATATAAATTTTCAGAGTATTAAATTTTTAATGACGATTGTGGTTTCAAATCAATTTGTACTAATATTATTTTATTGCAAATATGTATACATATATATGTATTCCATATAGTTTGAATTAATGTATAAATGACCGAAGATTTCCTGAGCTAATGTTCAGGGATTTATTCTATGAATATGTCCAATTTATTTTTTTGACTCATGGAAACAGTCAACGTCCGCAACGTCCTTTGATGAGGATTTCCACACTATGCATGCATTTCATGGAGAGGAGCCTCTCGCTCTGTTACAGAAAATCTCCCCACTCCTTCTGGCCCATGCTATGTCATTGCTCTGAAGGAGATGCTGAGCGGTCATTATCCAGTCATATTCTTCACAATCTTTCTCTTACTCACCAATTGTCTGGTTTCTGCGCTGTAATGTCCTAATCTTTGTTCCACCCCTCAGATTTTCATACTTTTGGTCATGCTTGCTATATTTCACTGTAGCTTTTTCAACTGGTTTCTTTTTTGAAACAGAGAGAAAACATGGCTGTAACAAAGCTACAGATAATGCCATAAAGTTACCCTTTCTGTTCCTCATTCCTTTCTTCATAATTCCTAACGCAATGCTCTTCTTTGGCTGCTACCAAGTGCTGAGATAATGTTTTTAGAGAAATATCTATTAAAACACCAATATTTTGTTCCTGAATGGAACTTGGTAGTTCAGAGCCCTGAAGTTCAATTCTTTTTGCCATATGCCTTACCTCCTATATATCTGTATTTATTTAATCTGCTGTTTTGTTAGATATTCGGTACAGTGCGATTATTTCCCAATACAATTGAGAAGGAACATCACCACCATGTTGTTTGTACATTCACCACAACCTAAAAACTCTCTTTAATAGCTGCCCACACAGCTGCTGACCTGTTTATATTTAGTGTCCCTTTCTCCTATCTACACATTTTGTGTGTATCATCTCCAATGAATTTCATAGAATCATAGAATGGTTTTGGTTGGAAGGGACCTTAAAGATTATCTAGTTCCAACTTCCCTGACGTGGACAGGGACACCTCCCACAAGACCGGGCTGCTCAAGGCCCCATTCACTCTGGCTTTGGACAATTCCAGTTCAAGGCCAGGTTGGATGAGGTCTTGAGCAGATTTTATCCAGATTTGAATTCAGCCATGCTGCTAAGTCTTTGGACCATTCCTCAGATTGTCATCCACACATTTTGCAACATAGGCACACAAGCTCAATTAATTCACCCTACTTGATATTAAATATTTGCTGTTTTCTCCAAATATTTTTGTTGGCTTCTCAGTTTGTACTAATTCGATCTAAACCACATTAACTAGTTTGCTTGCAAGACTCTCACTGGACAGTACCATAAACTTTCCTGTAGTTACACAAAACCTTCTACATTTTCTCTTATACTGGTCAAGTTATCCTGCTAGAGAACAGTATCACATCCTTTGGGCATAATTTGTCTTAATCCACATTGGCTGTTAGGGTTCTCTTCCTCTTAAGTGTCTGCTAGTTGCATGTATATTTCTTGTGTGATAAATCATTAACCGCCCTTCTTGGCATAAAAACTAAGGTTCAAATATGTGACTAAGTTAAAGGGTTTCCATTCTTCTGCTTTTAGGCTATCACAAGTTCCAGGTAAAATACTTCAGCTCTGATTTTTGACAAACAAAAGACACTACATTAAATCAGCTATAAGTTAGAAATAGCAGCAGGTATTTCTATCCCAGTAAATTTAATTAAATGGAAAGTAATTTAATACACAGGGCAAAATCAGCATGGCTGGTTTAGGAATCGATTCACAAATAGATCAAACATCTGTTTCAGTATTAAGAACAGAGGGGCTGACTGCAAGCACTGAGAGTTTGAGTTATGTGGTTTTATTTTGTGACTGCACATCTGTCCAAGCTCTCACATCTCACTAGCAGAGACTGAAGTTAAGGGTATCTTTTCTTCACACTGCAACAGACTAAAGTGTTGTTAACAAAGATAAAATGAAATGTGGTAGCTCAGTCCTGTGCCTCAGCTATCAAGATGACTGCTGTACAATTTCTTCATCGAGTTTTTTCCCCAACATTTTAAGGATGGATCCTTGTCCTCACCAATTCTCTTGATCTACCCCCTGTATGAAAATTTACTTACTAACTATTGAGCTAATTTCTTAGATATTTTCATTTGAAATATTAAGAAGCATGGCCATCAACAGTGTAAAACTACATTAGTGATCGGAGTTGCTTTTTGTTTATGACACAAGTGCTTCAAATGAAAGAGCATTTTACATTCTCACTGGTAAAAATGACAGATTGACAAGTTTCAGTAAGTCGGCTGGCAAATCCCCTAGTGCATAAATCTACCATTATTCGTTGGTGTGTTTCCCTAAAATTTAGTGTTGCCTAAGCCAGGTCATTTAGGAGGTATCAGTACTCAGTTTCAGCACATTGCTCTCAGTGAAGAGAAAGTCTGAAATTAATCTCTACTTGCATGCTAAACTATGTGTTCCCCAGGGCTCAGTATTGGGGCAGTTTTAATTTCTTTGCCAATGATCTGGATGACGGGATCAAGTGCACTCTCAGTAAGTTTGCAAATAGCAAGTTAGGTGGGAGTGTTGAGTGTAGGAAGACTCTACAGAGGGTTCTGAACAGGTTGGATCAATCAACCAAGGCCAGTTATATGGGGTTCAATAAGCGTGCCAGGTCCTGTACCTGGGTCACAAGAGCCCCAGGCAGCACTACAGGCTTGGGGAAAAGTGGCTGGAAAGCTGCCCGGCAGAGAAGGACCTGGGGGTGCTGGTCGACAGCCAGTGGAATATGAGCCAGCAGTGTGCCCAAGTGGCCAAGAGGGCCAACAGCATCCTGCGTTATATCAGAAATGGTGTGGCCAGCAGGAGTAGGGAAGTGATTGTGTCCCTGTAGTTGGCACTGGTGAGGCTACACCTCAAATACTGTGTACTGTTTTGCGCCTCTCACTACAAGATATGGAGGGGCTGGAATGTGTCCAAAGAAAGGTTAAGGAAGCTGGCGAAGGATCTGGAGAGTAAATCCTATGAGGAGCAGCTGAGAGAACTGGGGCCATTTTGTAGCTGAAACGCAGGTGTAATGAGATGGGTGTCTGTAACAAAATGTCACAAAAAAACCCTGTTCAACAACAAACTAAACCAAAAGAAGCTAATAAAAACTCTGACAGTATTTTCATCATTTGAGTCATCATTTTAGTGTCTATATTTACCTTGTAGTGTTGACACCTGGGACAATTCCTTATATTGTTCTACTTAGAGATCCTTATCTCTACATTATGTTTCAGAATCTTACTGTAGCTTCTCTCAAAAAAATGAAGTAACTTTGAATTTTCTACACAAATCTGTACTCTATTGTATGTCAATTTTTACCATAGTTCCTTTTACTTTTAAAAAAATTACAAAAAAACCATGGAAAAATACATTTCTCTATCTTTGCATGTACTTTTCAAAATATGTTTTATTAGAAGTATATAGAGACATGTGAACATATATGAAAGATATCCATTTCCTTTTTTTCAGCTGTGAAAGACACAAATACAGTGCCCTCCAGCTAAGCCCTCTTTGGAAGAATTTCTCTCAATTAGAAAGTGAATCCAATGAAAAAGAAAACCAAACATTAGATGCAATAATTCAAACCAAACTGAAATTCCTACAGTTTAACTGGGAAAAAAATAATTAAAGTACTTGTTTGTTTATTTGTTTTGGATGTACTAGCATAATATTTTCATGCCATTTTTTCAGGCTAACAGTTATAAACAGTTAAAAATAAACCTAAGCTTCTCACCTTATAAATTGTCTCAGGGAATTTGAGCTGAAAGTCGTGCATTAAGAAGCATGTCAGTTAGTAAAACAGACTATACAGTAAATGTTATTTTAGTCAAAGTTATCTTAAGCCTCAATTCACATGAAACAGTGTTTCTAAAGAAGAAGAAACAAACTAAAAAACAGTAATTAGAGTCTCAGTGAGCTCTATGAAGCAGCAATCAACCATCTATGGCTTTCTGTTTTAAAAGAAATACATATAAGAGCATTTTTAATTATACAAGTTAAATAGCAGATATGTAAAACATTTTATCACACCTCTGAGAAGAAAAGCCAGAATAAAACGAATGGCTTAATGTTAAAAAAAAAATTCTTCTGGAAATTGTCTATAAAATAAATGTCCTTAATTAATTATTATATTATTCAAAATCTAGGTCAGTACTTCTCACAAGCAAGAAGCAAATAAAATACACAACTACAAAACATTTTTAAAACCTCTACACAGTTGTTTATACTCTGGGGGTGTAAGGGTTGAGGGGTCAGTACAGTTGAGATCACTTGACATTCAGAGGAGGAAAGAATGTGCATTTCATGGAAATTATAAAGAACAGCATGGACAAAAGGCAAATTATTTCAGGCACTTTGCCACAAGAAGGTCCCATATTAGTGAGAGGACAAAAGGGTCAGAAATTGCAAGGTAGTGTGAGTGAAGATTGTGCCAGCACATAACATAGTTAGGCATCTTCTCTCTACACTGAAGTTCAGGAGGTAAGAAGCAAACTCCTAGACCAGCTAAACACCATTCGTGATGATGGAAGATAAGGTAAGAAAGGGAACGTAAATTTTACTGTAAGGAACAGTTTCGTAAGTCAGTTGAAGATCGTTCTCAGTGCGACACTGCAGTATGATATAAGCTGATTTCAAAACACCATCGCCTACTAAAGCAGCACTTAAGCACCCTAGAAGCACTGAAAGTTATCATCTCCAGAACAACCTACTCAACCGAGATTTACAACAGGGCAAACTGAAGGCATATGATAGAGTTTGTGCTCTATGAAGCAACATATCTTAAAATGACACCAATATAAAAAACAGTTTTTAGAGAGAATTTCAGACAGAATACAGCATGAGTACACGCAGGAGCTGCTGGTGAAATGATGTTGCTCACATTAACCAGAGAACAGAAGAGAAATAAATTAAACAACTAGCCAGCTCCCTGTTATGGGCCAACTCGTGCCACAGATGAAGAACAGTTAATAGACAAATTTAATATCAATATCAGACAAACCAAGTGCGCATTACGTTGTCTCTTTCAGCTCTACCTGTTCATCTAAGCACTGCACAAGCAGTGCATACTATATTCTGTACTAAAAAAATATAGTTTCCCCCTGCACACTGAATATAATTTCCCTCTGTACGCTTTTCTCAATAAAGGAAGAAAAAGGGCTTCCTTTGTATCTCAAATAGAACAAAAACTTTTCACCACCAATTAGTTTCCAATCAAATACAGTCCTTCTTGGAACATGACGTGCTCTGTGGCGTAGCTCACCACATATTGGGGCTCATCAACTGTTTCATTTTGTTTTCATGGACATGAAAATACAACTAATACATGAACATTAGTCAAAGTCTTAACTCCTGTCTCTGTGTCAGTGCAATTGAAACATTTCCATGGATACCATTATAAAATGATCACTAGATTGGTGATTTGAAAAAAATCCCTATTTGTACTCTGACGCAGGCCTACATAACAAACAGTCTTCTTGCTTTGACCAGTAGCTTTGCAATTCTGAAATTTGATTCTATTCCAGAACACCATTCTAATATAGAATGGAAATTTCAAGTGAACAAAAATTGAAAAGGCTTGCATTACACATTAATCGAAATGTATTTGATAGTAAAAACCTGAAATGTTTCAATGTTTCCTTTTTTAATTTTTTTTTTCCTATTAGCCTATGGAAGCCTCACTCTCTTAAAATCTTAAAACAAAAATCTCCCTTGAAAAAGAAATTTGGCACATTTTTTCCTAAAGACAAAATGGCATTATTAGTTTGAAAATCTGCAAACAATTTGATATCATGCAATTCTAAAAACTAACCGTTTTCAAGAAATACTGGGAAATATTCAACAGGTACTATTACAAATAAAAATACGCTTGACTCTATTTTGGTAGCAGACATGAAAACAAGCATGACAGCATTTCAAAAGGTATGCATGTGTAAGTGTGCATATGTAGAATGTTTACATGCAGACATATGAATGATTGTTTTGTCTCTCTAAAAAAGGACCTGCAGTTATCAAAACAATTCTTTGTTCTCATTCCACAACCCAGGCATACCTCCCGGCACCTCCTGTGAGTATCCAGTTATGAAAGATGCAGTTACTTCCCCAAACTTTGATATATTACTGCATTAATAATAAAAACCAAGTCAGCTAAGAGACGTAACACAAATACTGTGATCTTGAGAGAAACTCTTGTCTCTCCCATACCTTCCAAAACCCAAAATAAATGAGTACTACTCAATGGCAACTGAATTCCCTAAAATTCCTTCCATCCACACTCCTCTCAGCAGTTAAATCTGTGTTTTCTTCTATCAGCCATGAAAAGTCTCTTTGCAAATCCACACTCAAGAAGACTAACTTGGCATATTAGAAGGTAGAAGTTTTCTTAGTGACCCAGTGATCTTAAATATTGCATAGTCTAATTGAGATTCTGGTTCTGACGTTCCAACAATTTTTGTCATTTCCACTATTTGGATACTCCCATTAACCTTAATCCTTTAAAATATTTTAATTATGAGTTCTACTCTCTTGAGAGCTCCTAAATAATACTTGGCACCACAAAACTAATAATTATATTCTGCTTAGAAATTCTTTACCTACTATTTTTTGCAAGTTCTGCCTTAAACTAGTGTACTGAAAAATATGACACATGAACATTTGTTGTACATTTGAAATTAATTTGTGTATACCACCTCTTCCTCTCCCTGAAAAAGACAGCAAGGACTTCTGGCTGCACGGAGAGCAATCTTGCACTTCCTTGCAAGAGCTTTCTAAAGGTGAAACAACAGGTCAAGAGCTATAAAATTGCTTGGTATGTGGAACAGCTTCAATTCTTAATACTGTTTTTCAACTTTGTTTTTTTTAATTGATTTGGGGTTTGAACTTGCATTTAAAAAGGAAAAAAATTGCACAGTCACAAAATATACCAGCCTCTTTTATTACAATCCTGAGACTGAAGTGTTGTATCAACTATAAAGGACATTAAATTCTTAACCTGAACCCTTATTAAACAAAAAACAGTCTTCTTTTTTAAAGGCAGTAGTACAGTGGTCTCAACTTAGTGTCATGCGTTAGAAAGGCCTTGGAGATGGGGACCAACAGATATATCACATTATATTCAGCAGATGCAGCATCAGCCTCCACACTCTTCAAAGGCAGAGGCTGGAATACATTCACCTTTGTTAAGACAGAAAAAAAGGAAGAAATTTCTCTGGCTTACACACACAAATGAAACACTGCTGGTAAAATCAAGTTACGAATTTGTACAACAGTGTTTGAATTTCACTTTTTATCTTCCTCAATACACCTACTAGTTCTGATCAAGTTGTTGAAGTGTGCTTACCAAAGACTAGACACTACCTGGTAGCAAATCATTTACAGAACAGATAGATATGCCTTTCTAACACCAGAAAACAAAATTTAGGCTTTTGATACTATCTAAGGACAGGCAAATATAATCTTGAAAATAGTTATGTATTACACTGATTTTTCAAACTACGAACAATTAACAGCATATTCAAGAGGAAAGTAGATTTTGCAGAAAAATTATGGAGCTCTCTTACCATTTTACGTTAAATCAAGGTGTTAAAAATAGGAAGTCTCAAAATAGTCTCACAATTTTCTGATTAGTTTGATTCCTTTTTTTTAACAGAGCATTTTTTAAATTACATTATGAAAATATTACGGAAAGAAAATTTTTTTTGAAACTACAGAAAGTTTTGCATTTAAGTTTTCACAGTAGATTTTTCATTCTTCATGCTGAATGGCTTTTTCTATTTAAAATCTCTATGTAAGCATGGCATTTTGATAAAAAGCATTCTATACTATACAGGCATATGAATGACTTCAGATTATAAACCTTGATTTAACCTGAAAACTACTCTGGGGAAGGCAGCTGGAATAAAAGACTGTTTCTCTTCAGGTAAATCTTTTAAAATCTCTGTAGTCTATGTTTTATGAAGAGCCTCTGCTAAAACACTAAGCAGTGACTTCTTAACACTGGTTAAGATATCCACAATTCTCTGATCTCACATGGAACTTTACATCTTTTTTTTCCACTAGGGAAAAAAGCAAAGGTGATTGTTTTTTAACATGTATAATAGTTTCAGTAACTTTTTCAATTCCATTCACAAAGGAAATTTCTCTTTAAGGCACAGTTTGATAAAATGGAAGAGAAAGTAGTTTTGCCACACTGAGCAATATGCAAAAAGGCTGCTTCAGCTATTTTGCTAAAATATAAAAGAAATATATTCCATATAAAAAGACTGAAAATATTGCTAGTAATGCACAATATCTCACAAAGACAACTGCAGAGTAATTGGTGGCTAATCCAGCTCCTAGTATATAATTTTTGCTTGAAATTTAGAGACAATAACCCTAGTTTACTTGTATTTCAAAAAATTAAGTCATATTTCCTCTCTGAAAAAGTATCTAATTATTTGTAACTGCACATACATAATAAGACTGTCCAAACAGCACATATGCTGAATACATTGTTAATATCTTTCTGTAAAACAAATACAGCTTTGTGCTGCTATGTTTATGTATTTTTCTTTTTTTCACTATGCTTCTCTTCCAGGAGTCAATATTGAATACAAACACTGTGAGATGGTTTTCTATAGCATGCCCCTTCTCCCCCTTTCTCTACACACAAGCACAGCTTTACAGGCAGAAAGCTATAGACAATGCAAACATTTTGCTGAAGAATAACAAAGTCTCATACCGTCTCCTTTGCTGTTTAATATCAATTGGTTTGTTAATAGCATAAGGCGATCCATGAATGTAAGCACTCCGGAATCTGGCCACTTTCTCCAGAGTCAGGTGCTCACAGCTAGATGGTAAACTCATTTTATCCCAACAGAAGCAGCATAAAACTAACAGACAAAAAGATACATTCCTAGGAAAACTGAAAACAATGCTACATAATCAACTTCATTGAAATACACTGCTACAAAAGAGCCAAACACTCCTGTGCCTGGAAAGCAAATGCTCCTCATCTCAGCTGCGACTGCCACCTTTGTGAATGCAGGAAGTTGTCTGCTTATTTCCACCCAGTCATGCTCCAACCAATTACGGATTAAACAGATAAAACAGAAAGCCTCTCAGGAGCAGTTTCCCCCACCCCTGGACACTAATCTTTTCTCTAATCTTTTTTTGGCAGAGACAGGCTATAAACACAGCTTAATCATTTAAGGCCAATGTCTAAAAAAAGCCACAGACTGAATTTACTTTGAAGCAGCAGGTTAGCCAGTAGAGGTGTTTTGCATATATCAGAAGATCACTGTGGGAGGAGGAGACCTACCCACTGGGACATTTGAAAAAGTCAAAAAACTTTTCAGATTCACAGTATGAACTCAGACAGATTAGATTTGTTAAAAAAAACATATAACATCTTATAAGAACATACTCTGTCTTCAATCAACAAGAACATATTAAACTGATTTCCCTCATTATAAAAGGCACAGAGGTTTTTATACATTCAATTATTCAAAATTATCCATGAGGTTGCCGTGACTTATGGAAGTGCATCTACGTGGCCTCCCATATCTCAGCCTCAGTGCAATGCTCTTAGAGGTCACAGATACAAAAAGCCAAGAAGTATTACTTCTGTGCTACTTTCACACACAATCAAGTTATGAAGTAGATTTTACACTCTAGAATAAAAATTTGAGGGATACAAAGGAGATTTATGTTCGGCATAGAAAAAGCTCTATCATGGAGAACTAGAAAACCAGGGTGATTTTGTACATATAATATATAAATATTATATGCATTTAAATCTATCTGGCTAATATTAATTCTCTCAAATTGCTGGAATTAAATCAAAGGAGACTACAAAGGGGGAACCCCAGCAGGAAACAACACAAAAATAAAGATAAGGCTCCTTGTGAAAACAACGGACAGGGGAATGTTCCTGAAATACCCTCTGCCCGGCTCCAGCGAGGGTGCAACAAACATCTTTCCCAGGCTGCAGAGTGCTACAGGGGGAAAAGAAGTGAGTGGCAAGAACTTGCCCACGATGCCTAAGCAAAAGCAGACAAGTAGCAGGGATACCCAACAGAATGGGAAGCAGGCTGCCTGCCCCTGGCACTGCTAAAATGAAGTGGAAGGAGTGATTCTTGCATGATATGCCATAAAAAAGTTCAGATACCAAACTCAGGGCACATATGCTTGTTTACATTTTGCTCTATGTGCTTTGTACTACCAAATAGCAAAAAAAACCCCAAAATGTAGTTCTTTCTTTGCAAAGACTGATCTGGGAATGAATTTAACTAATTCCAGGTCAGAAGCGACCAAAAATGCTCTGGACTGCAAGCACAATGAGACCACTGCCAAGAGAGTGCTGCCAATCCTAGTGCCTGGCTGGAAACAGAAGCAATTTGTCTTGTACTTCTGACAGGTGTCAAGGTCCTCTTAGGACTTTGTTAAGTAACAAAAAAGCCAAGAAAAAAGTAGACAGTCATCTGTCCTTTACTCCTTCCTTGCATTTAATGTAAACTGCTGGTGTAACAGACAAGTCGTTTTTTTAGGTTGTTCATAATTTGTGTCCTGAAACTTTTTTTTTCCGGATAACTGAAGTATAATTTTCCATGCACACCTATTGTAAGATTGAGTTCAAGTTAGGAAACTTTATACGGCACTAACAGTCACTTTAAGGAAAGAAGGATGCACGTTCCTGAAGAGATGGAAATTACTTAAGTGAAAATGCCTGAAAATCTGCATTAATCATTCACATGTGACAATAATAGTATAAGGCTACTTCTGGTTCTTTTTCAGTTATAAAATGCTCAATAGGCTGATATACCTATTTAAGGTACATGAGTGGTTAAAAATCCTTCAAAAATTAAGTCAGCTTTGTACAAAAGAAAGCTAAAATTAATAAATTAGTCTAATCTAAGCTTCAAGTAGCAATTGCCCAACTTGGAAATACACCTACCATGAACAGAAAAAAACTAAAAAGCAAACAACCCTCAAGCCCTACATTTTAGCTTTTTTACTTCAATCGAGAAAAAAAAAAAGAAAGGAAGAAGGGTAAGAAAAGCAGAGAAATTTATCAATCATTTCAGAATAATCAAATTAAATTCAAACTAAGAGTTTTTTTCCTTGGTTTTGGTTAGTCATTTGTAGTTTTTGGAGGTTATTGTAGGGTTTTGTTGTTTTTTTGCTTTTAAAGTCCAGCTAAAGACAACTGCAAACCAATATTTCAATACATGGAACAGATTCTTCCTTGTTAATGAGGTGGAATATATTCTTCCCATTTCATAATGGATACATACACACAACTGGAAATATTTGTTCTAGATAGGATACTGACTTAACTGATGTATTGAAGATTCGTCACTAAGGAAGGAGTTAAAGTGTATGCAGCAGCACTTCAGGAGCCATAGTGTCTCAGTAAATTATCTGTTGCACTGCTGATGCCTGTGCCTCAGCCAGTGCACTCAGTGGGCAGCCCTCAGCAGCGCTGGGGGGGAGGAAGAGCTAGGAGGTTCCAGTCTCCCTCCCAGCAACCTTCCCCTCTTCAGAGGCCATGTTAATTTACTGGGAAATTTAGGGCAAACGATGTCTTCAGGTGTCATGGTCTGTGGTCACATGTTGGATGAGGTTTTACACTAACTGTAAAGCACTATCTACAGGTATGAAGAACCCACCAAACATGACTAGTTTTATCTTTTCTGGGTAGATTTTAAGTATGGATCTACTCTAATTTTGAAGTCTCACTGATATCAGTTATGTTCAGCAGAACTTTCCTTTTACCTAAAACCTCTTGGAAAATGATAAGCATGTCTTCTTACCTTTCTAAAGCATGCAGCCAGAAAAACGGAACTTACTTTGACATAATGTTTCAGAAATAATATGTGTGCAGGTAATCAGGCCATATCCAAATCACTGTCAATCACAGAAATTTCAGTAGGACAGTATAGCATCAGGATATAGAAAAAGCATTTTGAGATTGGATTGAATTTTATGGAATTTTGGCAGAAAAAAATTAAAAATATTTAATTTTGATATTTTAAAGGCAATTTAAATCTTCACTAAGACGTGGTTTAAAGCATACAATACTTACAAAGAATACAATATACAAAAATAATGTTTACACATTTTTCAATATGAAATACTTAACTCAGTATAATCCATCTGACATTTTCCTTCACAAAGTGATTTTGACATTTTGTGTTGTCACACAGCTTTATTTAGTTATCTCAAAACTCGTGGCAAAAATGAAAAGTTAATCATGTGTCTATGACAATTTAAGATTCACATGTTACTTAAATACCTTCCCACTTACTGGTTTTACTGGTCTTCTGAAAAGTTCTTTTAAAGTTGAATGCCACAGGCAGCTACATTTTCATCATCCTTTATTTCTATTTCCAAATCCCAGTAAAAAAGAAAATACTACCATTGCATTTTTTAAGGAATTCCATTCATTGTCACACATTGTATATATATATATGCATATACATATATATATTTGTCAATGTCTACAAAGCTTTTAAAAGTTAGTTTGGTTTCTGTTTGTCACTAGAAAATAACCAGATATTAAGGAATAATTACAAAAATCTTCCTCAGCTGTATGAGGTATTTTATATAAGATTTTAACTCTTATTACTACTAATAGATAGCACAGCTATTTAGACTAGATTGCCTCAGCCAATGCCACAGGCTTCACTAGGTTACAGAAGAGTTTAAGGAAAAGGCAGGTGTTCCTTACATTCACAGTACAAGCAAGATTTTTCTTGATCTTGATCACTTCATCTACTAACTACAGACTTTTTTTTCTTGTGGCCAGAGTTTCTTCCCAGAAAAATCCTGAATGGCAGAAAAATTGATGAGTGACATGAAAATTGTATGGCAACAAGTGGCAAATTTTTCTGATGAAGATGTGGTGTGTCTAGAATACAGAAATAATTAAGAATCTTCTTTTCTGTATTCTCAAATAGGAAAAGCTTCCTGCCCCTTTAAATGTTTTGAACATTTTCCCTTTATGTGTATTCATTGGTTTAAATAACTTTCTAAATCTTGCTGATCAGCATTCCCTGAGTGCTGAAGATGGGCAACTATTTATCTTTCAGCACATAAGCAAAAGAAACCTGTGTTATTTCAATTCTCCTCTCTCTGATTGATGAATATTTGATTGTCCTTCCTATAATTTTAGATGATGGAATTCTTAAAAATTATATTGCTGATTTACTTATAAAGAAGATTATTGCAGGAATTGTCTAAAAATTTGCTCATATATTTTTATTAAGTGCTGAATGTACTCTTGACAATGACCCGAGAAAGAATGCTATGTGTCTCAAGAAGTGTCAGCCAAAACAAACAGACAAACAAAATCCCTAATGTAAGGATCATATAAAATTGTTGTGAATAAGAACAAGCTCTTACTTCCACCACTTCACAGTCTGCATAAACATATAAGTCCATCTGTAAAATATGGGGAAAACAAATTATTTTATACAGTACATATCAAACATACATGCTGGAAAAGACTCCAGGAGTGAGGCAAATATCTACTAATGGCACATATCTGGCTTGACTTTGCAATGTTTTGGCATATTTTATCCTTAAATTTGCCTTACAAAGATGAATCTGTTTTTAGCATACACTCTTTTAAGTCTGCCTATACACATTTTTGCTATTGAAATGTGGGACTCCGTAATTCTGCCCTTGAAGACCCTTTCTTTTAACTGACTCATATTTTTTTCTATTTTATCAAATACTCCAGAGAACCTTTTACGAAGACCTTATATTATCTCCCTTATGTATTATATACCCATTCAAGTAGCCACATAGGGTCCATTCTTCTCAGTAGCCCATTTGCAACACTGGCCCAGAAGCCCAACATTTATTTGGCATATATCCTAATGACAAAACCAGAAAGGTTCTATAGAATGAATTTCAATAACCACATTGCAAAAAATTCATATTGTTCTGCCAAAAATATTATTTAAGTGCATAAAGGAGCTGATAAATGGAAGCAATTAAAAAATCAAGAGTTCTCATTAAATCCTTTCTCCAATCATAGATAGTCAGTGTCACTGTATATAGTGTTACTTATTAAAAATCATTAATGACATACTGCTGTAGTTACACAACAGAACAATTCTGTTTATTCATCTCTTCAAATGAACATCTTCCTTGAACATCAGCTGCTACGACTATATTTAGAATAGCAATGTAGCAATGCCAACTTTCTTTATTGAATAGGCAAAATAAAGACATTTTAGAAATGTTAGGTGCTGTTTATATGCATTACTTCTGTAGCATACTGACTACCAATTTGGCTGTTTAGGATTAAATTATTATATCATGCCCAAGTTAATAATCAACTAATTTCTGAATCCAATTCTTCACTATATACCAATGTTCTTTTTAGGTGATATCACCTTCCATGTATTTATTTCTTATTTTGCCAAAACCAAACACATATCATGTATTTGCACACTATTCATCAGTGCTAAATTAAAATTTACAACATACAGGTGAAAGACTATGTATCCTATTACAGTTTTCCATTAACAAATGATTTTCAAGATAGGTATTTTCCATTAGAAATTGTTATTTTATGAAGGTTATAATTTCTGGTTAATCTTCAACTTCTATTTGTCGTTTTATTAATAATGCCATTTATAAATCAAAGAACTACGCTGCCCTCTTTAACACTGCTATTCTTAAGACTTCTTGACTCCTACAGAACCACTGCAAAGAGCAGACATTTCTCCTCTGTATAAGCTGATCTCCACATTCCGTAACATTTGAAAATGTATAGTATTGATCCAGTAGTATTCATTTTCTCTTCCCAACGTGAAATAAACAGGCTGTCTTAAAATCTTCCTTTAGAAACAAAACCAAATGCCAAAAAATATTGTCTGCATGGCTCTCATGCTCCACACAAGTCACCCATGAAAGAAAGAGGAGGACATGTGTACAGCTTAGTCTAACTGATGAAAAAAAAACAGGCAGAGAGATACCGTTTTCTGAAGGCAAAGGAGTGTTAAGTTCTACACTGTCTAGGAAAAAGGAGGATCTTTTGCTCTAAAAAAGGTGATGTAGCATAATTATGGTATATAGCTTGATGCTAACAAGCTGAGTTCCTCGACTCTGAGGAATTTTTACTGCAGAACCAGCAATCTCTCCAGGCTGAGTGTGGACAGGTGAAATGTGATGGTTTGTACGCTTACACACAGCTAAGCTGCACGCCAGCATCCCTTTGGCTCTTGGTCATACACTCCTGCTGCTTATGCTGTGTTGATTGGTGCTCATCTGAGTTCATGGTGAACTGATTCAACTTGAAAGAGCCAGAATAAAAGTAAGTAAGCATTTACTAGGCTAAGGATTCAACCCTCTAGAATGATATGAGGTATTCCATAATATCAATATCCACCCACTGAGTGCCGAGAGCAACATCACTAAATGCAATGCCTACAATATATGTTTCAGCTTTTAGCCAAGTGGGTCCCATCCTTCTTGCCCCATTTGTATAAATGTTGAATATTTTCATTTGTAAGTAGTGCTGATGAGACATTTGAGCAAAAACATGCTATTACAAAATAAAAAAAAAATTAAAATGATGACCTTGATATTTAAATTCAGCACGCAAAATAGTTAATATATGTTTCTGCTGTTAATTTTCCAATATCTGACAACATAAGTACTGCTACCATTTTATCCCTTCAGGTTACTGTCAGGATAGCTATACAAATCATTTGTCAAGGTCTCAGATATTATTCTGCTGAACATTTCAGAAAGTGAACAAAGGAACTCACCTTTTTTTTCCTGGTCAGGATTACAATGTTATATAGACTTTGGAAGTGAGGTTGTTTTTTTTTATTAAAAAAAAAAAAAAAGATAGGGACTCTCCACAAAGAACTATGAACATAAAACAAAAAAATAGTCAGTCCCACCTACTTCATTGCAGATATGAGGCTAAGGTCCTTCTTAAAATGTGGCAATCATACAACCGAAGACTATCAGTCCATATCTGCAGGGTCAAAATCAAGCTCATAAAGTAAGGATAATTTAAGCCTTTAGCATTTCCACTGCAATAGCTGTAATACTTTTCTTTGTGCTGCACCAGCCATAGTGCCTCAAACTGAAAGACAGTGTTTGAATTATTTTCCTTGCTATCATCATCCTCATTCCTAATGTCTGCTGGAAAAGAATTTATTCATTGCAGAGAAAACTGTACTGTTTTACAACTGAAATCAGTAAAGAAACTGCTTTCACACACACGGCATAACTTCACCAGTACTGCATGTGGCACTGTGAAACGTATGCTATTACGATTTTATTTTGAAATAATAGAATGGGTTTATTTCTCTTGCAGGAAGTGTTGGGTTGGGTTTCCTTTCCCTTTTCAAACCATTGAAAATAATTAGTAGCTAGTCATCCTCTCTTCCTGTGTAATGGACATACCTGTTTCTGTTCTATGTGTATTACGGAGAAGTTTTGATTCCTATAAAGATAAAACACAACTCACCACCATCTGAAGGGAAATAATTCTCTACAAAATGGTTTAATTGTATGAAATGAGTCACGGCTTCCTAGGGTAAGCTACAGAGTAAGAGTTAGGGAAAACAATAAACTCACTATTTGCAAAAATTATTTCACACTCCCTCTCATATTTGATGAGCATGTGTTGAAGATAACTATAAAAGTGAGAAAAATATAAATAAAGCAATTGTCTCACTTTTTTATTGTAAACAATCATTTGCCCATAATAATTTACAGTAATATGTAATAAGTACTATCACAAAGCTTTTGAAGCTTTGTAGTAAAGGCTGGTTT
This sequence comes from Dromococcyx pavoninus, assembly GCA_033558185.1. NCBI lineage: Eukaryota > Metazoa > Chordata > Aves > Cuculiformes > Neomorphidae > Dromococcyx > Dromococcyx pavoninus. Next base: position 630,322 of record JAUMJL010000394.1, on the reverse strand, counting down.
TCCCTTAAATTGTGTGGACCTTAAATTTAAGGTCCATTCAAACTTGTTAAATATAGGGCTTTGCTAAAGACTACTAATAAAGGCTGCCTACTCCTGTGTTATCAGAGCTTTAAACTAGTAAAGAAAATGAATTTGGCTCTGTAGTGTTCACGCTAATCAGGATCCTAAAATAAATTAAAACTTCTAGAAGAGACTCTTGCCAACACTTGAATATTTTCCATGGCTTGAGGTTTAAACTGTGAACAGTGATCAGATGACACACGATGCCATCTTAGGCATAACTGAAGCAGGTATTATAAAAAGCCAGAGGGAAAGTTCAGGAAAATTGCACTGCAAGTCCTGAGACAGAGCTAGGCAAGTTATTTCTGGAGCTGAATTTGGGTGAATTTTAAAGGCCACAAATCCCTTTTGCTTTCTGTAAGAGTCAGTGTAGATCCCACTGTGGACAACTGACAGATTTTACCCCCTTAGAATGGTGGAAATGAGAAGTGCCAGCATAATTAGTCAGCAAAGTTTGTAATGGCATTCTGAGACTTGCCATATGATCCTGTTAACTTTATATGTTTGACACAGCTGAATGTCATGTTGCTTGTTTGAAGATATTGACAACTGCTCTATCTCCAATTTGCCAGAGTCTTGCTTGAATCTGGATAGAGCAATCTTTCATATTTGATGGGCGAGATACTCAAAGATACTTTGTTATCATAGCAGGGCATAACCTACAGTCTTTTCATCTATTCAGACAGACTTTGTCACCTTTGAAAAATTCAGCTTTTCCAGAAATTACACAGAAAATTCTGCATAGCATTGTTCTTTTTATATAATAAAGCAAGGCTCAAAGTAAAATTCTGAAGGTGTTACTAGTGAATGACTACCTTGATGTCATTGGAATTTTGAAACCACTCTAGTAATGGAATTCAGTTGATGTTGCTGTGGAGAGTCCTTTAGGGAGATTTGGCTATTACTGCGCTCAAAGCCTTTGTACTCTTTCAGTTGAGGAAGTAGCCATTAGGAAAAAAAAAATGCAAAAAGGAGTGGTGTAAGCAGAATGGTTTGAAAAAGGCCAAAACGAGACTGCTCACGAGTCACAGAAAGGTAATCCTGAAATGGGAATGCATTCTTTTTTTAAAAAATGAAATATTCTTTTGTACAAAGTACGTAAGAGATTCAGTTCTAGTGACTTCGCATTTGGATAAAGTATCTGACCACAATAATGTGAAATCAGACCTTGGAGCTAGATGGGCAAAGGTTAAATTTCTACCCTGGATGAAGTCACTGTACATCACAATTCCTTTCCAGACCAAGTATATTGATCTACCTACAAAAACTGCGTACAGAAGATGTGGCCTGCTTTCTGTTGAGAACCCCAGCAACTAAAAAGAATCAGAGCCACCATGACTTACATCTGTTAAGTAAGTTCTATTTCAGTGCCCAACTCAAAGATGAAGAAATAGCAAGAATTAAATTTCTTAGGATAGTATCACAATATAGTATAGTAGTGTACAACTACATAAGCAAGATCTCAAAATATGATTTTTCACCTTTAGAAGGCTACAATATTTGGAGGCTCGGGACAAGTTTTTGTTTTCTGGAGACTGAAAAAGCAAGCACTTGAATATAATATTTAAGCTTAAAAATATACAAATTATAGGAGGAATGAGAAAAAAAGATCCAATAGATAGTGTTGTTATCGCTCTGGCACTTTGTGGCCTAATAACAAAAATCAATGAAAACATATATCCAAATATAATAACCACAATAAAGTGCAATAATAAGTACAGTTTCTCAACTAGTAGTTGAGTCCAGTCTTGTAGTTCACAAGCTTGGGGAGGACAGACAGCATATGCCCAAAAGATGGCTGGAACAGGGGAGAAGATGGGTAATAGAGTCATGCTGAGAAAACAGAGCAGGAATGGATGAGAGACAGGACAGAGACAGGACAAAGAGCAAGAGCATTCAAGTTCATTATTACCCAGTAACACTGAGTGCCCTGTGGACCTCTGGGGACAGGATGCAGGTCCAAACTGGAAAACTGTGAAGTCATCCAAGTTGGGTAAGAGGCAGTAAACAGACTACTCTTCTGGACTCAACAAGGCAATATTAAAACATTTTTGTGAATGGCATCCAACAGCCAGGGACTTTCGTTACAGAGAGCAGATAAGATATGAACTGGCATAATCTCAATTGTGTTGTAGGGAAAGAAAACTGTTGTCTTCTTATTACTCAGTGAAGTGATTTAGAAAGATCTATGAAAGGATTACTACCTTCAAAATAGTTACAAACCCTAAATTAAAGAGAAAAAAACAGCTCACATAATTACATAATTCCTCTGTTCTATTTCTCTTTTATTTTCTATCTTCAACAGAGTAACTGTGCTAAAGTCAGCTAGCCCTATATGTAGTTCAGATTTATTTGCATAAATAAATCTGCATTTCTAAATAAACTATACAGTATTAGGTGTTTTACGTACATTCCAGGTATGGAAAGTAGACTGGACTTAATGATCTTAAATGTCTTTTGCAATCTAAACAATTCTGTGATTCTGTGATACTGTATGCAATATGTTACCTTATAATTACCCAATGTTATCTTAAAGATGGGATAATATTTGCCGCAAACTGAAATACGAACAAAGATTTTGAGCTTATCTCATCTGCAACAAGACAAACCAGGTACATTTCCATTTCTGCTGTCATCAGCACACATCACCCATGACTACTTCACTTTTATTAGCCCATTTGTTCCCATACTGTGATCTGTTATGGTCCTGTCTCTATGAGTACACAGCTTTAATTCTTAGCCTGTTAAAAGACATGCTATTTGCTTATTTGAAGAACATATTTTCACTGCTTAATTCTGTATTTGCACCACAATGAAGCAAGTATGGAGATGACAAGGAAAGTGCATTCAAAACGCAGTAAAAGCCTGCATGTTATACAACAGAAGTTTCATTAAAAAAATTCTAATACTCAAGTTTCTAAGTCAGTAAGAATGTGCTACTAAATACATGATTTGCATCCAGTCTTCCTCTAACAGAAATAAAGAACTGCATATTAAATTAGTTTAACAAAACATATTAGAAAAACATTAGCAGAAGTGGCTAGAAATATTCCAGGTAAATGTCAATATTTAAAACAAAAAAGAGATTAGCTTAAAAAAAGCCCCAAACTACCTCCAAAAAAAGCAAGACTGCATTTTAGTCCAGCCATACATATGTTTATGATCACATAATTATGTTTGTGCTCTATCTCAGCATTGGCACTTGTACATACATGAGATAATGTAAGATATTGTGTGTATGCACAAGACATTGCCTAAACAATACAGTTTTCACAGTTGAATGGTCCCTGCAATAATAAACAAAAGACCTGACCTGAAACACACCCATTTATTATTTTTTTTTTATGGCACAAAAGAAACTTATTCTACTTTCCAAGCCCCAGACCCTTTTTTCTATAGGGATCTCTTTCCTGAATGGTCCTATTATTTGTGCTCCACGGATAGTAATACAGAGATTGCAGAAGACAGTTCTCAACAGGCTCCTTGCCAAAAGGAGTCACAAAAGTCAGATTCAAGCATATTTTCTGTCAGAAAGCATTCAACACTATGAAATGTGTTGTAGGGAACAGACATACAGTCACAAGGGATTTTTTTTAATGCACATTAATTCTCTCCATTTACAAACAATGCATTATTTTGAAGGAAAATATTTTGGATAAGTATATTTCTTCATATATCAAAATCTTTACAGGTCTGTACTGGTTACTGAAATGTTTTTTCTTTCTAGAATTACAGAGCAAAAATATACATATATATATTTTAAATCACTGAGCAAGCTAGTTTCCATTCCATGAGAAACCAAAAAAAATTTATAATTTTAGTATCTTGAGCAGCAAAATATAGTAATAGTAGGTATTTTGTATTAAATTTTAAGCTACTTACAATGAAATCTTAAATGAGCTCTTATCTGCCTATCACAGCCACATGAATTTTGCTGTGCCAGTACCACCATATTGCCCTCTACAGATTGATTTAGTAACGTACTCCATACTAAAGCATTCTGTTTGCCTGAAACATGATCTCTTGTATATATCTGAATTATGGTATCTATCATGAAAAGCTTTAAAATTATGTCTATATTATAATAGTAGGTAGTACTTGTCTCCCTAATATTCTCAGAACAAATACAGAACTTTTAAACATCTCAGCATAGAATAGCTATCAAGAAAGAAAACTGCATCAAATGCCACAAAAAGAACATATTAAATGTGAAAAGAAATAGCATGTGTGATTTTTCATTTGTTATTAATGTTGTTCCTTTAAATTTATTTCATTCTTTTAAATTGGAAGAATACTTGATTGTAACAGCTGGATTGCATAATTACACAATGTATTATAGAAAAAAGAAGTTTATATTAAAATTACATGACCATCTCCTATTTTCAGAAAACTGTAAACTTTTACGGCAATATTCCTCTATGTCTGAGCATCTTTAGTAATTTAAACTATGCATAAGCAGTTCTTAAAATAAGGGAAATACTGAAAATGTTGTCCCTATTCTTTTTTCTTTTAAGCAAGACAGAGTTCTTTACACATCATTCCTACAATTGCAGTAAATAGTGTCTAGTCTTCTTATTTTAGCCTTTGAATCCTTGTTCAGGTAAAATCTTTTCTATTAAGATATTTTTATTTTTATTTTCCAAACTCTATCTAGGTCAAAATAATTTATTTAAATTTCTGTAATTGTTTTAGATATGTGTGTGCACATGTATCTCTGCACATGTATAAATATAAGCACGGGGAAATTTAATGTAAGTAGAGTATAATTAGACAAACAAAAATTAATGCCAGATTAAAGTTAATATTTATTTTTCAGTTATATGCCAGAAAAGCCTAAATAGTTACCAAGCCCAAGATCCCGAGTTTTGCAAAAATACACGTATAGATTTGTATGCCAGTATGAGTCTTAAGGGATTCACAGTTTGACACTGGTACTGGAATGGTCAGGCAGGTGGATAAGATCTGCCAGTACGGCAGACTTCAGTATAAGGTCCGGGATTTCTAGAACTCCCTATAGCACCACTAAGCTTTCAAAGCTCACATTTGGAGAGTCCAGAGGACCTTACAATGCAACACCACCACTTCCAATATCTTTGATTAGGTCCTGATGAGCACCGAGATATAAGATTTATGTTTCTATTGCAAAAACTTTCAGTTCTGTCTTTTTGCTTGTAATAGCCTATTTTTCAGTCTCCTCCTCTCTTTCTCTTTTTCCTCTTCTCATCCTTCTAACCAACAGCAAGCAGTCCTAGCTGGCTAAGTGAGCACATTGCATTCCTGTGACTGTAACTACAGTGGATGCTATCAGTAATGTCATAAATAATTTCAGTTCAGCACAGATTTTGGAGAAGCTGAAGAGGCCATCTGTTTTACCTAAGATTACTTCACCAAATGGCTGTGAGACAAAATGAAAAGAACCACAGTTAGTAGTATTTTTCATCTTTTTCACTTTTTACTTTTGTTTCTCTTGCCTTGTTTCCCTCCAAGGAAGCATAATCCAATTGTACTTAATAATAAAAGAATCACCACCACCTCAAATACCTTATGTAACCCTTTTCCCAAAAGGACAATTTCTTCTTATCTTTGATATAAGCCAAAGATAAAGATTTCTGCGATCAAAACTCTCTGTCTATTCAACCTATTCAACTCTATTTCAACCTTTTAGGGCATAAAACACCTTTAAATTAATAATGTGATCCTGGACCATGGAGAGGAGAGAGTGCCCTTTCAGTTCACCTGGGCAGCCTGAAGGTGCAGTGAATATTTCACAAAGAGGCTGCTGTAATCAGCTTCTCTAATCTAACCAATTTACTCAAACTAATCCTCTGTAATGATCACATTCCTCCAAAAATAAAGTAGATGAGTACATAAACAAAAGTGAATTCTTACCAGATGACCCCTCATTTTTATTTTCTTCGTTTTTTACCTCTTTTGATGCACTTCGAGAAGGCAGAGAGGAACATTATGTTTTCACTGCTTAATGAAGAAGAGAACAAAAAGTACTTACCTGAAAAAGAGAACATTAAGAAAGGAATTATTAGAACAAGGAAGCTTACGATTATTACTTACATCTTTAGCACAGGTAAGTATTTACAGATGCACTAGGAAATGTTTCTATTTAGGTATCAATGTTGATTTTTCTGTCACTGCACCACAAATGTGAACTTAGTACATAAATATATATATAAAAGGACACTGTATTCTTTGATATTCAAAAATATTTCCAAAATTTGTTATGAATATTTTCATTATATGTATTGTTAATTAATATTTTATATTGCACTTGACACCTTTTGTATAACATATTTGTCTTTTCCTGTGGACAACCTCATATAAATTTTTATTTCAATTATCAACTACAAGATTAGCAGTCGACATATATTTTTATGCAGTTGAGTTTGAAATTAGTTTTTAGTTTAACATTATTGACTATCACTACACTTAAAAATATCAAAATATGTAAGTAAAATGTGAATTCTCAGCTCTTCGTGGAAAATGAAATTTTACAGCATTTATATATTTAGATGGATAAGATTTTAGAGAGATTAAAAATGAAGTATTGCAGGCATTTATGGTCTCCAGATTTCCTTTGCTATTTAGCTCCATAAAATAATTCTGTGTCATAAACTGGGAAAACAGAAAAATATTTTACAACCCACTTGAACTGCAGGAAGAATTATTTAAGATGCAATAAGAATGCCCTTCATTTAAACTGTGGCGAGACCACCAGGAATTTTATCAGTGCTCAGGACAGTATCCAAATCACGCTAAAAAAAAAAAGTGGATAATTATTTTTCTTAAAAAATATAATCTTCAACAGTCTAGAAACATATATTCTGTCACCTTAGTTACACACACAAGGAGGTTCCTGGCCAAAACCACCCCACAACCTAAAAATGTAAAACCAAGGAATAAAGCCCTATTTTTCGGTGCTACTGAATTTCCAATATATTATCCTTTCAGCAGAAATACCTTTCAGCTGAATGCTTAGTCCAGAAGTGACACTGAGGAGCCTCATGAGGAATACAAGGTTAAACAAATGGATCTGACAAGTTTGGATTACAAGTAATTGCTACAGTAAAACACTTCCCTTTATGCTCTTCTCTTCATCATTTCTCTGGCCTGCTTTTGATGATCTCTTCCTCAGCAAAGCCAAATTCACGCCCTGGTGGTGTTGACTAGCTTAATGTTTGGACTTTCCAGGCTACACTGTCTGCTTACTCTTGGCATTGTCAACCAAACACAATTAATGAGACTCCAAGCACTCATCCATTCAGATGTTAAGCAATGGCAGAGGAAAAACTAGAGAATCCCAGAGACGAAAAATTACTTGCCCGCTTTCAAACTAATCAGACTACTGTGAACAGAATCTAAATTTTTTTTCTTAAAGCCATTTCTACTCTATGTAAAAATCATTCTAAACATGCAGCAAAGTATTTAGAATCCTGACCATCTAGTGACTGTCATGAATTGTGGCCTAAATATATAAATAAAACTCCCAAACATGAGATCTATATAAGGTGAGAACATAAGAAAACAATTCATTATGTGCATCAACTGTTTTGAGTGTTTTTATGATAGCCTTAACTTAGATGAATCTGTATTTTGTATTACTGTTAAATCACCATATTTTTTTTGTTAACAGTCCTATCAATCGGCATCACAGCAATTGAGTGTACTGTAAATTCTTACAAATGCTATAACTTGCAATTAAAATGCCATATTTTTTTCTGTTCTTAACACTTTTGCCTAATGATTTAGAAATGGAAATTAATATTACAACTCTAGGAGAAAACTATGATAAAGAGTCTTTTATTAGATTTAATTTAGAGTTGTTACAAAACTGATTTCTGTATTGGACATAACTTAGGGAAAAAAGAGTGGAAATAATTTCTGAAGGTTCAGAAACAGGCTGAAGAAGACTAACTGGATGAAGAAGACTTTAAGTGGCTGAAGAAATTATTATGATTAATTAAACACATTACAAGAAGGCTAATAATATTTATAATCGGGAGAATCTGACTACTGGCACTTTCATGTTTTACATTTGAAAGTTGAAAAATTTTCAGTCTTTTTCAAAACCAGTTTCTAAGACACCTCTTTTACTTTTACGATAGCAATTCTGTGGCCATTAGGGGATAGCAGAAATAAGATTATAAGAAAATACCTGTGACAAATACCATGAGGAATTTTTTTATATTAAGGAAAAAGAAAATTCTGCAGTTAGCAAAAAATTTTTATTTTAAACTTTCTTCTGTTTTAACATATTAACATAGCACAGAAACACAGATTTTACCGATGCAGAGTACAGCTAAATCTGCCAAGTTTCTTGAATAACTTTAGATGCCTCTCCAGACCCAGATGATCAAAACAAGACAGAAATCTCCGTACACTGTCCTAAAATAGCACAATCCTTCTCCCCTCATATTTACTTCAGCAGTAAAAGAGCTGCAGAACAAGTTTTGGAAAAGGAAGAAGATTCCATATGTCATGCAACCAGAAAGGGCTTTAGGGGTACTGGTTTAGCTTTAATTACGTCCTGCTTTTTCCCTCTATAGCTAAAGCTGTTACGTATAAAGCTGGAACATTTTCAATTTTCCAATAGCCAGACTTTCAAAGGATAACAGCTTCTGACAAAAAGATGTGTGTTTTCTTGTTGAACTACAGCTCACAGACCTCCCACCACAGTAGCAATAATTCATACACTCCTGGGTGTCACACAGTGTCAAAACTTCAGCTGGCTGCCCCAGGACCAGGAAGAGCTGGAAAGCTCTGCTGTGTAATCGTATTGGACAGAGTTAAGTCCACATTAATGTATTCTTTTTGTTTGTGGCATTTACTAGCTTGTGTCCCAGACTGGCTTAAATGTCAGGTACTTCAGAGCATTAATGGAGTGGGCACAGGAGTTTTCCATCAACGCTAGGAAACTGCTGAGAGTTGAGTGGAGGACTGTCTCACTGAGACACATGGTGAGGAAAATGGAGGAAACTGAGTCTGTATAGCAAAGGTAAGGGGAGAGAGATACAAGTATTGCATTCAACTACCCATACGGAGAATATAGGGAGGTAGAACCACACTTTTCTCAGTGATTCGTAGCTAAGGAAGAATAAAAAATATTGCAGTATTCAAAGCCTCACTGGTGGAGACTTGAGAAACTTGATCAAACTTGGATATTAACTCTGCTTTCAGATGAGTATTGGATAAGATAGCTTCCAGGGAACACTTCCAAGATAAATTATTTTATAATTCAGTGAGTCTAACTCTGTAGTTACAACTAATAATAAAAACATAGTTTTATAAAAAGAGAACAGAAAGGAGAAGGCCAGAGCACTGGTTGTGACCCTCCCACTCCTTGATGCGGCATCATCACTTCATCAGTGGTAGGCATTACTCTATGCCCTCCCCACAACAGGACTGAATTTTGTTTTCTGTGCTTAAAACTAACAGCTTCTTCACCATTTTTCTGTGCAGCCCAGATGCTCTGTAAACAATTGTGATTGATCTACAAATGAATGCTCAAAATGCTTAAGTATTGTTACACACTTCCTGTTTCACTATGTATCATGTTAGAGAACACTTTTGCAACTCAGGAAAGGGAATAAACACCTCCTAAAAAGCAGACAGTGTTATCAGTGTATTAGTTGTACCCCTTAGATGTGTAACTTGATTACTTGCTTTTGATCTTTTCTAATCTAATCCATCTGAGAGTTACCTTTTAATTCCTACAACAATATTGAAATGTCTGTAATGAAATATCTGCAATTTTGAAATGTCTGCAATTTTGAAATGTCTGTGGCTAGTATATGTGGATTCCGTGGTAGACTACACTCTTTCCTAGTAGGGTCTAGTGATAGGAATATTAGGTAAATTACATATAGGGACAAAACTAAGATATAATATTAAACATATTAACAGCAATTACATTTCTTGCTATATTGGATTAGTATTACAAGAGATTAAATATGTTATTTCATAATGTCTGTCTACTGTTACCTATTTTGTACCATGCTTCCTAATGCCATATGAGAGTGGCAGATAACTTGGAAGCATTAGGCAGGGCAGGTTTTGTATATTTTCCAGTCCACAGAAGGAGGATTGAAAGGATGAGCTGATTTCATAATTTAAATGAGATTAAATATTACACTGGGCATTTTCATGAAGTCCAGAATTATTCACAGCTTGAAAAAAAGTTATATCTTTGCAAATCTATTTTTTTACACGCAAAGTACATTTATAATGTCCAAATCTTGGCATTGACGGACAGACTGAGGTGCTTTTGCAGAACTTATAAATAAAGCCACCTCTGGAGGAAGAATTGTAAGGACAAGAAGAAATCTGGAGCAATTTTAGTCCCTCCCCCCGAAATGTACTCAAATCCTCCCAGTCTTTTTGTAGAGCAGCTCAATACCAGTTGAAGAAGCATAATTTGCTTCTCACTAGATTGCAGAATAAAAATACTTGCATAATAAATATTTGAAAACTGACTGCTTTATGACTCTGCCACGACACACAAAGCATTAGCTCTCCATATACTCTTACTTTTGTTTGTTCTTAGGAAAAGAGATCAAAGATACCCACTCTGAAAATAATGATTCTCAAATGCTGATGGTACACAGCAGGCAGAGAAAGTTCTCTGCCTGCTTCTGCTCCCAGTTTAGGACACTGTAATTCTGACAGCTAGAGGAACTGACAACAGGAGAGACATTTGTGGTCTAACGTCATATGTGTTTTCATCATAATAAGAAAGAAAATGTTAACTGCTGTTTACAACAATATTTCTACCACCCAAAACTATTTTATTCCCATTTTCCTTCTCCTCCTCACCTTCTCTCTTCCATGCACATTTCTTTTCTCACTTATGCATAAATTCACTGCCTTCATACTTGCCCATTTGGGAATGCTACTTAAATATTTATGACTCAGACATGCACATATTTAGCACATGGCTGTGACTTTCGCTTTTGTTCAGCAGTCCGTTTCCTCCACCCTCTCAGCTCACCAGCAAAGTATTCCTGTCCTCCCAGAAGAGGTTGCTGTTTCCAGGGCAAAGCTGGTGAAATGGAATACACAAGTGCTGCTGAGCCACTTCAACACAAAGACTCACTTCTATGACTGTTGGAAGCGACTTTTCACTAAATTACTGGATTTTAGACTGAAGCGGCTGAGGAGTACTCTCAGGGTTCCCCTTCTGTCCAAGCTCAGGGAAATGCAAATATTAGGAAGGGATGGTAATAAAGGCATGGGAGAGAAAAATGCCTGTAACTATTTGTAAAATGAGCTCTACCCCATTCTGGAAGAGTAACCAATTAAGACCAGCTGCATCACCAAGAAAGGTGGGGGCTCCAAAGAGATTTTCCATCAACAGAAGCAAAACCAGTAGGGCAGTCGCTTGCTCTCTTGTCAGAACAGCACCCTCCGTAACAAGCCCCTGGAGAGCTAGGGCAGATGCTTCTAATTTCTGTGTAGCAGTGGGTTGCTTTGTTGGTACTACACTTGCAGCAGATCTTGCAGGGATCTTGTGTTACTATGTGAACTGAGAGTTTCAGTGCTGGTTGCATCTGCTTATCCTGTGTGCCGCAATAGCTCTGATGGCAGGGAGATGAGGTCCTTTCAGAAAGACTACTTCCCATGACTACCAAGTCAGACAAAGCAGCAATGAGTTTTCACCTCTTGAACACGATGCCCATACATACGTGTCTAAGCCTTAACTATGAGCATACCTGAATGTGCTCCCACTAGAAATTTATGCAGGCTTCTAAATCACATAACCTGGAACCATGATGGTGAGAGCAGAAAATACGTTGTAAAGGATCTCAGAGAAGCTATAGTACTCAATTGCCTTCTACCTCCTGCTGCTCTATCCTCTTCACTACTGCAATTCCCCTCCTCACAACCTCATTATTTAAAGAGAGAGTTTGGCAATTATAATTCCAATTGTCTTCAAACATTTAAGTAGAAAAACATGCCTGTAGAAAATGAATACATGTAGCTGATAGCCTGTTCTTTTAAAATTATGTAATAATTTGTGTGTGACTATCTGACTATTACAGCAATAAGACGTGACAGATATGACATCTCTGATATATTTGCCTGTTGAATACAACTGCATTTCAAAATGAAGCACAATATGATACACTATATTTTAAGGATTTCAAAAGTTACTGTGACAATCGAAACGCTGTGTTATATACAGAAGCTATGAAAAATGGTTAATGACATCAGTGAAAGATGATCAGGTTTACACAAATTGCCTTATATTTGTTAAATGCCAAGAACACACACAGAAAGGTATGGCTGATTAGATATCACCACCATTTATCATCCTCTTCCATAGACACCATCTTTTCTTATTGTTACTTATTTGGCCATACCCTTTTACTCAATAATATTTACACAGGCAGGATCAGGAACTTCTATGAGAAGAATTGCTTCTATCTTGCTCATAATGGTTGAGACAGCACTTCTCATGAAAATGCCCAAGAAGGAACAAGCAGCAGCATGCAATTTTGGAAACACTCTGCAAGAAATTACAGACATCCATAGAGGAACTCCTTCCCCTAATTTCTAGTTGAACCAACCAGCCTATGATCCATGCTATCTAGTTCAACAGACCAAACCTAACAACTGATAACTTAAATTTCCTTACAATAGGAGACAAACCAACTCACAGTTTAACAAGAATTACACAGACAGACACTTCAAAAGTTTAAGTCATGATACATGGTTAACACACTAGTTCTGCAATCAATATTCCCATCTGCAGCCAAACAATTCTCCTTTATGCCCACTCTGTTTTCAAGCTGTTATGAACTCCAGAAACATTTGTACTTAAAAGGATATTGTATTATAGAGTCTCATCCATAGAAGAACTGATGAGCATTCTTTAGGATAATTGTTAATATAAATAAAGCACAATAAATTATTCTAATATCTTCACAGAACTGCTTCCTATAATTATTCTATGGGTAACTATGCAAAAATATAAGCAGAAAAGAATCTTGGTTCTAGCGGCTTACCACATACTCTTCTTATTTGTTTGCACTTAGCCTTGTGGAATCTCCCCAGGTTCACGGGGGCCCACTCATTAACCATGCCCAGGTACCTCTGGATGGCATCCCGTCCCACAGACATATCAACCGCATCGCTCCGCTTGGTGTCATCTGCAAATTTGCTGAGGGTGTAACTGATCCCACTTTGTCTGATGAATACATTAAACAGCACAGGTCCCAGTACAGAGTCCTAAGGGACACCACTCACCAGTGATCTCCATCTGGATATTAAGCCATTGACTACAACTCTCTGGATGTGAACATCCAGCTAATTCCACCAAACAGTCCATCCATCGAATCTGTATGTCTCCACTTCAGAGAGAACAATGCTCTGGGGGCCTGTGTCAAAGGCCTAGATGACATCCATAGCTCCTCCCTTGTCCACTGAAGTATATACTGTCCAATAGTCTTACATCATTTTAGCATTCATATACATTACATACTTTTATATCAATATACCACTACATACTTCTCTGTGTTGTTCACTGACTGTATTTACTAGTGTTTGTGATGAGTTTGTTTCTGATTGCCTCCAATCACAAGAGAGTTTTCTCTTTATTTTTCCAAGTTCCTTTCACTGAATCAAATGTGATTTGCTCCATTCATCTGCTCTTCTAAACACTTTCTACATGCTGAGCAGATGTAATAACAACAAAGGACTTCCAAACTCCAAAATCAAACAGGTTGTGTTTGAAAATAGTTAAATAACAGAATTTTCTAAGAAACAAACTTTTATTTAACAATATTTTATTTTTTTCTCCCACAGTTTCTGTGTGACTGCCTCATTTAGCAATCTTTGGCATGCTAAGAGGAGTTACACAGACTGAAAGCTCGTGTTAGCAGTGAGGGCAGCAGTGAGTTGGGAAGAAGAATCCTATGACATGACTGCTTTGTTGTTACCAGTCCTGCTCCTATAATTTCTTTTTGCAGAAAAATGCTTATTTGTACCACAAATCTACAAAAAAAAGGTCAGAAATGTTTTAAAAATTTTCTGCATAACTAAACAATGACAAAAAACAACAGAAGTGCTTTTTCATAGAAATATATTCATTTAGAAAATTGAAAGTTTGATCAAACCACACAGAATATGATTCAAGACCTCAGGGCAGTGTCATCTCGCAGCATTCCAGCTGTTAGGAAACCTGCCACTTCAAAGAAAACTGTCTAAAAGCTTTAAATGGTTGTCCTTGAAAAGGCCTAAACTCTATTTTTTGTTAAAAATTAAAAAAGGTGAAACTTGTACAAACAAACGAACAAATCTAGACCATTGAAACAATTCATGACTGAACCCCAGTCATGGGGGGTCTAACCATCCTTTTTCTAACCATCCTTTTTCACACTTGCCTGAGGTAGGGCAAATCAAATAAGAAGTCTCCTAATTGTGGTAGCCAGTTTTTGCAGTGTGACAAACACAATATTTATTTTACCCTCAGAAGCAAGAAAGAAACTAACATACATGAGTAGATTTATGCATGTTTTAACGATCTACCGGAGCAAGCTCTGTAATGTTAGCAAAATAGATATCATGTAAACTGCTAAAAAGGGAACAGTAAAAGCTGATTTTCTTTGACAAATGTAAGGGATTTAGACTCTGCTGAAAGTCCCAGCAAAAAATAATTTTATGAAATACAAATAAAGTTTTTTTTACTTATTAATTCCAATTTTTACATTATAAATTATATACATGTTAAGTTTACCCTTTCAAGGTTATATGTATACTTCTCAGTATATAGTTATGCAAGTTTAAAGTATGTAAGTATATATAAAATATAACTTATCTAAATATGTAAGAATAGTTTATAAATATATAATTATATATACATTTACAGATATAAACAATTATAAACAAGAGTTGCTTTTTGTTTTAGAACACAGCATTTGAGGCATATTTACAATTCAATGTTATAATGCCATAAGAATTTCCAAACTGCATTTCCGAATTGCATCATGGTTATGTAAGAAGGGCACTAAAGACAGAATATTTCAGAGAAAGGTAAAAAAGTATTTCCTTCAAACACTGAGCCACGCAATAATTTTTGCATTTAAATGGAAGGAAGAATTGCATCCTGATCCCATCTTAAGTAGATTAATCTTATATCTAGAATTATCACATATATTATTTTTATTAAATAATTCCTCAATCTTTAAGAAATATTAAACTAATTTTGCTAATCCTTTTACACTTGGATAGATGCCACTTTTTTCTGTGAACACTGCCATTAAATGCTACTTACAGTTTGGAGCAGTCTAATCTAAATGCTGACAACAATTTTCTCTAAGAGAGAAGAAAAAATAAACCATTGGGAGTTGCTGTAAGTTATTTCTCGCTTCAGTAATTTTTAAACATAAAAGGACAGCATGGTTCCAGAAGAATGAAGGGGATTCCTAGGTTCTTTTTTTCCACTGCCATGAATTTCTTGTAGATATTAACTCATACTTCAAATAAATGGCAGCCTTCAAAATTTCTATGGTTATGGTTTGTCGCTGTTTTATACTCATCTTGGTTGACACATTTAAACATCGAAAGTGTGAAAAGGACTTATCACTAGATTCTTAACAGATAAGTGAAATTCTTCATATATTTTTCTACCTTGAAATAAATAATATTATAAATTTATTTCACCTAATTCATGCATACAATTCTAGTAACATCAAGCATGTTTGTACTTGTTAAAAAGGGCGATAATCCTGACCTAAGGAGGATACAAATGAATGACCAGATAAACACAACCAAAAAAGACAACAACTTGCACAAAAGTGAGGCATATTTACTACAAACAGGATGGTACACTCATGTCTTGAAAGCCATTGTTAATTTTTTTCTCATTAGTATTGCCTGTTTTTGCAGTGCACACACACTACCTGTATCTACCACCTTTGTTGTGTATTTTCCTGGCATAAATGCTGCTATTCCAGACATAATCTAGCATACACGTGCAAAGTTCAATTTAATTTCAAAAGTATTGTATCCAGAAAACTAATTGAAGGCAATTTTGTCTAAAAGTAAAGAGAAACAATGGTTTTCATCTTAATTTACGCCTGAACATATGTCTAATGGAAGAATAGCAAAGCTAGGAGAGAGCCCTAACAGAGCTTTATGAATCACTGAGAAAATTCACAACAGAATATAGACTCAAAATTGCTTGAGTACATTGTACATTCTTCATTTTACACTTACTCTCAGGCTGCCTTTACATTGCAGAAAATAAAAAGCACAGACAGCGCTTTCAGCATTCCCAGTGCCAGTGATGATAGGTTTCATCAAAAGCTGCAACCTGCACAGCCAGCTCCTGACCTCTGTGAGAGCCTCATCTCTCCAAAACTATTCCCATCTTGGAGCTGACCATCATAACTTTGCTGTATCAGCACCACCTTACTAGAATTCACTTGTTTCTAATATATTTTCTCTGTCTTTTTTTTTTATTAATAAACATGAATGTTAATTTCCTATTAATTTTTACTCAAATTCTCAACTAAAAATGTTGAGGGTTTCTGGATGTGTCTGGAGTTACTGGGGCTATTTGAGGGAAATCTCCGCCAGCCACAGAAATGCTAAGCTTTGTTTCATATTTTCCTGCGTACATTTTGTTTAACAGTCTTTAAGACAGATAACACCTGTGCCCTGAGCAGCACAGTGCCTGTTGCCAAGGAAACAACATTCTTCTCTTGGATACTCTTCCGCGCCCCCCTTTTCGTATTACAGTGTTTCAACATCCTTTGCATAAAGGGCAAATAGAAAAAGGTTCCCCTGATTGCTGACATATATGAAAAAAACAAAGGCCTTCAAATAACTTGCATGAAGCAGCATAATGTTCCAGTTACACCATAATTTTGAAGACTTATTAAGAAGACAGGAAACTGTAAATCGTGACTTTTAATTCAAACTTTATTTTGCCATGAATATGGCAAATTAAAAGAACAATGATAGATAATACGGTATTTATAAGCATTACACTCCTATTAGCCATAACCTGCAGACTGTTGATCCCACTCAGCCATATGTACAGAGTCATCTTGTTCACTCTCAAGAGAAAAGGTCATTATCATAATTGCCTGCAGCCCAGTGGAACAGCACATCAGATGTAACCAGAGGTACAAAGGTTGTTCTCAACTATTTGGCCAAGATTTAGTAGTCAATTGCTTGCAACAAAAAAATAAACCCCAATCTAAACAGTAAAGATGGATCACAGAAAACTCTGCGTTCTTGTACAATAACACATATCGTTTCTCATAAAGCCCTTGATTCCCAACAACTCTAGTCATCTGAGCACCTAAATGAGAGATGAAGCAACCTGATCTAGAGATGGTGCCCCAGTTCACAGAGCCAGAGAAGTACACCTGCACACTATTATCTCTCAGCTTTTTCTTGGGAAACATTGCCAGTTCCCAAGTATTGTAAAAAACAAAAACAGAAGAAAAGAAGAGCCCAGGTTCCATTTAGTCATTAACACAAAGCCACAAAATAAAACCACACAAATGGAATCAGGAATGGATAGCATTACTCAGCCCCTAGAGAAATCATGGCTTAACTATTCCTGACAGCAACAAAAACCACATCCAATTCTGGCTTCAGCAGACAAAGCAGGAATTACTGCCAGGCAGTAAATACTATGTTTTTAACTTTCAATGCCATTTAAGAGACAGAGGTGCTGCCAAGTCCCTGGGTGCACCAAGCAACCATGTCTGCTCTGCCTAGGCTTCTCCCCTTCCCAGGCACTCTCATCTCCAATCCCAGCCCCATCCCCACTGCCCTTCCTGCAAATGAAGCCTCACAATCAGCTTGCCTTAATGTGCAACCCAGGACAGCTGTCTGCTGCTCCCCATCTCCAATCAGAGAGAAGGAAGAGACAGAAGAGAGCAGTCTTTGACTATGAGGAAAGGTGAAGCTTTCCCAAAACTCTGCTGCAAAGGCTTTTAGTTTTTTTTCCTAAAAAACAAATCAAAACTCTGCACTTACTATTAATCATTTTGTAGAAAACAGACATAACATTGCTGCGCCACATATTATGCTCCCATATTTTGTACCTGCAGGTGAAGACACATACACTAACAAAATAGAAAAAAACAAGAAAATGCTGCAGTGATGGAGCGTCCTAGAACACACCTTAATAACGACCTCTTTAAAACAAATACTTAATTTAAAAAACTTCCATTTTTGAGGAAATTCTTAAATATATAATAATCAAACCGGACTGCTAAGTAAAGGCACATGGACTATATGAATGAGTAAAGACCAGGCAGGTTCAGGAAATCTGGAGTTTGCTGATGTCTCTCATGCAAGATCAGTCATGCCTTTTGAGTGATATTCTCTGTGCACTTAATTTAATTGAAAATTGACAGAAATTACTCTTGCTGACAATTATGTTCATAGATACCACTGGAACCTTCACAATAGCTAGATATTTCACATAATGAGGGATCTCATTCTACGTAATTCCACCTGTATCTTGAATTGTAATCTTGTATCACTTAAGGAAAAGAGATTTCTATTTGCAGACTTCTCTAAGCCCATTGTAAAACTTTTCACTCCAAGAGAAACAATTAATATTGTAAAATATACACACCAGTATGTTTAGAAAAAAAAAGACAGTTCTAATGACTTCCCCAAAATTTTAATGGAAAAAAATCGTATCATCCTGAATCCTGTAACAGCCAAATTTGCCACTGTATGAGCAGGAATCATGCTAAAGTTAAAAGGAAGCTACAGGGTTTGCTGCTTTTCAGGAGAATGCATTTGAACACATTTCACAGTGATCCAAATGTTTGAATTGCATTTTCAAAAAGAAATATTCTAAGGTCTAAAATGATGTTACAACTATATCAGCTATGTTGGCATTCACTGAAATAACAGAAGAAACCACTTTGATCCAAAAATGCATTTTCAATGTACTCTGCTAGTCCTGAAAACTGGCAGAATACTTATTTTTGTTGAAACTAATTTTTACTGTCAGGAAGAGCGTGAAATTTCTTCCTTGCACCAGCTCTACAAAACGTGATATCAACATTTCTAATTAAAATTAGAACTTCTTTTTATGCCCGAATTGTAATAGGGGAGCATAAGAAGTAATGAGAGGTCACAATTATCTAGCACTAGCAATGCACTCAAGCAAGAAACTAATTTCTTCCAAGTTTTGTCCTTTTCAGCACTAGGCAGAGACACAAACTGAACATTGTATGATGGAGGGACATACAAGACTTTAGATTGTATTTTAGTTACCTATGGTATTTTTTTAAAAAATACAATAAACTCAAAATATAATCAACATGCAGAATGTTCAGTTTGTATAATCAATGTTCATGAATCTAATAAAGAATTTCTTTTGCCATTAACATTCTTCCTGGAATATGTCCAAGCAACATTATTAGCATAAGGTTGCTGGAAGAGGAGCAGGAAATGACATTTCTTTGCTTTTTCAATTGCCTCTTACAAAAGCATTGTGTAGGTGTGCATAGCATCAACTCAAATACCAATATTTACAGAAAAAAATATTATCATGGAAAGAGAAGATAAATATTTAGTATACATATCAGCATGATCTTTTAAGCAGAAAATAATTTAAATTTTCTTAAGTATAATTTTTCAGAATTAAAATATTTTTTCTTTCTCACAGATCATATCTGTTCCCAGATCTTTAGGTTAGGTACCAGGGGTACTTGGATGTCTCAAAATTTGTTTCTCAAAGGTAAGTTTTCCTTCCACTAGCTTAACGTACAGATCAGTCTAGGTATCATGACAAGATTAAATAGGGATCCATGTTATTATGAAATTACTCAGGTCTGCAGGCAGCCAAGGAGAAATTGTGTTAGTATCTTAACTTTTACCACACTGGGTTTTAAATTATAAGCATATAATATAAACATGTTGTTTAAAAACAGTAAAACAGAAATTCTAATTAATTCAACCTCATAAAAAAACTTCTTGAAATCTTCACTTTAAATTTACATCGACTGTATGTGCAAGAGTTCCACCTACATTCTTTAGACAATAATTCCCACCAGTTCTTTTCTAAGTGTTTAGCACCGAGTTCCTTGATCTGCTTGCACAACAGTAAATTAGGGGTAAAATATCAAAGAAAATCTTCAAGACGAGGTTGCATTGTTGTAACCAACCAGATTATAGGGGCATCCTACAGCAGGGGGAGCTCTATGACTAGCTCTGTGATCTAACTTTGCACTGAAGTCAGAAATAAATTGCAACGTACTAGGAGAAAGAAATGCAAGGAGAAAAGGAATTTGATGAGAGACAACATGCAAAAAAAGTCAGAAAACATTTTCTAAGTATAAATGAGACAGAAAATAGACCACTGATAGTCACTCAAAATATGCTAATATATTTCATGGATTAGAACACACAAGAGGAGAGCATAAAAAACATGAGACAGATTGAGTTAGGGAGGAGATGAAGGGCAAGTCAGTGACAAAATGAGAAGTTTCACATACCTTCTGAAAGAAGAGTTTCAGTTAAACAAGCTCTGACCACAGCAGCAAATTCTTCTTTCTTATAACCAAAACAAAATTTGAAAAACAGGTATCTTCACTTTTCCAGCATGCTTAAAATATCACGAATATCTCAGTAAGCTACACTATATTTTGTTGCTGTCTTCACATTGATTTTGCACTTTATTTTCAGGACTCTAGTAGTTTGGGAGTTCTTTTGCTCATGATTACTGTCTTATTTATTAGGCTCAGCAACAGAGTAAGAAAAATAAAGAAAAAAGATTCATCTGAATGCTGGATGAAAAATTCACCTTCAGAAGACAGACACAGCTCTCTAGCTCACTGTAATACCATCTTACTTGCTTGCTTGCAGAGCTAAAAGCAATAAAGGACTATTAATAAACTGTATCATAATGTCCTAAGAAAAACATAAACCAATAAATTCTGAGTAGACATAAGTACACAAAAAATACACCTAAAATGTTATCAATACATCTTTTGAAATAAGCACGTACATGCTGGTGACAATTCATCTCATCAGTATTGGTTTCTTTTTTTAAAATAATGTATATTGAACATTATTCTACTACAGAGATAAAAATATCCAAATTAGGGATATGAAAATTAAAAAAAAAGAAATACTAAAACCAACAGTAACAAAAGGTTTTAGGACTTTTTGATTCATTAGCCAGAGCAAAATAAAGTCTTACAAGAGGAAATTCAAGTAACAGTTGTTACCCTCTTTAATTAGGAAAAAATAATTTTCATATTTCAACAAAATAAGTACCTACAAAATTGGTGAACAGCATAAGATAACTGTATGAACAGTAAAAATAATTATGAAAAGGAGACACTGTGCACATCTGTGCAAGACGGCAATACCAAGCAGAATCTACTTATTAATACTCATGTTTCTCATCCCAAAAGTGGTATTTCCTAGCCTTCACTGATGTTAAAGCAGGGGTGTGACCATCAATCTTTTTCACTACAGGACAAGCTGGAAAGTCCCAGGTATTTCTGAAAAGATCATTCTGTAAATTGCTATGTGTATGTGGGTGAGAGAAATCCGTGCATGGACTCTGGAGCAAATTAGTTTGCATTTGGAAACTTATCTGGCTATGCCTCTCCTGGTATGCTCAGCAGTAAAATATTATCACTGGTTTCTAAAAATATCTTGCATTGTTTGAAAGCCACTACTACATTTAACATTGTAATAACCTCCAGCAGCAGTGAATCACATATACTAATTAAAACTATGAAACACTGTTTCCTGAATTATTTTTATAATTTTCTTGCATTTGAATGTATACAGCGGGCCTTTTTGTTGTTTCTTTGGGACAGGGTAATTAAAAGGCAGACTGCATCCTCTGTAGTTTTTTATTAAATCAGAAAATTACATATAACTAGTAACTAGAATCAATAAGTGGACCCATAATGCTAGTGACGATGGTTTTTCTAACATCAGAGATTGTACAAGATTTCTGCAAAAACCCAGCTATAAAATTGTAACTTTGCAGGTGAGGTTGTAAAGCTTTAATTTCATTGCTGGAAGTCTGATTTCTCCTTCCTAAACTCTGCATTAACTCAGCCAGCATGGCAGGTATCACACTAGGTCAGATGCATACACATTGAATGCACTTCAGGAAATCACAGGTGTATTGAACTGCAGAGAGCAGTTCTGCCACTGAGACAGAAGCTACCACTTTTAAAATAAAGTCTTACAGAGACAAAACCAGATACAACATGAACTATGGGTGCATCTAATTTGCAAAGCACATGTATTTCCTCCTGTTAATAAAATGAACAAAAAGTAGATACTGACTCAGCTTAAGATGACCTGTAGAGCACTTCATGAGTGGGAGTAAAGGACACAGTTCTCTACTTCACTCTTGCACAAAGGTGGGATTAGAGACTAGATTTCCTAGTATCTTCCTATCTTACTTCCAAACAATGCATCCGAGCTTCAAGCGAGTAATTTCATTATTAGAGGAAGTCAAGTAAATTTGGCTTTCAACAGTAAGAAGAAAAAATAAGAAAGAAAAAAAAAAGACTAATGGATCTATTACATACCGAAAAGAGACTGAAAAGGCCAACATGATGAATTAACTGAATTAATTTTCTGAATTAAGCTTTGTATGCCAGTGACTCCTACAGGCTCCAGTGAGTTACTGTACTTAATACTGTGTACAGGTATGGGAGACAGCTGCTGTACCAAAACACCAAACACTTAAAGGGGGAAAACACAGAAAGTAACAGGGCAGCTAGATAAGGGACTCAGAAACAGAAATTTGACTAGAACAGGAACTGGAATGAAAAATCCCAAAGAATTACCATAACTCAAATGCTTTTTTTCTGTACTGAGTAGGATATTCTGAAAATAAAGGCTGGTAGATGAAGGTCCTTGCAGAGCCATGGAGTAAAAGAAATTATAAAACTGGGTGAATCCTATTCCCTTCCTTATAGAGAGATGAAAAATCCTGGAAAAGCAGGAGAAAAACATAACATGGGAAAAAAGTGTATGATAGATATGTGTGCGAGAGTTTATGTACATCCAAGAGAAACTACCATTTTAAAGATGCATTTACACCTTTTCAGAGAATTAAAGGTAAATGTAAAAAGGAAAATAAACATCAAACATCCTCAGTTGCTCAAGAAAGTTTTGTCAGCTAAATAGGTTTAAAAACACACCTGGGATAACTTCTTGACCTATTTATCTTTGCTTCCAAGTTTTCAGGCTCTTTTTCATCAGCAACATTGCATTTAATTGAATTGTACCAGTGTCTTTAGGTTCTTAAATACAAGTGGAAATTTAGATGAAAAACATTTTGATTCATTAGATACTACATCAAAAGGAAATAAAACAGACAGGTAAATTGCTAGAAGTCTAAATTGAGGATGGGAAATTAAATAATTGTATATTCTTAGTGCCCTTTTGGTTCTCTCATAACAGATATTGCAGAGTGGTTATAATTAGGCTTACACAAATATATATTTTCATTTTGTTACACCCAGTCCTTGACTTACCTTTGCTCTCAACATCTAATAAGCGCAGTGGTTTCAACACAACAGCAGTTAAGAGCATGCTTAGGCATATTGTTTACTTGGCTATCTAAGGGTAGGTTTAAACATCACTTCAGAATATGATCCTATGGACCTGATCAATATGAGCTGGTGTCCGATTTCCCTAGATTTTCTTCTGATGATTTGACTCAATCTTCTAAGATCTACTGTGTTCAGAGTGACAACTTTTTCATGGCTGCCCATGCATATGTTTATCTATTTTGAGAAGCATTGTTCCATTTCTGTGAAGAAACCCAAAACATATTTTCATGTACTTACCCCCGAATCCAAGAGTATTTCTAACAAAAGTCATTGATGTGGTAGAAAGGTAAGTGCACATATTCTGAAGGTAGTTGCCCTTTTCCAATCACCACTACCATATACATGAACCTGCCAGATGCTCCTGTATGCTTGAGTCTGCTACCTCAGGCATAGGGGACTGCTGGGGAGAGTAAGGATCCACATGCTGCAGGATGATGCAGGGGTGACAGCCTTCTAGCAAGGAACTGGCACTAAGCTGCATAGTCAAAAAATGCCCGAGATACTCTACTGCTATCTTCTTTCAGAGCAGCATGACTTTGAGATGAAGGCCAAAGCTTATGCACATTGTTTTATTATTTA
The DNA here is from genome assembly GCA_033558185.1 of Dromococcyx pavoninus. Classification (NCBI taxonomy): domain Eukaryota; kingdom Metazoa; phylum Chordata; class Aves; order Cuculiformes; family Neomorphidae; genus Dromococcyx; species Dromococcyx pavoninus. The sequence goes on along the minus strand of JAUMJL010000394.1, from coordinate 606,095 downwards.
TCTGTGCTATTTTAAATATACATGGTCATTCATCTTTGATGCAGACCTTAAGCTACATCAGAGAAGAACTGTTCAGAGTGAAATATAAAATCTATTCAACCTGACAGCTGAATCTTTACAAATTAGTGTTGAGAAATGGATTAGGTTGATCACAGTTCAGAGTAAATCTATGCCACAAAGTGTAAACCAAATGTGGTTAATTTTTCTCGATACCTTGAGAATACTCAGTGTCATTCAAAAATAGATCCGTCTTACAGGTATTAGTATCACAAGAAGTTTGACAGACTATCAACAATATTTTAAAATTCTGCCTCAGCAGCAGTGAAAATTATAAATTCCTACCTGAATAATTAAAAATTCTTAACAGTTTAAAAACTCTAAACACATTTTCTAGCCAAATTAAATAATACTTTTCTGGCTGCTCTTTCTCACAAAATTAGTATGCAAAGACCTACTGAGTTGACCCTGAGGAAAATATACACTGCTTACACAGTTACCTTCAAGCCAAAGAGTACATTCACACAAGCATATAAAATTAGTATTTAGAGAACCTGTCTTCTTGTTTCCATAGGAGACAGTATCAAGCACAGAAGAACCTGGCTTTGGAAATATTGTATCAGCCAGGTTATGTAGGCTAAAATCTGCTCATAACACTTGTAGCACCCTGGGTACACTTACTGCATAAAATATTGCATGAAATCTCTCTATTACTGGCACTGAAAGATTTGTTGTTAGAAATTACTGAATATTTTTAAGATACTATGATCCGAAAGACAGGCAGACAAAATTCTTGTTTGCTAAACATAAAAAAATATAATTCAGCATTATCGTAAAATCTTCTTCAAACTTTCCCAGTTGTAATAATTATTTCAAAGCCTGTTCAAAAACTTTAAAGCTCCAATTGACATTCGCCAAAATAATGACAAGACATTCTGTTTTCCCCTTTAAAATAAATATAATAGAAACTTTGTCATACTATTAGGTATCGAGCCATTAAAAAAATAGTGGCCAAATAATAATGCCAGAAATATTTGGGAGAGAATCAGCTGACCAAAAGAAATTTACCCCAGTATATCTGTGAAGCTAGCTGAAATAATATTTAAATTACAGAAGATTTTTTTTTTCATGAACTGTAGAATAATGATAAGAGCACAGTGCACTGAAGAGGGCACACAATGGAGAGAAGGAGGCAGATTAACTTCAATATTAAAAGCAAATCGCTAATCAGTTTTTAAGAATCTAGAGCATAAGCTGATAATAACTAACCAAAATAGCTTAAAATCTTGCCAGACCATTATAACTGTCTTTGATGAAGTAACTACTCAGATACAGGCTGAAATGGAAAGCTATGTTTCATCTATCATCTATCATCAGTTTAGCAAAACTTGGGATAGATTAAATTAATATTTGGCAGAAGCAAATAGCATAGACAAAGGTAAAAATAGTTTACTTCTATCCAGTTATAAAAGCACATATTGTATTAAGTCCTTCAGACTCTTACGTCAGATGTTTCCATTAGTGACTTAAGGAAAGCATGAAGTGATAAAAAGTTGATTTCATAAGTAGGAAAAGGACAAAAACATTTAAGAGAGATGGATTACCATGCAAGTGATCTTGATAACCTGGAAATGAGAATAACGGCATTTAAGAAACAAGTATTGCATAAAATACTTTTGGAAAATAATCAGAACTACTTATGTCAAAGAAGAAATTAAAGTAATGATACATTGAATCACAACTCAGTTTCACTCAACAGCAGTCTCAATGCTGTTGCTGAACAGGAAAATTTCCCTTTAGAAGATACAATTATTTTCTTTAATCTGAACTGGGAAAGCCTCCAGATAAAGTAACATACTAATTTGGGGCACAATATTTCACGCAAGGTGCAGAGCAGTAACCACACTGAACACCTGGAGTCAATGGATCATCATGAACACTCAAGAAGTCTGTGTACCGCAATATACTTCTGTCACCACATTTTACACTGGAAGTCTATACAAAAGATGATTTTTCTGTGAGGTCTACCTCCCATAATCTTGTTTGGGCATTAATGCAAAGTGTCCCAATAAGCAAAGATGTTACCAACCTCCATAAAGAAATGTGATGGTTAATATCAAGAGAAGACCATTGGCTGCTCCAATACTGTAAAAAATGCAATGATTGATTATTCCATGCTCTCTGAGCTTAGGCAAAAACCATGCTTAATATGCAGCCAGGGGAATTTGGTCTAGATACCGTTTTAAACATAATGATGGCCAAAAAGTGGAACAGATTATTCTGTTCATAGGATATTATACAAGTCAGTTAGGTTACATAAAAATCTTTAAAAAGTTGCCTGGGTGTACATGATCTTGCATCAAACTGTTAGATATCTTAATCCCTATCATCGTGGTAGAAATAATAATACCCATTCCATTCAACTGTATTAATTATTTTTCAGACAAGCAATATAAAAGTTAATATATGACTAATACATGGCTATATTAAAATCTTAAAGGAACATCTGTAAATGGATGATCAATGAAGGAAATTATGTAGAAAATCAGAAGTTATGGAAGGGGAAATGTTTTTTCCAGATTTAAGAATTACAGTTGTCAACACTTAGCTTCCCCAAGGGCCTCCCACTGTTATTAGCACCATTATTTTTCTGTACTACTGAACAGTTCAGGGACCACAAGTCTACTCTGCTGGCTGCTAAACAGAACAGCAACAACAAACTCAATCGCTTGTCTCAAAGACCTCAGACTCCAGAGAGAAGAGTTAAACATAGGCAGAACTTGATGAATTAATACAGCTAGGAAAACACACTGAGATAATGAGACAGTATTGCTCAGCATGGTAGAGAGTAGGCATTGCTGATCAGAAGTCAAATAATAGTTTAGCTTTTCTATATGTTGTGGTATAGAGAGTGGCATACAGACCCACCTAAGAATCTGTACAGCATTTATCAATGCAGCAGGTTACCTAACTTATTAAGCATAGATAGGTTTACATTCAGCAGTCAAAAGACAAAGTGAAGAAAAAGTTAAACGGACAGGTAAATTAATTTTTTATTTCCATTTGACTGCTTCTGAAAACTAATACAACTTTTGGACTCTTTTCAGGCTGTTCTCATGGAAAATTAAAATACTGACTGCCAAGCAAGACACTACAGATTCTGATTCTCTCCTTGAGTTTAGGTACATAACTTCCTGTATCAAAATCAATAGGCATTAGGCACTTAAACAGTTTGACACAGCACTCTGGCCAGAATAAATTATGCTGAGAAAAAAGTCACACTTTTTAAGCCCAGAACTTTTTAAAATGTGCTAACAGTCTGCATATGAAAAGATTTTTCCTTTTACCTCTATCACTTTCTCCTTTATTGCTTACTTTTGTGATACAGAAATTGTTTCTTGAGTTTTGGCAGTGTTTAATAACTGCCCAGGTGATATTTTTATGTTTGGTGTAAGTTCACCTAAGAGGATAGTCTGTCGATTCTCTTAACTATTACTGATATTATTTATATGATTGATATTCAAAATACATGATTATACATTAAAGCTGGAAAATAAAAAAGTACTATACAGTGAGAATGTATGTAAAATTGTGTCAGATTCAACTATACACAGAAAACAAGCATAAGAAAAAAACTTATTTTAATTTCCCCTGTTTATGTAGAAACAGAGAACTGAAGAATGATTTTAAATATTCTTCTGACCTTTGCAGTTTGGTTCAAGAAAAGATCAAAGACATTCCAGTGAAGCTATAAGATGAAGGCACAGCCTAAAAAGTAATGGGGCTAGAAAGTATCATAAGAAGCAGGTAAATCACTGTGCTTGGTTTTGAATGTGTTTATGTGACTTCCTAAACCCCAATGTCAGAAGTATTTTTTCTCTACTTTTTTTCCATTTTTCCCCCCAATTTATGGTTACAAGCCTAGATTAAATGACATGTAATTCTTTATGATAGTAGTAGACTCCTAGACTACATATGGATAAATTAGATGAATATGTTATATTTATATAAAACACATTATTTTTCAAAAGATGATAGAATCTGAAGAAAACAATCACAAAGTCGTTTTAAACTCACAATTATATTAGTAAAAATAGAGAACAGTTCCATTCCAAATAAATTTCCAGCTAATTTAAGAAGAAATATAAATTCAATTAAAAACAGAGAAGTCTGTGAGACATAATAGAACAATATGAGGAAACCTCCCTGGCACCAGCTTACTCATTCTAAGACTATAAAAGGTCTACGGAACCCAAGCATACATCCTGCATGTGGTTTTCCTTGGCATTATTTACTGCAGGGAATGTTCCTGCCTGCTGTATAAAGCCTGGCTATTTTTTTGTGTAGAGAACTAAGTCTCACAGTCACTCTGGTTGACACTTAGGAAACAGGATTATGACATTTTTTAAGAATTTTATTTCAAGAATTATGGAATTCTTGAAGTTATAAAAGGCACAAAAAGCTTAAGAAAGGGACATTTGCTCTGCGTCACGCATGTTGTCCTTCAGCCACACACGAGAGCAGGAATATCTAGGCCTGCTAAGTAGACTGTCACAAGATATGGCACTTTCTCTGTGTAACCAGGTTACACATACTTGGGCTGTGTAGAAGATCACTGGAATAACCAATTGCAGTATGTTACTAAGCAGTTAAAAGTAAAAGTTTAACAAATCTTCATATCCCTAAAGATTTTCTCTCAAATTGTTCCTGATATCCTTTAAGAAGACAATGAGAAAGTTGCAATTGGCCTCAGCAGGTTCAGTTTTTACCTCAGATCTTTGAAGAACAAGTTAAGATATTATTTATGATTGTAAAATCATAAATTTTTGCACTTTTCTGTAAAATTTCACTAATTGCTTACTATTCCACTATAGTTAAAATTGAAAGATCCTCAAGCTCCTGAGTCAAAGCAAAAGGCAAACTACAACCTCAGTGGTCTACAACTCACAAAGTCTGTCAAAAAACCCTCTCTTTCATTAATGTAATTTCTTTTTTTTTTCAAGGCTGCCTTGAAATGTCAGCTGTTCCCAAGAAAGGAAAAACATTTCTACACAAATTCTATGCTCAGGCGACAGCACTTTATATGCTTTTTTCCTATGTAGCTCGTTCCAGCTTTCAGTTCAAAACCTCATATTTTTGGGCTATTAAGTAACTACCTCCACATCAGTTATTCTCTGCTCCTGTGCAAAGGTGACTTCCATGCAAAACAAATCATGTGCTCAGATTATTTTAAAGTGATTGTTTTCTGAGATTTTCTTATTTATGGAAATAAATATGAATGAAAACAGACTCCTACTTGACTTAGTTTAAAAACCTCTTTTTTTAAGTTTTTAAGTTAGCCTTATTATTAATTGACATAATCTGAAGTGACTTCTTGTTTCTCTCCAGACAGCTGAATTTTAGGATTTATTTCATAAGTATATTTTTTCTGTTATTAAAGTCACTTCACAAATGGGCATTTTTATTTTCTTTTTTGTCTTAGAAACAGTCTTTCAAACTAATGCAAGGCACTCTATATAATTTACAAGATTCATGATCTTTAATGCTGTTTTTGAATTTTTTATGGAAAAAAAAAAATTCCAGAAAATTAGTAGGGATATATTGAAGTTCTACAGGTGCAGTTAAGGTAATTATCCTAATAGAGATTTGTTTGTTCTCATTCAGTCTTTATTTCTATTTACCAGGCTCTTGCCTCCTACCTGAAGTTACTCTACAGCCATTTCATTAATATATTGGACACTTAACCCGTTCCTTGTGCTGAATTTGATATGTATTTTACTTTTAAAAGTCACCCTTCCATTTTTAAAACTAATTTTCATTTGAGGATAATGGATAGACAATTACAAAGATTTCAGCAGAAAGCATCTTGTCAACAACTGTTCCTCCAGTTTTCTAACAAAGAAATGCAGATGTGCAAATATGCACATTTGTTGTTAACTTGAAGCTTCATACAAGACAAAGTGCAACACATTTTTCTACAAGGCTACAGCATTTCTGCAAAGCTGTGTAGGAATGTCATTGTTCATTATATCTCTAAAACTTCAGCTAAGAAAATAATTGTACAAGAAACTCACCTTTTCTTTTTACTGCCTATTTCCAACATTTCTAGGGAAAATCTGAAAATGCAAAGCAGCATTGAGCAGTTTCACATCTGCTGTTGCCTGTTGTAGCAGGCCACCAGTAGGAAGGGGATCTAGGGTGGCAAGGGATCCCCCATAGCTGAGGAGGAAGAGGACCAGCTGCCTGAGAAGCTGAGGCTTGAACAGCAGCTCTCCTTTCTCACTCAGCCACATACAGAGCTAGTGAGGCTGCACCATGCGTATTTTGCTAATCCCAGCTCCTTGGTGGCAGTAGCCAGGGTAGCATGCTCATCTTTCTAGGGCACTCAGCTTAACCCAACAGTTGGAACATATTACAGAATTTGTCCTAGAATGACAAATCTCATCTGTACTACTAATGAGCCTCAAGCATCAACCAAACAATAAATACAATGATTTCTTTTTTTTCTGTTAATCTAGCAGTTTTATAAACAAACTTTGGATGTTTGTTTTTTCTTTAAATTTTGTTCCCTCAGGGCTGACATACTGTTGGTTAAAATGAGTTTATCCCTCTGCATGTAGTCCTTTTACACAAAACGAAGGCATTGCTATAAACTACAGATGTAATTAGAGAAGTTCTTCTTTTCTCGCATCCCTTACTGTGGTTTTTGACAGTTGCAAAAAGAAAAAAAAAACCAAAAAAGGGAACACAGAGAACAAAATACCTACACAGTCTACATAAACTAATTTTGCCCTCCCAGTGTATTTCAGTTAGGAAGACCTATCAACGTCTTACCACAAATTTACTCTTCCTGTCGTCTCTAGGAAACAGGACACACAATCTCGTGTAATTTTTGCAATAAAAAATTTTGCTCTGACGAAGAGATTAATAAAAATTTTACTGTGAATAATTATATACATTAAACCCAACAGTAATTAGGATCAGCAAAAGACTTCTCACAGTGTACATTTTCCTCTAAAAATGAGAATATCAGGGCACGGCAAATTGCAAAGTCTTCTGAAGGAGAACTTAGACTGAGACTTTCTCCCTCTTTGAGGTCAGAAAAAATACTGCTATGTGAACCAATTACTTGCCTGTGATGCTAACCCCCTTCACAAACACTTCTGCCAAGCCTTCAACTCCAGCCACAGTGCCCTCATTTTTCAAATTCCCAGGCTCAGTTATTTATTCAGGACAGCTCATTTCAGCAACTAAATGATTGGTAAAGTCAGACTGCATTCAGCCACTAGCATTCCATGAATGTCTGACCTGTACAAAAGTGTACAAAAATATATTACAAAATGTACCAATTTTGAGTGCGACTGAAGAGTCTCTCTGCTCCGACAAACTCTGTCAATGCCAGCTCAGGGGTCCTGTCAAAGCTGGAAAGCTATTTACCCCTTTTTTATGAGGTGAACAATCATAGAGCAACAACAGCTTGTAAAACAAAAGATTTCAATAAAACTCTTCTTAGAACCATTCAATGAAATCTTAACCCAAAAAGCTATTTTCCAGTTCTCTTACCATGGCCTAGCTTGTAGGGCCATTTCCTTACCAGTAATCTCCCATTACAGTTACAAGACAATTCTTTAGCTACATATTGCTGTGTTTTTCCACAGATTATTTTTTCAAGAATATTCATTTAATTTCATTTTAATAAAGTGCTGCCATCCATTTATGCAAATTTTTTTCTTAATATATGTTTTTAAAGCAGGTTTATCACAATGAAGCTACATATTTCTTACTTAGTGTATATAAAACAATTAAGAAATCCCACAAAAGCATTACTTATAGTACCATTTTCAGATTAATGCAAAACTATACATGTAATGTAATTAAAAATCTCATCTACACACACACAAGGAGGAGCACAGAGGCATGATGCCAGGAGGGGGAACCCCAATAGCCCAGTCAGAGAAAGGGAGTTTCAACCCCCCTCCTCCCTGGGAAGTTTCAGCTCCATTGGCTAGGAGTGATATTCACCATGGAGAATCAATGGGAGAGGCTCATCCCAGCACCTTACAGACAGAGGGGTTACTGCCAGGGAGCATGGGACACGCTACGAGACACTGGGGAAAAGCATTTCTGGACTGCATGGGAATTCTCATGGGGCAAACCAGGGAGGAAGCAAAAGCAGGGAAAGGGTCAGATCAAGGTGGTTTGGAGAGGCACAACCATGGGAAATCAGAGGGATAGGGGGTTAAAAGGAACTGGTCGGTTCCCTTGTCTGGCCATGCTGTTCACCGGATCCCCACAAATTGTCCTGTCCTCTTATAAAACTGCACTTCTATGATCCATGGCAAGGGGCTCTTTGCTCTCTGTGCATGTACTCCAGTAACCCCAGTTAGACCGCCTGTAGTTTTGTCTGTGGTGCCAGCAGCTGGAGGAAATCCATGTGTAGCTGTTAACAAGCACCAAGGCAGACCAGCTGGTGAGTAAGTTGAGTGGCCTGGGAGCCATGGGCTGAGAGCAAGGCATCTGGAGGAGGGAGCTACTAGAGGGACCAGGGGTCCAGGCTATGGTGTTGGAGGTCCACCAGTGGGCCTGTACGCACATGGGGGTGTCTGAGTTGAGGGCAGCAGGGCCAGCTGTGGGTTGGGGTTGGTCTCTAAGGCTGGCCATGAAGGGCTCCAAAGTGTGTGTGTGTGCATATGCACACGTTCACACTCACACAAGTAAGGAAAATCAGGAACAACCTACTGCATATGTAGCTTCTGGGGCAGCTCACTCTGGCTCCCAGAGAGACTAACAAAGTATTTATGTCTCACTAATGGACCTTCTTCCTGATCAGCCAGAGGGGGGAACAGGATGCAGGCAGTATTGTGTCTGGTTTTGCGTGACTGCTGAGTGAGTGCTTCTGTCTGTGCTGATCTGTGTGGCTGTGACCACACACATGTGTACAGTACTGTACACATGCATGTGCCCACAAGGAAGGCACACTCATGCTGCACACAGAGTGAGCCCAACAACATGGAGCTGTGGCAGCCCCACCTTTATCAGGCATGTATGAAAATAAAAGATTAAACATTATGTGCAAAACCATGTGCATCGTTACACTGTGTGTCAGCATTTAAGAAAAACGTTACTTCCTCCCATAAAGTTGGAAGAAAAACTCAAAAGAGAGACTACTATATTGTTTCAAGACTAAAAATCAATGCAGAAGAACAGAAACCATTAGTGCAATCAGCATTCACGTTGATGGCAATTTTAGTATCCATAACTAACTTACTAAGAATGAATTATTTGCTTTTCTGGGGGTTTTGGTTGGTGCTAGAGCAGAAAAAAGAAAAATGAATCTGCTGAAGCAGATCTTTAGCGGATGCTTTCGTCAGAGCTGTATAGAAGTTTTCAGTAATTAATAGCCAGCTGCACATCATGATATAATGCCAGATGGGTCCTGCATCATTAAGCATTACTGAAACAAGTTACTATTTATCAGGTAATGGTCCAGGAAAATATGGAAGAGCAAAATAGTTTTCTTAAGAAACAAAGGTGTGTTTAAGAAGCAGCTTGTTGGTGATTATTTAAATTCATTAAAAAAAGGCAAATTAATAAAATGTTAATTTCTTGTGCAAATTATTCATATATAGGAGGGATAGAATCTATTTTTAATCTACAATTACGTTTCAAATAAACTTATTTCAACAAAATTATCAACACTATTGATAGTTAACTTTCCTTGATAATTCTTTTAAGATGTTATTTGTCAACCATGTGTATCTTCACCTGAAATTATCCATCCAGTCAGAAATTTTTCATGCTGGGTATATATTCCAAAGTAGTTCATTATTGACATAGTAGTCTTGTAGAAGAAGATTCTGAGCTCCCATGTGATAATGAAGTACCTAAAACCATTCACACCCTTCATCGATAATCTCCCTCAGTTTTGGGGGTACTTAGCACTGAATTTTCAAGATAGATTAGTAGGAACACAGATTATTCCCAGTTGCCAAAGAAGTTGATTTGGAAAGTATTTGAATTCCATTTTATACTATTAAAATACTAGAAATGCTGGATAATTAGTCTCTGGCTATTTCAGAATACTTACTCCACATCAGTGGACACTTCTTCATACCTGAAATCCCCATCTGTAGAATGGATCTAATGATATTTTGTCAGTGCTGTTACAGCACACTATTAAACCTTTGTGATACACCGAAATTCTACAAGGGTAAGATCTAAGGAAATCTCACGAAGAAACAGGCCATTTCAAATCTGCTACAGGTTTTAGATTATTTATTTTGAGAAAGAAGTTCAGGGCTGTCTGTTAACCAAGAAACACGGGGCAACTGGCAAGGAAGTGAAAGAATAAGGTGTTATGTGGAAGTTATAGTACGCCTTTGTGCATCTGGAACAAGTAACTTGCACACACAGGAATGGTTATTATTTAAAACCATTAAAAATCCTTCTCGTTTTTAACATGATTATGTTTTGTTTATAAGCTCATAAACAACAGGTTTGCTTTTTGCTACAAAAGTAAATTTTACATGGTGCTACATTCGTTCAAACAGCTGCATGAGAAATTATGCCTTAGTATATTCTGTAAGCTTTAATAAGAGGAAATGGGAATTGTATTAGAAAGCCTTTTTGCAACTATCCAATTTATATGTGCGTAACAAGTTCACGAGAATGTAACTGAAAATATCCATATCCTCCATAATTATACTTTTTGAACAGCTGTGATTTAAAAGGCAAGAAGTTGGCCTGGTAATTAAGTAATTAAGCATTGTTTAAAAGATATGCACATATTAATCTGAATAAGATTAATAACATTACGTCCCACTATATGGAGGTACTCCAAGTAAGGATGAACAACTGCTTGTCCTGATATTGCCTTCAGAAGTGGTTGTAAAAGTTTTTTGGCTTCTATCTCTATCCCACTTATGTCTGGGTCTGAAGGGAAATAAGCTTCCCTATAGTATAAATGACAAAAAAGAAAAAAAAATCACTATGAAAACAAAAATATGAGTGGATACAATGTAACCTAATAAGATCTGCATTCCAAGTGAAAATGAAGGTTGTTCTGCACAAGATAGCTTGACATACACAATAAGCGTGAACTAAAACTATTTTATCTAGAAAAGATGGCAGCATGATCTAAAGAATGAGAAAGTTAATCTTCAGACGTCATCACCATTTTGCTCTCAGCATGAACTTCTCTGTCTTTGAATTTCCACTCCAGCCCTGCCCTGCATTTAGATAAAACTCTGAGATGAGGATTACTTCTTACTATGAATTTTAACAATACCTAACATGAAAACAAAAATCTTAATCATAATCTTTACACTCAACTGTAATAGTAAAGAACAAGTAAGACATTTCTTAAAAAAAACAAACAAACAGGAGAAAATGTCTTCAATGCTTCCATTTAGTCCTCTGTGTATTTGGTAAATGGAAAAGAACGTTACCAATAATGTTACCAAAACACACTTTGATATTCTCATAAGAAACACAATATTAAATCAATCATTTACTAATAAATTCAAATAGTCTGGAAAATACAGAAATAAAAGGAATAAATAAACAAAAAGGAAATAAAAAGAAAATCAGGCCTTTTATGTAAAATTATTTTGAATAAGGTATTGATGTAAATGTAAATGTATTTAAAATAGGATGGTTCCTGATCTCTCTCTATAATATAATGTCCACCACACAACTACGTCATTATTAAAGAAAATGACAAAAAAGAACCTTAGAACTGCAGATCAGAATTCCAAATTTCTTAAGACAAGAGAAAATGATTTTCCAGCTTCTGGGAAATGAATGTTGTTTGTTACACTTCCCCTCTCCTATCCCACGCTCCAAAAAATAAAGAAAGGCAACTTCTAATTCCTATAAATAGAGAAAGGCATACTTTCTATCATTTTCAGTATTGAAAAAAAAATTCATGTAGTTTTACCAAGAACTAAAATACACTTTTTGCATTTATTTTAGTAATTTAGAAGCTGTCTTGTAGCTTCCTAGCTCCATCACTGACAGCCACAGAAAATCAGTGTCCTCAGGGGAGATCTAGGGTATATTCATACTTCAGATTTTTCTATAATCTTCCCACATGAACTGTCAAAGAAGACACTTTTGTGCCCTAAAACATTTTGTGGTACTTCTCAAATCTACATCTATTGTAACTTGTGTAACAAAATCATAACCATGGAGAACTGGTGTCAAATAGGCAGAATTCCAAGAAGCATGCAGACTTGAACAAAGCCGTGTCCTTCAGTATTTGAAAATTCTCTATTTATTCATTAACCTTTGACACACTCTTTTCCTGCAAGCCACCACATGATGCTCAGTGACTCATACCTGCTAATGTCATATTGCATATAGTGGTAGTATCTTCTGCTGTAAAAAAGCATCAAAATTAAGATACCCTGTTGACGTTACAGACATTTCACTATTTCCTTCAAAGATTTTATGTGAGAGAAACAGCTTTGTTAGAGTCTTACCTGTTACAACAAAACAAGGAGGTTCTTTTGGAAAAATATATTTGTAATTATATTGATTCAATTCCTATGTTATATTGTTTGAAAATCTTCTCTTTTTTAGTAATTTTTTTCCAAAAATGAAATTAAGATATAGCTAAATGTATAATAAACTGAAAAAAAGACAGAGCTTTAGTGTTCTGATTAGCAACAAATGGATGCTGAATGATGCATAGAAAAGTGAAAAGTCCTTTTTCAAGAATTGCATCACATTATTTTTTTAATCCTTCCAACAATCACACTTTTATAAACCATCTCATGTTCCAATTTAGTGGTACAAGAAAACAAAAAGAGAAAACCATGGTAGATGGCAGTGTGACCTTTAACACAGTGTAACCTTTGCTACTTTTGAGACCCCTTCCCTCTCAAACTTTACATTAATGTCTTATTATTGCTAATAACCTTAGCTTTTATCTGTTGAAGACAGCCATGATGCAGGAAGTTACTTCACAGTGGAAAGAACCAGTTTGACAAAACATGAGTCTTATCTCGTAATGATAGTTATCAAAATTTGTTTGAGAAAAGACTCTATTTCCATTACATACTTATACGAAGTGATAGGTACAAAGACCTTTTAGATGAGGCATAGCATTTTTTCTCTATAAATTCTTCTCGTTTTCTGAATATTTCAAGAAATCCATATCTGACCAGATATGACAAGTAAAATTTATGAAATATTTTAGAAATTATTTTCTTAAAGAATTACATGCAAAAATAAATAAATCATTCAGCAAATCCCAATAAAAAATCAAAACTGTATTACTCCTTCTTTCCTAGTTTTAGCAATATCATATATTAAATTTTCTGATTGAGCTGAACAAGCTCATACAAGAGCCCTCCTATCATCTCTTTCTTGAGGATCTATACCGTTTTCTCATGGGAAAAAGAACTCCAGCCACATCTACTTACGTACAATTCTAGAATGATTCAAGCTTCCTATGAGTTCCTTAGAAAAGCGATGTATTCCAATCAGGTCTATCTTTATGCAATTTTTCTCTTAAGTGTTTACTCCTAAGAGAATGTGATGTGTAGTGCATCAAAATTAACCAAAAGATCTTGAGCTCTCAAAAAAATGATAGCTATATGCACAGTTTACCAATTAAAATTATCAGCATCAAGCACAATAAACTTTAGACTTAGATTTGTTTACTCCCTCAATCTATATTCTGATCCATGTCACTTTCGTTTATTACCTGAAACATGTCTTAAATTAAAAGATAGCCTTGCAGGATTCTGTGGACTCTTTTTCTACTGTCTTTCATCTTAATAAAAAACTGTATGTAAAAATAATTTTGGGTCAAATGAAAAATGACAACTTTTTAACTGATCTTAGATGAGATTTAGTGAAAATTCAAATATTTGGATTGGCATAAAACTACCATATTTGTAAAACATCTTCACAAAGCATTTAAGCCACAGATTGACACTGGATATAAGCATTATAAAGAATAATTTTCTCATGACTCATACACCAGGCAAGTTGAACAAAATGCACCTCTTATAACACAATTATTAAGATTTAGTCTCTAAGAGTAATAATTAGCTCTGAGAAGAATACAATAAAACGATGTACCTTAAGAACCCTGCTGTAACACTGATTCACTGGGGAACAATTAATCCAATAGTTTTAGAATTATATCAGAGACTTTGTTACTGAATTAGCCCTACCCTGGGTATTATTAACAGCACGTAATTTTAGGATATTTAGTATCTTGTAAAAACATAGTTTCAAAATAATTCAGAATGTTATTAAACAGACAAGGGTTCGATCTCAAACAAAACCAATCTTTTACACAGGATTACCACCAGTAATAAGCACACTGTGCCTGTAATGAGTGTGAGCTTCGGGTCTTCCACCACATAAAGCTGACTGAGTTGAAGGGTGAACTGTGGGCTGTTTGGTTTTTTTTCCTTGTTGCAACATAGCAGCTAAAGACGTTTGCGAAGCTTTGAGAACATAGCAGCTCAGTGTCAATATTCTGTTCCTCCTATATGGGAGGGGTTCACTTCCAGGCACAAACTTTAACAGTACTGAGTGTACTGTCTAACACAATAAAATAAGCTGTTTAATACAGCATCTTTTCTTTCTTATTCCTAAAAGACGAAATATTAATCCTAAGGAATTTATTTTGACATGGAAAAGCTTGCAAACAACCAGCTTACTAATTCTGAGAAATAGCTAAAATATCATAATTCTGGATTATTACATTAAATAAAAAACTATCCAAACACAATTTGCAACCTGGAGTTGGACACATACACATTAATAAATGGCTTGACTTTGACAGATATTTAGCAAGCTCAGCTGTCTTTGATTTCTGCTCATATTGTCTAAAACTAGAAATTGATTATTTCACTGGTTCCAAAAATCAATTTCTTGTGCAGTGATTATTTATTTTAGTTTATTAAAAAAAAAGAAAACAAAGCCCTGAATTTTTGATTAAGCAAGCATCAGATGGCATTTTTAGGGGCAGAGGAAGGCAGGGGATCTGAATTATTTTAAATTCTCACTTGTAACCAAATTTTTTCACTCAAATACGTTGAAGTTTCATTAGATCATGTTTCAGATGAGAAATAAATTGCAGTGAAAGTGAAAAGTGAGAGAAACCCACTCCACATATCTGGGGAAGAAATGGCTAATAATTAAAAAAAAAAATTCTGAAACGGATATTACTGAATGTAAAATATAGGCTAAATGGAAACACAATAAACCTAAGGTCATTCTTTCTATTTTTTTCCCAGTCTGTCTCAGTATTTTGCTCTATGTTCATTAGTGTCAGTGTTTGGAAAGGGATGACCATGTATAACCAAGGCTAAGGATAAGGTCCTCTCTGTGCCAATGGGTATTTATATCGCCAACCTTAAAAAGAAAGAATTAAATGTCAAAGACCTGAACATTGACTTGCACCCTGCAAGTAACTGTTAAAGAAAAAGAAGGGGGAAGGTAAAGTGAAACACTAACACTGCATGATGTTTAATCATTTTACAATTATAAAAGAAAACTCATTCAAAAAAGCTGTGTAAAAAAAATCACTGATTACCTCACAATTTTCAAAGACACTTAAGTAGGCCATTTGAAACTGTGACAGTTTTTCATTGCTGCCATTAGAAATGGAAGAGCTATTTAAACTGTCAAAACTACTTTTCATAGAAGGAAAAAAAAATCAAGTGTGCAGGGTGATTTGCTCCTACAAGTATAGCAATTTGTCATACACCTTTTGAGATAATTTTGCTCAACAGAATTCTGTCAGAGACAGCAACTATTTTTGTGGTACTTTGGTAAAGTGATTTTTTAACACTGGCACAATTTTCCAATTACCCACTTTGCTACTTGTTAGAATCTAACAGGATTTTAGAGAAATTCTGGAGCATCTTTATCCCATCTAATTTATTTCATAACCTATTCAAGCTCTTCCCTAGACCTACCTTCAGGTTTTGAGTTTACACTGTATCCACTATCTTTCAAGTCCTTCAAATTAGAACTTTATTTAAAATTCAGTCTAAAAAAGACTGATGTCTATTAGAGCAAAAGACCATTTGCAATGGAAGATTTCAATTATTCTCACACTTGTAGCAAGGTACTCCTTTATCTTATTTGCAGATCCATACAACTATTCTGTAGTTAATGTGATCAGTGATGTTAAATTACTCTGGCTGGATATTTTGTTTGTTTCTGCTTGACTGTGATGAGAACACAGGTCCTTATTTATCAACAAGTTAGTTCAGAAAATTTGCATATGGTTTTCTTTTTGGTAAGATGTGAATGTCAACGTCAAGGGGCTAAATCATGACACAGTAGAAATGATGTCTATTTACACTGAAACAGGTGTCCAATGCGTTGCAAAGTTATAGATATCATTAGGACCAGAGGCAGAGGAGAAGAGCAGTCATGTGGCTCTTTAAGAGTGATACCAGTAACATTAGTGAGAATAATAGATGCTCATGTCTCAATGAAATTAGCTACAGCAGAGCTGGATTATGAGGCACTGAAATAGAACTAAGAGAACTCAGAACTGACCTACTAATGACATACAGAGCTAAAAAGCCTCACTGGGTACTAAAAGCCTGTTTTTTCTTACCGATGAGAATGTAATTCAATAGAAACATTCTGATATTTATAGTCACAGTCTAAGGTAGAAGTAGGATATCTGAGAGAAAAATAATGAAATAAGTATTCTGAAACTTCTAGTAAAGAAATTACATCTTGACTGAGGAAAAAAAAACAGGAAAAGAAGGCAAAAGTTTTGCTAGCCTTTCATTTCTGGAAAACATTTTCTCAAGAATCTACTATTAAAGTGAGAAAACTCTTCATTACGTTCCAGCAACACTCATTATGTTCTCAATCTCATATATATTAGTATCAGTGTTCTATAATCTTTGTAGCAAGATGTGCAACAAAAACAATCCAGAAAAAAATGTAGCAATTTCGTCTTATGAAGAGAAGATATAATCATTTCATTGACAATACAAGTAACTGACAATATTTCCATGACAGTATTGAAAATAATTATGAAAAGTGAAATAAAACACAAATGAGCAACTAATGTATGAAAAATTACAGAAGAAATAAAAAAGGTGAAAACATTCTTAAATATGACACAAATTACGTGCTTGGAAAGTTATGCGGAAGTTGTAACAAAACATAAACTCTTTATATAACTGAATAAGATAGAAAGAAAAACTAGTACGCTTATCACTGTATTTCAGATATTACACTACCCTCCTGACAGAATATGCAGAAAAGAACTAACACGATACAAAATTTCCCCCAAATAAACCATGAATAACAGGAGAAAATTAGGTTGTCAGTGAAAGATATCCAAGTTTCTAGTATCTGTTCAGCATGTTAGCAAAAAAGCCTATCAGATTTCTTTCAGTTACTTAGGTTATTAGAGCACATTAGAAATCAGAAATTATATAAAAATATGTATTTTGTCTGGATATAGACTACAATACAGAAAATTTTCAGCAGAAATAACCGAATTATTAGATCTGTGATGCACAGATAGTAAGCACATTGTATACTTCGTTGTATTTAATAGAATATTACACTGAGATTATTTTATGGAGATATTACATAACAGTTCAGGCTGAAAATATTTGAATTATACAGCATAGTGAAATTGAAAGCTATCAGCAAATTTACATTCAATTGTAGAAAGCAGTTGTGCTTGATTTTTTGCTTTTTTTAATCCAAATGAGTCCTTTGTATTAAAAAAATTAATATAACCTAACAAGAAAAAGGGAAAGAAGTTTGTGAATAACACTGCTGAAGTAATTATTTTTTTTATTCTGCTATATAATGAAAAAAATACAAAAAAATTCAGACTATTCATAAATTATTTTTAATCTGTTTTTCTCATTGAGATGAAAAACCTATTGAGATAAGAAGCTGATGCTAGGGGCATCCTAATTTATTAAACAGCTCTGCCATGAGACAACAGGATCTATATTTAATTGCTTCTGCTGTTTGCAGATTGTCATATTCACCTTATTACAGAACAACTAGCATGGGAGGACCCTACATAAAATATAACAGCTCAGAGCATAGGACAGAAAGACACACGAGATTACTATGTAGCCTAGCATTTAGGACACTTACAGAACAATGGAATGAGAGAAAACTTAAATATAAGTCTCAATATCCTTGGTGATATTGTTGGTACATGAGGATGCCATCAAAACTATAAACTCTCATCTGAGCTTCACAGATTGCTCCAGCACAGAACTAGTTCCTCCTATGCACCACCTTTTACACACTGAAAATCTTCATGCAATTTAAGCCAAAAATTGCTATTTACTAAAATGATGTTAGATAACATGGTACAAAAGTTTTCCACTAGTATCAATCTCATTTCCAAAGGATTTTCTGCTAGTGCCAATCCCATTTTCAAATATTTAAATGACTTTTTGATCTTTCTGAATCTATTATTACATGAATAATCTATTTCCTTAATGGTTGCATCAATCTCTCTTTCCTTGTTATAGTAATTTTAAGAAAAGTACCTGATCATGAGCAATTTATTTGCAGAGGTAAATAATGAATATATTATTTCAAAAGGACAATATTAATACTGAAAATAGAAAGCGAACCAAAATGAGTATCAAAGACAATTTAAAAAATACTTAAACTTTATATTTATATATCTTAGGTATTACTTATATTACAGATACAATACGGGAATTTGAAATGTATTAGCTCCATCACTAAAGCAATTTTGTCAGATCTTTTTTAATACCAAAGTTCAATTCTCAGAAATAAGTAGACCCTACAAAATAATTTGGTGTTATCTTTCAGAAATACATCAAAAGATTATTCAAACTCCTAGAGTGACAAAAAAAATACTTAAATGAATTCATTCACCAGAAAGAAACTTTGAAGTAGAAAGGACATTCTGGGCAACACAGTCTTGTTGCCCTGTGTCACAGGCCCCACATCACACAACCCTTTTCACAGCTATTTTTAACATGCAACAGCCAATTATTTTCATGCTTTTCTTCAGTGTGCTATTGGAAGGCTGTTCCAGAGCCTCTCTTGTCTGATAGAATTTAGGAGCACTCTAATTTCCAGCCTGAAGGGCTGGGTGGCCAATTAAAACCCATCGATCTGTTCTATTTTGCTAACGCAGTTCTAACAGAGAAGTATTAGAAAACCCAATAGAACTGTAGTTACATCTGCCTAGCATGTTTTGGTTTAACTTGCTCTTAAAACTTTGCAATGACAAAGGATCCATACGCATGACATTTCTGTTACCATCTAAAGAACATGTTTACTGAGATTAATTTTTCTAAAATTAGGGGAGGTTTAACAAGAATCCTCTAAAGACTCTTCAGCCAACAATCCCATCACTGTAGGTACATTTTTAGAATATAAAAATTCTCTGACATTTCCCATTTAGTTTCACAGTGCATAAGGAATCCTGTTGTTCAGCCATTAAAAACACCTGAGTAGTAAGAAAATATATTGCCAAATACATTGTATTGCCTACACAACTTGCTTCATTTATTTCCCTGTCTTTACTCCTAAGGTAGACGAAAAGAATTCAACTAAATCAGGTAATTTTCTCCTGAAATGAAATTGCATTGATTCAAAAATGTCTCACTTAAAAATCTTTGATTCCAGCCTCATAAAAGTCATGGCAGTCAGATGAAGCTCCCAGTCACTGGCAAAAGGCACCCATTTTTAAAAGGGTAGAAAGGAGAACCTGGGAACTACCAACCAGTCAGCCTCACTTCTGTGCTTGGTAAGATCATGGAACACATCCTCATAGAAGCTATGCTAAGGTATATAGAGGACAGGGAGGTGATTTGAGACAGCCAGAATGGTTTCATCAAGGGCAAGTCCTGTCTGACCAACCTAGTAGCCTTCTATGATGGAATGGCTCCATCAGTGGAAAAGGCATGAGCTATGGATGTCATCGTTCTAGGCTTCTGTAAGGCCTTTGACACAGATCCCCACAACATCCTTTTCTCTAAACTGGAGAGATGTGGATTTGATGGATGGACAGTTTAGTGGATGAGGAACTGGCTAGATGGTGGCATCCAGAGTACAGTGGTCAGTGATATAGATGGAGACCAGTGGCGAGTGTTGTCCCTCTGTATTGGAACCAATACTCTTTAATCTCCATCAATGACACAGACAGAGGGATCAAGCAGACCCTCAACAAGTCTGCAACTGTCACCAAGCTGAGTGCTGCAGTTGACACATGTGAGGGACAGGATGCCATCCAGAGGGATATAGATAAAAGTGAGTCCGTGTGAACCTCATGAAGTGCAACAAGGCTAAGTACAAATTTCTGTGCCTAGGTCAGGGCAACTCCAGGCATCAATACAGACTGGGGGATGGAGAGACTGAGAGCAGCCCTGCACAAAAGGGCTTGGAGATAGTGGTGGATGAAAAGCTGAACATGAGCTGGCAGTGTGCACTCACAGCCCATAATGCCAACCATATCCTGGGCTGCATCAAAAGTGGCAGGTCAAGGGAGGTGATTCTACTCCTCTACTCTGCTCTTGTGGGACCCCATCTGGAGCACTGTATCCCAGCTCTGGAGCCCTCAGTACAGGAGAGACATGAAACTGTTGGAGCAGGTCCAGAGCAGGGCCTCAAAAATTATCAGAGGGATGGAACACCTATCTGATGAGGAATAGCTGAGAGAGATGGGGTTGTTTAGAAGAGAAGGCTGCAGGGAGATCTTACTGCGGACTTTTAGTACTTAAAGCAGGCTTATAAGAAAGATGGGACAGACTTTTTAGTATGGGCTGTTGTGACACGACAGGGTTAATGGCTTTAAACAAAAGGCTAAATTTAGACTAGATACAATTAAGAATTTTTTTAAAATGACCGTGCTAAAACACTGGGAAATGTTGCCCAAAAAGGTGGTAGATGCCCACACCTTGAAATATTCAAGGTCAGGTTGGACAGGACTCTGAGCACCCTGATGTAGTTGAAGATGTCCCTGCTCATTGCAGGACTAAATGACCTTTAAGGGTCCCTTCCAACACAAATCATTCTGTGATTCCATGTGCTTTTCATGTAGGATCCCACAAAAGACTCAGGAAACTAGAACACTAGACAAAATGTCTCCTTTATTTTTCTTGACATCCAAGCACATTTGCTCTTTGTTCATGGTATCCCCTAACAAACATTAATGCGAGTGCAAAAATTCCATGGTTATAACTACAGAACATCAAATTCTCTTTTGATATAAATATGAAACCTCTTAAAGCCTGTAGCGCTCACTGTTAATATGAACAATCTCATTCCAACAGTATTGATGTCCTTAACTTACATTCCTGAAAGCTAAAATGGATGCATCTTGTATACTCAGCATTTTAAGAGCACTTCAAGCACAACTGAATACCTAGGGATGAAAAGTAGGTTTCTCATAAATTTAGATATGCTTCTAATTATCTCATTCCGTGTTTTCTGCGACAGTTAAAATACTGAGTACATTTTCAATAAGGAAAATATTATGATAACATGGTTGTTCTGATGAGGTTTTAAAGGTTTTATGGTGCTTTCCAGGTGCCCTCCTGCTACCTATGCCATTGATAATGGGCAAAAACAACACAACTGGACTAGCCTGTCACTTTGTAAGTGAATTCTTCAAGAGTTCAGAGGCACTTAACAGTAAGCACTTAACATCAAATTGAGTGTATTCAGAATATGATGTTAATAGACTAAAACATCCGGCTAACAGTGATATAGGTTCATCTTTACTGCAACCTCCATTCTGCATTTCTGTCCTCGACATGTCTGCATCGATGATACTTTGACTCTACGGTTTCTACACTTACATGTATGTAACAGATTTCACTGTCTTCTTTATCACAGCTTCATGTTGCAGGAAGAAGTGAAGTTGGCCATCTCCCTATCCTGTGACCCACCTGTACACATTCAGTTTGAGGGTAGAGAAGGCAAGCTACTCAAGGGATACACCTGGGCAGATGCTACCCAGACCTGGACACAGAAGTCCTTCCCTCAGGGAGAGCACAGACTGAGCGCACTTTCTAACCAACACAATCTTCTAAAAGAACTTAAGATTCAAACTTCTCTAAAATTTTGTGGAACTCAGGCAACAGTTTCTAAAGCTATAAGAGGGGAGAAACACATACGAATGATCATGTAGGCCTCATTTCTTTAAGAAACCAGGAAAAAAACCCTCATGTATAAATAGTTATATATTCAAATAAGCTCCAAAGATATTTATTCAAATAAGCTCCAAAACACTTCTTCCTGCCCAGTATTCTGCATTTGTACCTTTGATTAATAGTCAGTAAAATACCCGTGGATATATGGAAATCAAATAGCAATTCAGGAAAGCAGTGAACTTAAACTCACAGTATGCTTACATATTTTATATTTTCCAAGTATCAAAATCTTTTATTAAAAATACTGCATAAGGAGCAGTCATTTTTTTTTGAAGGGGATGGGAGGCAGAAGAAACTACTTCAGCAAAGGATGCAAAAAGAAAAAAATAAAAATCTTGCAGTGTTTACTCCACATTTGTTTCCTTTAGTGTTGTTTCTAATACAGATACCACGACCTATCAGATCGTTTCTAAAAAGAGATTCGAAAGTAGATCTTCACGCATTATAATGTATTCAGTTTTGGGAATTAGATTAATTTTGCCTCTCAGATTTGTTTTTTTATATATATACATATATTGTATAATGAATGAAATAACAGCCTGAGTAGCTGATCTTCTTCTTGAATTACATGAACTGATGGTTCAAAGATGTTCATTATGCAAAAAGCTCTTAAAAGTTTTATTCCTATTCACTTTGCAGGGGATAAGCAATGCTCTAAGTCATCATCTCTAAAATCCTTCTTCTACTTCATGGAACAAGCAAATGAGCTTCTAGCTCGTACAATCCCTACCTTATTATGACTTAATCTCTGATTCCTACTTGGTTGCCATAAATAGCCATATATTAGCTCAGCTGGAGCTCAGCATGTATACCTTTTCATGACTGTGGTATTCCCAGTGGCAATTACTTCACCACAAGCCACATCTATTTGCAAAATGCAATCCTATGGAAAGAAATATGATTAGGATCTAAGGAGTATACAGTGTACAAAGATTCCCCTCTTGCTAAAGACATTGTATAGCATATAGCTCACCAACATATGCTCCAATAATTTAAGCACTACAGCATTTAAAACTTTAAAATGTTTATTATATAGGTGACCAACACAGCACTTTGACTGTCTTTTTTATCCAGTTATAACTTCCCGACGAATAAAGATGGTCTAATATCCCAAACCAACCACCACACTAAAATCTACCTGATATCGAAAAGGGTAATTTCAGTATTTGTGTGCTGGACATCCCAAATGCTGTTGGAATAGAAAAGGGGGGAAAAAAACCCAAACCTACTACTTCTACTTTCTTCTCTGGGCAATTCCTAGGATTATTCTGCTTCCACAGGACAAGTGAGTCTGATACAGATATTCCAGGAGGGAGAGAACAATTTCTATCGCAGTTATTGAAAGGGCTTGGAAATTCCAGTGAGGAACTGCAGAGTTACTGCTGTACTTGTACCCTGAGGCGCATTCCAAGGACTCTTCAGATCAAAATCTCAAAAAAGGCATTTGTTGATTGGTAACTTTTACCAAACCTCCATTTCAAGATCTCTGTGTTGAAGTACAGTCAATAAAACTATTCTCTCACAACATTAGAGAGAACCAGCAAGAAAAGTGGAAGGGCTGAAAGGAAATTTAAAAAAAATTCATATAAAGCTGGACATCTCTTGATCTGGGCATGAAAACATACTTCTCTGTATGACACTACCCTACCCTTCAAGGAATTTATCACCCACTTTCCTCCCAGGTATAAATTTCCTCATACCTCCATACTTTTAAGTAGAATTATTTCACCCTGCCTATTTGGTTTATGACCTGTTTAGAAACTAACTGTTCTGTTGTCTTTTTTTGTTGACTATTACCACAGATTCTTTGTTTTATCTGGACACTAGTAGAATGTAAGACATTACAAAGATTACATGATGGGATGTCAGATGAACTAAAGCGTCATATAGTATGACATATACAGAAGCGAAAGACAGCACAAGAAAATGAAATAGTGTGGCTGATTTGGAATGTCTGTAAAGGTTCAGATCCACCCTTTACAAATTAAAATACTGGGGAAAGGTAAAACACATGACCTCAATAGCATTTACAGGTCACGTTTGTCAGAGCAGTTATATCGTGAGATCTGTTGCATGAAATGGTACTTTAAAATGAAATATGTAAGAAAACATTGGAATGTCAGTTTTCAAGATGAATGCTGGGCACTGTTGGATCTTCCAAGAGCTGAAAAACATTGGATAAAATACCTCTATCTGAGTTTAAGAATTTAGTAAAGAATCTGAATTTGGAAATCTAAATTATTATTTAGATGGCCTAAATATAAATCAGCTGATGAATGGATGCAATCAATTTTTTAATTAGTCAATATTTGGTCACTATCTTAATTAACAACTGAAGTCCAGATTCACCAGACAAAACTTTCCCCTTAAAATAGCACTCCACAGTTAACCCACTAGTTTTAATATGTCTCAAGTATTTAGTTGTACCCTAAATGAATGTGGCACTATAATTAATCATTTGATAATTAAAATCTTCTCACTCCCCTGAAGACATTACTGGCTTATAGAGAATACAGTTGGCTATAAAGGAAAATGAAACTAACTTTTGAAATATTTCTTCTCTAGTATCCAAGCACACATACCACTGAGATATTTAGGCCTCTGTGTTTGATGCTTATACTGTAACCAAGAGGCTATTTCACCTTGGTTCTGAGTCCGCAAGGTATATTACAAATCAGCTATATTTTTTCCCAGTTTATAGGAAGTTAAACTCTGAAAACTTGTAATTGCTTGTGAATAACAGAGTGTGCTGACATCCCAACACCTCTTAAAAAAATGCTTTAAGAACTTGATCTCCAAAATCTGTTCCAATAAATTTGTAAAGAAAAATAAATCCAGTAATAATGTGGAATAAAACACATGAAAAGAATGCAATATAAAATGTCATGACACAACATGGAAAAACTTTTTCCTTAAAATGTTGTAATGGTCATGTGATTGTTCAACAAGGCACAGAAGTGATCTTAGACTTTCACTAAATAACTGCTGTATTAAGCCCAATATCTTGTGAAGGACATACAAACTTTATGTTAGGAGTTACATCCATTTGATATATGCAGGTGTGTCTGTATTTTAGATCAAGTATGAAAGAGCATTTGTTAGTGGCTGAAATTAAGAATTTGATAAGTACTATAAAAATAATGAAATCGAGACCTATATTTCACTGCAGATAGAAAGAATTAAAATCATCTTTTTTCACCCCAGTAAGAATTATCTGTTTTCCTGAAGGAGATAAGCTGTCACTTGTCACATCAAAGTAACCCAAATAAAATGAGACCAGATGAAATAATAGAATCCACGTCAACTGCTTCAGACAACTGAAAACACAAAGCCATGCTACTTAAAAAAAAAAAACAATTAAAATTTCCACATTTTTTGTAAATTACTGAAAAATTCATCCTGTAAAATAAACTGTAAATTTTATTTGTTGATCAGTTTTCTTTAGTTTTGTAATGACTAGCTTACAACATTTTTAGCAGTTCTTCTCTCCCCTCCGTCCCCCCATGCTTTTCCCTATCTACAAATACTATGTTGAAAATGTGAAACAAAATAGTAAATTTTTGTGTATAGACCTGGACAATTCTTTGGTTGTCTCCAAATGCTAAATATGTGGATTTCAAGTAAACCTGCCCATTTAACATTATCATTTCTTTTCCCAGGAGTAGCCAAACTCCCAGTCTCAAGTGAACCCATCTGTGAATGAAAGACCATACACACTTAACTGTTTAGAAACACTATCAGAACCCAGAAACCTACTCACAAAATGTACTATAAATTAAATGGCATAAATAATAAGTAATAGTTAATTAACATGTTTAATGTAAAAATAACTTATTCTTTTCTTCAGTATTAAACTAATTTTTAAGTGGTAGAGGTGTAGGGTAATTTTTGCTGAGTCAAAGTACAGGTACAGATTAACTCTTCCCAAAGAAGAGAGAGTGGATCTTTGTAAGCAGGTTGGAGTGAAGAGACTGTAGAGGAACTGCATGAACACTCAACTGGTGTTTCATGAGTAAAAGAAATTTCAATTTAGTTCCTACTATTGTGACTTGAGTTTCCAAGAAGATATAAATCAGATTATATCCAGGGAAAGGAAGAATTTCTGCAAGTTTATAGGATCCTTCAAGAAATAACTAGACTCTAACTTAGCCAGAAAATGACTGGTTAAAAGAGGTACCCTACTTCTAATGAACCACTGTTTCAAAGTTTCAGTCCAAATTAACAAAACTAGTGCATCCAAAGGACAGAGATATGAAATAACAACTTCATTTACAGACTGTATGCTGAGGATAGAAGAGCCAAACGTATGCCCTGTCAATAGTCCTTATTTCAAAGATTCAAAAGTTTAGCTTGAATAATTTACTATAACATAAAGAAGAGTGTATTAGTGATCCAAAAAAGTTAAATAATCCTACTATTCCAGAACAATAGGTTAAAGTCCCAACAGAACACTCATCTGTCTAGGACATCCAAAGTGAGCAATGACAGTTTACACTACCTCATATGGTTAAATTATCTTACTTGAGCAGAAATTTTGCACACAAAAGTGCTGCAACTACTGCGGGGAAGACTGAAGAGCACTTCAGTAGTGAAGGATTCCATTTACATATACAAGTATATTTCTAACCTATACATCAGGGGTGTTTGTCAAGCTGAGCTCACTAGTGTATCTGTAGAACTTGTGGCTTTTCACATTGAAACTTTACAGAAAGACAAAGTATTGCTAATATAAATAAAAAAAAATAAATCTTTGTCTTGTTTGCAAGACATCTCTTCACTGATATTCAGCATGGTGACTGCTGGTTAGGTGGCACTGGGCAGGTAATGTGCTAGAAATACATAGGAAAGGGCAAAAGACACCTTAAAATTAAATTCTTTGTTTCATTCAGTATCTTACTACATCTTGCTAAGCTCATACTAACTTGAGCAATAAACTTCAACAATGCCTGAAGGAAAGTAACATCTGTCACTGAGCATAAGAAAACAGGGAATAAGGTGACCTTTCATGCTTAGCAGTACTGTGAAAATCTACCGGTCATGGAAGACTAAACAAAATTCTTTTGTCTTAGAAAGATTTCTTCTTAGTTTAAGAAGTTTCCCAAAATTCAAGTTCAAAGCGATTTCCACAGAAAGAACAGAGATATTCCTCTACAGTATTGATGTTAATGTCTTAAGTACAAAATATCTACAAACTAGTTAAATACTGTACTGAAAAGCAGTTCAGAAAGAAGCTGTTTTTCTCGCCTCCCTATAAAATACACAAAATTATCTAAAACAAGCAAATGAGTAAATATCTGCATGAAATATTTCATTCTGGTTTGGGTTAGAAGAGTTATGCCACAAGAAGAGCTTAGCATGATCAGATGCAGTTCCCCACGATACCTGAGTGAGCTGAGGTGACTCATGTCCTAAGACCACAATGAAAAGTTTATTTCATGCATTAGCATTGAGATCTTCATTTTCCATCAGTTTTCATCACAGTTACATATTGTTCTACTCTCACAAAATGGAAAAACCTGCATAATAGTGGAAAACCAAACCATTATTGGCTGGCTAAAAAACAGGTTCTACAAAATGTATAAATAAGTAATTTAGTATAACTATTTTAGAATACTGGCAAAACCAAAAGACAAAAGCTTACTGTGTTCATTCAGAGATTTACTAAGGTAGTTTTCAAAAAGCTAGTTGTTCATCAAATTAATCTGAAGCAAGGGATAACATGTATAACTATGCATCTGCATAATTTTGCATGAGATGGACTATATAGAATAACAATGATAAAAACAGGTAAATATAGTAGGATTTAAAAAGAAACCAAGAAAGGATTTTTTTCCTTTATAAGGTAACCAAATTAATTTTTGTTCAATCTTATCAGGCCAAGAGTTGGAAAATAAAAGGATGGACAGCCATAGGCTACATTTTTTAATCCTGAAAAGTTAGTGTATACACTCATGGATTAATGTCAAATCATTACCAGTTTAAAGACAAGTATTCCTGAACACAGGTTTTTCACTTCCATTCTTCCTACAGTAAAGCTAAAGGCATGTGCAATATTTGTTTATGCAATTAGGCAATTCAGAATTGAATACCATGTTTATCTTTATTTGGTTTGGCATCAAAAAGGCAGACAAAATGCAATGGAAAGGATAGCTAGGTTATATAATTCAGCAGTAAATGTTTCTAAAATTGTTTTCAGTGTGAATGTCAGTAAAGTTGCATAGTGTTAATATATATGTTGTACAGCGTGTAATGTGGTAGTCATAAAATCCTACTCCTTCTACTATCATCACAAATGTTTCTCACTGTTGCTAGCACTAACTTTATCCTCACCTGTGCCACCACTTGCCCCAACCACTGCGCCACTTTATTATGTATTTCGTATTTTTTTCTCTACAACCCAAACTCTTTGAAACAGCTTGAGACAAAATACCTCTTTTTTGTCTACTCCAATTTCAGTTTTATAAGCCCTTTTGAGCCCATTCAGATTACAGCTACCATATCTGTCTGATATAGTCGTGCTTCCGTCTATACTGCCAGGGAACACATGTATTTTATAGCTGGGTTTTGCCAGTAGTAAGTCCCTACACATTACTAACATTACCAGGAGGGTTCAGATACTGGAATTCTCACTACGCTTTCAAAAGCTTAAGGGTTCACATTCAATCTCTACTCTCAGGGACATCATTTTTTGGCTATGCTTTCCCTAAATACACATAGAGGACCGAACACAAAAGCTGCATCCAGCCTTTCAATACTGAACATATAAAACAATAAATCATATTCCAGGAAGGTTCATTATTTATCTCTCCTGACTTTTCCTCCCTCTATTCCCTGTGAGATGAGCAGGAAGCAGTACGTGAAAGAGTAGTACATGTCTCTAAGATACAGAAAATATCTTAAAAAGGAAATATCTCTAAGGTACAGGAAATTATTAGCACTACTTCTGCAATATTTGGTTCTGTATGCATATAAAGTTTGAAAATATTATTAAGTATATGATGCTGGTCACAAAACAACTTTGATGTATTGCATCAACACTGCGAAAACATTATTGAAAATAATCAACCAATATTTATATTAAACAAACACAGGCTAATTCAGTCCCATGAAAGAGATCCTTCATTATCATCCTTTAACAGATATCTGAAAGTAGCATGAGGGGAGTTCACATACCTACAGTAAACTTTTATTTGTGCCAATTCCTATTCACAATAGAAAACATTGGCATACCTTGCAGATAATGCATGGATTTGTGAAAGTTCAGAACTAAAAGAAAAGCCTTAACTGGCAACTTAAAACCCTGGCAGCCATAAATGCTCCTTACTACTTCTTCATGCTATTACTGTAGCATGAATAAGCAAATCTGCCAATTCCCCAGGAGCTGAGATTAACAACAGTGTGGTAAAAACATTCCATCCTAAATTAAGGTCTGTGATTTGGTAGACACAAATATAGGCATACTATAGTTAGCATTCAGTTAAAATGGTAAATGTAGAATATATCATTATCCTCACATATATTCCTAGCAAACACTTTTGTCCTAGACAATGGGTTCACGTCCTGTGGCAGACGGCAACGGCCTGGCAAGGAATACACAGGGGAAACAGGTAACCCGCCTTTTAGAGAAAATCAATCAAAAACAGTTGGAGTGTTCCAGATACCTTTCAGCAGGTTTCAGGGTTCATGTTTGAAAAACGCTTAGTCAGAAGAGGAACACGCTTACAATTATTTTCTATAAGTTATTGAAAACAGAAGTAGACCAAATTCATAGAAGACAATGGAAACGGCTTTCCCGTTAGGCGTGCACTGCAGCAGTCTTTTCAACACTTTGTTAAATTGCAGAACAAAAAGATGGAATACATTCAAGATCACATTACTCATTTTTTAGGTGGTATGGTTTGAAATTGGGTCTAATGATGTTCTGCAGACCGAAACGGTCTCCGAAAAGGCGGAATGAAACGTAATTTAAGGAAACAACAGATGCGCCCAAAGGAGCGCGCGCCCACCAATTGCTGATGACACCGCCAGCGCCGCGAGGGGGGGGCTCCCGGCGGCGCCGGGCGCCCGCCCCGCG
Organism: Dromococcyx pavoninus; assembly: GCA_033558185.1. NCBI lineage: Eukaryota > Metazoa > Chordata > Aves > Cuculiformes > Neomorphidae > Dromococcyx > Dromococcyx pavoninus. Next base: position 575,855 of record JAUMJL010000394.1, on the reverse strand, counting down.
CCCTGACGGGCGGCTGGCGGCTCCCGCCATTGGCTGCGCGCGCGGCTCCCGCCATTGGCCGGCGGCGCCTCCGACAGATGACACCCGGCTGACGCCAGCGCCGCGGCCGCCAGACTCCTGGCCTCGGTCTGCGCCGGCGTTCCCGATACAACTTCGAAATTCCAGGAGAAGAATGTGCCGTTACGAAGTTCGCTAACGCATTTCCCAGGGAAAACCCTTCCTCAGGTTTTCCTGCGAGTCAGTTACATGCAGAGGCTCACACACGCTAAGAGCAGATCCGCCAAACGTGCACCTTGCTGCCAGTCCCTCAATGTGAATGCAGTGTTTTTAAAATGAACTCCCATAGCATGTTTGCTTCTAATACTTTGAAAGACTCAGTATTTACCCAAAGAACAAACGTTTTCTGTGAAGTATTTTTGCCTCAGCTAATAATATTCACTAAGCACTAACCAAGACATTAATTCCAACATCAGGACATGACGCAACAACCACTGGTAAAATTTATAAGCAAGTTAAGTGTACTATATGGCAAAGAAAATTAGAAAAAAATTTCAGTAAGCGAGTACTACAGATGCCTATATTTCAAAGAGGAAACAGATGTTATTATGATGATAAGGGGATTTTAACACTATATGATTGTCTTCCAAACAGCCACATTTCAGAACCTATCATACAAAGGTTCATCAAAGATCAGTGAATTATCTGAATATGAATGAGCATTTTTTCCTGTTTTCAGGTCACTTGAATGTATATAAATAAATAAATTGCAGAACAAACAACACAATATCACAGGGGAAAAATATGTCTTGATTGTTTCCTTCAAGTCAGGCTAAGATAGAAATGGAAAGAAGTGTTCTTTTGATACAGGAAGAAAACACATCTCCCTGCTCAAACAGCTTTTAAGAAAACCGTAACAATGCAATTTCTATGACTTGCCTGTTTTGCAAAGGAAAAGGAGTGCCAAACTCCTGTTACTTCATCACTAGTATCTCTGTAAGACTTTCATTTTTCTCAAAGCTCAGTTAGTCCTCATTTGATGTTAATGTAGGAAAAAGCATAGCATCTGGTAGTTGCCACAGTATTTTGCAAACAAGCATTTTGAGTTTAACAATCTGTAATGTGTATTGATTACTCACCATATCCATGAATGCCTCCTAAAGGGGAAATTATTCACATGCATCATGTTCACAGCTCTTCCAACATTAGTGTTTTCCTTGTCAGACAGATTTATCTGTTATGGTATTCATAGATGCATTCCAGAACTGCATGAGCAGTTAACAGCAGGGATTATTGCAAGAATTACTGTAATCCACAAAAACAAAAATTCCCAGCATCTGAAGATAGATTTCTCACAGAATTTTCTAGGTAAATGTCCATCCATTTATGCATCACAGACTACTTAAAAAAACATTAAACTAATCAGTATACAGAAAGTGTTATGACAATGCCAACAGTTTGCCTTAATAAAAATCCAGGTGCTTCAACTGTGAATTAAAGCATCTTCCTATGCAGCATTTTAGACACTTGGAAAAGGTTAGTCAAAAGATAGTTTCTTGTCATCCATGCCAAACCATTCGTTAGGGGGAGATGCGTAAGTTCAGATTGCTTTGCCATGTTCAGAAATGAATATTGCTTTTTCTTCTTTCTTAGACACATACTCATCTGTGATCACTTTAATGCAGTTTTCCTTTCTTACAAGCCCAGGGAACAGGACGATGTTAAATAGCCATGTACAACCAACACAAACTTCTGAATTTGATATTGTGGGGTTATTTCTTCAACTAAGAAGGAAGGCAGGAAGTATGCTTCTTCCGCTCCATAGGACAGGACTACAGTTACATACCATCGTGAGATAGCATCATATCACAATCAAATTCATTTTTGCTGTCTAACCCCATAACAAGTCTGCCTGCTCCCTTTAAGTGAAATGACTAAGCTATCGACTCTTTCACTGCAGAACCTTGTTGTTTTGATGCTACACTGTATATAAAACCACGTGCATCAATTTCAACGTTGCAAAATGAAAGCAAAGCTTAAGTCCCGTGTTACCTAAGCATTCTTTCTCTGCTGTCCTTTTTTTTTCCCAGTTCAGTCCCCAGACAGTAGTTATCACTCCTGACGCTCTAGTAAATATCCTCGGGAAGATTCTTAAGCCCAAGATAAAGAGACGGCGTATATTTTGAAGCAACGCAGGCAACAGGCTCTTGCTTCCTTTTCCCTGACGAAAATTTCCAGCCTACCCCTCAGGCTCCTTGTATCCTCGCCCAGCAGCAGCTCCGGACACTTGCGGGCTCCCTGGCACTTACTCTGCAGTAGAATGGGCTCGGCTGCGGTGAGGGCTCTGCCTGGCAGAGGCTGTGCTGGCGTCAAGGGGGCCCCTCTAGGTGGGTTCTCCTGAAACAGCGCCTCCTGCCCTGCCTCGCCCATCGGCGAGCTGAGGGGAAGTCCGGGGCACCGGCAGAAAACAATGCCGGAGAGCCTTCCTCCGAATAGCCTGGGCGACTGAAAGCTAAGAAAATTTTGCATGGAAGCACGAAACTCTATAGGAAAAGATGCGTGTAGGAAACAGAATTCACTGTGTTAATCTCTACTGAGATGTAACAAGATTTCTAGACAAGCTTTTATACTTCAGCATGGCCAGGCCATATATCCTTTGCTTGCCATTCTTTTTAAATGGCTTTAAACTTCAAATGACCCCTTGCCCTTTCGGACAGGAAATCCTGCAGTATGGAAGGCAGCTGCAACTTCAATTACATTAAAACATGTGATAAGACTGTGTATTTGATTAGGGTGTGGGTGGACTTGTGAGTAACATGATAAGATATTGCACTGCACATTTTTATAGATCCTATTTCCTTAAGCTCCATTCTATTGCTGCCACAGCTCTATTCTACAATGCCCCAAATTAGCCCTAGTACTGTTGATGACATTCTGGAGGAAGAATAAAATATTAAACTACTTGAATGTCACAATGTGTTGACAACAAAATAGTATTTATTTCAATTCAGTAATAAAAAGAGAGCCTGTACTGCTACGCATATTTGTATAATATTATACACTGAAGACCTGGAGCACCAAAATACAACAGGGTTCTAGCATTATTTATGTCTTACTACTTTATGCGAAAGATCAGATTTTCTTTTTTCATTTAAATACAAGCATGACAGAAAGCAGACACTGAGTTACAAATAGTAAGACTGAAAATTAGCTTTTCTCTTTACAAAGTTACAAAGCAAATTATACAATCAGGATCAATAAAGATAAATATTCAGTATAACTTTTTAAAAGGCCAAGTAAGCCATTATAACTGTTATGATATGATCATGCTTTATGTAAAAAGCAGTGACATCCCCCACCCCATTACTTTGGGAATATATACCAGACACACTTCAAAAGAATACAAACAAAACTGAGAACTGCAAAGTTGTGTGATTAATTTGAATACGAAAAAACACTACATCTAACTAATCCAGTTGTCTATTGCTTTCTCTAGGCTAGATCCACTTACTATGAAATATTAATTACACCAAATGCTACACAAATCTGTACTATCATTATTATTTCATACTGCTCTTACCTAACTGCATACTTGACCGATCATCCATGGGCACTGACGTTTTCAACACTAGACTTACTTAATCCCTTGTACTATCTTGAGAAAAAGCTTTTCAACACTGACCTGGCACTTAACATATTTGAAATCTGCTAACAAATCTATTCGGCATCTATATGCCAATTTATCTGGTTTTCTCTAGTATTAAGTTCAGCATAAAGTATAGCACCCATTGACTTAACAAATTTCATTCAGAAGCAGAGTAGCAGAAGGAGAGTGGGTGTATATAAAGTAACTGTAGAGCATTACAAACCAGTTAAAGAACTCACCAACAAAGCAGAATACACGATATACGGGCTTCCCAGAGCAGGGGTAAAGTAAAGCCGGAGACTTTAACCAGTAAAGAATTTTTCTTACTTTTCCAGTATAGTCTGACTTGAGAAATTTTTCCAGTTGAAGCCCATAATATTTTGCTGATCAGTTCACCTTGGAAATAAAATGCAACAGCTAAAATCATTTAGAGATATTGACTTCAGTGGCACTGGTTTTTTTGACCAGATAAGAATTTTGCTATGTCAGTTCCAATTCGGGTTCACCAAGTTCCTCGAAAAAGTAGTTCAAGCACAATTTCAGTTCAAGAAGAAAAAAGAAAAGGTAAAAGCAATTCAATGCAGATTTGGCTTTGATTCCTTGATTCTGCTGCCACGACATGGCTCTGACCATTAGAATTTAGGCCATAGGAAGGTCTAGTGCCTCTTCCCCATTTAAGCAGAATCTAGGCTATGCAGAAAGAAGCTGGAGGGAGAAAGACAGAGATACCAATAGGAACCTGCAAGCGATAATGGCACTATCCTGAGACAGAGGAAGTCCAGATTCCAGTCCCTTCATCAAGAACTCCTTGAGAATTTCCCGCTAAAATTAAATAGTTAATGGAGAAAGTATATTTGTAGCAAGAACCAGATTATCTGGAGGTACTTCTTGCTTCCAAATAAATAGTCACATTGGACTATAGAATGAGGATCTATCCTCTTTCTCTCTCTTACGGGTCTTGGGAATCTTGCATTTCTGACTGCCCCATGAAACATCTAAACAACAAAGAGTGAAGTGTATGTCCTATAAACCTTGGTTTTAATCAGCCTGTTAACAGTGTGAAATTGTGAGCAGCTTTCCATTCTGGTCTTTGCTGGCAGGAGAAACAAAGAGAGGGTTATTTTCACCTCCATTTCTTAATGTCCATATAGTGTTCTTCCCACAGCACTCGGCTTTTAAATTACTAGTGATATCAGAAAATTCACTTAAGAAGTGTCTAAGGTTTGTGTCTGTTAAACTGAAGAACTCTATTTTCTTTGCCTCTTCTTGTAGCTGCAAATGCAGTAGCAGACACCAGAGAAAGAGTTTCTTTGTGACATTCTGGTCATGATCATAGAATCATAGAATGCTTTGGGTGGTAGGGGACCTTTAAAGGCCATCCAGTCCAACCCCTCTGCAATGAGCAGGGACAGCTTCAACTAGGTCAGGTCGCTCAGAGCTGCATCCAGCCTGACCTTTAATGTTTCCAGGGATAGAGCATCTACAGCCTCTCTGGGAAACTTGTTCCAGTGTTTTACCACTGTTATGGTAAAACATTTCTTCCTTATATCTAGTCTGAACTTAACCTTTTTTAGTTTAAAGCCATTATGTCTTTCCTATCACTACAGATCCTACTAAATTATGATAGTGTCGAAAGAGGTAAGAACTCCTTTTCTTCCAGTGTCAGGTTTTTAATATAAAAATCAACAAAACCAATGAAAATATATAATACAAACCATACAGGTCATGAGAAACAAACTGCACCAAGCTCATATAGAACTATGTATGTGTAAGAATGAGTGTAAATTTTCTGAAGAGATTAGTTAATCTCAATAAATTGATTTTTTTTAAAAAATAAGGAAAAAATATGTTATTGAATGAAATATTTTAGTGACAATACAAGAACATAAAGGTCAAGACATGTAATATAGGAAGATATAGGTAGTACTTAAGGAAATGCTGAAAAGCCAGCTTTTAATAAGAATTCACAGGATTTCATCAATGTCACTGCTAAATAGTGATAATGACTGATGACAGCTTTTTTTGAGAAAGTATGAAAGATGAGCTGGTGACTTTAACCATTAGATTCTGGGCAAGAATCAACAAAAGTAACCTTATCAAACTTGATAATTGTATCAAAACTCTCAAAAAGCCCTCCAAGAAATGAATGTTTGTGGAGCCTGAAATATGCTATCAGGGGCAAGGAAGGTTGATGGAGACTTGAGGTAGGTTAATGCAAGAAACATGTTGCTAACATGTTATAAATATTATCCAGACAGGTAATTTCAACCTTCTTTCTAAAATTTCTTTAAAATATTTTTTTTTTAAAATCTTTTAAAAGATAAAAAGGAATACATAGCATTTCCCATGCATTTTTTAAAAACCTGTAAAGAGATAACCTAAAATGGAATGAACTGAATACAAATTAACAGTCACTTAAATTTTGATATTGACCACAATATTATGAAATATAATGTATGGATGTGAAAGTTCCCCATACTTGGGATTCATGTCTATATTTTTAGGATTAGGATCCCTTTATTATTTATAAGTTCCCCGTGAAAACCAAAAAATCAACTTGATTAATGAAGTGGTGAGAAATGTATCCCACCACATACAGTTAAAGGAAGTATGCATCTTTAGTGATAAAACTTTTTAGGTCCAGAGAAGTTTTGTTCAATAATAATAGCATAGAAAGTAAAAGCACAAATTTGTCTCATCAGAATCTTCCAGAGTGAGCAGATAAGCCTGGTAAACTCTTTGTCACATTTTAAACTGTTTACTCACAGTTAGGTGTTATATGCATGTACGTCATGCCAACTCAAGCTTTTTGTCCTGTCTGCTTCTTCTACCATCCACTTTGGATGGAAATTAGCTCACTACTGGATCCCCTTCTGGAATAGCTAAACAGCTCCTTCACAGGCAAGAAACTGCACAGCTTTAGAAGCACTTTGCTACAAGCAGTCCAGATAGCAGTGGGTTTATTTGTCTCTATTCTTCCTATACAGTTTTGTTGTACCCCTGTTGCCTTCCACCCTTGTGCAACTTCATGATGAATCATAAAGCAAGTAGCAGGCATTTTGGTGTCATGCTATAGAAACATCATTCTAGTGGGCTCTGACAGAGCCTCACATGATTTTAGACACCTTGAACTGTAAAAATGCAGAGAAAATTTAGTTCTCTGTACCCAGAGAAGGTCTAAATGTATTGTGGATATAACCCACTCCATATAACATCTCCTCAGGGCTTGAGAGTTTTAAGCCATAATTATGTCATTGAAATTAATACTAAAAAAGAAAACTTCAAAAACCAGAGTTCACTTTTGAACAACAATCGTCAATTAAGTAATGTTGCTAAGAACTTGTGGCTATCCTTTAAGAATAAAAAGAGCTTAGTTATCAAGTATATTTTTGTTCTGAAAATGATGTGCTCAACTCTAAATTTAATTTGACCAGAATATTCTCATCCCTTATTGAAGTACAAAGGATCTTCAGGTAAAGATCTTTGAAGAATTAATATTTTATGTGTCTTCTATTAATTTATTAACTTGTTCTGTTTCTCTCTCCCTTTTTTTCCCTTTCAATTAGAACAAGAGATGATTTTAGGTTATCTTATCCTAAAATGTGAGATCTCCTCAGCTCTATCAAAAATAATTATTATTTCTCATTTCACTTGGTAAATGTCAGGTTTTGCTATACTTTTCTGTGTCATTTATTCCTTATAAGTGACGTAAAAACATCTATAACAGATGTAGTGGTGTGGAAAGGAATGCCAGAACATCTCAGGGAGATTAAATTTTTTATCTCATTTGAAGAGAAATACTCCTGCCCCACCTTGATACTACCAATTGGTGTTCCCTAAAGATAAATAACTGTCCTGTATAGCAACCTATCTCCCTGGATTAGGCAAATTGGTTATGTTCATAGACCTTCCCTCTTGCATAAGGTGAGGTTCAGATGCCTTAAGATCATTTCATACACATAAACAGAAAATTTATACATATGCAAAAGAAATGTAAATAGTGTTTTAATCTTTCCCATTTTACTGCTTTCCCTGCCCACATACTGACCCACAAATCTTTTCCTTAAGAAAAACAGGAAGAAGACAAGCAACCAGTCTAGTTTGCTGACAGAATAGAGATTTTACATATTAAAAAGGAAATTAATTTAAGCTCATATTTATGAAAAAAGTAATTAAAGATTATATTTAAAAAAGCTTATAAACAAGTCATTTTGTCTCCTAAAATCCTAGCTATCTTCTTTACAGTCAGAAACAGAGCTTGATCTCTCTAGAAGGAGTTGTGTTCCTCAAGTCATTGCTATGGATTATGTGGCTGGCGCCACACTAGCAGTTTAGTTATGTACCTGCTATGAAACAGAAAATGACCTCCAGTAACCACAAATTCTAAAATTTTACTTCTGTGAAAATATTGCATGTGACTGAAGTTCCCAGAAACAGTTTGGCAGAAGTCATTTAAGATAACTGTAAAACTGAAACACTGAGAAATTATGACAGTTTTTTTATTGATGGAGTGTTAACAAACTGAAGTCAGATTCAATACACTTCAAGTGAATAGTCATAACCTATTCTATAATATGGAGATTATTGTGTATTATTTTTAGTCTTACTCTGTTTCAAACAGAACACAGATCAGAGTATTTGAATTTTAGATTTACTTGTTCACATTTAAATGAACCAGATATTTGATTATTTCAGTAAATGCTAGTTGCTGCAGTATGATACAGTATTAAATTCATTCTGGAAGAAGAAGCTTAAAGTAAAAAAAAGCCTATGATTTATGATAATTGTATTTTTGCAACTACTTTGACTTGTTTAATAAGTGATGTTAAAATAGGTATTATTTATTTTGCTTACAGACTTATCTGATAAAACTTGCTCCTATTTTAAGTTCTTTTTTACCAAAACCAGGATACACTAAGAATAGTTTGAAGACGGCATGTGAGCCTGCAAGAGTTAACAGAATGATGCAAGCTAGCAGCTCATTCTTGAGTTAACTGGAAAGTAAGAGAAAATTTAGGCTATTTTTTAAGTGACAATTCCTGAAACTTCTACAGACACCTTAATGAATTTTGTAATACCATATTTTCGTATTAAACACTCCAGATCCTCCAGCTTTCTTTCAAATTAGAATCTTTGATATAGCTCTTCTGAGAAAAGAAAACCTGAATCACATTAGTGCAACTTCTTTCTGAATTCAGAATAAGAAGTCAAGATATTTGAGAGGTAATATACGCTAATGAATGGAAAGCTTTTTTATGTGCCCTGATTTGCTTGTTTTTGATGGGTTTAATTTTATTTATGAGTCAAGAATTTCTGTCTGTTTGTATCTTAGTCATCAATAAACGTATTATGTCAAAACCTTCAGGGCTTACAAAATGAAATCACTTCAATATTGAGATTATGTCAGAAAAAGGGTTAGCAGTTATGAAAATAATATTACTGCTGAGTCATTGGACTTGTCTTTCTCTTGTGGTCAGCCTATCCTCATTGGCTTCTATTCTCTTTCATACTTCCAAAAAGTTTTAGGACTTAAAATTTCTAAGTATTGCACTCCCTTCTACTGAACTACTCCAAGATCCTGTTATCTGATTCTTCTTTATAGTAACAGTTTCCTAACACTGTCATATGAAAGTGTCAGTAGTACACTCCTATAGTCTTCCGTTTTTAAGAAAACCATGAATGCAAGTACTAAGTGAAAGCCTAGAACTCTACTAGCTATTTACCTGGGAAATAATGCTGACAGTCCTTTGCTACTTCTCTTACTAGCTCTTAATCTGCCTTAAAATTCTTTTACCAATACCCATGTTTTCCACTTAAAATAGCGATTTCACAAGTGACATTATAACAAAGATCATCTACATGAGTCCACTTACGGCTTTGTCAAGAAAATAATATTAAGATTGCTGAGAGAAACTTAACTTAGTAAGCACATCCTGATTTTATCTCATCTTCTATTTGTTGTGATGTCTAGTAATTCTGGTCTTCAAAAATTTTTTTTTTCAAAAAAAAAAAGAGGAAGGCAGTAATACCTGTCCAGATCACTTCCAGTGATTTTAAATACAAGTAACACATTCACTATTATGCTATTCCTGATTTTATAATCTTATTAACAATCCCTATTACAAGACTGAGATTTCCTGTACCATTCTTTAAAAGCTCTTGAACAAAGATCATGCAGTCCCTATAGCTTAAGAGTATTATGCCTGAGGTTTTCTTCCATATCAACTGTAGCAGTTTAGACTTCATACTTATTATTATACCTTCATTCCTATAATGTCATGCCTGTCCTGATGCTTAATATATTTTTCCTAATGAAAAAAAAGATAAGGGATGGTATTCCTACATTTCCTCTAATTCCAAAACCAACTCTACAGCGTAAGTCTATGCTGCTGCTTCTCTTTATTTACATTACTATTACAATTTATGCACCTTTTGTTTTCTGTTGGCTCATTTGATTATTTTATACGGAAATCAATCAGATGTATTTTGTCAGACTATCCTATTCTTACCATTGTTTACACTTTTTTTTTTAACACAAACATGGGGCGTTTTCATTTCATAGAACTGTAATTCTCTCAGTCTGCCAGTGGATGTGCAGATCCCATAGACCTAATTTGTGCAAACTGACATTGAAGTTATTTCCTGACTGTCTTTCACAGATGCCATTAGAACCAATCCACCAGCCCCCAGAATCTGCAGAGCACATGTATGGGGCACATGAACAAACTGCCCAATGCTGTCCTCTTACCTTTACACGCATGTTTTTATGAACAATATTTCTTTATTTAGTAGGACAGGAATTATCATGGTGATTACCTTTGGAACACTTTTTTTTTTTTTTTTTTGCAGATATGCACAGAAAGTGAATGTGTGATTGTATATCCCTGTCTGGCACTTTCCAGCATTAAGTGACAGCTTATATTTTTTAAAAAATACATATATTTCTAGCTTGGACTAGAGTACAGGCACTAAAATTCATGATTAAAAAGACATGATAGGCAATGTCTGTTTCTTAAGTAAAAAAGTGGTTAAGAATTAACCCCTAAACATCTCGATTTTCTCAGAATTTAAAGAAACTACATAATTTAAATTGCAGAGTGCACAAATGAAAGCTAATGCAGATAGCAGTTCTATCTCCCAGGTACAGAGAGTAGGAAAAAACTAGACCTTTTATACTATTGAAAGACTCCCACTGTCCCATGAATACTAAACAAATGTTGCTCTAATATATACTGCTAGATGAAAATTTTCTTGTTTGTCCATATGTAGCTGGAATGTATAGGGACAAGTACTCAGCAGTAAGTATATAGCATTTTATAGCAACATAGAGCCACAGACACTTAAGCTAACTAAGAAACATAAAACAGGCAAGATCTTTATCTCAAATGGTTTACAGTCCTAAATTAAGTAGAAAATAGTGGGAAATTATTATTCATTATGCAGAGAAGTGAACTAAAATGTTCTTAACAGAAACAGAATAATGAGTTGATTATAAAGTACTTAATGAGATTTATTAAATTTATATGGGCCAATATTCGCTGTATACAAAGCCATTCTTGGTTTCTTTTTAATTTATTATTTAGAGGAGTACAATAAAGAGCAAACATGTGACTATCTAAGAAGCAAACCTCTCTGCTTTGCAGATTGAAGTATGAATTTGCATGATTTTATAGCAGCTTTTTCTAACAACTCAGACTGAAGTCCAAATCTTGCTGCTTTTACATCACTGAAAATTCTGAATAACCCAATGCCAGACATGGCGTTAACCACTACCCTTGTGAATGTGAACAGACTGAGAAGTCCTGAGAAACCTCACTTATTACTTCCTCAAATATACATGATTCAAGAAATGTTGTGGGAAAGACGTCCATATCTCAGGCTGTGAAAGTGTAATGCTTAGAAACTGGAGAATCAGCTTTTATAAATCACACAAAACATAAAAAAACCATATCTTTTTTCCTATATGCTCCAAAAGATTTTGAAGTAAAGACTCCTAAATTTAGTATCTCTGAGGCAGGCTGCTTTAAACAGCTGTACTACAGACTGGTCTCCTGTCAGGCTACTGAAATATTCTTCAGAGAATTCCCTCCATTCAGCAAGTTACTTAAGCAAGATGTGACAGTGAGACACAGAGGGACTCATACACTTTAAGTTAGACATATATTTTATGTCCTTCCTGGATCAGCTGGATCTATAGCGAGTTCTGTGTTATACCTGTAGACTGATAGTACAGTTTTGCAATATACTGTACGTATAACATGCTAAATGTTGGATGTAGTCAGGGAAAGGACTTATTTACTTTCCATCTCTACTAAAATATTCCTGCAAATATAAGTCACCTCTGTGACATTAAAAACAAACATATTAAATCTTTTTCTGGTATTTGCTTATTGAACATGGAACCATGTAACTGGTACAAAGGCAGACATCTACAGGTGCAGTTACAAGATTTGGTCTCTAAAGTCAAGGCCTCTTAACTAGCTACTAACACTTGAGAAATCTGGGAAGCTGTCATGGCATCATTTGCCAACGTAACCCATGAGAAACATGGAAAGCTTTTAGCACTACAGAAAGCCAATGTAGCACCATTTGAAGTAGAAAACACTTATTTGGCATGGTATGTCTGGGCCATAGTGACTGTGCTGCTTTTGCTATTTATCCAAAACTATGTGTACTAAAATAGACTATTTTCAATGCATCAGTAATAACCATCCACTACAATGTAGGCAAAATCTAAGAGAGCTTATTAGAAAGATTAATCAAGAAGATCACAGAATGATAGAGGTTGGAAGGGGCCTCATCTAGTTCAAAACCCCGACTAAAGCAAGTTCACCCAGAGCAGGTTGCACAGGAATACGTCCAGGCAGGTTTTGAATATCTCAAAAGATGGAAACTCCACAAGCTGAGCAGCCTGTTTTGATGTGCTGTCACCCTCACAGGAAAATTTTTCCTCATGTTCACATGGAACTACCTGTGTTCCTGTTGGTACCCCTTGCCCCTTGTCCCGTCACTGGGCACTACTGAAAAAAGTCTGGCTCCATCCTCTTCACCTGCCCTATAGATGTTTATAAGCATTGATAAGATCCCCTCTCAGTTTTTTTCTTCTCCAGGCTAAACAAACTTGGGTTTCTCAGCCTTTCCTCATAAGAGAGATGCTCCAGTCTCCTAATCATCTTTATGACTCTCTGCTGGACTGTCTCCAGTATCTCCTCATCTTTCTTGAGCTAGGGAGCCCAGAACTGGACACAGTACTCTAGATGGGGCTTCCCAAGGGCAGAGAATAGGGGAAGGACAACCTGCCTCTTCTTAATGTACCACAGGATAACACAGCCTATCTTGGCCACAAAGGCACATTGCATGATCATAGTTAACTTCTCGTTTGTGGATACATGGACAAATGGAGACATTTGACATTTATTATCCCCTAAATGTTCATTTTTCTGATTTCCTCTTTTAACTAAAATTACTAGAATACTATTATTTCTGGATAGGCTGCTAAGTAGCCATAGTTCCTCTAAAAAGTATTAAAAACTCTTACTTGTGTCTGCCTTCATATGACATTTTACAGCAAAGTTGCACATGGGATAAATTAGCTAAAATAAAGGACACTTTCAAAGACTATTTTGTCTGCGTTTCCTATTTTCAAAATTGTGCGAGTAATTTTTGATTAAATGACACAAAAATACCTGTCTGAATAAAATCCCCGATATTTTTTCTTTATAAAGTGATCTCCATAACGTGTATTTCCTGAAGTCTTCTGAGAAGATTTTTTTACTGTATAGCTTGATAACTTGTGTGTGTGACAAAAGAGAACAGAAGTTTATTAGTAATCATAGGCCACACACTGATTTTCTGAGTAAATTACATTGTCTTTGAAGGAGGATGGCAGCTTTGGTAAGGTTACATTCTTAAGTATTCTCCCTCAGTTAATGTAGATAACTGGATGGACAGAACTATCTCACTACTCCCTAAACGTGATACAAAAACTATACAAATAATTTCTTAGAGCTCTCATGATTTGCATTTCAAAATAGTGAAACACTGCTCTGTCTTTCTTGTGTAAATCAGGTTGATTACGGAAATCATCTTAGCACCTTAAATATAAAATGGAAGTATAATAAATGTGACTTACAGTTTCCCAATACAATACTAAGTTAGAATTGAAAAACTACTGAATGACTTCACAAAATACTGGTTGAGGCTGCCAACTAAATGAACCTGTTATCAAACTGCAGTGTATCATTACAAATAAAGCCTGATGCCTTTATATCTGACTACCTTATATCTGTTCACAATGACTCATATCAGGCTGTTTTTTCAAGTATTAATTTTAAACTTGTTCTGATACTAGACTAAATGGGAAGTTGTTGCTGGACCATTTTCCACTATTTATTGCTATACGTCACTGCCGTTTACCTAGAAGACTCTTACTCTCTAGAAAATATTCTGTTGAGGACAGAATGGATTCATTTATTGGTAATTAAATGATTCATCTTGCAGTTGACACAAGTCAACTAAAAACCTTCTGTATTATCTGACGGATCTTTGATATGAGAAACACAAGTTTACTGCTTATAAGAAAGCTCAGAATATTTCCAGGTTTTTCAAGTGATGATGGGTGGCAAAAAGATTGGGGAAAACAGCTCTAAACATTCATTTAAATCAATGTTCAAGTTCTAAATGGTAAACTTTAACTAGTTGACATCTTCAGGTTTTTTTATTTTTGTTTGTTCTCTTGAGAGGTTACAATACTCTCTTCTTAAAAAACTAATGTAAACTCTGACTTTCCAGGGGAAAAAAAATCAAGGGCAAACAAGTATTTTTTAAAACTAGGAGAATAAAGAACTGCCTAAATTAAGATTTGAGTGTCTGAAATTTGTCCTCTAGAGGTCTGGACATACACCAGCTCTGCTGAATGGATACGAATTTGGAAAGCTTAACACTTGAAAAATCAGGCAGTTTCTGACCTTTTATTTCCTATCTCATAGAGTTTCTTCTTGTAGTTTGCTTTTCTCATCACATCCAGCTTCAATATTGCCATTTCCTTTTGCTTATAAGAGCCTAATGCACTAAAGAAGAAAAACCAAACCATGGTATGAACAAAATGAACACTGCTGTTTTCCATATTTGCCTATATAGTCATAGTTTTGGCTAGTACACACTATGTTTGAAACACTGAAACTCAGATTTCTTTTAAACTGGAATAATGCCAGATTAAATTAGGGCAGAAACCATACCCAACACAAAATTACCAGTTGCTACTTAAAGAAGGAGGCAGCTGTTGCAGAATATAAATGTGAGTAATGGCCCATTTGGGCAGAAACCATGACATCTATATGGAAAGCAATGCTGTTTAAAATCCAGGATCACCAGCTCCTCCTTTAGTGTAGAGCTTAGAAAATAACATTCAGAAAGGGACTACTATTTGAGCAGTAAGTACCTCTTTTCACTCATCCTTTACAGAGCTGCTAACTAAACCTAGTTTTATTTTATTTCTCGTATAGAACAAAATTTGAAAAAGAAACCCTGAAGATACCTGTAGATATACAAGCCCTAAAGTTCAGAGAAAATTTTCAAGCATATTTTGCAATCAGTATTGCAGAGACAAATATTTACAATAACCATGCATTTTTTACACAAACATACAGCATAAAATTCACATTTTTTCACAACTAGCAAGAAGTAAAGTTATATTCATTGGTTGAAGAAGAAAAGTTCTAAACTGAGAGGAGATCTACTGTAGTAGACATACATAAAATTATTACATGTAAAAGTATTTTCCCTTCAACATCAGCAGATCCAAATGGAATTTTTTATGTTAAATCAAGTAACGTGAAATCTTGGCATGTAGGCATTCTATAATTAATTCAGGATGTTTAAAATTTTAAACTGCAGCCACTAGTGCAGCTCCTATTGACATAATCAAAGCATGTTCAGGTAATTTTACAGAACTGTTAAAAGTTAACAAGAAGAAAATGAAGGGCATTGAAGCATTGTGGAATAGTGCTTCCACTGGTTGCAGTATTCTTACATGTTCTGTTCTGGGGTGTTTCATAGACTTAAAAATATCTTTTGAATCTCCTAGTTACAGTGTTTTTCATTCACTCTTTATATCTCTGTGTTAAAGTTTCAAGGGTATACAGATGTCTCCTACACTTAAAGATGTAGTGAACCATTACTAAAGGCTTTTACAAAAAATTATGCATAAGATTTATCAAAAAGGATAACCAGAAAATTTTAAATATAAAGTTTTTACTTTAACATTGAACAATACCTGATCTGTGCCACACAAATAAATCACTCCTGGAGAAAACATTTTCTATCTATTTAGATGTACCTTAGATGTCTTTGCAAAGATTAATTACTGTTTATAAAGTGCTTTAAAGATGTAAAGCTAACCATGAATGCCAAATATAATTAATATAATCTAAGCGATAAAGCAACATTGAAAGTAGTACTGTTCAGTAATAAATTTCTTTGTGATACTTAGATACACTTTTGAGAGTCAATTGCAATTAACCATTGGAATGTACTATTTTTAAACCATGACATTGTCTCCTGAAAGATTGTTTCATAACCCTTCACAGACTTTCTGACAAAGACATATGTAATATGAAAAACTGAAAAAATATCTTTGAATATCATAGGAAGTAATGCTTAAAGAGAGTCTCACTAATAACTGAAGACCTAATATGCAATCGTCAATATTTTCACATGAAAAAATACATGAAAATAATTATAGAAGGTATTTTTAAACTACCAAGGTATTTCTTAAAAGAGACAAAGAGTGAACGGAATGGCAATACTTTATTTTTGGAAAGTATTCATGGAACTTGGATCTCGCATAAATACACAAAGGAATTCTTATGTCAGGTGGTGTTTTATATTATTGATGCAGTTAATACTACATCAAGAACTAATTTCATATTGAAGACTCATTTGATAAAATTTCTTTAAATAAGTTTGGAGAGGGAAGTTTTATGGGAGTAAGCTCTTTCATCTGCTCTAAAGTTATTATGGTGTTTTAACTGTTATTTATAGAATACTTTTACACTGACCCAGATGACATACTTAAACAGGCTGTCCTTTTTTAAAACAATGAAAAGACAGTGGTCTGTGTTGAAATCAAGAGATAATGGAAGTTGCAATGCAAACCCATATATTTGATTTCAAACCGTTTTCTGCAATTGCATTCAAGATTTTTTGCACACCAAATTGCTTTTCTAGGCACCTTCTTGTTTTGGATCAATGTGATTGTTAAGATGTCAAGTTTTATAGGTTGCCAAGATTTTAACTTAAGACTATTGTAATGGTGGAAAGCTTTGCCATATTCTATGGAACAATGCACCTAAAATGTCTGGTTGTAGACAATAATCACAGACTCACATGACTGGTGAGATTATTCATAATTCCCATTAGCAATCTCATCAAAAGCACAGGCATGATAAGACAAGGTTTTGGTGCCTTCAGATCAGAACATGAGACCTGAGATTCGTTCTAATACTGATGTTTCATGTGTCCTGAAGGCAAAGAAAATTACTGATACCACACATAGTGCTTAGTCAAACACTGCATTTGGGCATAGTAACCTAAAATTTTCATGTCATAAGATACAGATGCCTTAAACATTGGTGTTTAAGCTATGAAGTTGGTGACAGTATTGAAATCAGATTGCATCTGACCACATCTAAAACCTAATCATCATCATGAAAGTATTCATTATAAAATATATCAAAACATAAGCTATTTTAGGAGTCTAAAAATGAAAAAAAATCTCATAAAATTTGAGACTTGTTCTTAAGCAAGGCATAAGGATATGACCTTACCTTTTTATGTACAGCTCATTCAGGTGATGAAAGCTCTAGATTTGCATTCAATTTATTAAGAAAGATGCTTTTTCCATGGGATTCTCTAAGTTTTTCATTGTTTGTAGAAAGCTATTTTTTCATACAATTTAATTTAATTCAGATACGAATGCAAAAAATATAATTACAAATTTGGGGCATAAAACCCTTATATAAGAACAACACCCCTTTCCCCAGCATTAAATCTCTATATTTTTACTGATAAATTCTCAAAAGTTACCATTACATAAAATAGACTCTCTTTTTTGAGTATTAGGTATGTTCATATGATAACTATTTCGTAAATAAATAACAGTCCTGCAGAACTCTCAAGGCAAGTCTTAAAGAATTTTCTACTTCTTTCATAATATATAGCTAAACTGTACACATTCTTTAAAAGCTGTGTAACTTCCAGGCTCTCTAAGCAATTTATAGGCACACATATATTCAGAAATAGCTGAAGATAGTACAATAATTTACAATAGTATGCATGGAGTGTCTGATAATCAGCTCACAGGCACGGAAAAGGAAGCTGTAAATAATTACAGCATTGTTCCAGAAAAGCAATGATCTGAAACAGCCAGTGCTTGTAAGAAATTATAAACACCTGGACTACTAAAAGTAGAAGCCCTTATCAGGGATATAGAAAAGGCTTAGCACCACCTGAAGAAAGCATACAAGAATACACTGGAAGGGTATGCTTCAGCTTGTGGCATATTTGGAAAACTGGAAAACATATATTGGCTGTCTTTCTTTTGAAATAAATTCTTAGGCAGATCAGCCAGTTCTCGTTTGCTGAGTTTTTGTTTATTTGTTGACGTAGGTTTGTGTGTATGTGTGTGTGGTTTGTTTGGTTTTTAACATACAAAGCAAAGCAATGCTTCACTGATCAACAATTGTACCAAGCTGAAGGTCAGACTGCCAGCAAGCCCATACATCCAACTTAATAATTGCCTATCAGGTACTGGTGAACCACAAAATCACTGCAATGTTTTTTAGAAGCACAGAAGCATAGAACAGCCCAAGCTGTAACAAAAGGATCTCAAAAGGTCATCTGGGCCAACTTTTCATGGGAAAGGGAACCTATATTAGGTTAAAACAAACAGACAAACAAAAGATAAACATTCTTAAAAAAAGAAGGGATGGGTTTGAAATGCAAAGCAATTTTTAATTATTGTTATTATTTTTAAGTTTTCCCCAGATTATCCTCTAGAAATCTCTGTAGAATATCTAAAATAGTATGGTTCATAGATTCTAAAGTTGGGAGAGATGACTGTAGGCAGCAGTTTTTTAAAAAAGCAAAGGTCAATAAAGGCTAATTCAGGAATTTCTTCACCTAAGTCAATAAAGTGTGGTTTAAACATTTGGATTGTTTGTTTACTTATTGTTTTGGTTGGAGGGTGGGTGTGTGTTTTGGGTTTTTTTTAAATTTTAAATGATGGACACATATCACATTGAAGTGATTTGTTTTAAAATATTGCTTTTAAGTGTCTTGCTAATTTCATACGGTGATGGAATATTGTCAGAGTTTTCCCTGTTTATAAAACATCTACTCATTAAGTATTTTAGCTGTGGGAAGTCTCTTGTAGTCTTTCCACAGCTAATATTCAATAATTATTTTAATAATTATCCAATAATATCTTTTATGGGCAGGATGCAATTTTGCCTAAGACTGCTCAGATAGATCTTTGGTGCAGGCAATTTGTAGTGTATGCTTGTTCTGTTTGGGTACTAAATTCAAGCCTCAGGGAAAAAAAGAAAGCTAAACTTTTGAAGAATAAAGTACATCTCTGTTACAAACGCTTACGAACAGAAATATTTGAGCAAAATATCTTTCTAGTTTCAAATATAAATCCCTTGATATTTATTCCTTTGATAAGTCAGTGACCAGTCCTGTATCAGGCTTATAGATTCCATGAAAATATTCCCCAGACTTCCAAAGTCATTCTTCTTTGAACCATCTGTGGTACTGCCCTTTTTGTCAAGTTATGGCATCAACAACTGGACAGTCTTCTGGTTGTGGTCACACCAGTATGTGGAACAAAAGTATAACCCTACTTATAATCCTCTGTTTGCATTGCTAATGACTAACCTTAGTTCTCCTCATCGCATCTTTGCTCTGGAAAATGGATTTATGCATTTCTGCTCTGATCCACCAGTTCCTTCCATTCCACTTTCCAGAACGGAATCTCACATCATATGACACACATGCTTGTTTTGGTCTTACATTTGACTGTCATATATACTGATTTAGTTCTCACATGCAAAGCAAGGAAGACCAGTAGTAGTGACTCATTTTTAAAACTATTTCTTCATCAGCCATTTTCTGAGTCTTACAGTCTTAGTCAAGGATTCCTTGATATACATTTTTTTCACAATGCATCTTCAGTCTTAATTATTCTTAGCATATTCTATCTTTTATAATGCACAAACTGTGCATTCATGCACACTGATATTCAAGTACTTAAAAAATAATATTTAAAAAATATATAGTAAGGCATGAGTATGTGTATATGCAAAGTAATACTAATTTCAATTTAGTATTGAAATAATGTTTATAATTCAGGATAGGCCTCACCTGCAGACATGAAATAAAATATTATTTTAGAAATTTTTCTTTTAAGTTTGCCAACTTAATGTTCCTCACGTAAATTTCAAATATTTTTTCAATTTGCTGTTGAATGTAATAATTTTTATTATTCCTACTATCTGAGGTAACTAAATACCTTCCCTTTACCAATCAGGTCAGGCTTTATCCCTTAAACAACTTCCTACTTTTCCTTCCTCTTCTTTTCAATATTGGCTGAAAAGAAACCAGATATTGTGCAGTAAACGGTATAGGGCACTGACAGACAAGTCCAATATGCTATGTATGTGAATCAAATTGAAGTATCAACAGCATTTGTTTTAGATGAAAGTCACAGTGAAATATTCCATATTTTTAAAGGATTATCTAAAGCCATTGCAAGGAAAGCTTGTTACATGGTCAATTAATAGGTTGGAAAAACAAGTGTAAAAGATGTATATGAGAGATTCATCATGCAAGTAAATATCTGCAGTAATTGTTCTCCAAATACTTCTCATTTATCTCTAAATAAGTAGATAACATAAAAGTATTTGCAATAGTTCTCCACATTTAATGAAATTAAATTTTGTGTCAAAATGCTCATGACTTCACTGAGACTAAACATACAATATTTCAAATTTATTTCAGAAAAAAATGCCAGTGATGCAGCATTTCTAGTTGCCACTATCGTAATAATGTATTGCAAATCAAAAATTAAAGAAAAATAGTTTAGGAACATGAATGGTTATTATTTTTTTGATTGCAAAAAGCGATTGTACCTAAAATACTTTCAAATCAAAAGCCCTGGAATTACTATTTTAAAACAAATTACAGAACTGTACCTTTTCTACTAAAAAAAAAATCAAATGCTTTAAGAAAAATAAATACTATCTGCTTCAAACTTTAAGATATACTCTAAAACTGAGCACAACAGACTGAGTGTGATGTATGGATACCAGTAACTCATCATATCTATGTATAATTTTTTTTCTAACTTTTACTATGCTATCAAATAAGAACAAGATAAATTGAACACTATTTGGCAGTTCAAAATTTACTTATTCCAGCATAGTCCAGATTGAAACACTTCAAAAATATGGATTAGAACAATGTTTATATCTGGGGGGTTTTTTCAGTTGGGATGATACAAATTTACATCATGTAATTTTAAAATGGGACTTACAATTTATATCTGTGAAAGAGGCTAAATGGTTTTCAGTTGTCCTTGATTATGCAAAGAATGCTATTCCTTTTCAGCAACAGTAACCCGTGCTAAATCAATTTCTGAAAATTCTGAAAACCTCTAAAATCTAAGAAAGAACCAAATAACTTCAGATTAAAAGATTCAACTTATGGGGTCATCTACCTCCACAGATTATGTAGTGCCCTCAGTCGGAGTCACTTTTGATCTGAATGCATATAGGAGGAAAACTGAACTTCCTGAAGTACCAGCAAGGTACCTGCTACACTGCCTGCCTCAGAATGGGCTGTGTCCATGCTGCAAATCAACAAGCAGCCCGAGAGCTGCCAGTCACTGGAGATGTGATCTCTCCTTGGCTCTCCCTCAGATCACTCCAAATATTTCTTGCCAAGATAAAACCAGGATAGGTTCCTGAAATAGTTCACTCTAAATATGACTCCCAACAGGTGATATGGACCGGCCTGCATCAAGTTTGGTTTCCTTCAATGTACACAATCTTCCAGCACTGCTTTTATAAGTTTCGATCCCCAAACATCATGAAATACCCTTATCTGGCATCTCAAGACACACAGCGTAAGAAAAACAGTGTAGTGGGCTGTGTTACGGCCTGTGTTACTATTTGTTATTTCAAACACTTCCAACTGAATGAAAGTATAAAAAAATAATAATTATCTTGCTGTCACAGCATCATCATATAGGTCCCAGAGGGAATTAAGAGCCAAGTGCTGTGCAAAGACAACACATGCCATCTGTTTAGAGTCCTGAGCAACCTGGGGCACTCTGCATCGTTTAATTTATGGGTTAAGCATCACACCCACAACTGATACTTTTTGCAGGATAGATGGATGACTTCTTCTGTCTTCATAAAATTCACGCCCTGAGGACAGTCTAAACAGAAAGCTCTGAAATGGACTAAGGTCTGGACCCAAAACACTCTCAGGAAATTAGGTAGAAGTTCTTGATAACTTAGGATAAATGCTCTTAAACATAGACTAGCTCCTCTAATTTTGTTGGACAGACAAATAAATTATTTAAATCTCCAAAATTAATTATGATTTAAATTAGCAAGTGGTAATACAATTTTAATAATTTATTTAAATCTTGGTTTGCATTTGCATTTTTCAGGTTATTACCTAAAGAAATGTTGACATCTTTTAAAGTTCCCACTTATTTTTGCTTATGAAGATTCACTGCCCATTTATTTTATGTATTTACATAGTTCAGTAGACATTTAATAAGTTTCTTAGCTTTTTATACTATTTATTATGTTAAAATATTGAATGTCATATTTTTTAAATTTGATGATGATCTTTTATTCAGGGTTTCAGGAAAGCTGCATTTCACTGGAAACTAAAATTCAACTGCAGTACACAAATCAGCACATTAGAGTGTTGGTTGTTATTACAGCTGTTATTTATAGAAGAGAATTACTATGCAATAGATATTTAAAGGAAAATGGTGATGGGTATGGATTTCAACTGGCATGCAAATAATTGAAACTACAGCAAGAGACTTCTTTGTATCCCTCCAGACTTCAGAACTGAGATTACCTTGGAGGGTTTAGGGGATTTCAGGGTCTTTTTTCCCTTTTATTAAAATGATTAGGAGAATAGAGGTCATATCTGGCAAAGCAGGAAATGTAATCAGCTTTTCCATTTCATTTTGACAAAACTAATCTGTATAAAATAAACTTTTTCCTTTTTCTTTTTTTTCCCCCTTGGGCTGTGAAGGATAAGCTGCTGTTTCTTATAGCCAGTTTTTAATTTCTCAGCATACTGGTTTTAAGTGCTTGGTCAGAAATTACAATAAGAGTAACTTTCTGCAAAGCTTTGCCAGTAAATATACCTGATGGTTTATTTGGAAGATCAACAAGAACAACAAAACCTCACTCAACAGCTTACATTATTTTAGTAATTACTCATTCTCTACTCATGAAATTATTAAATAGAACAGGATAAACCCATTCATCTATTGTACTCTTCAACAACGGAAGTTTAATTCATTGAAATAACTTTTAGACAAAAATATGGAAGTTATAAAATAAACTAAAAACTGTCTGAAATGTAACCCAGCAGTCCAGATTAGAGAACATGAGATCCTGGAAGCAAAGTAAAAAATATTTGATGTTATCTTGAGCTACAAATAGACAGAACACTGCTTGTTAAATTGTAAAGCATTCATTCAATAATTTATTGTGTCTGAAAGGTTTCTTTTTATAAATTTATAGTTTAGAGGCATGTGACTTACATTTAACATGAAATTACTTATCCAGAATCAAGATGATGTCTTATTCTTGGAGTTATAAACTGCCGTATAATTGTATAAACAGTATATATGTTACTTAAGGAATGTTCTCAGTGCTCAACCACAGCTAGCCATATTATTATTCTGAGAAGAGACTAACAAGCATAATTCCCAATATTTAGCTCTGATTTTACAGTGGATCTAAAAAGCAAAATATAAGAGTATTATACTTAAATATACCAAGTTTAAGTATTTATTTACTTAAGTATACTACTTAAATAAACTAGTAGATTCAATGAAGATGAACAATGAGGTGAAAAAACAATGATGTATTTGTCTATTATATACAAATTTATAATTACATAATAATTTATAATTATACATTATATGTAATTACGTATAATGTATGTCTCACTATTCAAGAGCTGTGTTAGAGTTCTTAGATACAATGTAATTACTGGTCATTTATTAACTTCTTCCATAACATCTTTTTTTTCCAGGGTAATAATAAATGCTAATCAGCACCAATTACTTTGATAAAATAGTTCTTTACCAAAGGGGATGAATTCAGTAATATAACACATATTACACGGTAGGACCCAACAATGTCTCTCTCAGCTGAATGAATTTGGGAATTCTTTCTTTATGATACAACCGATTTTAACACAAATTTTTCAAAATAATATCTCAAGAGATTTCATTTTTGTGTTACCAAAATTTTAGAAGTGACATAGAAATTCCTTTTGGGAAAATCTAATGTTCATGATAAAGCTTAATAACTCACTTTACAAATTCATATTCTTTGGATAAAATTTTACCCAGTCCTTGTTTAAGGAACACTTTCCTCTTCATAGTCAAGATACAGATTTTAATTACTTAGTGGCCCTTTTGTAACTATGTTTCACAATTGTACTGTATTCAGACAAAGTTAAAATGCCTAGTCCCCACTCAATTGAAACTTACTGACAGTCATTAGGTTATAATTTTCAGCAGTACTGTTTCAAGTTTTTCATGTAGTTATTCAGAAGAGCCTCGTATTATTAAAAAACTGCCAAGCAATCTTCTTAGCTAAGATTTTACACATTTTTCAAAAAGTCCTTAAATGTATTCTCAAACATACTGACAACAGTAATATGTACAATACTAACATATACAGTGCTAAACTGCTCATTTGTTTTCAAGACTTCTCGTAGAAATCAGCCTATGCATTTTGTAAACTTAAAAAAAAAAAGTCAAAGAAGGAAATGCGAATGATATAATTCAGCAATGGATCTATAACTTTGCAATTGATTCCAAGAAACTATGACCAGGTTCCTCCTGAATAGATGTGATTGTTTTAAATATTTATGTTTTGGCCTCTTAAGCTTTTCATCTTTTGTTGCTGATTAGCTGGAATTGCAACAGCTTCCAAAGGAAAAATAAACTGAAGAGGCAAATCAGAACAAAAGTGAAAAGAAAATGTTTCTAATGAAGCTGTTTCTTCAATGTTTTCTAGTTCAGCAGGGCATGTAAAAGTAACAAACCTATCCTTTTTAAGGGAGGGTGGGCAGGGGAATTATTTTTATTACCCATGACGTGGAAAGAATATTATAATCTGCAATAAAGTGTTTCATGCAGCTTCAGTTTTTCTTGGCATCATATTAGTCTACCAGGATGCTAATATCACAATTTTATTAGTGTTTCATCAGATTTATAAAGTGGGATTATTTCTTAAAATTATTCCTATGTACATTGTTTCCTAAATAGGCCTGGTTTGAATCTAAACTTTGGGATGAGACAAACGTACTTGAAATATCTGGCTACATTGGTAATAGTGTTTGCTGAAGCTAATGGCCCCAAGTCACCATTTGCAAATGTGTTGCAAAAATTCTATGAATAAATTTGTCTCTCTGACAGCTTTTAAAATCTTAACAATGCAGGGGGAAAACAGAGATTTGTTTCATGAGCTAACATTTCATTGCATGGAATATTTGATTTCTTGTACTGTTTAGAGGAGTCTAATTTTCTTTCCTAAGATATGCAACTTCCAACAGTACTAACTTAGAAGGCCATATTATGCTAAATATATTTAGTATATATTTCAGTTGCTGGGAGCTGAAAATGTTTTTCCAATTACAATTATATATTTCAGCACTTTGATGACATTGCTTCATATTTTCCATCAACTGATATTCCAGAATTAGAATGTTTTTAAAGTACTTTTTTGATGATCAGGTGACAGAGGAAACAGTGATGTTAAATTATTTAATTTAAAACACCCTATTTAAATTCTTTTGGTTCAGAGTTTCTATGTTTCTTATGTCTGTGGGTAATTGTTCATCTTTTATTTGCTATCATGATAGAAGTAATAGACATAAAATATACTAATTTCTGTAAAGTCACCATTGATTTTGTCAATAAATAAATATAATATTGGATTTAGAAAGAATGGGATATGTTTTCTTTCCTGTTTTCAAACAACAAGTACATTTCTTGCTATCTTCAGCATAGAGAAATATTACATGTTCTTAAACAATTTGGGTAATTAGAGTAATATAGAACAAAATTAATGAAAAAAAGTGGGAGAGAAAATTATGTTCTTAAGAAGATAATAGAGAGGCGATGCTAAATGGAAAAACATTAAGATATTAAGAAAATGGAATATAAACCAAAAGGATTTTGAACATAGTCTTTTAAAGTACTACCTTACAATGATGTGAATATGAATTCAAGAGAAACATGTCCCAAGTAGATTACATAAATTTAATATCAGTTCAATATTTATACTTTAAATGATCTCCCTCCTATTACTATCTCTTATGTTTTTCTGCCTTTATCCTTCTGCTGCTTTTTTATTATAAAGTTGTTTTAGCTGGTGCCATTCTTCAGTGAAACTTGACTATGCTATACTGCATGCCAGCAAAACAGATTCCAAAGAAAAAGTAAAGAAGATGGAAGAATTAAATAACGCATCACAACACACGTATACAGGGAGCAAGGATGAGAGCCACTTGTCTAGGCATAATGATGATTTTTCTAAAAAAATTTCCAATGTTCTCACTTTGCTACTTAATGCTTTTATGTTGTATTTACTGTCACAGCCTTTCATGGAATAGTGAAATGGTAGAAATGCTGTTAAATTGTGCTGTGGGAAAATCCATTCAAGCTCCATCTGATGCTGCATGAAGATAGGGTGCCCAAAATCTGAAGAAATGCAAGACTTAGTTGCTGTCCACATTCCTCTTCTTTTTCTGTCTTTTTAAAGCACTTATCATATTAAACTCTTTGTTTTCAGTCCTTTTCTTAACGAGATTCATTAAGAACCCTGACCCTTCTCTCCCTCTCCTCACCCCCTACACTAGCACACAACAGGGAGATACTACATTGTACGAATTTCCAGGCAAAACACTTGCAACAGAAGCTGTAAACAGATGAGTAAGACTCCACAAACCTCGTGAAATCATATAGCAGACTGGAATTCTCTTTCCCAAGTTGAGCAGCAGCTGGGTGGTCCTACTTTTTACAGAGGGTGTGAAACTGAAGAGCAATTTCTCTAGCCTAGAGTAGGAGCATTGTGATGCCCTGGAGTCTTGGTGCCAGAGGCATCTGATAACAGGGTGCAGCTGCCTCCAGTGGCTCTTTGCTCACATCTCACACCAGACAGGTGAGGTGCCACTGGGAGCACGCCCATGTAATGTAGGTGGACCCTGTGCCATACAGAGGTGATGGCTTTCAGCAAGAAGCAACCTCTACTGTGAACATGGCCTGGAGCTGAGCGGTAGATGTAAGCTCTGCTCATGAAGCATTAAATCATAATACCTAATGAAAACTATCCTAAAACTCCATCAGATTGTGGGTTGCCAGAGCTACACGTGTCGTGACAACTGCCCCATAAACTTCCAGATGTGCCAACTAAACTCTGCTGCTGTTGTCTTGTTGCTGGAGCAAACCTTGAGTTTTGGAAAGTTTGTGTGTTTACTTGTTTTGGTGGGCTGCCAAACCTCTCTGAGAAATACAATCAGCAGAAAGAAAATGGTATTTTAAGTAGTATAATTAAGCTGAAATTGAGCGGAATTTATCAGAAAGAGGAATTTCTCTATTCAGAGAACTTTCATACTGATGAATTTTAAGAAATCTCAGGGGTTTGCTGCAAATATCAGAGACGTTAGAAACTTCTAAACATAAATTTTGTTTGTAACACTTTGTATAACACCATGGCTAATTCGGAAGCAAAAGAAAAAAAAAACAGAAGAGAAAATTATTGCCAAATAGGTTTTACACATCCTACTATTAGAAAATCCACAGCACTTTCAAGTGGAGATTGGGAAGAAACAGCAGGACACCATTTGCAGATTTTTTTTCCTCATGTTAATACCTACATTGTTTTGATTTTGTTATCCTTGAATTCTTAATCCAAGGTAGGGTAGTGAGAGCAGAGGGAAGGGGGCAAGGGAAAAATGTGAAACTTTAAAATCATTAAAAAGTATATATCTTTTTGCTTTGCCCTATTTCTCTATAAAATGAGAACTGGACCTGCTGCCCTGCATACGGTTAAGGGCTAAACAGACTAAGATGTGCCAAGTCAGTCTGCAGACTCAGGTTGCCATTCCCGGGAACAAAATCTTAGTTGTCCACTATTAGAGGAATCAACTGTGTTGTAAGAAACCTGTAGTGACCCCTCATTACTGGCACATGCAGAGTACCTGCTGTTCCCAGACCACTTGGTTACTGAAAAGTATGAGGGACTAGCTATTCACTGTCACCTGACTTTATGTTAATAAATTTACAGAGCCTGGGATTGTTCCAGAATACAAAAGAAACATCAAAACCTGTTCTGCCTCCAAAAGACAATGTTCATTTTCCAGCCAGACCTGGGTATCCAGGACCCTAGTTCTGCCCAGTGAAATCACAATTATTTTTTTTTTGCCTCTCCCTTAGACTCCTACAGAGATGCATGTATTTCTTATTTCATTTTTCACTTTTCCAGACAGTTGGGTTATTCTCTTCTCATTGATGAGGATATCACACATCATCACCAGGCATGCACAGTACTTACAATATTGCAACATACCATACGGAAAACAGTCCATTACTAAAGATCCTCATAACAGTTCTCTGTGTACAATGCTACATTTCATACAAAGTCTTTTGGAAAACGTTGTGATGTAACGACAGTTTCTTCAGGAAGAAATCTTGAGTAAGGGAACACTATCATCCTCTTTAATCAATCTATGACTAAAACTGTATGGAAAAATTGGAAAAATACATTTTAGTGTTTACATTCTCTTAAAATAACAAGAATTAGAGTAAAACTTACTTTAGTAAATCACATTTTTTTAAACTTCTGATAACCATCCTCTTTGACAGCATTATACAGAAAAGATCAAGCAATGCATATGAAATAATAAAGGCCATTAGTGTAGCATTTCAACAGAAGAAGGGTTTACATTTATGAAGTTCCATCTAAAGAAACTAATATTTTGCGACAAAAAAACTGGTCTATAAGACTTCTACATAGCTCTTTCGGTTGTATACTATTTGTGAATGCACTGTCATTATTTCTTATTTGGTAAAATTGTGATAGCTTACTGATAATCATAACCTGGAATAGAAAGCTCCAATATTAACAATATATTAAACACTCATTTCTAAAGGAAGTGGGTATATAGACCCCATTGTAGGAATCTACAGTTCTAGTTTCTATTTAAAGAATGGCCATGTGCTTTCTTATCTCGTTTTGTTTTGTTTCAACTTCCCTCATTCTTAGCCTTTCCAGTATTTCCTAAGAAATTAAATAACAAAAAGGAGGTATATCTTTTGACCTTTAGGAAAAACTTTCTGCTTAGCATCAGGCTTTGTTTCTAAAATGTTTTATATCACATAACTGTAAAATGAAAATATAAACCCAAGTTAATTTGCCACAAAATCCAGAGGTAAATTTGATGGCACATTTTGATAGTCATAGGCCAACATCATCTGTGTGCTGGGTCACCCAAAAGAGGCAGTACAGCAAGTCATTCCGTGTTCAGTGTCACTAGGAAAAGAAGGCATTCAGAAGAAACTAATAAGGTGCTTTGAAAGCCCAGGATTGACAGAATTCCCATCTCAGTCCTAGTGCAGTGAATTTCTACTCTCTTAACATCTTAAATTCACTGATACCTGCTAGTATTTCCTTTCTTTCTGAGATCAAAACACAAACATCTCTTTGAGATTTTTCAGGAGTTAAGAAACTTTAGATCTTTCTTCAATGTCACTCCATGGTCCCATCTGACATGAGTATTTGGACTTCTGTTGGTTTAGTAGCAATAAAACATCTGTTGGTGGCACCAGGAAGGAACATGAATGTTTTAATAATAATGTAAAGTGTTTTCATGCTTTTTTACATTATTTTAAGTTGCCTCTGTCACCATCTCACTCCCCAGCACGTGAAGATTAAGAAGAAACAAGCAGCTTTCCTTTTCCCTGCCACATCATCACTTGGTACCACCGCATTTATCTGAAGATCTCCACCCAATACCTGAACCAGCATTACTGTTGTGCCTCCACAAAGTTTATGGCTTTGTAAACATTTTAGTATTCTTGAAGAGGTGGGCTGCTTTCAGCGTAGCTCATGTAGAAAGTCCTTTGCTACATCTTATCTTCATGATAATGTCTGCTGTTACCTTATTTCTGTAGGCTAGCTCTCAGTATCACCTGCTCCAGCATGGCCTCCAAATAAATCCAAGAGATCTTAGATATTAGTGCACATCACCAGTGAAGTGTACATGACTACATGGCAACTTGCTTGAGTGAACTGACTGATGGAATCCAGTATTGGATTACTGAGTATAACACACACAGAGACTGACAAGAGTCAGGATCATATCTCTGTACCCTGCACATTTCCAAAACACAGAATTTTCCTTTCACTGTCTCTAAACACTGGCATGTTTTGCTAAAAGATATAGATGAGGTTTCAGAATAGTATTTTAAGGTACATGTAACTTGAGGAGAGGCCAGCATTAGATTTGTTACGTATTTCTTCTGTGAATGGTAACCGAATGCCTGTCTTTTACAAAAATATAGACACATTGCCTAATTTTAACTTTAATAGAGATAGGCATTAAGAATGGATGTGGCCGTTTCAACTCCAACTATGCAAATTGAATTGTTTTGAAAGATACATTGTTTCTAACTGCTGATTCTAACAAAAAAGAACAATGCTGAGTTTAAAAGGTTCCTACCAATAATGCATTTTCATGCTTATAATCCCTAAGAATCTAAATCCCATTTTGTTCATTCAGTGCCACAGGCTTTCATGGCTTAAAGCACTATAGCTTATAATTAGCAAAGCTATGTCAGATACATGACAAACCTCCAAGGCCTCCTGAACACAATAAGAATTATCCTCCAATTTTCCTCATTAATATGACAACAAAGTGATACTTTTGACTTAATTTGTCAGTCTGCAGTGCTCTGGATTTCCTATTTATAGCAAGCACTATAAGGAGTTAAGGTGCATGCTGGAATGAGATTCAGTTCAAGACACCAGTAAGTGAAAATTTACCAAGGACACTAAAAAAACCCAGTTTCAAAAACCAAGGCAACAATTTAAGAAACAAAATGAAAGCAATGGCTATATTCCAAACCCACTTTGCTATCATTGATAGGTTTGAAAGATGCTGATGGCAACCCTCAATGCATAATAGTGATGGTGGCCTGTATCCCACAACTATAAAAATCTTCGGTAATTCCAAGGAGGGTTTCAAGCACTTTGGGGCTCAGTAAAAAGGGCAATTAACAGAAGGCAAGCAACAGAGGTAGGAAACTGAGTCTCTTACCAGTCTCTCTGGGCCAATGAATAGCTGATTATAGAAATGGAAACAGCTCTCTTGGGAACTACTGAGAGACCCCTAGACCAGAATTAACTGCAGGCTCTTGGTTGGATCAAAGCCATGACCAGCATTAACAACTCACATTCCCCACCCTTTTTTCTATTCAACCTATTATCTAAAATAATCACACTAACACCTTTAACCAAGGCTTGAGAATAAGTTGTGAATCTGAATTTTTAATTTGCAACAACATGACTCAGTTTCATTTGGAAAATTCATTTCAGGTTCAGAAGGAAAATTCTACCTATATTTGGGCTTGGTGATAGAATTTATATTCCTTTTAACTCCAAGTTATAAAACCCTTAAAATTCATAGCCTATATTGCAACTAATAAAAAGTACAGAGACTTATAAAATAAACATGTATTTCTATATTATGTTACGTTTTAAACGTGCAGCACATTCTGTATAGATGGATTTCTCCAAAGAATTTGCAAACATGGCCACAAAATGCTAGAAAAGCTGCTATCCAATTAATTTAATGTAATTAGCAGAACAACCTGTTGCACACATTTTGTCTGAAGGATGTCTTATAAAATCTTGAAAATAACAAATTTTTCACTGGAACCACTTTTGACTTGTTTTATTTAATGTTCATATTGAAATAGCTTTCTGAGATCCCATTTGCCTCTGGCAAATCCGTAAATTCACTTTGAAAGTCACAACCTTTTCCCACAGAGATTAGAACAGAAAACTAATGTTACAATGTGTGAAGTCTTTGTGTTCATTATTTTAGATATATATTTTAAAATATCATTTAACCCATGTGTGCATTTAACTTACCAGCATATGCATTAACTATGTGATTTTCATAAAAACTCCATAAGAGGTTTAGCTACTGAAGGAATAAGAATGAATATACTGGATCTCACTTAAGAAAACTCAAGTAGAGTTTTATACATTCTAAGATACAACAGAATTGTCCTTATTCAAGAAACAATAGAACATAAATGCCTACTAAATAATTTATATGAACTATGGCTTTGAAAACAGAAATACCTCCATCCCTGCAGGTGATAAAGGCCAGGTTTGATGAGGCTTTGAGCAGTTTGATCAAGTTCAGTGTCCCTGCCCAAAGCAAGGACTGGAACTGGATGACTTGTAAGGTCCCTTCCAACCTGAACCATTTTATGATTCTATGATTTTTATAGTAATATTGGGCAAACAGTCTTTGTCCTTCAGACCCAACTCCTTGCCTAAAGAATTTACCATACAGCAAGTAAGACAACATGCCACATTAACTTGCAACTATTAAAAGCTTTTATCTACACACTGTAAGACAAAAAGACTAAGACAGTCCATTAGAAACCAGAAGAGCTTATCTCAGTGAGTGCCTTGGGAGTAACTGAAGTAGGTACCATTTGTGCATCCTTAAGGGGATGGATTCAGATAGAATAGCCTGATGATAAGACCAACTTAAGCATGGTTTTAAGAGAGCTCTGCTTGCTTCTTGTCTCTGAGAAAGGCATGTCAGGTATACCAGAATGACTTTTAAATCAATACAGAAGCCATATCACCAATGCTGCTGAAACCACCCCCAGAGTGGGTTCTTCCCTTAGAGCTCACCCTCAGTGCAAGAACAAATTTCCTGATCTTCTGCCAACAAAATATTCCCAGCCATGCCCCTAGGAAAAGCTTTTCTTTCTCCCATTGCACAGTCTGGCTATATGTCCCACTTCTTAGCATAATGTGTCTCACTCTCCTCATACCATGGGCTCCCTAGCTTTTTGTCTCACAGCCTCTCCCCAGTCCCACTCATCCTTAGCTGCCTTCCATGAGGGCAGAAACTCCCCTTTCCCCAGAGACTGTCTCCTGTTCAGCATGAAGTGGCTAGAACAAGGTGAACAGGCAGCCTTCATTCCTGCTGTCTGGGCACAGAACTTAACACAAATACCCAACAAATAACAACGAATAAAACAAATCATCCAAGATATCTCATTTTCTTTAAAGAGAAGAGAACTCCGTGTTCTTTGCAACTGATGTTACCTAATTATGCTTCAAATACTCTCTGAAATATTGGACAGCTTTTCAAATGTCTACCAGCTATATTCTTGAGAAGAACAATGACACCTAGTGACAAGACAGAAAATCACAGCTCTCTTTTCCCCATGCACAACTGAACGCCTGCATATCTCTACATTTGTGGCAGCTATATACTCACTACAGCTTCAAGATTAGCTATTCCTTTGTTAAAAAATAGCAGAAATTATAAACCAAGCAAGACTCAAATTGTCCGGCTTGCTTGGATCTGTAACTAGCTGCATTTTAAATGCACAGCATTTTAATTTCACACGTTAAATATTCCTTATACTTTACTGTAAAATCTAATACACTGATGTGTTCAGAACTATAATATGCACTTAGCAGACGTTTTCTGTAAAAACTAGCCAAAATTATTATACTTTTAATGTATTTTCCCTTGCACCCAATATGGATGCTACACCAG
Source organism: Dromococcyx pavoninus (assembly GCA_033558185.1). Classification (NCBI taxonomy): domain Eukaryota; kingdom Metazoa; phylum Chordata; class Aves; order Cuculiformes; family Neomorphidae; genus Dromococcyx; species Dromococcyx pavoninus. Next base: position 542,059 of record JAUMJL010000394.1, on the reverse strand, counting down.
AAAGTTCAGAGTTTTGAGCTCACAACATACAGAATAACAGAAAACACTGTAGCTATGTATTAAAATACATGAGTTCTGGCAATAGTAGTCTCTGTAATATTTTCCAAACAGTTGGATTTTTTCCACCAGAGGGCATTATTCCCCCGCCCCCCCCAGTGTCCTGGGCAGCAAATTAATTTCTGGAATATGAAATTTGTACTCATGTTTCTGCATGAAAGTTCTTAATATTGATCTCAGCCTACAAATGCCGTATGTGTTCTGGCTTTACCTTACCAACTTGACAATGTAACATTGGTAAAGCAATATTTGTACTATTCAGCAGTTCCTTTTATGTTCTATTAATTACATGATACAAAACAAGGCACTGAACTACATCAAGTTATTGTAATATATTTGGCTTTGCTGTACCATTCTGGTCTCATTTCCAGCTGTCCTTCATTGGAAATTTGTTCCAGGAAAAAAAAAATCTTGTTGTCACAATAGCTACATGATGCTATCTATATACATATACATGCTATATATGTATGCATATACTTTATATTATCTTACAGGTCTTTCCTATCCTCTTGATCAAATTTAAAATTCATCTAAAAGATTGTTTCATCAATTGTACGGTAATTTAATCCTCCAGTTCCTCGAAAAAGAAAGATTGCACATGATATCCTGGCCCATTTTAGTTTGGAAAAAAAATGGAGCATATTCCTGGAGCATAGCTTTTTGTCCCAATTGCTCAAGTATTTATTTGAATTTCATTGGATAATTATGAAATTTAGATTTATTTGCAAGTGTCATTCTAAATATTAACTCAAATAAAAATGTGCTCAAACATTGTGCTGACCTTAGGTCATCTCTGCACTGTTCCATATGGAAAGAACAATGTTGAAAATGCCTAAAACCAGGCATTTTGAAATAAGAGAATTATTTATATGTCTAAAGATTCCTTTAAGAGAAGTAAGCAAAGAAATATTGCCTTTTAAGTTGCCATCAAGTTTTAAATAGTGCAATGCTGCAGGAACTGAATGAATTCATAAACACATCTCCTTTCATTTTAATCCCATGCTGACTCCAAAAGCTGTACCACAGAAATTCAGAAAAAGCAATCAAAAAACTACATCAGTAAATTCTTATTACAGACAATGCTTGTCAAAATATAGCTCCTAATTTAAAGACTTCTCCAGCTGTTCTGTTTTTTCCTGCCTAAACCACCAACATTTAATTATTAATGAGACAGTTTGCATAATTTACATACAAAATGTATTGTTTCTACTGATAATGGAAAATCGGAACCACCAATTTAGTTGAAGTTTATGACAGGGATAAAGACAACTCTAGGTTGCCCAATAAGAAAAAAACTATTAAAGTAGGAGGATTTGTAAATAATTATATATTTATATAATATATAATAATTATATTATATATAATTTATATAATATATAAATATTTATATGTAAAAACCCATCTGGGTTCCCATATAAGAAACAAAATGCGAGTTATGAAGACATTTGTAACTGGAAATGCAAAAGATTAAATAACTTATTTAGTTAACTGGTCCATATGTTTTTTCAGAGTGGCAACAGTTATCTTGAAACATGAACAATTTTTATACATAGTTGACCACATTTCTGAAATAAGCACAATTTTTCATTCATTTCAGAGTTCTTCAAGATAAGACCTGTGTTATGGTAATGGTCCATAAAGAAACAAACATTCTTTATGTAGACTGTGTTAGCAAAATCAGCAACCACAAAAGCTGGTATTTGTCCACAGCTCAAGGATCTATATTTATATTTTAGTTTGGTTCAGGAGTGTCTTTTTAATCTAGTCTACCCTTACCATTTTGATTTACATAGTGCAGAAGTCCTGATGCACAAACACTTAAGTGAAACCAGAAGGTATGTACCAGTACTATGTACACAGTGCACTGTGGTCGTTAGGATCTAACTAGATTTGATCTGAAGTAAACCCCTTGAAACATAAGCAATGTACGCCCTGGTTTCTCAGTACTGACTGCCTCACGCTGCAGTCACTTCCCTGTTATGGTACCTTATTTGCTAGGTAAGGTACAGCCTAGGAGGTCTTTAAAAACAATCCCTCTGAGCACAGTCCTGACAAACACTGAGGTTATCTACTGTTACACTGTATAAATCACTGGTTAATGTCTGTTTTGTCATCCACTGTCATCCTGGAGACTGACCACATCCTAGTAGAAAAGTCTGTAATACATATGTGAAGGGAATTTTCCAATATTCCTCTACAGTGAACCTGGAACACCAAAGGGTACCTGGATACAGTCTCCTTCTCCCACTTTCCAGAGAGAGTAGGTCATGCTTTGAAGACACAGACATAGCAGTGAGTTCCTGAGACATGACTGTGTGTATAAATCTCTAACATGGAACTTGCTTTGCGGTAATAGTCTAGGAATCTTGCCCAGAGTGACCTTATCTTTCAGAAAAGCAGTAATGCCTACCTCAGAGATTCATATCTTTAATGTATACCAACGTATCTGTACAGCTAATGCTTTTCTTTGGGTCTCTGAATGTGTTGCTTCTTATGTAAGATTGTGCATAGTCAGACATATATCAGTTGTAAATAGAGATGAAATTTTCTTGTCTTGCACCTAGCAAATTTTCTTAATTTTCTTTCTGTTTCCTACTATGAAGCAGAAATGTGACATGTGACAATACAATATTGTTTGGTAGGAATGTTTAAGCAGCTCATATAGTCCAGAGAGCTCATATAGTCCAGAGAATAATTAATCAGAATTACTGACGTTAAAGCATTAATCAGCATTACTGACAGTAATGCTTTGTGGTATGCTGAGTGTTTCGGTTTTCACTCAGACCTGCAGGTATTGCAGTTAGAAAAGACAACAGAAATGTCATCATCATACGAGATTTCTGTGTATCCTTTGGGTCAAAATGTACTTAACAATGTCATTGGATCTATGCTTTAGATCACAAACGCTCATATAAATTATAAATGTACATATATTTAACAATTTCCAACCATACAAGAATATTAAACTCGTTTATAGCATCTGTTCATTCAGTTGTATAATTTAGCCTTGTGAATTAGATATTAGTAGCCTTGAATGTTACACAGTGATACTCTTATTTTCTTTTAAAAAGCCTCTAGTTTGCTAGAACACGTCACTAGAGGTCAAAATACAGATTTCTGCAAATTCCAGACAAACCTGAATACCACATTTTTCCACTGAACAGCATACGACCACTGGGTAAATAGGTTGTGTTCTGTGATAGGTATATTCCTTAAAAATCTTCTTGGCATACCAGCTTCAAGATCTTAGGCAGAAAGACCACAAAAACTCATTGTGTATTTATTGATTTGTTGCTGTAAATTTTGATGCAGCTCTGCAAATTAGTCTTTTAAATGGCAGCCTTCAAGGTAATTAATCTGACTTTAAATATGCAGTCAAGTGAGTGTAATGTGCCATTATCATCACTAGTTGAAAACACTGCCATTAAATCATTGGCAGTTTTTTTTTCTGCAAGTTCTGAACACCCGACAGTTCCACAGAAACACCATGAATATTGCTTAGGTTTGCACTGCTATGAAACAGCATGTGTCAGAGAAAAGGACGAGTACATTTTTCAATGTATTCCTGCAGATCTCATCTAAAATCCAGAGAGCACAGTAGAAAGATTTCACTACACATAATAGCAATTGTGATGATGAATTAAAAATGTCGAGACATTAAAAAGTTTTGCATATACTCACTGGACACAGGATTTCAGAGAAGGGCACAATGCAAACACTCACCAAATTATGTACTTCTTCATAAATGGTACTTACCTACAAAGCAAACAAACAGAAGAAAATCTTAAATATCTATACAGACACACATGCACATTTTAGCATCCTAAAAGATGTCAGACAATCACTTCTACAAAAGGTTTCCATCAAAATACATTCCTACACTTACAACTTACAAACCATTGGCCATGTATGGTGACAGACACTTTAAAAGAATTCTCATATCAGATTTATTTTGCTTTTTTCCCTTAATTTTGGAAAATAACCACAGTTATTTTCCATAAAAAAAAATTCGCACAGTTTTGCTACCTACCTACCCTACATACCAATTTTAAGAATCAACTACAATAAAAAAATGTTTAAAAATAAGTACAAGGTTTTAGCTACAAAATTGAATAATACAATAATATCAGCTGTAAGAAGAATTAGCATATTCTTAAGCGGGTTATAAAAGATTAAAAATGTATCTTTTTTATGGCTTTATGCTTTAATTTCAGATAATGTTGCTCTGCAATTCCAAATATTTCCACTATCACAGATCCAAAAACTTTTCCAATACATATTTATTTAGCGCTAAATAACATTGTTTATTCATAAGTCTGACTCTTCAATCGCATTTGTTGCCATTTGTCTTTGACACAGTCAAAAAACCTCTACATGGCACATAACTGAATTGGCCAACTTCACAAAAATCAGTAAATAATCAGATTGAAATAATACTTTAGTTCTCAAATACCCAGTCGTGACATATAACACAGAGTAGATATGATTAATCTTGCCCTTTCATATTGTTCAATTATGAGGCATTCTCTTTTTTTAATTACTTCTTGCAGGGCCGGGGGGAAAGCAGGTGAAATTTCTTAACTGTTAGGAACTTCTAAGATGCAAGTTTCTTGCCTGTTCTTAGACAAAGGTCACAAGAATGCAACTTAATTTTAAAGTTGTGCAAAACAGGAGGCTCTTAAACACTATGCATGCGCGTACAATGAAAAAAAAAAAACAACCAAAAGAGAAAATCAAGCTCTACACCCAAGTATTGTCATTACTGCATAGGGTTGGTCCATACTGTGGTAGAGCTGTTCTAAGCTATTTTCTTTTTTGCATGCAAATGTTTCCATACCTACGTGTCTGCAGGCAGTAATAAAATCAGTATGCCACAGCAACAAAGACTTTTGAGCATTTGTTACCTATGGAAAGGTTTCAGTTTCTGCTCAAAGTAGAGATAAGAATGAGATTTGACATGAAGAGCATGTTAGGACGCTGGCAAATGTAAGACTTTAATTCAATTTACATAGTGTTTTACTGGTTGTGAGCTACTTCTGCACAGCAGAATTAAGTGTCAGGGCCTACATCACACTGGACTATATTACATATTTATGCATTAGCAGCGAAGCTGCTGCACTGGGTGTTATAATGCTGTGCCCAGTAACCTGGTTACAGTAGTAATTGACTTTGCTTTTTCCTTTTCCTTATCTAGGCTCTATAACACAAATGATTCACTTTTGCCAATCTAGGAATTTTATGGTTCAAGCAAACATGCCCATTTGTGTGTGATGTGCATGACAAAGCTGAAAAGATGTGTGTATTTTTAGAAAAACCTCTTTCCCTGACTGACTCTCCTCATCACAGTCCTGATATACCGCCATAAAAAGAGCCAGAAAACCAAGTGACAAAGATGACTTTTGATAAAACAAAGATGTTATCTCAAACTCAGAACAATAAACGTATATTTCTTAGACCATCCAAAATGGTAGATGGTCCTGGTCCTCTTTTTATTGTAATAGCTGAGATAGCATATAGTTGAATTGGAAAGCTATCAGAGATATTTCCTCAAGGCTGACAGACATTTCAGTTTAGGAAGGCTTGGAAAAGGCATTGTAATTCAGAATTTTCCATTTCAGCCATTGAAAACCTTTTTCTAACAAAGACCTGAAGAACAACAAATGGAAACTGCAAGAGCTGCAGTTGCCTTCAAAATGTTCTTGCTCCAGGTACTAAACATTGGGAAAAAATAAACAAAATATAGTATAAATTGTCACAATTGTCTTTATTTTTCTAAACACATGCACAATTTCTATCATTCCTCATGAAAGAAATACCAAATTGAAATTCCTAATTTGTCTAGCCTGTTTACATGAATATTTTTTCTCTTGGTATTAGTTTTGGAAAATTATTTACATCAAGTTAAAGAATACTGAAATTGAGGTTACACAGAGCATGATATGCTCTAATAGAAAAAATCCCAGAGCTTTCAAGGATTCCTGGAAGTATTGATCTTATCAACTTATTTAACTTTTTCCAACATATCAGGCCCCATAATAAGTCTTCGCAGACTTCTAGGTGTGCCTGTGGCATATAGCTGTGCAAATTTCCACATATACCTTGGAAAGCTCATCTGCAGGGACCTGGAGACAATGTATTTTGAAATACCAATGGAAAAAGAAACATTTCTCCTCCATCCTAATTCTCAAAAAACCTTAAAATAAAATTGGAGACTTCAATTAGGTGATTGTCAGTCTTGAAATATCCTCATCTAATTGACCCTGCACAGTGTACCTATAAAACAATGCAATTTTTAGCTCCATGATTTTTGTTGCTTTTAGTTGATTTGTGAGTTAAATTTATTGTAAATTAAATAGCTTAAAAGTATACCTCAGTAAATAGCCATTCTACCCACAAAATTGTGCCCAGAAAATTTACTTTCAAGCTGCAGGTCTTTTGTCATTCCACTTTTCTATCATTCCAGAAAACAGAGCAGCAAGCACTCTTTAGCATCCCATGGGTTTGTAAGACAGTATTAATGTTTTCCAAGATTTTTAAATAAATATTTTTGAGGCAAAGAGTACTTTTTCCACTGTATGTTATATAATATTTAGTTAACTAAGCATTTATAATAATTAATAATTCAAAGTTGCAAGTAAACTTCTCTTGTGGCTGATAAGATGGGAAACATTAGAATGTTATCCTCCTTTTGTATCAGCCTTTTGTTCTTGATTGTTACCCCACTAAGTATGGTTTTCTTTATAGCTATTCTGTTTTTTTTTTCCCTTAAAAATGAATCTTAGCTTTTCTCATTTCTCAAAAACTCAAGGATGTTTGCATTTTCCTGTTAGGAAACAACTTTAATAATAATAAAAAAAAAATAATTTGGAACATTAGAATTCTACAAGGATTACAACAAATGAAGCTAGTTTGGTCAAATGATTCATGTTAATTTCACAGCATTAAAAAGGCTTCAGAATTCTTTGCAAGCTGATTAATTTAATTGTATTAGGATGACAGAAATCACGAAGAAATTAACCAGAAAGCACAAGTGCACTTTTTATTGGCTAATGCAAGGTTGTTTGTTTTTTTTTTTAATTTTTAGCTTGGAAAACCTTATAATTAGTACTTACACATAAGAAAACAAATCTTTACAAACCATACTGGGATTTACAACATCAGGAGACATGAATACAAAAGTCTGCCAAAAAAAAAGTTACAACTTAACTGTGCAATGTATCTGACATTATGGAACAAAGAAAAGAATGAGTTTAGTCTATATAAAAGTCTCATTCTACTTCCTTAAACTTAGGTTTTGCTTTCTTATGAATTATTAAAACTGAAAAATATGCTATAAAAATAATGCAAATACTCAGTTGGAAAAACATGCAATCAAATAATTATTTCCTCTCAGATTACTTTATCAAAGGCTTCATAGACTTTATTTCTTTCCCCCCTCATTTCTAAAATAATAAACTTTTAAAATAAATAGGAGCTGAGAAACTATTACCTGTCCACAGGCACAGCCCTGCTGTCACACCTGCATTACATTTATTTTTAAAATGTTGGACTTTGCTGTGCAGGCTCTTGTCTTTCACTGCCCATTTAGTTCTCAGTGTAGGCAACTACCTGAAGCAAAGTAGCAGGGAATAGTTACTGAATACTGTTTATACAAAAACATGTGGATTTTTTTTTTACTATGTAACCATAAGTCTACTATGTACAGTCTGACGACATCAAAGTTGTTAACATTCTAACACAAACCTTTCTGTTGCTATTTGCTTCCTCTACTGGAATTACAGGCAACAGTACTTATAATTTTGTATTCTTAAAAGCAACAGTAATTAACTATATCATGTACTGTCACAGATGATATATTAATCAAAAGAGAGAACAGACAGGCATTTCTGAAAGTTCATAGGAACTCCTCCGCAGTGATGGAAATTTTTTGTCATGGAGAGGGAAAATAATAGAATACACCAACTGAACTACATCTTTTTTCTTATTATTAATGTTTGACTTTCACCATAAAATGAAAAATGATTGTCAACACCCAACAATTACTTTGTGGTATAAAAAAACCACGTGAATGGGAGACGATTCTCTTCAAAGAAATGTAATAATGAGGCGATACAGAATTTAGGTTTCTTTCATCTCAATGCTATTCCTTGACTGTATATATATTCCTTATGTCTTTTATCTATTAGAAGGTCCATAACAGTTTCTCAGAAATGCAGCCACAGAAATGCCGTCTTTCAAAACATATAAACCAATCCCATAACTCTCCACCAATGAGACAACTGTCTTGGTACATAAATGGAGAGCAGTGGATTTTGTCTGCCTTCACTTCAGGAAGGAATTTGAATCTGCATCTCCCACAAGATCCTTAATGAGAATCTGATGAGTCATACAGTGGATGAATGGACAGTGAGGTGGACTTCAGACTGGCTGAAAAGGTGGTGATAAGAGTGATCAGTGCCATGAAGTTGGAGGTCAGTAGCTAGAGTGTACCCAAGGGATCAACACTGGATCCAATCTTGTTCGACATCTTCGTTAATGATCTGGATGATGAGGCAGAGCAAATTCTCAACAGATTTGCTGATGAAACAAAACTGGGAGGAATGGCAGATATGCCCAGAGGGTCACACTGTCATCCAAAGGAAGCTCAACAGGCTGGAGAAATTGTCTGGCAGAAACACCATGTAGTTAAACAAGGAGAATAGCAAAGTCCTGCGCCTGGGCAGGAACAAACCCAGGCACTAGTGCCACCTGGAAAGCAGCTTTCCAGAGAAGACCCTGGGGATCCCGGTGGGCACAAATTTGAATGTGAGCCAACCTTGTGCCCTTGTAGCAAAGAAGGATCATGGTCTCTGGGCTGCATTAGAAGGAGTGTTGCCAGCAGGTTGAGAGAGGTTATCCTTCCCCTCTGCTTAGCACTGAAGTGGCCACACCTGGAGTACTGTGCCCAGTACAAGTGAAAGACCACAAATAGGATCAAGGGTCTGGAGCATCGCTCATATGAGGAAAGGTTGGTACAGTTAGGACTATTTGGCCCTAAGAAGAGAAGAGAAGGCTCTGGGTTATCTTATCAATTTGTACAAATGTCTGGAGGAAGGTTTTAAAGAGTATATAAATACTTACGTATAGCCTGTTGTATATAAATACAACAGGTTCCCTCTGAACAGCAAGAAATACTCTCATACTGTGAGGATGACCAAGAACAGGCACATATTGCCCAGAAAGACCGTGAAGTCTCCACGCTTAGACATAACCAGAAGCCCTCTAGAAATGTTCCTGGACAACCTGGTCTAGGTGGCTTTTTTGAAAAGGAGGGTTGGACCAGATGACTTCCAGAAGTCCCATCCAGCATCCATAATTCCATGATTCTATATAAAACCAGACTGAACAAATCAATCTAATTTACATTTAATAGGGAACAATTCATCTTCCTTGTGGGAACAGACTAGATAAATTACATCCTTCTAAATGCCTTTTTCACAAGACTTCTTATGCTTATCAAAGAACTTCTCATTTTTTGGCATGTATTTTTAATATGCAATTTAAGTAAGAGACGCAAAAACACTTTCTTTGCTTTTTTTAAAAGGAAGCAGATTAAAGGATTATAAACCATATATTCGTTCTTTAAATTATTTTTTTAAATAAAAATGACTATTTTTCCAGTCATTAAAGTCCTGCAGTCTACTTATGTATTAACTATTTTATCTTCTTTAAAAATGTCATCTTTTCTAGAATATAATTAATCTGTGGCCCTTTTGGCATTTCTAGAATAGTACTATAACACTTTAGGCATTTGTATAACCGATGAAAAACAGTCTCTAATTTGACAAGAGTAGATAATATGATCAATCACTTTCACAAGTCTTTTCTTTCTTTGTAATGATATTGTTATTTTCATCCTCAGGGAAAGGAAAATACAATGTCAGTTACATACAGAAAGTAGTTTTTTTTCTCAAAACCTTTCTTTTTCAATTGTGAAATACAAAACCCACAAGGAGATTTTCATCAAAAAGAATCCAATCCTAAAAGTTGTAAAGTTTTTTAAAAGTTTTTCACTTACACATCTTATACATATGCTTACATGTGTAAGATGTTTCTCAAAATTTGCCTGATATGACATCAAAAGTACAAGGGACAGCAGGAAGATGAAAGTTCACAGTGTGGTTTCACACCTTATGGTACTTTTGCTACATACAGTTGTTTTGCCTCAGATTCTGGCCTGAATTATTGTCCTGATCCAACAGGAAGTTGCCTTATTTCAGTTTCAGTATTTCTGAAGTAGTATGAAACTACTTCTAACCATACTCAAGACAATATGCAGTTAAATGAAAATCATAAATTAGCAAAGCATATTATTTTTCTTCAAATATAGTTGAATGATTAATTTAATCACAATAATGGACTAAAATATATATATAAAAAAATGATTTGTTTCAAGTCTTTGTTCTGCTAATAACAGGCACTAATTACCTTATGCAAAGATATCCAAGTCACACTTAAACTTCCTTTAAAAGTTGTAATTATAATCTAATTTTCTTCATGACTCACATTTTATAACATAGCGCTGGAATAGTGTTGCTCAGCAAAACTGAAATTACCAGCAATCTTAGAAATTCACATGGGATTGCTTCATAGGTTAATCACCTTTAGGGCAGCAGGCATCACAGACAAACTCAGGTCTCAACCCAAAAGCTGAAGAATTTCTCATGTTTCCCTTCCTACATCTTTCAGGAAATTATGAAAAAGCAACTGACAATCTTTTCTCTCTTTTAGCAATTTTACTGAGTCATTGTCTTACACTGTTTGTAACAATACTTTCTATTAGTATTACTAATGCATTGCATTACTACCACCCCAAACATTCCGCAGCCTGACATCCTTTATGGATTAACCATTTTAAAACATCTCTGAAGTCACTGATCTTGTTTTCTACACCTCCAAAGCCATTTGCAGAGATGTATTTAAATGTGCAACAGTGCCCGATCCCCTTGAAATGCCTGTTTCAGTCTATTGCAACTTAATTCAAGAAAAGTATGTGAACCTTCACGCTGTGGTCTCATTTTCATTGCACTGGTAGCCCAAATGACAAGTTGAGCTTTGCTCTAAGCCTCCATCCACAATCACAGAACTCTACGCTATGTTCTAGCATTGTATAATTCAACACATCTGGCATGCCAGGATGCATAAATTAAAGCTCTTGTTTTGCTGGGGCTCAGGCCAGCAAAGCAGAGGCAGCATGGTCACTAAAAGCCTCCTGAAATAGACAAGACTCCCTGCGATAACAGGATTTTACAAGTTTATTGCTCTGCGTTTTTTCTCACGTGCTTATTTTTACTATGCAATAGATGTGAAACAATGCAATATAGCTTTTTTCTTATTGAAAGAACTGTAGGTTCTCACAACAGCCAAAGCATTGCACTCAGGGAGAATGGTGATTTTTTGAACACACAACACCTGAGTTTTCCAACAAAATCACACTTTTACCAAGGATCATACTTCTATGATACTTTTGATTTAAAAAGAAAAGGAAAAAAAAAAACAAAAAACACCCCCAAAAGCCCCAAGACCACTCTTTCTTATTCCCCGGGAAGCTCTTTAGTGACTTTCTGCTTTAGTGATCTGCTTCTCTGACAACACTCTCTCAATCAGAGATGGAACATCAGACAGGAAGACTTCCAGTGTCCTTTGCAAAGTGCAATGAAAATCACTGCAACCCTTTCATCTTCCTTCGGCCCTCAATAGGATTCCCAATTCTTGCTTCTTTGTTACTTAGGAGTTAGGAAAGCCTACAAAATAGGCTGCAACTCTGCCATATTCATTCACATTTCTCAGCAGAGTAAAAAGGAGAGTGTGAGGCTAAACCCTTTCACATTCCTCCCACTAAAACTGGAGTAGAGGGTCTGTGTAAGCAGCTGCTCTCAGAGGTGGCCAGGGAAGCAGTGGCAGAGCAGGACCAAGCAACACTGAATATAGACCAACTTCCAAACAGTTGCACAAAGCAGAGCCCAGGGCTGGTATCACAAATGCTGTATTTGTTGCTAAATACTGCTGTGTAGATTTATATTGAAAAAATATCCTTAAAGGGGACATTACAATACTCGAACATGACAAACATATGAAAAGCAGGGGGCATGTTTCAAATTCACACAGTAATTTACTTAAATGTAACACTACCTAAAGTCATAACAACTCATCACTTGTCAATTTTTTCTCAGTAGTTAATTCAGACATTCTGATCTACTAATAAATTTTTCATGCCTAGCCTGTTTTTCCATATCTTTCAATCCAGCATATCCTACTTAAAGCAATCAATATGGATTAAAGAGGGTACGCAGAACCTACTGCCATTTTATCCCACTATTCATTAAAATTGACTTGCTGTGAACATAAGCTTTTCATATAGCTTCAAAGCTACAGTTCTATCAATCCATAACTCAGCTGGATACATTTCTACATCTGGTTTAATTTCTTCTATTTGACATATTTAGCCTATATTCTAATCTCACTATAGATGGTCAGGTGAAGATTGTCAGATTTCCAGATAAAACACCAAATATGTATAAAATATTAGCACGGAAGGTGCAATATAATTGATAAAAAATATATTATTCAATATAGAGTGTATATATGTACACAGAAAAACACCTGAAATCTTTCCAGATGAAAGAACTTTGAAAGTCAGTGAATTAATTTTTATTTCCATCGTTCAAATATTATGCAGAATATGAAAGAGTTGTAAAGCAGTAATTTCATTTCATTTTCATGCCTTCTACAGTAGATTAAACCTTCTGTAATAATACTACACCAAAATGTCCTTTAAAAAAGAGAAAATGTGACAAATACCTTTTCAATAAAAGAAATATTAAAACCAAATAAGCAGTGATCAGAGAAAATCTCTACTGGTGTCTAATTAGGTTACACGCTCTCTGAAATTCCTGCGAATTACCTGACAGCATGCCACCGCCTCCCTGCTCTTTAGAATAAAAAAGCCACCTCTTTGCCTTACGCATTTTTGATACGTCACACACATACTGAGCTAAAGAACTGTGGAAAACAGCAGCTGGTTTTAAATTATTCTACAAGAAAACTACTTTAATAATAACAAAAAAGACATCAGTGGTTCACATCCTATGTAATTCCTTCCTGAACATTCTTAATTAGACTGTATTGAACAACAATTAACAGACTTTGAAAAAAAGGCCATATAATACTCCCATATCCTAAAAATCAAAGTGATGGAATTAGAAATATTCTTGAAAAATTTCTGCTCTGTAGTTACTTAATAACAACAACAAAAAAATCAACCTAGGCAAGAGGGACAAGATGGTATCTTAATATATTTTCTATGATATCAAAGAAAAAAGAAGATTCATTTTAGCAATAAAACAAGAATAAGATATTCCCAAACCTCTAGAAGTAGCCCTAGCAGTGTTCCCCACACATACACTCTCACCCCTAACACTTACTAAGTTCTTGGGCATAAACACAAATCAACTTACACAAGAATATTCAGGAAACAGGTCAATCCAAATGAAACTGATAAATCAAATCAATCAAATAACAAAAAAGCAAAATATTTAAACTGACTTTTATCAAATTGTTTGAGTTTCTTGGTAAAGGTTTGTTAGATATTGTCTGCATAACCATGTGCACTCTTTCTTTACCTTTTTCTCATCTCAATTTAGTCAGCATTGTTATGTTGTTTCCGTTGGAAGCAAGTGCAAAATCCTTCAAAACAAGAATTAGCCAGTGTTCTCTTGGGACAGACAATTATGTTAATTCAACAGAATTGGCACTGATGCAATACTGCCTAGCAGGCAGATGAAGACTATTAATATATGCAAATATCTTAGCCAATTACTGAAAAGCTTTAAAAGGAGGGGAAGGGTTTCTTGCCTCTGATACAGCCCATTTCCACTTTTAAGTGTTGGTTAATAATTTCAACCAAAGGTGACATTCTCAAATTTATACTAACAACTCTAAAAATATTTCTTTCCTGGTTGGGAATGTTACAGGTTGCACTGGTTGGACACAGACTTACAAACAACTCCCTGATCACACACACAGAGATGGATTCAATCTCTCTGGGTTGGACCACAAGTTCACCTAGCTGGATTTTTCACTCTCTGACAGAAGCTGCTAACAGATGCTCACAGAAAAAGTAAAAATAATACTTCAAGAAGAGATTAGGATTTTTCTCTTGCTATTTCCTGTCAAAATATGGCAAGCTCAATTCATGGCTGAATTCACATCACCGTTGTGTTGGATAGCTCTCAATAGACTTTTATCCTAGGATTTGGTCTAATCATATTTTGAACTCATTTATATACTTCAGCATCCACATAAAAAACTTTACTTTGTTTGAAACCTGCTGCCTGATCATTTCACTGAGTGACCTTGTTCCTATATCAGGAATAGAAAGTGACTAATTTGCATTTCCTCTGCTGTTCATAATTGTATATATTTTCTCATAATCCCAAGCTCTTTTCCAAACTGAAGTACCCTACTCTACTCAATCACTCTTTGGTGTTCTCACTATTTCTTTTCTAATAGTTCTTAACAATCTGAGTACCTTTTTGACTTTTCCTTAGCACCAAGTGGTGTTTTCAGAGGACTACCCACAATGATTACTAGAACACTGTCCTCAGGGGAGTTAAGATTCATTGTTAGCTATGCGTAGCTCAAGTCATTTTTTCCCTTATGTATTCACTTTTATCTGTGGACAATGAGCTTTCTTCAACATGTTGCTTCCCATCGGATCAGTATCGTGTGACAGTTCTGTCTCTTTGGTTGCTCTTAATGAAGTATACTACAAAAAGCTATTTTGAAATCCATATATACAAAAAGAATTCGATCATCTTTACTCATGTTTGCTGACTCTAAAAAAAAAAGACAATTCAACCCACACACAAACAAAGCCCAAAGAGGAGAAACAACAGAACCCCCAAAACCACAACAAAAAGCTACCCTAACCTCTAACTAGTTCTAAAGCATGTTTTTCTTCTATAAAAGCCCTTTTCACAGTTTTCCATTTTATCATACGCACTAAAATGTTCACTTTCATTCTAAAAGTTTCTGTGGTTCTTCCAGCACAGAAATTAGAGAGGATTGCTTACAACTCTCTGAAATCTACTCCTTCTCCTCTCTCTGCAAACAATTCTTTAAAAATCCAGCATCACGTTTGACACCATCAGATTTTTGGTGATAACATTGATCTCAATAATAGATGTAAATAATAGTTTTACAATTCTGTATTTCAGTTATTTTAGAAATATTGACTGAATAACCCTTGGACCTGGAAACTTACCGCATTCACCCTAATCTTATCAGTTTTTGTTTTGGTTTTTTTTTTAAGGTACACATGGGTCTCTGCTAGAAGCAAGCCTTGAACTCAATACCTGTAAACAAAAGCTCTAGTGCAAGACATAGTCCAAGTTATTTTTTTAGTGAACCATGATAAAAAAAATATTTTTTCCTGTCACTTTGACTTCTTTAAACACTTATCTCTCAATCATTAGTAAACTCACATACCAAATGTTACACATACAAACATAGAGTTCTTTCCAAAATAAATTATAATGTGGGCTAGAAAAAGGCCGTTATCTACCTGTATGAAACCACAGAACCTGAAACAAACTCTGACAAAACTGAGGTACGCTGCTGGCTTTCATGTGTTACACAATACACTTTATTCCAAGAATTATTGTACAATAGAATTTACCCAACTACAGAAATGCTAATACTGGCCTTTATACTGGGAATTAACTTGATCAAATACAAAGCATGATGCAGTTGAATTTTGACTATTTAGAGAAGCATGTAGGAATCTACAATGCCTTACACCAGTAGTGTATTCTTTTCCACTGACTTCACTGGACGGAAAGATAACACTGGCAGAAAAGTATTCTTTTTGTCCAGACATGAAAATATTCCAAAGAAGCTTTGACTAAGTAAATAAAACTTTACTTAGAAACATTGCCTTATCAAAGATTAACCTTTATTCTACAGCTGTTTAAACAGAAAGAGCTAGTTGTCAACAAATATCCTGATCGATAACACAAAGTTTTGTTTTATCTTTTGTAGTACCAATGTATTCATTTTGCAAATATTTAGCAGACCAAGACACACTATACCCCTGCTTTAGAATATGGCATAATATACCAAAGTTTTCCAGGCATGAAACATATCGGTTATTCTGACAGGATATTAAAAATTGCCATTTTGAATGTTGGAGTTTATTTTTCATTGAAAACATGGTGTTGATTAACAGAACTGAAATGGTCCTGTATTATAGAAATTACTATCACTTTTTCTGCAGTATTACACTGTACTGAATGTAGTAGCATTGATCCTGCTTTAGAAGAAAATACACAGTTAATGGGTTTACTAGCTTTTGCCTCCTAAGCTGTATTTTGCTCAGTACATATTCTGTTCTGATGTAACAAATGCTACAGCAGGGGAGGGCAAGCTGCAAATGAATGAGGCCATTTCATTTCAGTTTCCAGGCAACATAGAAAGGTGTAATGACTGTGCAGTGTGCTGATCATTGTTCCAAAGGTGCTACAACTCATAATTACCATAAGTTCTAATTTTAAGCATTTCTGTTTCTCTGTTTCTTCTATCTCATAGCTTCTAATCCATGCCTTTCATTCTTTTTTTTTTTTCCTTTTTTTTTCCCACTCCGCTTCCTTTCTAGTCATTACGTGTGGAGGACATATTTGTTCTAAAATATCATCTGTCTCTATAATCAGTGTAGTTGTTCCTTGAAGAAAGTTCATCAATAGATATCTATTTCTAAAATGATATAATGAAGCTTTGGAAGCTTTGAAATTTGATCCTAATTTGATCCAGACAGATCATAGAATGGAGAGGAAATAGGATTCTCACAGAGGGCACCTAGCAGCTTAAGCACTGACTGTTTCACGGAACATTTAATTTAAAGGGTCTTACTTATATTCTATGGAAATGTAACAGAGATACTCATTCTGAGTTAAGATAGCATGAATTTATTTTGTAAAACATACTTCAAAATAAATAAATAAATAAATAATCATTATTTAAACTATTTAAGTTATAAAATGGGAATTTAAATAAAATTATTTTATCAGTGATCAGTTAAAATTAATCTTATTGATTTTGATTTACTTTCTGGTGTGCTCCTGTTCACATCTGTAGGCATCACTATTCTATGATAAAGTGTCATAAAAAAACAACCCACACTCAGAAATTGCTTACAGAAAAAGGATGTTAAGATTAGAAGACAATTTCTCAAATGTTATGAAATGCCAGAATTGTTTCTCCAAGCAGTCATAACTTCTGTATGGAATACATTATGATAGATAGAGGTGCTCTTTTACAGTCATAACAACCATCTTTTCCATGAGGCAAGTACTCCTTTGGTTGAGCAGAACAGATGCATTTTTCAGACAAAGAAAAAGGCAAAGATCTGTTGCCTCTCAGTTTTTGTAGACTTTGGAAACTGTTATGAACAAAGCAGGGAACATATGATTTGTATTTAAAAAAGAAACACTACTCTGTAGAAGAGTGTTTTGGCCTTTTCTCCACTCCAGAGGATGTCTACACTTTCCTTAAAGCAGCCACACTTTTGCACTGCTTCTTTTTCTGTGAATCAGACGCAACTGAGCTTTGAACTGGACAGTCAGGGCTAGTGTGGCATATTCCTGAACTATTAATTCTGATGACAAGCAAGATAAACAAGTTCAGATGTATTTGTCATAGTTGACTACATTAATGTTCCAGATTTTTTCTAAGCGGGTAGTCTTACAGTGAAATAGGCTGTAAAGCTTGTGTTAGTTTGGTTTCTGCTACCATTAAAAATTTCAAAACAAGGACAATATTTTCTTAGTTTCCTACAATACCTAGAATGTTGACACTACAAGAAACTATAAATAGATATTTAATATTTAGAAGATGAAAAGTGAATATTCATTTGATCTGTAAGCAATGATAGTAAATCATATTTAGAAAGCATTGGAATAATATTAACAAAACATTCCTGAGATAAATGTTATAATGTTTTATTTCAAGTATTTAGAGACTAGGACAATACAGTATTAACAAGTCAGTTGAATCCAAAGAATGGGAACTGATCGCAGACCTAGGTTTATAATCCCAGGATAGTTTGACCCAGTCTCACATTACATACACAATGCCATGTGTTCCTCTGCTTGAATGTTCTAACAAGACTCAGTAACCATAGCACATATTTGCCTGTTATTATTTTAAATGAGAGTTGGATTTTTATATTTTGTTAATGCACAAACATTCTCTTCCAGCTGAGAGGCTCATTCTCTAGAGCGACATGACTGTTGCACACAAAAATCAGACAGCAGCCATACTTGCATTTCAACAGAGAAAAATATATGCATAACTGCAGTTCATTTTTGTTTTCCATTGTGATCTCATAGTGACATCACTGTGATGTCATAGACATTGATTTAAAAAGAAAGCGTAATTTTTATACTAATTTAAGTACTCCTTGGTAGATTATTTATTTAATCAAAAAATATTTATCATTCATCTTGAAAAATTTATAGGTACCCAAAGTTCATCTCTTACTATGTTTGTCAAGTCACTTGAATTTGTTTCCTCCTCAAAACCATTTATGCAGTGGATAATTAATGATTACATGTTATAATTTCATACTCTATTCAAATAAATGAATGGAGCAGAAACAGGTGTTATAGAAATGTTTCCTGATCCTCACTAAAAGATTTTTACTCAGAAGAGTGAGTCACAAGCTACCAGCTTAAGCAATGCTGTATTAGTCTTTTTATAGAAAAGCTAGGCTTCCTTTTTGCAGTCACAAAGAAGAAAATTAATTATGCAGAAAATGCTATTTTTGTGGTAGTAATTTTATTTTCCACATTATTAAAAGTATTTTTGAACCACATCAGATTTTATTCTAAATAGGATGCTGATTATTTTTATTATTCATTGCATGGATGTGCATTAAGATTCGAGTACCATTATTTTACAGGCAGTACTCCTGAAAAGGTAAACAAACTTCAAATAAGTACCAAAATCCCTTAGGCAACTACATAATTGTGTAACTATGTCGGAAGTTTGATAGAGAACTACTGAGAAATTAATTTGCCACTGCTGGAAAATAGCACACAGAAGAGGGCTTTTCTAGAGAAACAGTCGTTATTTCTCACTTTTTCGAATGGGTGATAATAGACAAAGCACTATGGTATTTCTGTTAGAGCAGTCTGAAGTTAGACAGTCATTTATAATATTGTATGTGACCTGCATTATTACGGAATCACAAAACACTCGCAGTTGGAAGGGACCTCTGGAGATCATATAGTCCAACCCCCCTACTAAAGCAACTTCACCCAGAGCAGGTTGCACAGGAATACGTCCAGGCAGGTTTTGAATATCTCAAAAGATGGAAACTCCACAAGATTTCTCAGCAGTCTGTTCCAGTGTTCTGTCACCCTCACAGGAAAGTTTTTCCTCATGTTCAGATGGAACTACCTGTCCTCCTGTTTGCACCCTCCATCTCTTGTCCTGTCAGTGGGCACCACGGAGAAGAGTTTGGCCCCATCCTCTTGAAACCTGGCCTTTAGATATTTGTAAGTATTGATAAGATCCCCTCTCAGTCTTCTGCTTTCCTCATAAGAGAGACGCTCCAGTCCCCTGATAATCTTCGTGGCCCTCTACTGGACTCTCTCCAGTAGCTTCTTGTCTTTCTTAAACTGGGGAGCCCAGAACTGGACACAGCATTCCAGATGTGGCCTCACTAGGGCAAAGTAGAGGAGGAGAACTTCCCTTGACCTGCTGGCCACACTCTCCTTAATCCCATTTTCAAAAAGACAAAAAGTGAGACAGACAGTTCTAGTGGCTTTCAATCAGATGACTTTCATTATGTCCTAACATTATGATACTTGCATTTCTCCAGCCCTTCTAAGCCTCAAATCTAAATGTTGCTGACAAGGCATTACTACTAACTTTTGACACTTTCACCCATGTAACTTCATCTGCACTCAAATGCTCCAAATCTAGCTAGCTTGCTACTTTTGAAATTCCTTATATAAGACTACGGTTGTTCATGAAACTCTTATCTTAAAGTCTGCAAAAGGTAATATATTTAAGCAGAATATTTCTTTGCAAAAGTGCTCTAACCCTCACAGTAAAATTGGGTGCTTCCACTTTATAATTATTACATGGATGGAATTAATTATACAACTATCATTCAAATTAGTTACTTTTGCAGAATCTATATCGTGCACTAAGTCTACTGCAAGGTCTAAACATCCTTAAGAGAATTAAATTACTTTTTATGTTACTACTTTGCTTTACGAATAAAGACTATCAAAGAAAAAGTAACTTATGCATTGGTAACTAAGTGATCCTTCTACTAAATTATTTTTCTTTCACCTTTATATACACTAATGTCTGGAAGAGCATTAGTTTTTTATTACATAGGTTTCCTGAAATTTCCAATCAAGTTTTTTAAGCATAAGTTCTTACACAAGCTACCATATGCCATCCTATTTGTTAGTAAAGAGATAATCACCTTTGTAATATTGGATTTCCATTTCAAAGTCATTATTTTTTATCTTCTTTATAACTCCCTCTATGACAACTAAAGCTTTACCTTCTTTTACCAAAAGTGTGCAGATGGAAACAGCAGCTGTTGAACAGTTCCATCTCATAGCACAGGCTTACATCAAAAAAAAATTACTAAACATCTTGTACAGACCAGGATCACTAATGGTTTTACTTGCCCTTACCTTCTCTATGTACTTTAACAAATATGTTCCAGTCTGTGCATTCAAATGATTGATAGCATTTTTGTAAGGCTTTTAAACATGAATAAATTCCTTCTATTTTTTATTGATTGATAATGATCTTTGCAGTCTGGACATGCAAGTCACAGGCTGTATAAAGGACCAAGACACAAAGGTTCTTTTATTGTGTAAGGTATGTCTAGAGCAACTTTGTAATTAAATGCAGCATGTAGTCCAGAGAACTAGAAAGCTCTGAGAATATACGGACAAGGAAAGACAGAGGTTTTCCTCCTTCAACTCCTTTTATTTTTTATTCCCCCCAACAAGTGAAATAAGTTTCACACATCAGAAACGGAGTTACTCCTGCTTAGTGTGTCAATGGCCTTTGCAGGAGATGCTCCAGGGACTGAAGAGATTGCGCAAAGCATTTTCAATACTGTCTATACAGAGTTTAGTTCCATTTAAAAATTGAAAGTTCTTAGTGATGAATCTCGTTACTTAACAAGTCATTAGATATTAAACTTGAGCTATTTTTTTTTTGGCATTTGTAAAAGAATTTGTTTTAAAAAAATTATTTTTAGTGATGCACCCCCAAATGTTCATAAGGTGTGTCCTTTAAATTCACCAGCACTAAGATCAAATTCTAGATTCTAATATATCCTCTGAAGGGAGCAGAGACTAAATCATCCTCTGAGATGCCTTATAATTAAAAAAATATGCTAAATGAAGTGCAGGAAATGACATGGCAGATCTTTTGTACTAAGGAGAAAAAGGGAGCTGGAACAACTCATCCAAAAACAGATTCTGAAGAAAAGATTTATATTTGTGAAAACACTAGGAACACTGACAAATTGTATTATTGGGAAGCAAATTCTTTTAGTGACTGACAGTTTACAAGCCTCATTAAGAGATTCCTGCATAGGTCATAGAAAAGATTACACCAGTGTAGCAACAAAATCTGGTGGATGTACAAGATTATTACCAGCAAAATATTTATAATTTTTTTTAATGGAAGAACTTCCACATAATACAGTATAGAATATAGAGGTTCTGGAAGAATGGTTGATAAGCAGTAGCTTCCTAGGTAGAATAATGAGTATCAGGCCTCTATTATGAAGAGACAGTAGTGTGTACGATAGTGTTTTGAGGAGCATCTCATTAAAATCTATCAAGATCACACTGAGATCTTTAAAAAGACTTAGGCTTCCAGGCTGGAGAAAAAAAACATAGAACAAATCAGAAAGAAATTTTAATAATGTAAAAGGAGAAAACAGAGAATAACTTGCAGGTATGGCCACTGATTATACCATGAATTTGCTAAAGAAGAGAGGTGGCTTAAAGGAGAAGCAGTATATATTTATAAGAGCAGTAATGGCAAAACCTGCTTTTGGGTCATGATATATATTTAGCACACATGATACTGTGAGTTGCATCGCACATCTCAGTAGAACTTCCACCTGTGCAGCTTCCAGGTGAGGTGAAACAAGGCATTCCTTGCTCTTGGCAATTACTGCGGAGATTAGGGGGCTGAGACACTCTTAAGTATTTCAAATTAAATTTTTCAGGCACAATAAATCAGTATTTTCCAATATTTTCTTATAAAATTCCTCACAACCTATATCCTACAGTTTGTGCCTAAAAATCTTTCTTTCTGTTGAGAAAGTCCAATCTTGAAATCAGCATGCCTCAGCGTTTGAGTTACTTTTTAAATTGCTAACAATAATCATATTATGGGATTTAATTTTTCTAATAGCCTGTTTCCTGCCCCCCACACACATGTATTTTAATATTGTTTCACTTGGCAAGCTATTGTTGATGAAAGGCCAAAAGCTCAGTGTTGTAACAGCTGCTTCCATACTAGTGGCACCAGACACCACAAACTCTGGTGCGACTATAGCAACAACAACTCCTTCTCTGATAAAAGTACCTTATACAGCCAGCACAGACAAATATAGTCCACCTACAAGAGAATCACATGGAGGTCTCCAAACTGTGACTATCACAATAAATAAAAAAAATCTCAAGAACACTATTGTTCCTAAATGACAGTTTCGTAGCTCGATTATCTAACTCCAGTTCTCCCATATATGTTGCATTCCTAGGAAGTGAGTGAATTCAAAAACTTTGTTTTAAGTTTAAAATATTTCTTCTACAGTAATTTTTTTTATGTGGGGAATAATGCTCATTGCGCAGTCAGTTCTTAGGCCTTTTAATGATTTTTTTTGTCCTTATTTTGCTGCATTTCCACATTTAATTATTTGGTCTAATTTATTTCCTATGACAGCATGTATTTATACAGGTCATTATTTTTATTTGTGATTGTGTAATGTCCTACATGCTAGGATTGCAATTAGCGCCTTTGGAGAATTCAATCTCTGACATGTGAATATGCATAATAATGAGTAGGTCCATAAGGCAGATGGTATTTTAAAATAAGTTAGATTATGTGCTTATGAAAGTACAGCAGATTTTAAAGTTTCTTACAGCTATGCAGCAAGACTGGAAATACAATAACTGGCTTTTCCGATTTGCTTTTCAGTGAACCTTTCCATCCCCACAAGAAAAGAAAATATGTTATCAGTAATTGCATATGTCTTCTGTAATGTAAAATTATATTTATGGTAAATGTAAAATAAATTATTTATTTACCTGCATATAACTGGAGAATCGTTACAATATTAAAATGCACAGCAGAAATGTCTGCTTTTCCTTTAACTTATTTAATATGGAAATATATTTTTCAGATAAAGCTCTTAGACTTCCATTCTACAATATTCAAGCTAACTGTCAGGAGCACACTTGTGTAGCACTTGTCACAATTCTGACTGATTAGTTCTATTTGTTATAATAGGAGTATTTATTGAGCACTGATAAACTTCTTACACCGAAGAACACATAAGAGATCTGATCACTGTCTAAGCACAATCTAAGTGGAAAACAGGTTAAAATTAGAGCATTATGACATGACTACAAGTGTTTCTTTATAAAACAATAAATGAAACAGTGTACACCCTTCTTGTTTTACATTTCAGCCTCTGTCCACACCAAATTTTTCTTTTTTGCATTATTAATTCTGTAAGTATTCTGTTTTAAAAAACTGAAAGTAAGCTGCTGAAAATAACAGATAGAGGATCCTGAAAGTTTACCAAGAGGGGAACATACAACTACCAGAAAAGAAGTTCTGTGCTAAAATGAAGTGTTAGCCATGTAGCGTCATACCATGTCTGATGAAGGAGAAGGAATATAAGAATGCTAACTGGATTTTGAGGGTTTAGGAAATGGAAAGTCAACCCACTATAAATTTATTAAATGTACTAATCTATGTAACTTAAAGCAGTAGAGAATTTATAAGACTGTTCCCTAAAACTTTGACCGTGAGGAGAGCTACCACTATTATCTAGTGACCAAGATCAAAAATTGGTTGGGCCTGAGTGAAAGGACAAGTCTGGACGTGCAAACCACCACAACAGATGACCATATTCTATTGCAGAGACAGTCTCACCTAGAGACCAGTTCTAAGACCAGCCATTTTCCTTAAATCAGGACAAAAGTAAAGCTTCTGCTAGCAAACATTTCACTGCACTTCTGTATCAGTCAGAAGTCTGCCAGTATTCTGCCTTTCGACAGAATAAAACTTGCCAGTTCTAATCAACAGTTGTTCCTTTTGGGACTGGCAGCTTGACAGACAGAGATACTGAGAACCCTCTCCTACTCTTCTTTCTCATTTATAATTTAACTTACCTATCGTTGGAATGAACTTTTGCAACCTTTAAGCTCAGTGTTCTCCTGGAACACCAGTGGAAATATCATAATAGAATCAGAAAATCAGAAAATCATAGAATCTTCTGGTTGGAAAGGACCTTGGAGATCACCGAGTCCAATCACACCCATCTTCTGCTAAACCATGTTCTTCAAAAACTCATCTATCCACTTTTTAAACACCTCCAGGGATGGTGACTCAACTACCTCCCTGGGCAGCCTGTTCCAGTGCCTGACCACTCTTTCGGTAAAGAAATTCTTCCTAATATCTAGTTTGAACCTCCTCTGGCACAACTTATGGCCATTTCCTCTTGTCCTATTACCTGTCACTTGTGAGAAGGATCAACACTCACTCTGCCACAGCCCCCTTTCAGGCAGCCATAGAAAGCAATGACGTCTCCCCTCAGCCTCCTCTTCTCCAAGCTAAACAATCCCAGTTCCCTCAACTGTTCCTCATAGGTCTTGTTCTCCAGCCCCTTAATAACCAGCCTCGTTGCCCTTCTCTGGACACGGTCCAACACCTCAATGTCCTTCTTGTGCAGCCCAGAGCTGCACACAGTAATCGAGCTGCGGCCTCACCAGTGACGACTACAAGGGCACAATCACGTCCCTGGTCCTGTTGGCCACACTGTTTTTGATACAGTCCAAGATACCATTGACCCTTTTGGCCACCTGGGCACACTGCTGGCTCATATTCAGCGAGTTGTCAAGCAACACCCCCAGGTCCTTCTCCACCAGGCAGCTCTCCAGCCACTCTTCCCCAAGCCTGTAATGCTGCATGGGGTTGTTGGGTTCCAAGTGCAGGACTCGGCGTTTGGTCTTGTTAAACCTCTACCCGTTGGTCTCAAACCATTGATCTAGCCTGTTCAGATCTCTTTGCAGAACCCCCCTGCCTTCAAGCAGATCAACACTGCCACCCAGCTTGGTGTCATCTGCAAAATTCCTAAGGGTGTACTCGATCATGCTTGGTACTAGATGAAACAGAAGTGTAAACTGCCCAAAAAGTTTGTGAGATACAGAAGAAACATCACAAGAGAAAATAAATGAAGTAATATCTACAAATTCCAAAGAACATGAAGCTCTTCAAGAATGTATGAAAGGAAAAGCCATCTAGCTGCTAGGTTGTGCTAAAGAAATTCTAAGAATATCTATTCCAATAAGAAATAATTCTATTAAGAGATATGAATTTCTATGTGAAATCTAAAAAGAAAATAAATTTCTGAGGCATTTATAACATATTTGGAACTTTGAGGTTATGTTTATATAACTACAGAGTACCTAAGAAATCTTTACTTTAAGGCCAGGGTAGAGTGGAGTCTTGAAATTCAAAACAGATAAAGGCTACCATGCAAAACAATTCCAATTTGCATAAAACAAGCTGCAGAATAAATAGACAGGATTGCACGGGCTGGGGGAAGAACAAATAGTCTGTTTCAGCAAGCCACAAATAAAATAATAATATATTGATGCAAAATGAAAATGAAGATAGCAAACTTGAACAATGCAATCAGAGTGATCCAACAAGATGACTTCTCTTTAACATATTTTTCCTTAACACAATTTTTTTTCTACAGAAGTTTGAACAACTCTCTAGAAGATATCAGCTGTTAGTATAGAGTATAAACACATACACAATCAATCCTGTCCTTCTCTAGTGTTCATAGCATAGTTAACATCCTACTGTGCTTTGGTGGATCTTCCTTTGGAAATGTTTTTCATATATCAAACTGTAATTACTTTAGTTCCCTGAAAAACTATGATTAGTGAAGGAAAGGAAAACATGGGCAGATATTAAAAGTTTCTGTAGAAAATGTATTTTGAAAATGGGAAGAAAATTTTAGTGGGAAAAAGTCTAAAGTTTCTGTTTGGTATAGCTTCAGTATAGTTTAGTAGCTTCAGCATAAATATACTGAACCAGGCAGTGTAGAAAGACATCACGTTAATTAAGTTACTCTTCTACAATCTACCAGTAACTAACACTTGAGGTTTTGTTGCTTTTTACAATTAGTACTAAAAGTTATGAAAATATGTTGTGCAATAAAAATAAACACAGATCTGAGTGTATCAGTACCCTTATGTCAGTTACATTCCTGAAACTCAAAATGGCACACCTTGCCCATATCTATCTAAACTATTTCTAAAGCATCTATCATTTTCATATCTGAATGCCAAAGTCAATGTAAGACTATTTACTATGGGTGGGGACAAGGGCTGGCTGAATTCAGATGGAAGTACTCTATATAACTGAGCACATACTTGTATTCTTCCTGTCAGTAAATGTATTAAATGGTTACATTTGGGGGTATGTTTGAAAAAAAAAATTAAAGAACAGTAAAATAAAGCCCCTGAATATCAGGAAGACCTAAACGAACCTCAGAAGAGCTGAAGAGGGGACAGATATCAAAGGGGCAGACTGACAACAGACCAATGAATAACAAACCCGCTTTATATAATGAAAAAAAGTCATATATCACTACATGCTGTATCTGAACAAACAAAAATAAATCACAAAGGCAGCAAATATTATGTCCAAAGTTATAGAAAACAAAGAAAAATGACTGTTTGAACATTTTGTGTTCACCAAGAAGTATTAAAGCAGCAAATAATAAAGGTCAAAGAAATCAAGCATGCATATGCCCGTGACTTCATACTTCCAATTAAATAATTTAGCTGCTGTGTTGCCATTGACCTTACTATGCTGCTCCAAATACGCTTCTTGCATCTCCTCCCTTTCCTACAGGAAGGAACTTTTCTTGGAAAATAAAGGAAAAATGAATTGCCACAAGTTACAAAAGTTATGTGATTTAAAGAATCTAAACATCCTTCCACAGACTTTTGGACATGTCTCATACACACAGGCTGTTCACACAGCTGGAGAACCAACAGTCTCCTTCCCTGTCACTGAAGGACCTCTCTTCTCACAAAACTCAGCACGTATGATCCCACCTTAATGATCTCTCCTGCCAAACTGCACTGAAGTAATAGGCAGCTTGGAAAAGGCCTATGAAGCGCCATACAAGACAATCCAGAAACTGAGTTTGTCAAACACATACCAGAGGACTTAGTTTCTCTTTTCTGTGTCCAGTTGTAATACATGCTGTTGCATCATTATATTGACCAGATCTTAAAGTTTTATGATCATTTTCACAGTAAAACAATATGACACAGGTTTCTGAGGAACTTTAATTGGTTTTGACTAGTAGAATTGCTGGCCATGAAGCTTTGAAACACTGGTTTATTTTTATTTTCTATGGTTGTTTCCTATAGACTGTAGGTTGACATTGTCTATACACTGAGAGGAATCCAGGCTAAAAGTTCAAGATGACTTAAGCTGTTTTAATTTCTCCGTCTAGCCATTCCACTCCCTGAAGCTATAAGTTCTTCAGAAAGTTCCCCACAATAATGAAGACCCCATGCATCTGTACTACTTAAACACTTTTTGTCTCAAGTAAATCTTAATGCTGTATTTTTTCCTGTCTAGAATCCTAGAATTGTTATTAGTAGAAGTATTTTTCAAGTGTTAGAATGAATTCAGACTTATAGCTGGGGAAGGATAAAGAAGAAAAGGAAGGAGAGAAGGACTCATAAAGTGTCTGAGGTTAATGGCTTGTGATGAACTCTAAGCTGAAAAAAATATTGGCGAATTTTCCATTACACTCTGGTAAGCAAAACTGTCACCACAATTCTGAAAACTTCCTACTAATATAAAAAGAAACCCAAAACTATTAATTCATGCCATACTGAACACAACTGTTACAGAGAAAACAGATTTAAATAAATGGTTCAATTAATTTCTTAAGCACTTCCTAGTAAATGGCCTGGTTTTTTGTACAATTTTCATAATAATTTTTATGCAAGACATGGTTTTCAGAAGACACAATGTTCCAACTTTCCTAGAAAGAATCATAAAACTTCTTGGAGAGGTCTTAAATGTTTACATGCTAGATCAAAAAAATTTAATCACACATAGTTAATAGTCTTTTACATCATAAACCATCATTTTGCTGTGCAAATGGACACATGTGAACATTGGACCTTGTGGTTTTAGACCTCATCACATAACAAAAAAAAAAGTCATTTTGAAAGGTCACAACCAGGTCATTTATGCAAATAACTACAAATGACATCTCAATTATTCACGTGAAAGGATGAGAGTCACACAAGAGAGAAAATGCATTGTGGTGTCAACAGTTCCACATCTTAGGCCGTTACAGGGGGAAGGCTATGGGCTTTATGAAACACAGGAGGAAGAACCGCATTGGCAGAGGAGGTCATAAATTTGCCACCCTCTTCTTGATAGTATCTGAAAGCCTTTTAAGGGAGTTAAGTGCAATCTGAGTTGTTCTGGTCCACTGGATCTGTGGTGGCTGTATTTGGCATCACTGCAACACTAGCAAGATCTTTAGTGTTGCATTTTTAGTTCTTACACTACCTATACACATAAACTTCTAATCCTAAGAAAAACATTATAAAATACTAAATTTATAAGCCTAACGGCATTTCGCAAAGCCAGAATGGCTTTTCAACTTATTGGTGGCTTGAAAAAATCATGTTATTAAAATTTTTAATGCGTGTCTGAACAACAGACCAAACAAGAAAGATGTATACACGGTTTCAGTTATGATTCTTAAAGTACAGAACAGATTAAATTAGAAATACAAAATTAGAGCATTTAAAGAGAAGGTTGTAACAGTGGTGAAACAAACTTTATGCACTAAAACCAGAACGGGTCCTCCATAGTATAATATTTTGCAGTAGTCTTACAACTGCTGTATTTTCAAAACCCCCCCTTTTTTAATATGAGCTGACTGAAATTGATTATATGGATAAGGTATTAAAACCACTACACTGAATATGTAGCCAAAATATCTAGAAACAACGTCTTTTACACAGTATCTGAGTTTCCTAAATAGGTACCCAAGTGAAGACATATCAGTAACTACAGAATGGTATTTGGCAACAAATAAATTTCATAAGCATACAGTAATGTTTCTACTTCCCTTAGTGCTCCTGTAAGTCTGACCACACACATTATTACTTAAGATTGGTGGGTTTTTCTCCTCTATCTTCACTTCTTAATACTATTCTTTGCAGGTTGTCAGATAATTTTATGTAACTTTTTGCTTGACTGTTTCATTACTTGCAGAAAAAAAAGGGCTGCTAAGTTGAGCCATTATTACAAATCATTTCGAAATAACTACGAATTGTTCAACAATATTTTGCAGGCCTAGGATTTCACACATTTGGGGAAAACCCAGGCATCTCCTACACTTCATGTCATGTTGAAAAAGGCACTCTACCCATATCTAAAACTTTCTGAAGGTCACTAGAGGAAGTGCATTTAAACAGAATTCCACTTTTCAACACTATGTCAGCCTTTGACCTTTCGTGTCGCTCAAAGCTGTTTGTTCACATCATATTTGTTCCTCTTAGTCTTTCTTTCTCCATCTTCTAAACTCTCTACAATAACTGTTATAACACACACATAATCAGACATAATTTCACCCTACAAACTTTCACAAATTCTTATTTATTTTCTTCTTACAATGCAAAACAACTCTGCCTGAATATTTTTTTATCCTGCATGCTTTTATGTATAGACTCTTTTATGAATTATTTAATGCAGGTCAAATTTAGAGATCCTTAATGTTGGGATTTACATATAATTGTTAAAGCAACATGAAATATCCTGTTTCATTCAGTTTTCTCTGTACGCATGCCATTTCTGATCAAATACACTGCTTTCAAAACAAATAGTCGTTAACAAAGGCATACTTGGTTGTCTTCATCTTTTTCAAAGGTTAAAATATTATTTTATCAAAGGAGTATTTTAGCTACACAAATACATACAAAGTAAAGATTTAGGCGTACATGTATCAAATGTGCAATGCACATACCAGTCACACAGAATTGCTGTAAATCTAATTTCAGACAAATCAAGGTAAACTTGAATGTGCTGCTAAAAATGCATGGCATGATTTCCTTGAAAATGTTTAATTGCCCTACTGTCTATACATTATATTTTTATTAGAAGAATAAGGGGGGAAAAAACGCGGAGAAAAAACCCTAAAAAATCAAGATCTCGGGACCATCAAAGCAAACAGAGATGTATTATTGAGTTACAATAATCTTATATGAAACTTTTAAAAAGAATAAAATAATGAAATTATGCTGCTGTTTTACAGAAGATAAATGTAAAAAATATCTTTTATAGGTTTGATCACAAACGCATCTAAGAAATGATCGAGTTACAAAAAAGTAGTACTGGTGAATCATTTAACAGGGGGTTCCCTTTCCATCTTTCCTCTGTTTATTCTAGGAACTGCTTTAATAAAAATCTCTGTTTCATATATATCTACTCCCACCACTTTTCTCTATCATGTTTTTCTTAATTTGGGTGCTGTTAAAAAATAAACAAATGTATGTTATTCTGCTTAAGGGTGGAGGGGTCATAAATTGTCAATACATAAATAAATAAAAATAATATATTTAAAAGATATATTAAAGACAAAAAATCCTTTTCACTCTGGCCTGAACAGTACAGAATGAGATAAGTGCTTTTCCTTCTTAAGACTCCAGTTTTTATTTCTGGAGAAGAGGAAGAAACAAATTATTATCAGAGGAAATCAAAGGAAATTAAGTAGTTTTTGTGCAAGCAAATATATGCTTTCTTACTTTACATATATTAGTATTTTAAGCTTCAGATCTGAAATTAAGTCACAAATTAGAACTGCCTTTTTCAAATTAAGAGATTCAAGCAGAGATCAAACCAACAAATTTAAGCACTGACATTGAGGAAATAAATGCTCTACAAAAGAAAACGTTAATCTGACATTTCATGACTATTGAGTCAGTGCTTACCATGTATGTGCAACGGTGAAACGCCGCTGTTTTGGTATGTTGCTATTTAAAAGCATCCTGCGCAAAAGCCTTGGGGAGTTTCGAGGAGAAATAACTGGAGACAGCCGGGGAGAAGCAGAAGAAGGTTTCCTAGATGTCCTGGACTTTTCATGTTGCAACAGGTTTTCCCTCAGGGTCTTCACAAGATCTTCATTTAACCATGCATTTTGACTGTGTGTATTATCCACTTCAGGAACAGTCAAAGTGTCTGGACTTGTCAATTGAGCCATGTTTCCCAAGTAAATTTGTTATGAAGGTCTAACACAATCAAATATTGGCTTTCTATTTTCTTTCTAATTCAGTTCTCAAGAACTGTGCAGAGCTACAACTCTAGTTCAGCCTATTCTGTTTCCAACATGGTGTCGCCCGCCCTCAGCCTCTGTCTATAGATAATGATCTACGAAGAAAAAAGCAAGCTAACTCCTTCACAGTAACCTATTAAACATTACCACTCCTCTCACAGCCCTGCTGCCAAAGATCACTTATTAGCTATCATAGCCAGTGAGCACAGGAGGAAGAAACTGCTACAGCACAGCCTTTGTCAGAGCTATAAAGCTGCCTGTTAAACTATTGGAACTAATGTGCTGCAGCTGTTGAGTGACTTCTGGTTACGTACATAAAAAGTGCTGGAGGAGGGCTTAAAAATCAGATGCGGGCTGATTTTGTTTGTTTTTTTCTTTCCGTTTGCTAGTTCCTGAACCTTCAGGGAGGCTGAAAGGAAGAGGGACTGCTGAATTAACTCTTCTGTTTTTTACAGAATCTACAGCATTTGTCTTTGTAGTCTGCATTAACAAATTAAGATTACAAATTTTCACCACTTAAGCTAACTAGAAAGTGCTAGAGTTACATAATGTAAAAGGATTTAGGTTCTGCCTTCTCTCCCCTCCCCCCACTCCTTTCCATACCCTGACCTCCAAGTCAGTTTATCGCAATTGGTTTTTAAACACATTTAGAAAAGGCTAATACTTTCTACCTTACATTTTCAAAAAAAACCAAAACAAACCAAATATTTAAGATCTGCACACAAAAGGAAATCAGA
Source organism: Dromococcyx pavoninus (assembly GCA_033558185.1). Classification (NCBI taxonomy): domain Eukaryota; kingdom Metazoa; phylum Chordata; class Aves; order Cuculiformes; family Neomorphidae; genus Dromococcyx; species Dromococcyx pavoninus. Next base: position 509,551 of record JAUMJL010000394.1, on the reverse strand, counting down.
CTATGACAGCCACTGGTATTTGTTTAATGAGAAGTTCTTAATTCGGTATATCATCATCTGAAGACTACTACTTGAACTAAGGAAATAGCGCCTTTTTTTTCTGTTCACAGCTGGTGGGGAAATAAACTACCAAAACAAATTCAGTGGTACCTTCCAAAATATAAAAAGCACTTGCATTTTTTAGGCTAATACATACTGCTATTAAATTTCATTTTTAGAATACTTTTTTTTAATAGGATTATGGAAACAAGATATTAGTGCAGTTTTCTGATCCAACAAAACATTTTTCAATCAGTACTAATTTTTTTTTATTACAATAACTCAGTTTGTCTATTGTGACAGACAAAACTTTTATAAACGTTCAATTTTTTTCATAACTCACTGATAGCAGACAAATACTGTAATAACTGGTGGTAGGCTAATATTTGCTTAAGCTTGGTGCATTCACTTTTACAGCAACAATAACAATCTTTTCAGTTACAACCATACTTCCTATTCATCCTACAGGAACAAACCATCATCATTTTGTGAGAGATTTCTCTTTAATGTCAGAGAGTTGGTTATATATAATTTTCATTGGTGTAATGTATTTCTTCTCTTCTAGTTTGTCTTACAATCCAGCCTTCCTTTGTGAATTAAACTTTCCTTTCAAAGATCACACAGTGCCTGGGATTTCAATGAGAGGAAGGGTCTTTGACCACAATTACACGACCAGTTGTGAAAGGCAGATTCTGTTTTCTGACTTAAGGCAAAATCAGAAATCCTGCAAAAGTAGCTTTCTGTCACAATGGAATTAGCACCAAAGCCACAATGCCTCATGAGAATTATAAAGAGAACATGATGCTGACAGAAAAGAACAACAACTGAAAGGTCAACTTACATTAAGAAGACATAGCTATCAGGTGTCAGCCCCATTATGCAGACAAGTTTAACTGTACTGCGTCATATGTGAAATTCGATAGCAACATACTTACAAATTTACCTCAATACTAAACAGCACCACAGAATACAGAAATCACTGTGCATTATGTTTTCATGTAATTTTCTAAAATCCTATGGAAGATTTAATTACTGTGTGAAAACTAAACTGATTAAATATAGGATAAAAGCCAGTTATTACCACTACAAAACCAAAATTTTAAACTATGTTTTACAAAAACAAAATCTAAACTGGAAATGAAGTGTTAATCTATAGACAGAAAAATAATTTTATTAAATCATATCTAACACACAATTAACACAATAACTGCTTCCACTACTTTTCCATTGGAATAGTAGTACAGACACCAGTGGTCCTCAACAAGCAGACAAAATAAAACCATATATATGAAGAATTTTATTTTCTTTCTAATGAAAACAAGCATACTGGTCTGTGTTGGGACAAGCACTGTCTAATATCTTCATCAATGACATAGACAGGGAGCTTGAGTGTACCCTCAGCAAGTTTGCAGATGACACCAAGCTAAGTGGTGCAGATGATAGAGCTGATGGACGGGATGCCATCTAGAGCGACACGGACAAGTTTGAGAAGTGGGCCTGTGTGAACAGCAGGAGGTCTAACAAGGCAAAGGGCAAGGTCCTGTACCTGGGTCAAGGCAATCCCTGGTAGCAATATAAGCTGAGGGACAAAGGGACTGAGAGCAGCCCTGCCAAAAAAGGACCTGGGGGTACTGATGGATGAAAAGCTGGACACGAGTCAGCAATGTACACTCACCATTCACAAAGCCAACCACATCCTGGGCTACATCAAAAGAAACATGGCCAAGAGGTCGAGGGAGGTGATTCTGCCTCTCTGCTCTGCTCTGTTGAGACCCCACCTGGAGTAGTGTATCCATCTCTGAAGCCCTCAGCTCAGGAAAGACTTAGACCTGTTGGAGCAAGTCCAGAGGAGGGCCATGAGGATGATCAGAGGGTTGGAATATCTCAGCTGAGAGAGTGGGAGTTGTCACCCTGGAGAAGAGAAGGCTGTGGGAAGATCTTATTTCAGCCTTTCAGTACTTAATGGGGGCTTATAATGAAGATGAGGAGAGACAATTTAGCAGGGCCCATAGAGACAGGACAAGGGGTAACAGTTTTAAACTAAAAGAGAGTACCTTTTAGCTAGATATAAGAAATTTTTTTTACAGTTAAGGTGGTGAAACACTGTAACAGGTTTCGCAGAGAGGTGGTATAAGGTCCATCCCTGGAAACATTCAAGGTCAGGCTGGAGGGGGCTCTTAGCAACCTGATCTAGTTGAAGATGTTCCTGCTTATCGTCAGTCAGGGAAAGGTAGTGGTGGAGGATATGGACTAGGTGACCTTTAAAGGTTTCTTCTAATATCATCTCTGTCAGTCTATTATTCTTTCATATTTATTGAAAAACACTAGCAATTCCATACGAGTTCTATCATTCTTTTCAAACAATGCAGGTTGTATAATGAGAGTTACGTTTTTTTGTGCTATGAAATACTGCCATCTGACGTCTATTCCAAAGCATGATTTTCAGATAGCTGCTGTTGCTTTCTAAAACTAAACAAAACAATCCGTTGGAGATCAATGAATCAATGACGTTGATAAGACCATTAAAATTTATTACAGTGGGCCTGGGGTCATGCTCTAAATTACACTAGGTTATAAAGATAAGTATGGAAAAGTAATGTATTAGTCCACAGATCAGTAGTTTTATTACACTTGTTCTTAAGAATGTTAGAACTAAGTCAACAAGGACCATTACCTTGACACCCTGCATTACAGATATTGAGAGGGTTTGCCACATATTTGAAGAGGTAATACGTAATGTGTATAGAACAGCAGGAACAGGTCTTTTAACAAGAAAAGTGAACTCAGTCATAATAAAGTAACACCATTTGCTTGAATGGCTAATTAAAATGCTTTTTCTTACTTGATTAATGGTTTAAATTTCTGAATGTACGCTTGCCTATTCCTCACTATAAAAAAAAAAGTCTGGAAGTACTAAATGAGATCCTCACTACATCAGACACTCAGAGCAGTGCACAAATAATTTTAATTACTATTAACACTCAATGATTCAAGAATCTGTTGAGCTAACCTATGTAGTGCCTAGCACACATGTGTATCGAGAAAACTCTCAAGCATGCTCATGAAGCTAAATGACAGCCTTTGAACTAGTTTTATTATAGACTGGAAACATGAACAGTCTTCACTATAACACAAAAGCAGAGGTCTAACTTCCATCAATATCAAATAACAGCTATGTGAATAAGATAGAAGGCTTATCTTATGGTCAGCACTGGGGAAAAAACAAGGCAGAAAAAGAGCAATACTATGAAGCAGCCTACCCAGGTGCTAGAATAAAGCTTTGGAAAAAAGTATTCTATAAGTGAAAAGTATTATTTCCACTTCCTCTAGCTGCACATTAAGAAGAGACGGTAAAGTACAATTATTTTTTCCTGTAAAGATCCTAATTAATTAAGGAACAGACCTACTTGACTGTGTTTTAAAAAAGACATATATAATTTTCAAAAAAAGATCAATACAGTTATTAAAACTGGAAAACATTGTCAGCTATTCCTTTGAAAAATTTCTTGTGCTTGTTTTGGCTGGGGTAAAGGGAATTTTCTTCATGGGGCTAAGTTTTGGATTTGTGCTGGAAACAGTGTTGATTTTGCAGGGATGTTTTAAGTCAGTGCTGAGCTGTGCTTGTACAGGGTCAAGGCATTTTCTGCTTCTCACACCACTCCACCAGAAAGTAAGATGGGGGTGTACAAGAAGCTGGGAGGGGACACAGCTGGGACAGCTGACCCCAACTGACCACAGGGATACTCCACACCGTAGCATCATGCTCAGCATATAAAGGCAGGGAGATATTCAGAGTTATGATGTTGCCTTCTCAGGTAACCATTACACATGACGTAGTGTCCCGCTTTCCTGGATGTGGCTGAGCACCTGCCTGTTGATGAGAAGTAGTGACAGTATTCCTTGTTTTGACTTGCTTGTGTGCATGGATTTTGCTTTGCCTATTAAACTATCTTTATCTCAATGAATGGATTTTCTCACTTTTATTCCTTAAACTCTGCCCCCAATTCACCAGGGAGGAGTGAGTGAGCGGCTGTATGAGGCTGGAGTTAAACCACGGCACTTCTTCAGGTAAAAATCACAGTATGTGTTTTCACATACATTAAGAAAGGAAGGCAGAGGATACAATTCCAAATATTGTTGTAGGGGTTTTAATCAGCATTACAAAAAAAAAGTATTTTTAAGTGTATTTATACACTTATATTTTCTGGGCTCTTCTGTAGTCCTGCTAGTGAAATAAGATCACTGAAAGTAGTCTGTGAAATTCCACCAAAAAAGATAATTACTGCTTCTTTCAAAATAAGAACACTTGAGAGCTGATATGTATCACATTTCAAAAGGTAATATTGATAACGCTTTAAGTAAGTCCATGTTGTGTGTCCTGAGTGCACTTGATTCACTTTCTGATTAAATGTTCTAATGTACTACTCTCACAGTTCATTCTAATTTTGCAGGTTTTGTTTAGTCATAGCTTCATAGATAAAAGTTATATAAAACTAAGTTTTAATTCTGCCTGCTATATATTTAACTAAATCACCATAAGGCCAAGGACAAAAGCAGAGAACTAGAACCTCCTTAAAACAGAAATTTGGTATTACAAAAATCTAGAAGAGTCAATACCTTCTGTTCTCTTCCAGTGACCACTTAAGATACTGAAAAATTAAATTCAAGCATTCAATTCTTTTACTTTTAATAAATTGTGTTATGAAGTATGTACCTTATGACAAATGTACTTAAGTATTAGAGGCTTAAAGCGGTTACATTTCTGTTAATCGTGAAGACTAGAAAGAACTACAGCATACAGAGAAGAATAACATTATTAGCAGAAGTTCTGCAGGTAATACTGTGTAAGATTAAACAAGTATTTGAGCTTACATAAAAGAGACTAAACAAGGATTAGAAACTAATTTCTGTGTTACAACTACTTTGAACAGAGAGTATGATAAAGTTACTTTTATATTACAACTATAATCAGCATAAATAATATATTATGTAATAGTGGTTATTCCAAGTTACCTTTAAAAGATTTTTTCTTATTATAGCATAAGTGCGGTCACTCACAAGGAGAAAAAGAACTTTTTCACGTAAAATAGGAAGAGGAAAAGTTATTAAAATATATTACTGGTAACCAAGTAGAGAATTCCAGACACATAGGAATGCAAGTGATAAAACAATCTCCGATGTATTGCTTCTTTGAAAGCAAGAAGATCAATATCACAGGATCACAGAAGGATTCAGGTTGGTAATGATCTCAGGTGATCAAGTCCACTCTCCTGCTCAAAGAAGGATCAGCTTTAAGGTCAGACCATGCTGAGGTACTAGAGCATCTGAGAATGGTGCAGAAGAAGTGAAGAGAAAAGAAGACAAAGTCAGAGATGATTGTTGTGAAGAATGGGTGCTATACTGTGGTTAAATTCCCTGAAGCAAATAACAATATAGAAGGTATGGTGTGACTGAGGAGAATTCTAATGCTAGACAAGGTGGAAAATAAGAACCTTGGATGATACTATGATTCTTATTTGGAAAGGGAGATTAATGCATGAATTGAGGAGCATAGCAGTCAAGGAAGAAAATAAGGATAAAAGAAGAAATCAATATGTCATAGGAAGTCTTAATAAAACAATATGTATTACCAGAGTTCGCTGTATCATTTTAATATCTGCTGATTGTCTTATTCTCAATGATTTGATACAATATTTATGGATTTGCCAAGTGCAGGGTAGTGCTTATCAGACCATTTTCCTAACAGTTACATGCATGGCCTGCTTGGAAAACCACAGGTACCATGGAGCTGCAACAGGTGACTAAAAAGAGGGTTGTTGCACTTGGCATAGAAATGGCAGGCACCCTCTAATAGACAAAACTCTCTAATAGGCAAAGGTATGGAAATCATGTGCCATTTTAAATATTCCAAGGAAACTGCAAGCTTCTGTGTTTGCTCTGCATATATGATCGAAGCAAATTTTCAATAATAACCTAGTAGAATAATGGTACTTGAAATGACATTGAAAGAATTAGGTCAACTTTCCAAATAACAGTCATCCAGACACATATTTAGAAGAATATTTTCAGAAGGAGAACAAAATAAAGTAAGAATAGCTTGTGGTACGTCACAAGCTGGGTATGGTATGTTTACCACCATAATCAAAACACATACTGTTGCTTAAAATTCAGGAGCACTTCTATTCTTGAGAAGTTCCCAATAAAAAAATTTTAAATTAAATCAGCTCAGATTCGCCTTGCAATTCAATAAAGCATGTTGTGTTTAGTCAATCATTTCTCTTATTATATTTTTTGGAGTGTTTGGAAATGCTAGCATGATTCTACAAAAATAAAGTACCATTCCATTTTTCATTTCCCTAAATAAGCTGCTTTATTTTTAGTCTCTTTTCTGTACATGGCAGAATTAGAGTTGAGAGAGCTACATGTTAAAATATGGCCAGGGTCCATTGTAAGAAAATAGAGGATTTTGCAATCCATGCACAAAGACTCCAGCAGTGTTTTGTGTAAACGTCAGAGAAAATACTTAGTCTTATATTTTCAAAATAATCTGAAACTATAAGAATAAACACAATACAGACCATAGCAAAAGTTTTAAAAAAGCTCCAAACTTTTAGCAGATGAGTACAATGTGTTTCTGAAGCATGAATAGAAAATAGAGACTCTGAAATTTTTGCAAAATTCTGCAGTTTCTTCTGTGATACCTGCTGCTATGAGAATGAATTAAGGATATTTTTCAGAATACAGTTCCTTTCCGGGATAAAACTCCATGAACTGAGCCCTGTTGGAGGCCATTTACAGGATAATACAGTAAATGGTCTGTCAAAAGGCCTCTAGCTTAAAGACACACATTGCCACACAACCACACAAGAAAACAAAACCAAAGAAGTGAGGCAAACAGTCATCTGCAGAGCATTGTACTTAGCATTTGGTTATAAATGATATCACTATGCCAACACTGCATAGGATAGCCTGGAGATTTCCTTCTCGTAAGATTAGGTTATCCTTAACTTAAAGAAAAGGATTAAGAAAAACTAATTCTATAATCAAGAGCTTCCCTTGGAAAGGACTGCCAACAAAATCCCGTTTCACTACACAAAAAAACCTATCAATATTTAAAAAAAAATTCCTTAACTATATCAACTGTTGAAAAAAAGGTCTCAGCCAGTGTGGCACATGTTAGAATATCTGAAAGAAACCTCATAAATATAAAAGCATCATTTCATTAAAATGATATACTTGATGTGGCAAGAAGCTTGGCTTGCAGGAAAAGAGAGGCAGATACATCATTCCTCACGCATATGCATTAACATAGAAGCAAATGACCTCATGCAACAAATAAGAATAAACAGAGGAGCAATAACTTTAATTTTAAAACAAACTGTGCAAGAAAACATTTCCTGAGATAAGATTAAGGGAAATGAATGTACTTCTGCACAACTACATCAAAGAATGGATATGAAAATTATGAAGCATTCCTGCCATTGCAACACATAAAGCTTCTGTTAACTATGTTAATGGCATTTGAAGGACATGGCCTACATAAGCAAAAACAATTACAAGCATAAATTGATTTTCAGAGCAGTCTTGAGGAGAGGGGAAAGGAGAGGGCAGTGGAGAGGACAGGGTACAGCCAAGCCCCACCTCTCCAGTCTGCATTAAATATGGATACAGACTTGATTAAAAAGTATAGCAGCTAGGAAAATTGTGGATGTAACCCTAGATTCCTTAGGGCTAAGCCTGTGACAGATACTGTTAGAATCTTTGGAAAATCGATTAGCTTAATAACGAGAGCAAAATTTTACCTGTTGATGTCAATGAATGCATAATGACCTTGTGAAAATTTAAGGACTATAAAGAACCACAAGTAATTGGCCAAAGCATATCAACATTCCAGATTCCCAGACTCCAGAGTTTACTTCTGAAGCTAGCAGCAGCAATAGATCTTACCCAACTAGACTTAACTCAGGCCCTTCAAGCATAGTGGTTAAGCTAGGTTATAATGCACAAGTAAACAAATACATTTCTGAGAGGTCAGTAACATGCACATAAAGTTTACTTAATAAGGAATTTAGACCATCTGTTGTATTTCAAGTAATCTGTTATTTTGACCATGGATTAGAAATTGGGAGAAATTCAAAGAAATATTTATAAAATCAAGAGGGGTTAGAAAATAGAAAAAATAAGTCTAAAAGTCTACAATAAGGTTACATAATTCATTCTTTGTGTGGAGATGAACTGCTACTCGATGGCAAAAAATAAGTGCATTAAAAGAAAAATTGTAGCTACTGAGAAAGCACTAATATCACAAGATGCTTCAGAGTTCGGAGGTGTCTGCTTAGACTGTTGAATTTATGAATGCTTCAATTCAAGCTTGTTATTGTCAATTGGATTTTAGAATTACCTTTTAAGGAACTCATTCGTACAATTCACTTGCAGCCACTTCCATATCTTTTTCTATAAATGTTGAATAGGTCACTTTACATATTTGTAAGAACTGGAACTTAAACAACATAAAGGATTTGCTTCTACAACATTATTAAAAATTGACAGGGTGTATTCCCTGTCAGGTGATAAGGGTCTCTGAATAATTTTGGTGGAATAAAGTTCCTTCCCTGCATGGAGAAACTTGAGACTGAAATACTATGAACGTATCTCTCTTTTTCCTTTTATTGAGTTTCCCATAAACTATGATTTTCATAAATCTGTCTGGAAACAACAGTAAGTATTTGTGTACTTACCATTTGTACAGGGTTTCTCTCTCCATCTTAAGAAGTAGGACTTAAGTGGTTTCAGGCAACCTTTTGTGGATGTAAGTGGAAATGTAATTCTACCCTGAAAAATTCTACCCTGAGGTCTTAAATACTATTATTTTCTTCCTTTTTCTACAGAAAAAAAAAAAACAGACCTTCAAAATACCTTGCTAATTTGGTTGCATATTGGTTACAATTTTTTTTGTATAAAAATAGACCTTGGTTTGTGTAAGCAATTTCATTCAACTTAGTATTTGTCCAGAGCTTTGCAGAAGATTTCCTTTAACTTTCACAAGGAATAAAGTAGTAACCAGAAACTCAAGGGCAATGCACACTAGAAAAAGGTAACATACAAGTAATGTCATACAAGCAAATGATAATAAAGTTAATTTTTTCAGTACATCTAGCTAGAGACATCCCAAATAATTTATTGAAGTATGTCCTATGGCATATATAATTACAGAGAAATAAAAATGTGATTACTTATGAAAGTGAAGCATGGCTACTTTCAGGTATTCCTGAGTACTACAACAATATTTAAATAAGAGGATCGCGTATAGTCTATCAGGTAAAGAAAATCAATATATTTAGCAGACCTTTAAGATCACCTTTTAGACTGCCCAAGACAAATACTTTAGAGAGGTTTTATGTCTAAGTCGCTGTTCATTGAATTAAAATAGAGTCGGGAACAATCTCCAGAAGCAGGACAATGAAGTAGAAGAAGAAACCATCAATCCTCTGTCACCCACTATAGGAAAAATCCTAAACCAGAAGTTATTCTTATCTAATACAGAATTATAGACATCTGTGCAACTACTTCATTGCTGGAAAATGTTTCAAACAGTCTTGTTGGACACAACTGTAATGAAAATATCCCATTTTTCATGTATAAAGCTAAGGGGAAAAAATAAAGTCGATCCTTTTATAATCTGTTAAACATTTGCATAACATTAAAACCCCCTGGATTACTGATTGAAACCAAACCAAACTAACGTGACACAAAAATTATGTGAAACATTTGAATTGCAGTGTCCCTGTCCATGGCACAGGGATTGGAACTGGATGATCTTTAGCGTCTCTTCCAAAATCTATGATTCTATGATTCTGTGATTCTATGCAGAGTCCAAAATTCTAACTGAACTTTAAACTATCCTTTCTGTTCTTAGACAGGATATTCTGGTCTTAGTGTTAAAAAAACCCACATGTAAGGTCTCACTAAAATAACATTTACCAGAAATAGAAACTAAAGACTCCAGAGAGATTTTTATGTATTTGAATGTAATTCATGAAATCCATTAACTGAAAGAGATAACTGAAAGGCCAGATCATGAAACATCTTAAGATTTTTTTTTAATTTTATGATTCTGCTGTTTGTTGCTTGTTTTCACAATATTTGTTTTTGTTATTAGATTTGAGATAATTATGTAATGTCCTAAGATTCACAACAAAAATAAATATTAAGTCTATTTATACCTGGACTCAAAACTCAAAGGCAAAAAAATAAAATCTTAAAAATGAGAGAAATTCTTCCTGAGGTTATATTATTCTCATTGACTAAGTTAGCACAGCATAACAAGAGATAATTTAATTTTCTACAGCAGGAAGATTTTCCTTTCCAAGTTTTATTATCCCTGTTGCTTGGAAAGAAAACATAAGTGACAGGCACTTTCAGCTCGCCGGGCCCTGAGCACACTAATAGGCCCTATGCCCGCTCTGTGCCCCACGTCAGCATGCAGAGGTGCCCTGTGGCCATGCTGTGGTCAAACGCTGTCCCAATTGGATCTACTTCTGTTGTAGATAACTTTGCCTCCACCCCCATTTTCTCCTCCTGCTTGGACTCCCTGGATATGACTTGTTCCCTGGCCTCATCTGACACTTCTGGCTGCTGTCCCATTGCCAGCCCTGCTTGGGTGCTGCAGGACTGCACCTTGCCTGCACCAGGGGAGTCCTCTGCTCCTGGCACATAAGCAGCACCAGTCTCACTGCTCCCTGAAGCAGTCACACCACTAACTGTATTTAACTCAGTAAAACATATTATTATAATAAATAGTCAAAAGCTAATATTTAAATAGTCTGTCCTGACAGAACAATCACTCAAAAAACAATGCATAAAAATACTAGAATTTCATACCTTCTATGACTTCCATGCTTAATTTACTTTAACATAGTTATGTAGTGTTATCTTTCCACTATAAAAATTATTCCAGGAAAAATAAGAGAATGCTCTAGGGCTATCAAAAGAGGACACCAGACCTCACAAACTCAGATTAGAAAGGTACCTACAGACAGTCTAGTAGTTGCATTTGAGGATTCTTGCTGCCTGCCTCGATACAGAATCAAAGCAGTGGAAAACTGCAGTCTGGAAGAAGGTGCCTATGGACAGCCCATTTTCTTTTTAGGAAGGCTGGATTAAATGTAAATGTTTTAATGTGCCTCTACAGTAATTTGTAGAATGCATAATCTTCTCCACCTACAAGCTTAAAAGTCCTTTAGCAGATTTGGACTGGGGGCCTCTTCTGGGAAGTAAAAGATCAAAACTGCCTCTTGACACAGAAGTGTAATGACTGAACTGCATTTAGGATATAGGCTGCATAAAGAATTATTCTTATAGAAAAGACGCCCATCTCTTACAATAAAAACTTCTGTGGATGTTTGGTGGAATGAAAAAGAGGATTAATGGAGTCAGTAGATTTTTGTTACACCTCATTAAAAATGCTAATGTAGAAATGAAGAGTATCCAAAAAAATACAACTGTCCAGCAAGGTACTTATATTCCTTCATTATGATTGAGCCTTTAGTGGCAGCTGTTTGCATTAGTGAAGAAGAAACTTGAATCTCCTATGTAGATCTTCGAATTTTTTTTAAATATGGTCAAACGATAAGTCATTTTTTGCCAAATTAAGTTGACAGGATACAACACAGCAGACTTGATATACTGTCACCTCAACTAGTGATAGCACATGTCCAGAAATCAGTGTCATGAACCTAAGGAGAGTAGATACTAAGAAAATAAAAAACCATACTAGGTCAGATCAAAGGTCCATCTACCTGAGCATACTTTCTCTGAGAGCTGCTAGGAGTAAATAACAGTTGAGGAGTAGAAGACAAGAAGCATGGAAGGAAAGTTCCCATAATAGCCAGTTTCCAATAATTTGCAGGCTTTAGGACAACTCAAGTCACATGTTGTTTTTTTACTAAACAGAATAAAATCAATGGATTTTTCTTCCATATGTTTGTTTAGGCATTTCTTGAATGGTTTAAATTTTTAGCATCCACAATTCCTGATAAAAGGAGTTGCACAACTTTATTAAAAGTTTTATAGAGACCAATGTGTTTTGGTTCATTTTGAACCAGGGAGATACTGATAGGAGAAGGAATGCTTAATTATATTGGATTCAAGTCCGTGGTATCTGCAAGCCTCAGTGGAAGGCATTTGCAGAAGGGCAATTCCAAATTACTTGAAGGAAGGAAAGATAAAGTGAAATACTTTCCCTGCCCCAACCCTGGAGTCAGGCAGTGGTGGTATGGTTCAGTGTTGGGATGTTGATTATATCAAAATGGCAGCATTCCATTGCAAAATAATATTCACTGAAGTGTTCCCAGATGTGGACTACTAGAGACCTCTGGGTATGTACCTTGGTGGGCAAGATTTTGCAGAAGAGATGTTTCTGGTTCCCTGAGGAGCTTTCTCTTGGAAACTCCCCTCTGATCATAACTGGGTGGGTAAAGAGAAAGATTAGAAGGGATTACAGAGAAGGTACCAGCTAAGAAAAGCAAGAGGCTGATGTGCTGTCTCTTTCCAGTTCCCAAAAACCTTCGTTCAGGTGAATATTGCCAACTCCTAATCTGACACAGTTGTCAGTATTCCTCATTAATCTAATTTTGCAGAAACTACAAGAAACTCATGAAAAAATATTCCAGAAAGACCTCTTAATCTCCCATCTCTAAAAAAGGACCTGCAGGTGGCATGTGGTGCTCTGAGAAAGCACATGGCACCAAAGAAAATGAAGCAATTCAAGAAAGGAACAAGAAAGTATCCTCTATGTGTACCTTCTCACAGTCAATGCTTTAAATGTTCTGTATTCTTTTACCCCTGCTCAAGTGCAAGAATGCATATCTCATATTGAAAATCAAGTCTCTTGAGAACCTAAAAGTCAGACAATCTTGTAGCATACATGGAAAGAGCAATGTCCTGCAAATGTGTCTGAGATCTTTCCATCACCACATAAACTGCTCCTACAGAATGATGAACACCTAAAATATGCTATGGTAAAAAATTATCTATCAACATAATATGCTCCATAGTGTAAATGGAGTTTCAGATAAACACTCAAAGGAAAAACAAAGGTGCAGAAGAGAAGTACATAGAAAAGGTTATGTTCAGAATGTTACACAAAACAACTATGAGAAAAACCTGGAGCTATAAGAAATAGCAGTGATGGTGCAAGACAAAGAACAATACAGAACTGTTATATCTGCCAATTTTGCTAAATGAACAGTGAGCTCTCTGGAAACATTTTATCTAGAGGAAAGCAAAACTCCAGTGGGATGTTTGTGTTGTTGTCTATAGATTGTGAATGTCATTATGTTGATAGCTTTACAGCTTCAACACTGTAAAGTGAGAACCTGAGGAACCATATGTCCAGGGTGGAAAACAGTGTGAGTTTGTGTATAGGATTCAATTTTCAGAGTGATATGAAGATGTAACAATTCCATCCGTCCATGCAGCCAGAAGTCTCATCTACAAAATCACTATCTTCTATCCTTTCTCCTGGCCTTGACAAATACAGTCTTGTCAGCAATTCAGAACAGTGCTGACAAGAACAATTTCCTCAGCCAATCATTCTGATATGAAATTTATCTGCCTCTTTTCCTTTTTCTTGCTGACATATACTGCCTGCCTTTGCTTCTCTGACTATTTTACCCTACCTCTTTTGTTTCATCTTGCTAAAATGACATCTTCTGCTTAAGGTATCTGTTTCCCTCAGCCCTGAGTCATTACTAAATGCCTTCAAGCTGTCTTCAGTGGAATACTTCACTGAGGATGAGCCACCTATAAACATTTGGAAACTTTATGTTATTATCAAACCTCAACTTCTTTGTTACAGCGACTTTATAAATGTGAGAGACTACACTACAGAAAATAATACTTACTATAGTCACATACATTTAAATTTCTCTAATGATCTGCTGATATTTGTTGCTTTAAATTGCAAGATCTCTTTGGTAAGGAATTTTGATTTTAGGATATTATTGGGGTTTTTTCAATGATGCTCTAGAACTTAGGACAACATAAACAGCAAGCAAAAATGACAGTAACAAAGAGTGCTGGAAAATCCAAATGCCTGTAAACATTTGCGGAACTAGAAGTAGAAATTCTCCCTCTAGCGGAGTTGAAGGAGAAGTACAGAGTTACAGTAAACCCAAGTAAATACAGCACCAAAACCTCTTTTTTTACAGTGCATTATTAATGAATGATCTTTAAAAAATTATTTAACATCTACCCTAAAGAAATAGCTCTGAGCCATAGCCAAGAACTACAGCCCTAATGGGGCAGATGCTGTACAATTACACAATAAATAGTTTCAATAATTAGTTTAAAATTCAACAGAAATCATAGTGAAAAGAGGAGTAAGACAGAGTAAAAGGAAACAACCTTTTTTGACATGTAACATAGCGACCTGTATGTAGTAGTAACTTCTCAAGATTTTGAACACAAGTTCTTTGAGTTTTTGTTCATCTTAAAGTATTTTATATTTAATTTTCTGGAAAGCGAACAGTTAAATCACTGCTTGATTTTGACTACTGAGAACTGCAGATGGCTGTTGTGTATTCTGGTCAGTCCCAGTCTCTGTCTCTCCTTCCTTGTCCTCACAATGATTATGAAGCCCATTCCCTCTCTCTAAACTTCAGTTCAGAATTTTGGGTTAACTTCAGCCTCTCTCCTACTCCAATTTTCCATGATGCAGCTGCCACTTCCCATGTTAATTTTTGCCTTCTGAACATGGCTAGAAATTATAACCTGCAGTCCAGATGAAGGGAGCCACAGCTCCAAGTCCTACAGCCTGGAATAAAGGAGAGGCTAGACTTAATTAAAAATGTGTTCCAGGGTGTAGAGTGGAGGAGGCAAAATAGAAATTTTAAGTGGCAGATTTAGCTTGATACATCTTGAATAAGTGTGGCAAGCAACAAAAACCTCCCTTTTTTGACTGAATAAAATGAAATCCTAGAAAAGAGTAAAATTATACAGTGACCTGCAAAGCGATCACAAATTAAAGTGCAGAGCCTTAATCAAAAGTGGTTAATTCAAGTACACCTCTGAAATGACCAATGATGCTTCATTCCAGTTGAACTATATCTGCTTATAATCACTGGTCAGTAAAAGATGTTTGGTCAGTACTTTCCATCTGAAGGAGCAAAATTTGTACCTTTCAAACACAGTTAAGCATCCTATGCCCTGTCACACCGGCTACACTGGGAAGCACGGAATGTGTTTAGCCTTCAGTTCTTTTCCTTACAGGACACTAATCAGTTCATAGAGATTCATTTTTTCAGTTGGTGAAACTGAAAGCATCAAGGGTATGAATTCTTTTACAAAAGGGTACAACATGACTGGAAAATGAAAGGAATGACTCGTTAGCTATGGGAGAGGTAAAATGGTAGGGACTAGGCTGACACTGAGAAATGTGCTTCTATCTGAGCTCCTGTGAGTGTGCTGTAAACACCACATGGCAAACGTGGTTGCTGCAGGAGCAACCTAACCAGGTATGCACGGCACATAGGATCCCAGAGTGGGAGAAAAACTGTGGTACTTGTAAGCTCCCTAACTCTCTTTAGCAACATCTTTTTGTCCTCTCATCTCTCTTTGCACTGACTTTAGCAAGCAGGTACTCTCTTGTACTTTGTCACCATTCAAACACAATTATTTGTTATTATATTAGTGACATTACTAGTAGGTTTTTTCCCAATAATCAAAAGTTTATTTCATTATTCACACACATTTAGTCATGAGCACTCACACATCTGACTTTTCTGTTTTTCTCTTGTACCTCCAGGCTGCTACTAAATCTGAGTTTTCTGCATCTGCCATAGAGAACTGCAGTTGTGACAATGCTAGAGGTGCTTGCAGCACTGGAGGGCAAGGCTGCAATTCAGGACACAAACAGGCTAAAAAATGTGTGGACAGGAACATTAGGGAGTTCAGCAAAGCTAAATGGCAAGTGTTGTAGCTGGGATGGAATAACACCTTGCGACAGTACAGAAATTTTTCTGTCTAGCCTGAAAACAACTTACCAGAAAAAGACTCGGGGTTCCTGGTGGAGAGCAAGTCCATATGTTTCAGCAGTGTGACCTTGCAGCAATGAAAGCTAACAATGTACTGGGCTGTATTAACAAAAATATTCTCAGCAGACTGAGCAAAGTGATCTTCCCTGTTTTAAGAATAACATGGAGATTACTATGTTCAGTTTGGGCTTCCCAATGCAAGGAAGACATTGACATACTGGAGTGAGTCCAAAGAACAGCCACAAAGATGATGCTGAGAAAAGTGGGTTTGTTCATACTTAAGAAGCAGAAATCTCACTGCTATCTGCAGCTACCTAATAGGAAAGTATAGAAAAGATGGAGTGAGACTCCTAACAGAGTCACACAGAGATAGGACAAGTGGCAGCAGACACAAATTCGAGCATGTTAAATTCTGACTGGATGTACATGGAAAAAATCCATGAGGATGGTCAAACATTGGAACAGGTTGCCCAGAGAGGCTATAGAAATACCATCCTTGGAGACATTCAAAACTCAATTGGAAATTCCCTGAGCAATCTGCTCTAGCAGAAGACTGGACTAGAGATCACGGAAAGTCCCTTCCAATCTATGAGACTCTCTGAGCGGAATGCTGTCCTATCACTTGCTTCTATGGAACAGGTACATTTTTTAAATCAATTTAGGTTTTCATAATTAGGTTAAGCCCATGATACCACACTGCAACTTTATCAGTAAACCATAATGTAAGAAAATAAATGCAGGAGATGAGGCGAGCCCATCTACAAAATTATGTATAATGAAAGGATATAGGCTAAATACTTTGTTTTGTTCTCTAATTTGAGAACTGGGCATAATATGAAGCTAATGGTGATGAAGTTCACAGATAAACAACTTAGTTCTTCACGCAATAAATGGCTGAACCGTGAAACTCCCTGTAAAGAGTTTAAAAAAAATTAACTGAAGGACTCACTAAGCAAGTCCATGGAAGGGAAATAAATTTCATGCTGTTAGTGCAATAGGACCCACATCCTGCTTAGAAAGGTCTGCAGCTGAAAATGGCTGAGAGATGAAAAATTCTTAAGTAGGTTTATCACAGATGCTTGTGCTGTTCTTATACTTTTTCCTAAACACTTGTTTATAAA
Organism: Dromococcyx pavoninus; assembly: GCA_033558185.1. Lineage (NCBI taxonomy): Eukaryota > Metazoa > Chordata > Aves > Cuculiformes > Neomorphidae > Dromococcyx > Dromococcyx pavoninus. Next base: position 492,357 of record JAUMJL010000394.1, on the reverse strand, counting down.
TACAGAAACAAAATATTGTGCTTGATGAAACATCGGGCTCTCCTCAAACAACACTTCTGAGGGACTGAGAGAGCAAAACCAATGCTCAGCCAATTAACAGTTAAAAGATACAATAACATGCAAGAGGGGAATGCTGGTGCAAAAGAATTTCTCTAATGGAAACTGTGCATAGATTTGAAGGTGAGCAATTTGAGTTTCAACTTCCTGTGAAGTGGAAAGAAAGAGTGTGAGCAATTGCTTTCAACAATATGTTTAGGAACAAAAGGAAAAACCTTGGTTGAACACTAGGAATGGTCTTATTTAACAACAGTTCTGCATATTATGGCAAAGGGATAAAAGGGCAGACCGAAAGAAAACGATTGATAACCGGAGACATCAGAATAAGAATAAATCACGCTTAAAGGATCAGAAAGGAAGAGTAAGAAATTTAGAAACATGCTTTAAAGAAAGTGAAGCATTTTAAGAGTGCAGTTTTGACAAAACCAAAATTGACTACAATATTGCAAGCTGGAAAGACTAGGTATGCTGAAGTACCATGGGAAAAAGTAAAAGGAAGTATATACAGACTTTTTTGGAAAGCCACAATGAACTGATGAAAACTTAACAGTGATGACCTCCCAACAGCAGTTATTGTAGATACCATTTCCTACAAACTGCTGGGTTTTGGTCACCTTCAATTCTAAACAGACTCAGAGTAGATTTTAAAGTGAATCTGGACCTGAATATATATGAAATGAAGTTATCACAAGGGAGAAAAATACTACTGTTTGTGCCTGCATAAAACATGCTCATTAGTATAAAAAATAACAATAATGCAATCATTCTTGAGGAAACACAGAGGCTTTTAGAGACTTCTAATGAAGATGCTATATTGTTTTCAAAACACTACTTGAAGCTAAGGCTCTTTAAAAATCTGTTTCCCCTCCCATAATTGTCATCCTAGAGAGCACTGCGCACCAGGAGAGAAGTCTGACCTTTGAAAACATTTATAAAAGGCTGCATTAAAAATACAGAATGCAATTTTAAAGTCTTTTGAATGCATTTCCTACTACATTGACTCATTCTTAGCTAATTCCGTTCTTCAACTGTAATAAGTGTATGGTAACTCAAATCCTATTATTCTATCATAAAGGAACAGGATATTAAGTAGGTTTTGTTTCAGGCTAAAATCAAGAAAATATCATTTCCTGCTTCTAATAACGGGGCACGTAATACAGTAAAAATCATTTCCTACTCTTTATCAAGACGTTCCAAGGTTTCCATACTTAAAGTAAAAACAACAAAACAGATCATTAAGATAAATCCTTCCTCTCACATACCACAAAGGCTGCCTTTTGCAAACACCTTTTTAGGTTTTAAAATAAAATCCAGATCATCCAAATGACATCTGGAAAGATTCTATCTTCTGGACCTGAAAATTTGTGCAGAAATAAAGAAATTGCATTCCTAGTGTTAGAACACGGCTTAAGAAATCCTTTTATTAGTATCAATAAAAGAATCTTAAGGGTTTTCACTAACTGGAAAAAAACAAACACCAAATTGCTAACACTAAAACAGATATGAAACTGATCCAGAGAAGACCCTCTCCATGTCTTTGATTCTGTAACTTTTGTAGATCCTTCACTTCAGCAGTAATTAGGTAAGTAATCCATATATGATGCATCTATTTTCTTTACTAGCACCAGGAAATAAAATTAGATTATTTTTCCCAATGCCAGCGTAAAAACATTAGCTTCTGACACTCTGTGCTACTATTAAATTTCTTTTTAATATTTTAATTTTTATTTTAAAAAGAATCTATTATTCAAATTCATATTTCCACAGAAATAAATGAAATCCTGTAACTTGGGTGATGTCCCACAGATGGAAATATAGATGAAAAACAACAGTGGTCTGAAGTTCTGCAGCCAAAACACTCCAGATAAGGAACTGACAAGCAGTTCTGAACATGCAAACAAATTTTAGAGCAATTCTCTACTTAGATCACAGAGTCCTGTAAGCTGTCTCATTATTCCTGAAACTACACAGGTTGTGACCACATGCATAAAATTAAAATGGCATGCCTCATCTTCATCTATAATCCCATACTGTATTAATGAAGAAATAAAAAGTTTAGACATGTTGTCTAGTGCATTTTCCTCAGCTCTCCTATGGCAATGTCTAAATACCTAAAAAAAACCAACCAAAAACCCCCCAGCATTTACTCCTGTTTAACAGTAGAGGGGGCTCATTTCCTTAAAAAAAAAATCAAGCTTATGTCTTCACAAGATTGAATGCAATACCTTTCATGTCACTAATGAACTAGAAAAAGAGCAAAAACCAGTTGCAACTGCATTAAGGAAGAAATTTGTTGAGCAATAAAAAGCAACAAAGTTGTTTTAAGTCCTAATTTTAAAAATAATAATGCTCTGATTTACTGTGAAAACTCATTCTAATTTTACTGAAATTATTTACAGTTTATAAAAACAGATGCAGAAAGACAGTTAAAAAATAAAAAGGAGTATTACAGTACACAGCTACCACTCTCTTATGGATAAGAGACAACCATGAATTTCCCACCTACAGAAAAGCATAGAAATAGAAATTGTCTGGGGGTTATCAGTGCAGCCTGATAAGGCTGCATATGGGAACCAGTACTCTAAGACAGGAGCTCAACAGGTACAAATAGCAATGCTTGTTTCAGAAGACTCCAGAATATGCTAGCACAGGGGAAAATGCTTTTAAAAATTTGTTTTGATAGATGATTTTAATCTTTACTTTCTAACTTTAAAACAGCAACAACAGAATGGCATAGGACCAGTTTTGGATTATATTTTGGAATGTATTTTTCAACAGATTCAAATTCTTTCTCACCTGCACTACAGTGGTTAGAATGCCACATTCAAAACTGAAACCAAATAAATTGCACAATATTTGTGATTTAGGCATTAGAGATTAATTAATCATTTATCCACACAGTTAATACCATACAAACTAAAAAAATTATAAGTATATATGTATGTGTGTTTACATATACATGCACAGACAGGGTGGGTAGGGAGTTGAAAAGAGGAACGGAAGAGGTTTGTTCACACCACCTTAAGCTCTCAGAACATGAAAAAACAACATCTTATGAAAGCAATTAATTTTTTATATGGGTGTCTATTAGGCATTTTTACAGAAATGGAAAAAACAAAAAGCAGCAAAGCCATTAAAACCCCAGCAATCTAATGGCTTTTAAAATGTAAATATATTTATTTGCTGTAGCCTTGCCACAAGAGTTAAACAAATGAATTGAAGAAAAAAAGAAATAGAAATAGATATTCAATAGTCAAATACCAGTGATCATTTTAAATTTAAAAGAAAAACCAAAAGGCAGGCAAGTTATATAAGCTATAAGCTTCAAAGATACAGAAGTCAACTGTTAAGCGGAATATTATCTGTTATTGGTACTCAGAACATAGTATTTCTCTGCATTGCAGGAACCTGGATTCTTCTGTGGTATAATTAGCTTCAGGTAAAATTCTTCCCTAGGACTATATACTGGCAAACCAGAAAAAAATTACACAAAACTAAGATGCTCAGAATGCTATTCCACTACAGATTAACCTCATCACAGTCTGAAATTGCATATCCTCACTTCTCAAGCCATTTATTTTTACCTTTTCCTTTGAATCATCCCTATCACTTGTATGATAAATCAAGTGAGAAAGATGATTCTGTTGAAATTATTCCCACGAAAAACTCCACAGAATCCCAGTTGGTTTATAGGTGAATTAAATACATAAGTTAGTTTTTTCTATTGTAAAGGAAGCAACTGGAAGACAGTACCTTTTATTAAGGGATCTTTTACTAAAACTGCTCTGAAATGACAAGAGAAGTTCAAGAGAGACTATAGCTGTAATGAAACAAAGTTCCCTCCTGCAAACTTGAGTTTAAAAGAAAAAGATTTCCTAACATGAATATAATATTAAACTTCTATAGTTAGGTGTTTTTAAATAGCTTATACCTTCTTTTGATGATTTGGAAACCCTGTATTTTTAGGCTTTATTCTTGGAGTATTTTCTATAAATTAAACCTTACATTTTGAAACAAAGAGTGGTTTCATTAATAAAAGTTTTAACAAATCCTTTAAAGAAAACTTCAGTCAACATTATCAGAAACAAAATTTTCTACAAAAAAAGGGTCTCAGGTTAAAAGATTAAACATTACTCTGCCAAATATTCCTGCTCGTTCTCAGTCTGCTTTCCTAAGGAAATTAAGTTTTATAACACTGTGTTATTCTCATAACAACTTTGGAAAAAATTGATGAATTCAAAGGACAAAATTGTAAAGTTAAAGCAACACTGTTTATAGATTATAAACTCTGCAAGACATTTAAGTAAGGGAAAATTATGTTTGCAGCTCTGCAAGGCAGGCTTAGTGTGAACTTTATATCCAAAGAATACATATAGAATATTTATAAATGTCTCAACTTCATTTAAAGAATTCACCTTGAGAATGTACTGCTTCAGACACCAAAGCCAATCAGCCACAATACACCAACCTGTAGCAAACAATGTTCTCTTCCTCCTACTGCCCATTAAACTTGTTTTTCAAAGCTAGAAAAGAGTAGTCCATGGTGTTAACAAGGTATGAGGTCAGGACTATGGATGTTCTGCCTGTACCGTTTGCCCGCATTTGTTTGGGTTTTTTTTACAAAGAAATTGAAGTTTTAATAATGATACACTGCTTGCTAAATTTGCTTACACTCTAAACCAACATAAATATCTGTAGTAGATATTGCAGACAGTTCAGATGTGAGATACGAGATCTGATTTTTGGAAGTCAGGGTTAGATTAGTTTGAATGGTTATCTTGAACCAAGATTCTTATCCTAACAGAAATATTTATATAGGCTAAAAATTGTACAGTACAACAGCTGTATTACAAAATGTTGATTAAGAAGCTATCTCTTAAAATCTCTTTCTGAAGAAATACTTAAATCTTATCTGATCTACATATAGAGGAGTGTAAAATTTATGCAGCCAATATTCTAGGAAGATGATGGGCTGCTTACTTTTTTGGCTTTACCTGGTGTTATCCCTAGTTGTAAATTCAGGGATGGATCAGAAGTTATATTAAATGCAATAGTTCATTCGTTAAATTTTCCTTCTGAAGAGTTACATTGGGGGCCAATTACCTGCTTTCTAAAGTAATAGTATTCTGCTGTCATTGCTGTTACACTTCCTGATCCAATTTAAAAGTATGTTCTTTGTTCTCTACTATTGCTTTTTCATGACAATTGCTAAACTTAACACTCTTTTCTGGCCTCAGAGGGAATCACACAAAGCACTTCACGGGCTGATGTTTCTTCTCCGAGTGGTCTGTACCTTGAACCTAAAATATCTTTAAACAAAGAAACTAAAAGCAGAACATGGTAAAAACAGTTTACTGGTAGAAGAAGATATACACACTATCTTGTTGCTCAATTGACTACAGTTTGATACTAGGCTTGGGTACGTTTCTATTTATTTGACTGCAAATTACATTTGAACAGTATTTGACCAATTTTAGATACAGAATAGCGATATTCCACTTTTTTCATGCTAAAATAAGTTGTAGTTTTTAACTCTAGTGTTTTAAAAATTCCTGCTATTCTTTCTTTCATTCTCTTTGGTTTTTACATGACCTTAAATACAGTTTGTTTGACAGAACTGATGTTTACACATATGATTAATGAAGTATGACTTTTTTTATGACATACAGTAACTATAAGAGTATTCAGTATACCAGGTATTCAGCCCACATACTCAAAATAATACTATGCGCAGTGTTGTTATTATTCTCAAAGGAGTCATTCAATGCTGAGATGCTGTGAAAGCAGAGAATTCAATTGGATATCTAAACCAAACAAGATTTCTCTTGAAAAATCTGCAATCTGCCTTACACAACTATGGTCATAATCTTCACCAGCTGCCTGCTGGCAAACTTTAAAATCTAAGTATATATGAATTAAAAAATCTTTTACAATTTAGGATATTTAAGAGAATATTTAGCTGTTTTAGAGAATTTCTAAATACTGAAAATTTTAGAAAAGATCATCTCTTCAAAGAAGTACCTTGAAGTAAATAATCAGATCTGTTTGCAAAACCCCAAGCCAAAACCATAATTATAGTTAACTGCTTTGATGAATGAGTTTAAGGAGAAAGAGAAAAATGAAAGAGATTATCTAAGGTTGTGCCTACATTAGCAACTAGTGAGGCCTGACACAAGCATACATGAAGAGTGAAACAGCTGGTACAGGAGACACAACTTTCATGCTATCTGTTTCAGAAGCTTTAGTTCATTCTCTCTCTGTTCTGATCCCATAGACAAAATGCTCTTCAGTGGTTTGAGTTCTAGAGAGTGTGCTCTGACATCTTCTGGTTCAGGTTTAGAGTATGCAAGGAACTAAACTAATGTGTTTCAAGGCACCTACTCAGTGTAAACTAAAATACGATAAGGGGTTTATCAGGAGTTTTTTTCAAAAGCACAGTCCTGATCCAGTCTAAAATACCTGAAGGAGATCCATTGTCTGTCCTGGACTTGATAATATATAACAGCTCCAACATCTGAGTCAACCACAATTTTTCTGTACATATATATATATATATATACATTCTTTTGTCCCTCTTTCAATTACTTGACTTGGCAGCTGAAGCTCATATACTTTTCAATAATGAGAAATGATTTCTAAAATCTGGCAGTATCTTGAAGTAATCATTTCCATGTAAAGTGCTCCAAATCCACTTCTGAGTAAGATGGAAGAATAATTACTGTTAATGAAAAATGAAATGTTGTACTGCACAACAAGATCTCGTAAGATAAAAGTATTTTAAAAGGCAATAAACACAGTCTGGGGGAATATGAGCACATTTTTCTTACAACAAAACTGAGAAGATTCTACTTACATACAACAATGATAAATTATCATTTCAACTTGTTCTCTTAGGTTTCTGACAAAAAAATGGTGGGTGGAACCCCAGGCATTAGAATCAAAACTTTAGGACAATTGATTCTACACAGAAAAACAATAATGTTCCCCACCTTTTTTTAGAATCACAGAATCATAGAATGGTTTTGGTTGGAAGGGATCTCAAGTCCATCAAGTTTCAACCCCGTGCCCTGGGCAGGGACATCTCCCACCAGACCAGGCTGCTCAGGACCCCATCCAACCTGGCCTTGAATACTTCCAGGGAGGGGGCATCCATTATTTCCCTAGGCAAAAGGTGCCAGTTTCTCACCACCCGCATTGTGAAGAATTTCTTCCTAATGTCTAAACTAAATCTTCCCGCTTCCAGTTTAAAGTCGCTCCCCCTCATCCCATGACTACATGCCCTTCTAATAAGTCCCTCCCCGGCTTTCCTGTAGGCCCCCTTCAGCTATTGGAAAGGCACTATGAAGTCTCCCTCGAGCCCTCTCTTCTCCAGGCTGATCAACCCCAACTTTCTCAGCCTCATAGCTGTCCTCATAGCAGAGGTGCTCCAGCCCTATGATCATCTTCATGACCTCCTCTGGACCTGTTCCAACAGTTCCATACCTTACTTATGTTGGGGATTCCAGAACTGGACAAAGTGCACCAGGTGGGGTCTCATGAGAGAGGAGTAGAGGGCAAGAATCACCTCCCTAAATTGGCCGGCAATACTTCTTTCGATGAAGCCCAGGACACAGTTGGCCTTCTGGGCTGAGAGTGCACATTGTTGGCTCATGTCAAGCTTCTCATCAAACAGCACCTCCAAGTCCTTCTCTCCAGGGCTGCTCTCAATCACATTGTCTCTTGTCCTGGATTGAAAGAGTGGATTTCCCTGGTCCAGGTGTAGGACCTTGCACTTGGCCTTGTTAAACCTCACAAGGTTCACACAGGCCCAGTTCTCCAGCTTGTCCACGTCCCTCTAGATAACATCCCATCCTTCTGGAGTAACAACTGCCCCTCTCAGCTTGGTGTCATTTTCAAACTTGCTCAGGGTGCACTTGGTCTCACTGCCTATATCACCATAGAAAATACTAAACAGCACCGGTGCCGGTATGGACCCCTGAGGGACATCGCTTGTCACATATCGCCATCTGGACATCAAGACATTGAGCACTAATCTCAATGCAACTATGCAACCTATTCCTTATGTACTGAACACTCCACCCATCATATCTATATCTCTCCAACTGAGACAGAAGGATGTTGTGGGGCACTGCGTCAAAGATACAATCGTATTGCAAACAAATGTTGCAGCATAAATCTAGCAAAAAATTCCAAATTACACTGGCTGATCCAGTTCAATATCTGTACCTCACTTCCACCAAAAAAAATCTAAGCATACACTTTAAAGTAAAAGAAGGTTGTCCTTGGTGATGTTTCTCGATAATGTTTCTTTAATGATTATCAAATGCAGTATAGGTTTAACTGGATTAGTATTATTACAGTGTTAAAATATTACATTAGTAAGTGAAGAGAATATTAAATTTTTCTACAGCTAATATGGGAAAATTTGTAGACTCACAACAACTATTATTCACTACAACTCTGCCTTTTTATCATGCTCGAAGTTCTTCATACCCCTCTATGATACCTGTAATCTTGATTTTTAGATATTTGACTTTGGATTTTACCATTTTAAAACTGGATTTAATTTTCCAGTGTTCTAGATCATTGTGTAGGACCCTGGTGGTATTCCATGTTTACTTATGACTTCACTGTTTTCTCAATCCTATTTACAAACTAGCTGCCCAAGCATTATTTTTTAATCTCCAAACAACGCGTACACTAAATGAACAAACAAAACCCCAAATTTATGTGAAACCCTTCTAGAGAAACCTACTTGAAATGACTTTTTGTAATTAGGTCTTATTCAGTGCTATACTGGTTTTTGCATAAGCTACATTTACTAAATCAGAGTATCATACAGTTCTAAGTCAAACAATTCAAGAAATTTGAAGATTAAAATAATATATTTTGGTAGCCACATTTGTAAACTCATGTTAAAATAATATTAAAATATATTTTAAAAATAATAATAAAAATTGTGAATATGTATTATCAAACAGCTATCAAGATATACTGAACACCCATAGAAAAGAGTTAATAAATCAATAACTCACATATGAGAATGTCATCAAAGAGATTAAATAATGGACAAAAGTTTGCAAGATAGCAATCTTCAAATGAAAACAAATAGTTGCCTACAACTGAAATTATTATTCATTTATGTAGTGTAATATCAATTTCGCTATCCATTCTAAAATTTCTCAGTCTCCAAGTACTATGATTTCTAAATTCTACTACAATAAAAGCATTATTTTAAATTAACTTGAAGTACAAATTACGGTTCTGTGTTCTCATTCCCACCAGATAGAATTCTGCATTTAGAATACCTCTCTCTTCTCCAGGGAAACATGGTCTTGAGTGCTTAAGGAAATATGAGTCATGTAATAAGTTGTCTTCTATGAAGCTCTACATATGAGTTTATAGTAAAAAAATATGAGAATCCAGCATTCTATAGACTTCTGTAATTACAAATATATTGTATCATTACTCTTTCATAGACAGTATTAAATTTTACAACTGGCTTATTACCTGGTGTTCCAGACATTTTGATGAAAATTGTAAAAATGCCTGGCCAGGAAAAAACCTGTTATCGCATTTCACAAATTAGGACTTTACAGTTCTATTTTATACTCTGCTATAAGATATCTAGATCATGATGTAAGACAGAGAGTTTTCATCAGCTTTTCAAATTACCTAAGGTGATGGAGCAGCAGTTAAGCTAACCACCTCGTTACAAAAGTATATTCTGCCACAACAGAGAAAGCTTTTCACAGGAGATTTGCAGAAGTTATTTTAATTTGAATACTTTGGTATGTAGTTTCATTTTACAAAAAGCAAAGCAATGGAAGGTGGTGTTCTAAGTACAGTACTTTCTCTTTAGTCTTCAGGTAATATAGCATATCCTTTCCCTACACTATTTAGAGTACCTCAAAGAATGTTTTACTGCATCATTTGTAAAAACTACCAGTAAAATCAGATAAGTGGTGAAGTTCAGTCCAAACACATAACTAGTTCTGCACAATTTTATAGAAAATCTGTCTAGTAATAAAATACCCAAAGTGGAAGAAACGTTTGGATATCATAATATATTTCAGATTCTGGAAAGGGGCAATATCATTGTCTTTTAAAACTGTTCATCATCTCAGAAACTTCAGCTATAATTAAACTTTTGGTCAATTGTATATTAAGCAGCAAGGAAGTGAACTGTGATCAAGCTAGGTCTTACTATCAAAAAGCAAAAACTCAGAGAACAAAATACCTTTATAGGTTGTGAAATTGGCCATTCACCTGCATTTTTAAAAGAGTTTTGTGCTTCTGGTGACAGACACTGGTGGAAAAATACTGAAGAATAAATTATCAACACCGTATTTCATATATGCATAGAGCCATATATAAATTCAATAATAGCTAGCTTATAGGATCCGTGTTTGATAATCATTCTCTGAGTATATCTCTTGTATATTCTCTAAGGATACGCTGAAAACACAAACTGATGAATGTTCATTTTCTTATTACTTGTAGGAATTCACAGTACAGGTTTAAAAAGTAACACTTGCCTCTTTCTTGCTCATCACTTTGTATGCCAAATTGTAAAAGCAGCGAATAGAGAAAATCTCAATAATTCCTCAGTCTACATAATTCCTTTTACAACTCTGTTTGTCAAACTGATTATTTATAAGGTAGCAGCAAGAATAAATTGCACATATATAGGTTTTTAAAATTGAACCCTAAAAGAAAAACTTATTTACATCAGACTTCCCATCTGTTGAAAGCATAGAACTTTTATGACTGTTAAACCCAGTGCTGTAGAAAATGTCTACTGATTATTTCAGTTATCTTACTACCAGATTTTCTCATGTGCATACACCCATTTTAATCAAGGTGTCACAATCATAATTAATATACATTGCTTAGTATCAAGACATTTCATATTTAAATTATTGAGCACTACTCAGTCTACACTTGTCATTAAATTCTATACAGAGACAGTAGAAAGTCCCTGCTTCATACAAATGCACATCATGAAAGCTGTGCAATGAGTCTTAGTATTAACACAGAAAATACATTTAACTTCTTTCTTTTTGATGGCCTTTTTATCCATTTTCAATAAATCACCAGAATAACACATGCACATGAATGTTCAGATAATATGTATATATATATCAATATTATATATTCACAGAAACATCAAATAATAATAACAGATGGTTGAGATACATTCCAAAATTTCCTGCCAAGCCAATCTATCTAAGTATTATATATTTCAAGATTCATTATACTGAAATTTATTTCAAAAAAGAGATAACTGCCAAATTTCTTACCTATTTTATTTTCATCTGAATCAATACAATGCTTCTGAAGGTGAAGTGGTAAACCACGTCTATATGAATAGCACCATACACAATTACCACTAGGTATCCGAAGCCTAAATATCTGTTATTTAACCATTGCATAAAACTGTATTAACTCATTTCTAGGAATTAAACTAATTCTATAGGGGGTTTATTACACTAACTAGCCCAAAGTAGCTCCTCGTTTTCAACCTTAACCTCACAGAAAATGTAGAGTAGCTTATTCGTCAGTTGCAATTACTCCTCAATTAGAGTTCAAAAGCACAATCTCCTCAGTGAAAAATGATTCTATCTTAATTCTACAAGAAACTTCAATTTTCTACACAAGACTAAAATCTTATTTTGTGTGACTTTCCATTTAAGGTGGCCATTGTTGCACAAAGTTTTTATATCTTTAAAATGGGAGTTTTGTGAGGGCTTTATGAATAATTGAAGTACTTTGCATGCCATAGCCTCTACAGCGTGTGCCAGAAAACTCTGAGTTTGTAAACTCACTTTAGGCTACCACAGTGTATATCAGTTATTCACAGTTCTTTCCCCAGCCAACTACAGGGAATTACGTTTGTTACTGTGACCATATTGTGAAAATTCACTTTCATTTCCCTAAAGCCTTTCTATTTCCTCCCAGAAGTTTTCTTATTTTCAGTCATGGTCCTTGTAAACAACGACGCTATTGTCACTTTTTAGAAAGCTTAAAAGTGTCTACTATGCACTAGAACACACTCCAACCTTTTACTTCACGTTACAACTTAACATATAGGCTTCCATTTCTTGGAGTACATCTCTATGCATAAATTCCAGGGTAATTCCACACTCTAAAGCAAGTACTGGCTCTAAAGCAAGTAGTTGAAATACGTTTCATTCTTTTCCAAAGGCTTTCATATATTTCTATATACTTAAATAACGAATGAGACCTAATCTGTACAATATACTGAGGTTGATTTAAGACCTCCCAAAATCCAGAGGTAGCGAGTAATTTAGAGTTAAGTTCAAGTTTTCACCTCTGTTTCAGTTATGTAGAAACATTATTTAATTTATGGTGATCTATTTTTTGAAATTAAATGAGAAAGGTTAGCAACTTTAGACTGGATCAAAATCCCCACTGCTTATATCTATAGACACCTGGACAAACTGAACTCAGGGATGACTCCTCGATGTAATATATGACCCATGGCAACATTGCCACAATGTCAGCAATGACATCAAAACTTTAAACTGAAACCTACAGGTCTAAGCTTGGACCTATCAGGCACCGAGCTACCCATTCTGAGCGTAGCTTTAAAACTTTCATTATCCGTACAAATGGGATAAAAAAAATACACTACTTCAGTCAGTTGACTTGTAAAACATACTTAAGTTATTTACTGCAGTTTCTGTCTAGCCTCAATGTTTCTTTGAGCAGTGACATAAATGCCCTTCCTCGACAGATAGGATTCAGGGCCTGAACTTAGTTCCTAGCTGACATTAACACTCCTACATTAACAGAACAGAGCTATGAAGGTTTTCCTAAGGGAAAAAGCCTCTCACAATTTACATCTTCATTTATACTGAAGCAACAAATATTCAAGCAATTATACAACAATACCTACAGGCAAGACCTATATATTCAGCTTTGGGACAATGTTTGTCAACTAGGATATGGAGTTTGCTGTTTGTTTGTGTGACACCTGTGCTGGGAAGAAATGGCTGTCATTCATTGTGAACTGTTTTATGAATGCCTTCTTAACTTGGCCTCTATACAAAACTGGCATATGGGTATACAGATGCATAAAAAAGCTACGGATGCAAGCTAGAGTTGCTTACAGCATGTCCTCTGTTCCACAGAGCTATTCAAGTGTACTGAGCTAAACATGAAGTAGCTTCATCCTCCATAAGATACCCTGTGATGGCACAGCATACAAGTAAGTAGTCACCACAAAAAACCTGAAATTCAGTCTGCTTACAGCCATTACTTATACATAACTTGCTTTAGGGTTTACACTCTTCACTAAATAGAGCAAGCAACTGCACAAGTTATGAGTTCAGAAGATGGTGAGGTCAGTACCTTTGAAAACACTTTACAATCCTACACTTACATGGCAACAGTAATTTTGCAAGAAATATATATTTAGGGCACAACGCTCAGGAGAAACTGAGAGTTTCATTTGTGTTTTATTTTTCTTTAACTAAATTCTCTGTGCTCCAATAATATAAATTTCCACGTAAACTATTTGGTCTGTGGTTTCAAATGCTGGCTGTTCATTAATTTCCACAGGATTCTGGAAAATCACAGGCCTAACAGTAAGTAAACAACACACACGCAGACATATAAATAAGACACTTCAGTTTGCATGACTAGCTGATATCTTTTTAAACAAGTTCCTACCATATAATTTTATCATATTACCATCTTCCTGTTATGATAGACTTCTAGCAACTAGTATGAAACTTTATTAGCCTACATGCAAAGAAAACCTATTTGTCGGTTATGTTTTTCTGCCTTTAATTTAAATCTATATGTTCATCTCTGACTGCCTGAAATGAATATTGAATTAGAGCTACCTACAGTTTCAGGCAGAACCTATTCTCTCTTAATAAAAACATATTTCTTAATATCTTATTAAAAATTATAGCAGACAAAAGTCTAGAAAATTAATGGGATAGAGTAACTTTAAAAAAAGCATGCAAATATGCCTTTTGGTATAAAACGTGCCGAGAGCTAAATTCATCACTGTAATTTGGTCAGAAAATATTTGAATCTGTGTACATTGCAATTTACTTTCAATTTGTTATATTATCATAATTCAAAATATATTGTGCTGTGGGATCAAGTTACATCCATGTGAAACATTACTGAATTCTCTTATTTCAAGAATTGTAATCCAGGCTTTTCAGTCATTTCTATAACTATGTTCTGTTAAGAAAGAATAGGAAAATATCACTGAGAGTAGAGAGTAGTGCAAAGTAAAAAAAAAAAGTAAAAGTAAGCATAGAAACAAAACTTGTTATTGCAGTTCCACAAATACATTTCAAATTATCCCTTCGAGAAATAGAGTTCATTTACTTCATCTGTTTATTAGGACATCAACGTTGGCAAAGAACAAGCCATGTCCTAAAAGAGATTGTTGTGATGAAATGAGAAGCTTTGCCATAAAGCAATAAACTATATTAATGTAGAAACCTCTTTCTCAAATAGTTGAGTGAGATGATTGAGCACGATCCCTCGTGCGTTACTGAAAGAACAGACCTTCTTCGAAAAATCAACAGAGATTTTCACTGGAATACCGCACATGCTATGAAAAAAACTGGAGCTACCTTTTTCCTGTTACTAACAGGCACAATCCAGACATGCTGGGAGACATCCCTCAGGGCTTTTTTTTTATATTTTGCTTATAAATTGAAAACAGATTAAGTACCATTTTATATTTATGTAAAATCATGTCACAATATTCCTACTAAAACACCTTAGAAATTACAAGTATTTAGAAAAACTTATAGGAAATTAAAGACATCAAGTAGTACAGTAACATACATATAACCCTTTACCTATAGAATTCCCAAAATAAAGTCAGATGATGCACAACTCCGCTATACATGTTGAGGGTGGATGGTGCAATGAAATAAACAAGGAGAACGTATCTGCCTAAGAGCATGATCTATTACATTTTGTAACTCACACTGGTTCAGGGGTGTTCTGTGAAAGGTAAGAAGTGCACATTGGAAAGCAAAATCCATTTTCCAGATTTTAGAAACAACTTTAATTATTCACGTGCAAAGATAACACTAGCATCCACAGTCTCATTATTTTATATTTCCTTTAATCACCTAGAATGGTGCTGCAAAGAAAACCACCTTATCTATTTTTTCAACATCTCTGCCTCCTTTAGTGCATTCTCCTGCTGTGTTTTCCCCCTTTCTATAGCATCAAATACAAGCTGCTCCTTTCATCTTCCAGGTTGATTAGCTATCCCCACCTTATTTGTATTTTATTTCCTGCCTGACAACTACCACTTCCAAAACAGCTCACAATGCCAAACCTCAATTAACACTTGTCAAATTTTCAAACAACCCGAGTTTTTTTTTTCTTATAGCTAGGGAGAAATCCACTAGAAAGTAATTTGCAAAACTAACCTATTGCCACCTTTTAAATTCCATTGGACATGTTGCTTTCCCAGGATATTTGCAAAAATATTGATAATATACTACAAGAGCATGACAAAGTTATTAAGCCTGAGCAATCAGTTCAGCACGGGATCAAGTACTGTAGATTTAATTGCAAATCATACATGCTGTCAAACATTCAGATAACAGGTAATATCCTGTGCTAACATCTCACATAAAATAATCCTTCGGTATAAAAAGTAAGGACTGGCATCTTCTCATGAAAAAAATAACAGAAACAGAAAAAAAAAAATTGAAGTCTTTAAAAGAAAAGCCACTTAAAATTAGCATCTGCACCACTTGTAGCACACACAAATTTCACTAGAGTTAGAGTTTAAAATTTTCCCAAAGGTCCATTAAGATCCTTCTAAGTAATGGAAAATAAGGCGATTTTATCCGACTCCACCACCTTCCTCCCACTTAGATGCCCTTCTGCTTGTGCCAAGAGAGAAGTGCTGACAGATCATACAGAAATAAATAAAACCCAGAAATATTTACAAAACCCATGGAAGCAGAAACAGAAGTTCACATAGTTTAAAAGCTGCACAATGCAGCTACAGTGCTTATAGGATGAGTTGGAAATATGCTTCCCTTCTGAGAATGAACGTAATCTGAAGATGGTGCTTTTTCAGTTTCAACACTTGTTGGTATTTTACAACTACACTGTCTTACATAAACACTAAATACTGGCTTGCTGTGCTTGTACAATATTCCAGCTGAGATGCTTGTCTTCACAGTGTTATGAGAGCAAGAAGATTTATATATGACAAGAAATCTTGGAAGATTCATATATGGAAGGAATGGAATTCCAAAAGGCACTATGGAATTCTGATCTAGGTTAAGGTGCCCATAACTACTGTCTTTTTTCTTTGAATTTCTGCATCTGCAATATCCTATCATAAACCTAAATTTTAGGATCTTTTGAATTATTACTGGATGGTTTGATCTTTGGAATGAGTCATCATTCTGTTTGAGGCTTCATCACTACTAAAAACAAGGCAATGATAACATGATAACAATAACAGATCTTCAGAATGGATATAAATAACAACTTTGTGCCTGAGTCAGCTAGAAAGTAATAAAAATTTCTGGATTTTGTAATTTAATATTGTTCCTCAATAAAAGAAGGCTTCATATCACGTTGAATAACCAGCTACATCCTAGTCAAGTAAATAAAATCTGGTTTATATCTACAAGACGCAATGCATATCAGAAATACGGAATTTTTCCCAGGGAAAAGGAGCAGAGTTTGCGTGAGTTTCAAAACTCAACATCTAATATTGTAAAGAATATAAATAATGTTTTTATATATTTTTAATTTCCAGCAATGTAGCATTTTTATTAAACAAACTCAACATTAAATGGTATTCGGCTGCCTTGTATTTATTATACCAGTTCTATATAGTACATAAGTTACAGAATTAGAATACATAAACATAACTGAATCTTGATTTATGTAGGGTAAAAACATAGCACCATAAATTCTCTGGAAGTGATAAGTTCCTTCCAAATCAACCAAAATAACTTTGCCACTGCATCAGATTTTATTAATATGGATTGCAGCAACTACTCAGAAAGCAGTTATTTTAACTACAGTTTTCAGGGAAAAAAAATAAAGTTTAGAACAATATTATAAATATGAAATTAACTCCCTTAAAATAAATAATATAAAATAAAATTTAGGAAGGTTTATGTTGAGGAATCAAATTTAATAATATGTAAATGACAAAGAGAAGCACTTTTTATAATGGCTTGAGGATCATATAATCACAAGCGAAATTAAAGCTCAAAGATCCAGATGGGAAATTAAGTACTGTGAAACTAACATATTCTCTTCTCTCTGCTAACATCCTTAATGTTAATATGATCCATGTCATAAATTACAATAGCTATGTAAGTCCCAGAACAAAGTCATTTCTTAGAAGCAAGGAAACTAATGTACATTTAATACATAATTCGTTAATCATTACTGTTACATAGAATAATAGATAGGAACACTTCCAAATACTTCAAGATTCATCATCTATGTTTTGTTTTACAAAGTCTGCTCAGATGGTGGACTTCTACATGTATATTGTAGTAAGATCTTTGAAAACAGAGCAGTAACAAAATCATAGCCTGTCTTTAAATATCATTTTTTGTGCTGAGGAATACGTATTCACATACATAAATTTGATATTCTTACTGAGTTTTCACAGACAGGGTAAGAGTTGATCCAGACGACATATTCTCTCTTATAGCCAAGAGATTATAAATGTAGGGATCAGACACTGAGGAATTTTGCTCCATTCTACCAAACCCTCTGCACTTAGGAAATCAACAAGAGGCACGGGATGCCTTGTAATCTTTTTTTTTCTGCTGAAAATGGGACTGCATAATGATGGTCTACCCTTGACGATGCTGTGCTCTTTAAGCTTATTTCAGCAAATGAGAGAAATTGAAGAAGGGTTTTTAAAATAAGCTATTACTCAGTTCAGAATACATTCAACATTTGGAACATGAGGAATTTTGTCTTGAGATAATCAGCACCGATTGTCACTAATGATTTTAATTTAAAGTTGTGGCTGTTTTTTTCCATCTAAAACATATTTTTTATAAGCTGTATGTTCAAGTAAAACTGGAGATCAAAAATCTGGAAGACTAATAAAAATACATTTGAGATACAGCAAGAACACTGGTAAAAGGGTGTTAGAATTTCATATCCTACATATTAAATGTGTATTCAGTCCATCATATCACATTGCTAATGACTGTAATCACTGCTATCACTAATCAGCCACTTGAAAAGCATTCAGTTTATCTCAATAAAACTATACAATTGAAAAAGGTTAGGGCCATTTGAATTGTATATTTGCATAATTCTTTCTTTCGGTGAGAAGGGCAGACAAGTCATAAAGACGAATTTGAGCAATGTAAAGGCTCATATTAAGCCAAAGATCTTTTTGGTACTAACAGAGAAATTTTCTCCTAATAAACAAGCTTGTGAAAACAGCAATGTTCTGGGATCTCTCAACCTTAACACCTTCCTGGTGCAAAGTCTATGAAGTCAATGTTCAGTGAAATTCAGAGTGGAGTTCAACTAGACTGTTACAAATAGCTCAAAGGGGAAGCAGAGGTGGAAGCAGAAGTTTTTGTCTTTCACTATTTAGTTCATGGTAATAATGCGTAATCTTAATGTGATCTTAAAAAAAGCAGGAATCAAAGAGATAAGTTTTGCGAACTCAGATTAATTGACAACTACTTACGTGTAATTTCTCAGCTTCTTTCCTACTTCTCCACCTGTGAAAAACACTACATGGTTGCAAGTACAGAAAATTTACATGTGGGTTTCAGTCTCCTCATTTCTCTGGGTTTCCATACCAGTTTAATTTCTTTTTTCAGATTTGTTACTGCCAGCTCAAGCCAATTTTCTTTCTCTGACCTGTGTTTCAAATTACACTTAAAGATTCTTTACCCTTACTAAGCAGAGATATACTTTGATGAAAGAAGGTTTCTTTAAACAGAGGAAGAATCAAATATTAGAATCAACATTTTGGGCATCAACATTTTCTAAAACAATCTGAAAAATATTTGCCAGATCTGGTAATTTTCTTCTTCTATTCTTCCTGGATCTGGTCATTAATTTTTCAACTGCATTTATAGTCATTAAAAGTTAAATAGGTCAGAAAAGATTTAATGTACATTCTAGACAAGTGTATAGAAAAAGTTTACAGTAGGAAATTTGCTGATGCAGTTTTGCTTCTGAGTGTGATCCAAGTAAGGATTACTCAGTTGGTTCCATTCATGTGGGTTATGCTATACTGCTGCATTATTTAACAGACAAAATAATTTCACAAAGAATAATTTAACTATTTACTGTTTACTTCATGCCAAGGAAAGAGACAGTTTAAAGTACTTCTTTTTCTTGTTTTCTTTGAGTATGCATCTGTCAGTAAAAATAACCATGTCCTGCATTTTATTTTTACACTACATTACATTTTGTATTACACTAACACGCAACTACGGCATTGATGTTTGCTTGTCATTTCAATGGGACTATCAAGTCACAAGCTTTTCTTCTAGCTGTTTACAGAACACTAAATGTTGCATTAAAAGTTTTAGCAACGTAATAGGGCTTCCTACCGACTCTACACTAGAAGTTACATTATAAAAATAAAGATGTTTTGATTATAGTAATTTTTCCTGCTTCATGAGTTCATGAAAGTACTTGATCTCTATTTACTATTACAGGATTAGCAGGAACATACAAGTGGTGGAAACTGCACAACTGCAAGAAAACTGTTAGATAGAAGCTCCGTTGAAAAGCATTTACAGTTACTACATTAGAAGCTGATTATGATACAGCATTGTCATGCTGTTTGAAAAAAGGCAGTCATCAAATTAGGATAAATAAACAGCAGCCTAACTTGCAGAACACTTAGGATATGTTTCCGTGCTATCCACCCTTAGCATTTGCTTAGCTGAAGGCTTTCATCAGTTTTGGATTTGTCATGTAACAAAAGGTATGGATCAAAACCGGAAGAGTGTAGAAGAAAGGAGCAACTAGATTAGAACTCTAAAAAATATGGAACAAAAAGAAAACATGAAATAAAACAAGAAACTATCTCCCACAGGTGTAGCTGATTCTACTATGAAAACTCTTTCAGTTTTGTGATTCTAAAACTATAAATAGAAAACAAGTTTTTTTGCCATACAGTTCTAAAACATAGATGTAAGAGCTATGTTATGCCTTTCACCGAAAGTAATTTGTAGTGTTTGAAATACTAAAGAACTTTTACACAAGAAAAAATAGACTGTAAATATGAAATCTTCTTTAATCTATGCAACTCTGTTAGTCTTCAAAAGATTGATACGGGAAACTAGATTATCTGTATCTTCATGATGACACAAACATTTTCTGTCAGTATGAAGTAGGAGGAAAACTATTTTGCTCAGAACAATCTCATGCCATAAACCTAAACTACTCTGTTAGCATTCCTATTAAATCTACATTTCCTAGGTGTCTTGTTACTCATTTATAGGCATTAAGCATAAGTGTAAACTCATTGATTTCCTAACAAAAGTCAACCAATCACTGTAGAGATAGATTGATGGAAGATAATCAGACAAGAAAGTTAGACCTGCCAGGTAATTTTTGTGAAGTTTTAGTGGTGGGCTTAGTTTGCGCAAGCCCATTTCTATCTCTCCCACACAATGTCTTTGTTTCTTAGTACTGTCAGAATGTTATTATTTGTTAAAATTACCAGTTTCTTTTGTATTTTTTTAAGGCACACTAATGGAAAACAGAAATTCAGGTGTCCACCTCAGTAATTTTTTATGGTATTCAGTATTTACTCCTTGATAACTGATGAAACTAAGATAGAACTTTAATTCAATTTCTGTAATACTAAGTATCAAGAAAGCATTCTTCTCTTCACATATGGGAAAGCTTATAAACAATGTAGACATATTGAAACAACTAATTTCAGTGTAAACTGCTTTTATTCTCACAGCCAAGCACAGATTATGCCTAAAAGTTCCTAGAACATTGCTGCATAGAGAAATGTGAGTCTCTGATAAGCTACAGTTTATAAGAGGACAGAGGGAAATTAAATTAACATCAGTTCCTGAAGCATGTGTATACATGTAGTTGTCCTTTGTATCATTATCTATCATTAGATAGGACATTACTGGTGGTTTATTTAATGATATCTTAAGTGTTTGAGAGAGTCAGAGAGACTACACACACACAAATGCATCTGCAGAAAAAAGCACCTTGGTCTAAATCTGCAATATTTTTTATTTGTAATATAAAACCAAGTAGAACAGTTCAGCAGCACATACCATCCGTCCATTTACTGCCATGCTTTCTTACTAATAGCACCTCTATTCACTTCTACAAAAACTCCCTTCACTCTTTCTTGAGAACACAACTGTTACCTTGAATTACTTGGTGCTATTCCATTTTCTAAGCAGAGAGAAAAATAAATAAACAAATAAAATAAGTTGATGAGTTTAACCTAAAATTATGAGTTTAGATCTAATAACTGAAAACAATGATGGATATGTCCAAAATTTAAAAGATAATTTTAATAGCAGCCTCTCTCACTCTCATCACTTCTTATGGTCAGCGGCAGTAAACAACTGAGCATGAGCACATCCCAAAAGAGAGGAGTGATAACCTGTGGTGCTGAATGATGTCCATTCAGCGATTTCTCAGTTTAAAACTTTGGCAGGAAATTTTCATCCCTCTGTTATAACATATCCAAGAGGGGTGAAAAATGCACTTTGTCTCATGAACTTGCAGATCCCTTGAGCACAGCTTTGCAGCACTTTGCCTTCTCCTGAAATCTTGCTCTCTACAGTTAATACAAACTTACGTTACTAATTTACTAATTACTAACCCTAAATTAGACAGCTGGACTTACTTCCCTATGGCTGAATGTGTTTTGATTGTCTTTGCATATGTGGGTTTAAATACGCATCCAAATGTCTATTTATACATAGATTTTTAATGTGGTGTTTTTTATTAGCCCTCTCATGTATAACCAAGCGCTCATGTTACACTTTACTTCCCTGGTAGAATGAAGCCATAAGACTGCTTGTCAGAGGAACAAAAACTAAGCTAAGCCATTATTCCAAATATATTGAAGTTTCTAGTGCTTTTTAAGACTTCAAACGTGGCAGATTTTTTGCCTTTCTTTCCTCTACATGATGAAAAAGAAAGAGTTTAAGTCAGAACACAGGAAATTCTGATTAGATATTGGAAAAATGTTTTACCATGAAGTGAACAAACATTGAACAGTTTATGCAGAGAGGCTGTGGAACATCCATACCTAGGACTGTTCAAGACTGAACTGGATACAGCCCTGAGCAATGTGTTCTGAATAGACCTGCTCTGAGCAATGGTTGGACAAGTTGACCTCCAGAGGCCCTTTCCAACACAAATCATTCTCTGATTCCATGATTCTATAGCGATATATGCCTTTGTTTTCTCTTTGGTTCTTTCATATTTTTGTGCCCATTCTAAGTTAACTCAACGTGTGAACTTGACTTATTTATTATGAGTCTATAGTTATTTTGCTTTAACATACTAGAAGACACTCAGAAACTACAGTGCAAACCCTGTAGTGAAATACTGTGATACTGTAATGCAGACTTATTTAAAATAACTGGAACTAGGCAGTTGGTTTTGTGTAGTAGCAGCCACATTATTGGGCTAAATGGTTAGTTTGAAATATTCACAGTAGGACACACTAAGTCATTGGGAAGACACAGCAGAGGGGACTGATGCAACTGAAAACAATCTGGGGAATGAGCAATAGTGGGCCATTTCCTAGCTGTTAGTAACTGATAGTTACTCCTCCCCTCTTGTAACCGTCGCTATATGTAACTTCAGGCCTCATTCCATCAGGGAAGAGATGTATATATAAGGATTTTTGCATTCAAAATAAGTATTGACAGAATTTAGCATCTTATGTATACATTTTCATACCTGTTAGTAGATTTTATTATCACCTTTAAACATATAGTCTAAACAAGCATCACTAAATGTAGTTTCTCTAGATTGACAGAGGGCTGTGGATTTGATACTGACATGGTGATGATCCACTATACTACCAGAAAAGAACCCATTTTCTCTGAAATAAGTTACATTCTTGTTTACAAGAATAAACTCTTCTAGCAATGCTCTTCTTTTCTAGAGCTGCAACATACTTTATACTGATTAAACTGGAAAAGGAAAACTGACATTCCTCACATCAGCACATGCCAAACATCTCTCAAATCATTCTATCAAGCAACATGGAGAGCAGTTTGTCTAACATTGTTTAACATTAAACTCTTGTCTTCCACTGGCAAAAAAATCAGTCTTGAAACCTGTCCATCAGGACAATCTATCTAACAGTCAAATGGTTCTGCCTGGCTTTTGGACCTATAGATTCCCAGCTTCCCATCACATTTACCATTTTAACATATCAACAAAATCTTACAGGTTTTCCAATCATTGATTGCTAGCTCCAAAGTCTTCTCTAATGGAGGAGCATTGTGTAGTTAAAATTATTTAACTCTATTTAAGATAGCTTTTAGAAGAAATTCACTAAGGTTGTTTCTTTGTTTTATGCAAAATTTACATGTAAATTATACCTCAGCTGTGCACCTGGAGTCCCAAGGAGAGATGTTCAGAACATCAGCTAAGTGCCACAGAGCTGACACTATGGCTCTTTGTGTTTATTTATATAACCATTTCTTGGACAGATATCTGTACTAATGCTTAAATAATGTCAGATTGAAACCCACTTTAAAAATACTGCAAGAAAAAATGCATTACATAGTTCATATTGATAAATACATTAAATAGTCAAGTCTACAATTTTAA
Source organism: Dromococcyx pavoninus (assembly GCA_033558185.1). NCBI lineage: Eukaryota > Metazoa > Chordata > Aves > Cuculiformes > Neomorphidae > Dromococcyx > Dromococcyx pavoninus. The sequence continues at coordinate 468,471 of JAUMJL010000394.1, read as the reverse complement.
GGTAGAATTTTGTGTGGCTTGTCTTTAATGAAAGGTGTTTAAGTTCTGATTAATCTCTATTTGATTAGGATGGCCTTATCCTGCTAAATTACCAGGTTTCTGTATTCACTGGATTAGGACACTGGCACCATTCACTTCATAGAACCATAGAATCATAAAATCGTAGAATCACAGAATCACAGAATCACAGAATCATAGAATGGTTTTGGTTGGAAGGGATCTCAAAGTCCATCAAGTCTCAACCCCATGCCCTGGGCAGGGACACCTCCCACCAGACCAGGCTGCTCAGGACCCCATCCAACCTGGCCTTGAATACTTCCAGGGAGGGGGCATCCATTATTTCCCTAGGCAAAAGGTGCCAGTTTCTCACCACCCGCATTGTGAAGAATTTCTTCCTAATGTCTAAACTAAATCTTCCCGCTTCCAGTTTAAAGTCGCTCCCCCTCATCCCATGACTACATGCCCTTCTAATAAGTCCCTTCCTGGCTTTCCTGTAGGCCCCCTTCAGCTGGAAAGGCACTATGAATTCTCCCTGGAGCCTTCTCTTCTCCAGGCTGATCAACCCCAACTCTCTCAGCCTCATAGCTGTCCTCATAGCAGAGGTGCCCCAGCCCTATGATCATCTTCATGACCTCCTCTGGACCTGTTCCAACAGTTCCATATCTTTCTTATGTTGGGGATTCCAGAACTGGACAAAGTGCACCAGGTGGGGTCTCATGAGAGAGGAGTAGAGGGCAAGAATCACTTCCCTAAATTGGCCGGCAATACTTCTTTTGATGAAGCCCAGGACACAGTTGGCCTTCTGGGCTGAGAGTGCACATTGTTGGCTCATGTCAAGCTTCTCATCAAACAGCACGCCCAAGTCCTTCTCTCCAGGGCTGCTCTCAATCACGTTGTCTCTTGTCCTGGATTGAAAGAATGGATTGCCCAGGTGTAGGACCTTGCACTTGACATTGTTGAACCTCACAAGGTTCACACAGGCCCAGTTCTCCAGCTTGTCCACGTCCCTCTGGATAAAATCCCATCCTTCTGGTGTAACAACTGCCCCTCTCAGCTTGGTGTCATTTTCAAACTTGCTCAGGGTGCACTCAATCTCACTGCCTATATCACCATAGAAAATATTAAACAGCACTGGTGCCGGTATGGACCCCTGAGGGGTTGCAGCAACATTAATACAAAACCAAACATATTTGAATCTATGAATTTTAAGAACCAGTGATTTACAAGAAACAGCAAGAAAATTACTGCTCTTTGTATTTGATGTACAGGACCCATAACTCCAGCAATCCAAAGATGTTAGCCTTTTGGAATAGACATGAAAATAAGGAACTTACAGTGACTTATTTAAAACATTTGAAAATATGAGTTTCTTATATTATTTATCTTTATGGACAATTCATAAAGACCATTAAATCAACAATGTTTACTAAGTTTTAAAAATTGCTTTTATCTTTGAGGGAGGGCTAACATATGCCAATTATTGTAACGTCTTGTATGCTAGTACCACTTAGTAGTAAACAAAGCAATAAAACACTGCCAGACAAGTAAACAACAAAATTCTTAATTAGAAACTGCTACTAAACTCTGAGAGTATTTTCTATTCATCTGTAAGTTGAACAACAATCATTTTTCTTTTTCCATAGGTTGTATGGAAGTAATTAGGACATGATAGATAAAGCACAGCTTTCAAACCAAGCAGGAGAATAGAATGTGTTTTAGGATGGAAAGAAGGATGCATTTTATTGGTGCACACAACAAACATTTGCCAAGATTTACAAAGGCACCATTGTTTTTCCAGGTGCTCTATTAGTAGATACAGAGACCAGGGACTTATCTAGCTAAATTATTACAGTGTTTCACAGTATCCACAGTTGAGAAACTAACACAAAACTCCATAGATAAAAAACCCATTGGGACACAGAAAACTTACACTGCATTCAACTTAGAATGTTATTTTGTTTTCCTAAGTCTTTAGTGATTGGTGTAAGGACAAGATTGACACTTCAACACAAAATTGATACTTTGGGACAATCTCCATACATAGGCAATGCAGTGGTGAATGCTACTTGGTTAGACTTAATCCCATACAGGGAGTGGAAAGGGAGAGGATGTAGATTTTTTTGACAGCAACAAATTTAAATGGTCACTTATCAAAGTAAAATTTTAAAATTAGGGAAAAAGTACCAGGATTACCAGACTGCAAAAGGCTAATGTTGCCTCACCTTTGTGCTGTTGCTTATGTGAAAATACAGAGGAAAAGTTTGTTTCATGAAGAAGCTTTAAACCGTAGATCATGAGATAAAATCCACAGGAGATCTATTTTTTAAAAAAAAGATGGTCTGGGAAACCTGGTAAAAAGAAGTTTAAACTATAAGAGACGAGGATGTATCTCAAGGAACAATATTTTAGAAAATTCTACAACCAGTGGAATTTGGACCTATGATATTTCTTCTCTATTTTTTTCCAGTCTAAAATTTCAGTAGTGAAAAAAGAACATAGGATGATGATACTGCAAGATGATTTAATTGACATATGACTAATGGCCTTTAAAAATGATAAGTTTTTTTTAAAAACCAACTAAACTCTGAATATAAACCATGTAATAACGACATCTATGTTAGAAGCAAATGATTTTTTTTAAGATAACCAGAATATCATTTCCATTTATTACACTGAACGGTTTTGCACTTCATTTGAGTTGAAGTATTTATTTCCTGTTCCACTAGTACTATTTATTATTACATAGTACCTTTTATTCTATAATCTGAAAAAAAATCCTATAACATAAACCTGAAATGACTGTATTTCTTGTTTTATTTTATATATGAGAAAACTGTGCCAGAGAGTAATTAATTGACTTGCCTAGGACCACAGAGTAAACAAATGGGGAAAAAAAAAATCACAAATAGTCCCAGCTATCTTCTTGACTCCTCTGGCATTTGTATAACTTGTGTATACGAATTCAAAGCAGTTACTTTCTCCTTTTAAAATATAGAATAATCCTAGCTGTTAAGAAAATACATCAGTCAATGTTTCTGATGTATTGTTCTTTGTAATGAAATGCTATTGTACTCCTTGAAGGAAATACAGTGCTGCACTAACGAAGTTGTGTAGAAAGTTACTGATGATTATACAGAGCCAGAGTAAGTATGAAAATGGCTATAAACAATACTTCATTTTCCAAACCACAAGCTCATTGTGATTTTCATCTAATTAAATTTGAAATTTTTGCTAGTTGATTTTCCCTTTTAAATGATAACTTTCTTGAGTCTGGATAACAAAGTTGTACTAGACTGTTCGAACTCTGATTTTAACACATGTAATTCCTTCTCCTCATTTCTTTTGAGAAATATAACTGTTACATATTTTTAAGTTTTCCACAAAACTTAGAATAGAAGAAAGTTCAAAGTTGTATATTTGGATTAAGTGTTCCTTTATGATTTTCATCAAGGTTTTAATAATTAGGATATCTTCAGAGTGAAATAAAACAAATTCTCAAAAACAATTCTATAGATATAATTTTTGCACATTTGAACCACTAATGTTTTATACTACCCCTAACACATCGCGTGTTTTCTGTATATGTCTATGCACACTTTTTTCCACCCTCTCATAGTCAATGTAATTTGGAGTTTTCTGAAATAGGAACTTATCATCCTAGATGATAATAAATCCATGGGAATCCATTAAGAAATATTCTTCTCAAAAACAGGTTAAATAAGGGAGAAATATTGTAAATCTTGAAAAGAAAAAGAAATTGAAACACTTCAAAAAGGACTGGTGTCTTGATTTCAAAAGGATTGGATGGGGTTTTTGCAAGAACATTAAAAACATATTTTGCTTTGCTTTCCATTAAAAAAGAGCAGTTGACCCAGAACGTGAAGTGAAAGTTCTAAATAGACCAGTCTTTCCTGATATTTCTTGGATGTATGTTTAAAAATGTTTATTACAGTTCACTTTGTGTTTCTTTCCATATTATAGTTGTTGACTTCTTTCCAAATGTATAGGTGTGAAGATTTATGAATTTATTTTTGCTAAGAAAGTGATATAATGGTCAATTTTATTAAGCTTCTTTACCCCACCTTGCTTTAATACCTCTAAAAACAAGATCTGAAGCATTTTTACCAATCCAATAAATGAAAATAAATTCCACTGCCCTGTCCTAATTTTAAAACTGCACATCTTGTCAAACAAGCTTTACAAAAACAGTGGAAGATTTAAAAAATACTATTTATAGAGAATTTAAAATTCCTATTCAATCAAGCATCATAAGAATTCTAATTTAAAAATTTTAAATGGCCCCAAAACCCTAACAAAAAAATAAGTGTGCTTTCCCTTCCCACTTTTACTTATCCTCTCAATAACTAATCACTTAGAGAATAAGGCTTGTATATACTCTAAAGAACAATTACAATTTACAAAAATTAAATTTCTTTGCATTCAGAAAACAGAAATGCATTCAGTCTTAAAGATCAAAAGCCCTAGACGCATAATGTTTTTCCTGTAAAAGAAACAGCAAGGTATTGAAAAGACCATTAAATTGAACATTTGCTCATATTTGAAGCATATGATTTCTTCTTTCAGATCTTACATGGTGAAAAATTTAACATCATTAACTTCAGAGAAGCATGAGCTCACACAAGTGATACAAAGGTGTAGCAACAGAATGGTTGTGTAAAACCAAAGATGTTAAAATACAGATTTTTAAAGATTAATCATATGAAAGCGTAGCTCTAAATTAGAACTGCTGTACCTCTTTTTATTTCTGAATTACATATGAAGTGGAAATGAAGCCAATGTTAAGTAGAAATAAAGTAAACACTGCCAAAGAATATTCAAGTATGCTTGCTCAGATTTATGGCCAAGGCTCTATAATAAAGAATACAGTGCGTACCACAGAAACACACAAAGCAATATTCCTTCAGAAAGGAGTCTATTATTTATTCATCAAGCATACCATGCTATAAAAAACTGATTATCCAGGAAATAAAAAAAAAAATCTACAGAGTAATTGACTATTAAGTATTGTCCCTCTGCCCACTATTCTCTCCATAAATCCTTTATTCACAGCATTCGCTTAATATTCAAATACAAGCGTCTGGCTTTCCACTAGAAAGAAGTAGTTCCAGCTACTAAAAATGAAGACCCAGTCACAAATTGATCGTTTTAATACAATATTCTACTGATTTTGACAGATAATTTGATTTTAAAACAGATGTCTGTGATAGCCATCAAGGGCAAATAGGCATCGGTGAGCTGCACACTGCAAAATAAATCAACAGCTCATTTAGCAGGGAACAATAGACTAGTAGATGATGGACTCCTCCCTCTGGCTAAGAAACCATTAGCCCATTTTCTCATCTAAACCCACTCAGCCTTGCAAGACCCTAACCCTGGATTTTTCAGGCTGCCTCCCACCTCCCAGTGCTCTCATTATTTTAACTCAGTGCGAACAAGCACATCGATTTCGTCCTTCCCCCTCCGCGCCGGCGCTTTAGGCGCCAGCGAGGAGGGGCAGCCCGGGAGGCAGCGGAGCGGGGCGCTGGAAAGCGGGGCCGGGGCGAGAAACGGGGCCGCCCCGCGCAGGGCTCCATGCTGGCACGGCTGCCGTCTCACTCGCACCCACGTGTTTCGCGATGCCTTTTCCACGCACAGACAGGCGTGTGCGGGACGGCGGCCGCCGCCCGTGCCCCGCTCCCACCCGCAGCCTCCCGCCCCGGGCTGCCCCGCTCCCCGCAGCCTCCCTAGCCCGGCCCCATCTCCCTTTCGGAGCCTCCGCAGCCGCACGACTTCTCCGCTCCTTCCCACCGCAGGGAGCGGGGCGGAGAGGGGTCCTGCTGAGCCCGCACCCCAGCAGCACCCCCAGCTCCCCTCCCCACGGCCGGGAGAGCAACACCCGCCGCCGCCGCCTCCGAATGGCGGTGGGCCAAGCCTTCTCCTACCGTCTGAGTCCCTGGAAAGAGGAGGGCCAGGACATCCGCGATTTCTTGAGGCCGGGCCGGTGCCCGGTCTCCACGGCGTAGGAGGCGCGGTCCATGGCTCGGCAGTAGAGGTACCGCTCGGTGTCGGAGTAGCCGCGGTGCCTGACGCGAGCCCCAGCCAGGCAGCGGCCCCGCGAGGCGGGCGGCGGCGGCGGCGGGCCGGGGGTCTGCTGGTGCTGGAGGAATTGGTGCTGCCGCAGCTGAGGCGGGTACTGCTGCTCTTGCCGCCACAGATGCTTGGGAGCTTGCAGACCCCCGCTGACCCCGGCGCCGTCGCTACCGCCGTCGCTGCCGCCGGGGAGGGTGGACAGGGCGCTGCCGGGCTCTGCCTCCATGGTGCCGGCGCGGCGGCGGCCGCTTCCTCCGGGCAGCGGCGGGTAAACTGTGCTGAAAAGTTGGACAGCTCCTGCCGCACCGCCCCTAGTCCGCGTGTGGGAGCGGCCGCGGCCGCCGCGCCGCCAGGTCCTCCCGGCCACTCGGGAGGGGAGGCGGGGAGACGGGGAGGAGGAGGAGGAGAGGGGCTGGCTTCCCGTTTGGAACTATTTAAGGCCAGGCTGGAGCCAGCGCCGGGCAGAGAGGAGTTGCCGGCGAGCTGCGGCGGGGGCAGAGGGAGCTCGCCCCGAAGGAGGAGCAGGACTGCAAGCCAGCGCGGAGAGGTTATCCCGGCCTCTGCTCCCGCCCGCCCCTCCCCGGCGCGGGGTGAGGCGGCGGCACCACGTCGGGGGGGCTGCTGCTGCCCGGACCTGGCTCCCAGGCGGGCTCCCACTGCAGGGCGACGGCAGGTAGCAAAAGTTCCGCATGCTTCAGTTCAGCGGGAACTTTGCGGTGGGTTAAAAACAGGTTCTTACTCCCTGAACTCTTCCCTTCGCCACACTTTATTCCCTGTATCATACATTCAATCTTTGCCACATTGGTTCAGAATTCGTGTTTCCCAGCCTTCCCCTGCTCTGCCGTCTTCACCTATGAGTAAGCTCTCTCCCCCCTACGAGCAAGAGTGGCTGTAAATCAATGTGAGGAAGGTTTAATTACAGCGATGCTGAGCCTACTGCTACAGAGAAGCTTTTATATTATAGACCACTTGGTTGAGGAGTTTTTCAGTGCCTTTTTCAGTTAAAATTTACAGAACAGGAACTTCATCCTAAAAAGCATTTTAGAAATTAGTTTTACATTTCAAGACAAGATTGTGATCGCTCCTGACAAAATATCAAAAAGACACATACAGGAGTTCACTTGAAAACTGCTAATATGTATTTGTCTGGTCCCTCTATTCTGGTGCCAAAATATCGGTACTAAGGAAAAATACATGACAAAAATCTCTCTCCTACAATGCGTTTAAAGAAATATGTATTTTCTTCCAATCAGTGTTCATCTACCCGTTAAGCTGTTCCAATTAGCTTCATGCAAAACTTCTACTTCCTCAATCACAAAATTACTCTTGCCATCCTTTTTCCCTTCCCATCACAGATCTGGAATAAGTTTAAACCTCATAAATTTCTTTCTGGATGTCTTTATTTCTTATTATACACGTCTGTCAGCTCTTTAATGTGTTGATGCATTTTTTTCCATTCTCTGTCTTAAAAGTCAGACTTCCTTCCCAGACACATAGGGCTCCTAAAATCAAGATTCACCCTCTAACCATCCAAGCTTCTGATGGGCGAAAATCACACTCTGTGTTTTTCCAAACCAACAGCACTTTTCTAGATAGTTTTGATAATCACTTGTTATTCCTTCATTTATTCTTTCCTGCCCTAGTAAATTTTGCTTTTGCAAACCAATTCCGGACAAGATGATAAATTGTAATAAATATGGAAAACACGGGGAAAGAACAAAGCAGTACTTCCACTGAAGGAAATTTGAGCCTGAACTCAAACATTTACGAAGTTCTGATTCTTCTGCTATTTATCCAGACATACAAGACTATTTCCAAACCAGACATCTTGGATGTTACCACTTGATCAGCTGTAGCAGGCGGTGACAGTTTTGACAGCATATATAGGACACAGAAATTGGAAGAAGATGGAAGGAGAAAGACTGAGGTTAGACAAGAGGAGAAAATGATATCCAAAATGAAATAAACCATAGGGATTATAGCAATGACGGATATAGGCATATAGGATGCAAATTTGTGAAAACTGTGAGAAGTAACTTTTACTTTACCTCCATTCCCATATCGAAATAGGATTGCATTTCACAATTGCTAGTTCCCTCTACTCTCCTAAAATTAGGCATAGCTTCTATGACCAATCTCACTATAACTTCACAGAATCATAGAACTGCTGTTTGCAAGGGCTCTCATGAGGATGTCCAGTCCAACCTCACACTTAAAATGGGACTATCATCAACAGTAGATCATGTCAGCCATGGCTTTGTCTGAATCTCAAAAACCTTGAGCAACAGAAATTCCCCAGCCTCTGCAGATAACCTACTCCAATGCTGCACTATGTTCCTAAGGAAGATTTTCCTCATGTTCAATGTAAACCTCCCAGTCAGGGCCCTTGCCCCTCCTTAAACAGCATGTCCCCGTGGAGAAGAGCTTAAATTTGTTGTCTTTTTCAACTTCCTTCAAGTAGCTGCAGGATGTCATTAGATCATCTTCTACCACTGCCACAGCAGACTAAGTAAGCTCAGCCCCCCAGGCTGTCATTACTTACCATGTGCTCTAGGGCCCCACCATCCTGGTAGCCCTCTCCTGAGCTCCCACTATTCCCTTTGACCCATTAGCTACAGTCACTTAGGCACCTGTTTTTGGTAAGAGTCCATCCCTTCTAGATTTTTGGCTTTCCTTCTGAGATTGGGAAGTAGGGAACCAATTAGACACATAGACAGTGATAACATGGGCGCCTTTTAATTCAGAGTTAGTGGAGATTTCCAGTTCCTCACGTATGCCACATGGGACAACTTTCAGTTTTTATGAACAAAGACTGATTAAATAGAGCTGTACTAGTAACTTTCTAATTCATAATCCATTTCCTGACTTTTTTTCATTTCAATCCACCTAATAATTCTTCTACCTTTTCACCAGCCCTCATTTTAAGAAACAGTTATGCTGCCTATCTAAAGGGTGTTTTGATATGAGAAAGAAAATAGTTCTGTCATGTCATAAATTTATCACTGTTTCAAACTGTAATCTTAATCCATAACCACATATAATCTGTAATTATAACTAGCAATTTAAAATTAATAGATAATTAGGAAGTCCAGCTCTAATCTGTTAAATCTTACAATGACAACAATTGAGTGCATTGTTTTGAGAATGAAAAAGATTTTTCTGTACTATGAAACACATTTTACATTTTTTCTGCAATGATGCTATGGAAAGACACTTGAGTGAAATGATTACAATTGTAATCAAAATAAAGATAAGAAAGGCAAGGTTGTCGGAGAGAGATGACTGGTAACCATGGCCAAGACAGTCTGACATACTTCCCCTGCAACCTGTAGTTCTTTCCATGCAGCTGTTGCTTACCTTTTCTGGTGCAGCAGAAAAACAGCCTACAGGAGCTTGCTGTAGGCAAGATCACTAACCAAGCTGTTTTACAGGTTACTGAACTGATCTAACCCAAGTTAGTGTTATGGTGTACAGGACAGCATGGCATGATGGTGTTCAAGCACCTAGAAAGATTTGATTGACTGCTGGAACAGGTGTCATAGACTAAAGCCTTAGTTTTATACTGTAATGAAGCATTTGTGGTCAACCTCAGTTGCTGAATAAATTAATATGTAGCAGACCATCTGAATTTTTCACTGTATTAATAACTTTTATCAATTTTGTAGAATTTGTTTAACCCAGCAATTCTATGACTTTCCAGGGACAAAATAGTTAACAGGTCCCAGTTTTCTAACAAGCTGTGGTGGAAAACTTGATAAATTAGGATAATTCTTTTTTATTTTTTAGGGTAATTTGTTTGTATCCTCTGCAAGATAGGAATTTTTGTTGACTGACATAACAGAACTTTGAATTTATGGCACCATACAAAAAACAAGAATGAAATTGCACACATGAATCCTATGGCTCCAAACACTTTCTTTTGCATGAACTATTAACAATCCTACCAAAAGCTACAAGGTAAACAGAAGTTATTTAAAATTTATATTGGAATGAGACAACTCGTGACTCCACACAGCAGTAAACTAGTTGGGGGAGGGTGGTCTATTTTTTGAAATTTTTTTTCAAAAAAAGATAAATTTATGCAACGAGTATTTGTTAATGCAATGGCTTTTGGAGGATGGAGAATAACTTCTAGGAGATTCAAGAAGAAACACACACACAGGTCTGGTTTTGGAGCCTGAGATCTATGCTGGAAATTAACTCATAGTTTTTTACCTGCTTTCCCTCAAGAATGTGGGCCTAAACTCTTTTTAAAATTTTGCTGAAATGTCAATGTTCAAGAATGAAGCTAACAAGGCAAAATCTTTAGATTTTATTCTAAAGATCTAATTAATATCAGTATTTTTTTTAAAAAAAGATATTAATTTTCTCTCGCTAACCTTTCCGTTTTTGAAGACCAGTATAAAACTGAAATTTTCACAATTACAGAGAGAAAGGGTAAAAGAACAGTGGCCTAAATAAACTGGCCATTTGCAAAACCTCTCAAATTAAAGCCAGCACCACAAAGATGCTTACAGTCAAATGTTTTGCTTCCTAGTGCATTGTTAAAAGTGAAATATATGCATAACTACATTTGGGAGATTCCTGTTTGCTCTCAGAGGCTGAAAAGAGGACAGTATGAAGAGAGAGGCTTAGACCTGCTTAAAACGTGCCTCACTAAGCTTAGCTCAGAACCTCTGGCAGAACGATTTTATCTCTTTAGAAGAATTATCTCTTTCCCTGTTTGGAAGCTTCAAAAACTTCTCTGAACACCACCTACCAAAAGAGGGTTCCTATGAAGTAATTAGATAAATTATTCTGGATGCAGTATATCAATATTAATTGCCACAGACCATCTTTCCTCACAAACTGCAGATCACATCTTCCTTGCTTCTGCTGGTTAAATGGTTATTCTGACTCTCTCTCACTCAATTTTGTGAAATAGTAAACCCTAAAAAAATTCACATTCAGTTAGAGACCAGTCAAGCCGATAGTTTAACAAAACCTAGAGATGGTGATCTCCAATGGAAACGAGATGATAGGACTGGATCCTATAAAGTCAGGTCAGTTTCTGTGACCATGCCCCTATACAATAGGGGCTGTGGTGGGCTCACCCTGGATGACACTGGGTGACAACAAAAGGTGCTCTGTTTCTCCTCCTCCTCAGCTGGACAAGGGGAGTGAGAACGTAACAAAAGTCTTGTGGGTCAAGATAAGGACAGAGAGAGATCACTCAACAATTACCATCACAAGAAAACAAACTTGACTTGGGGAAATTAATTTAATTTATTACCAATCAAATCAGAATAGGGTAATAAGAAATAAAAATTAATTTTAAAACACCTTCCTCTCACCCCTTCTGAATTCTAGGGCTCATCTTCACTCCCAGTTTTCTCTTACTCTTTCCCAGCAGTTGCACAGGGCATGGAGAATGGGAGTTGCGGTCAGTTCATCATACATTTTTTCCACTGCTACTTTCACCCCAGGCAAAGGACTCCTCATGCTCTTCCCTTGCTCCAGTGTGAGATCCTTCTTATGGGCAAAAGTCATCCATGAACTTCCCTAACTCACGTCCTTCCCACAGGCGATTCTTTGAGAACTGCTCCAGCATGGGTCCCTTCCACAGAGTGCAGCCCTTCAGGAATAGACTGCTTCAGCGTGGCTCCACCATGGGGTCTTAAGTCCAGCCAGCAAATCTACTCCAGCTTGAGCTCCTCTGTCCTCAGGGTCACAAGTTCTGCCAGGAGTCTACTCCAGCATAGCCTTCCCATAGGGTCAGAGTCTCCTTCAAGAGCATACACCTGCTCTGACATGGGGTCCTCTCTGGGCTGCAGGTGGATATCTGGCCCCACTATTAACATCTATGGGTTACAGGTGGATAGCCTGCTTCACCAGGGTCTTCACCAAGGACTGCAGGGGAATCTACTCAGTGACCTGAAGTGCCTTCTCCCCCTCCTTCACTGATCTTGGAGTCTGCAGATTTGTCTCTCACACTTTTTCACTCATTTCTCCTGGCTGCTGTTTCAAAGAAGTTATTTTCCCTTCTTAAATAAGTTATCACCAAGGCATCACTACTGTTGCTGATGGGCTCAGCCTTGGCCAGGGGCGTATCTGTCTTGGAGCCAGCTGGCATTGGCTCTGTCGGACATGGGGAAAGCTTCTAGCAGCTTCTCACAGAAGCCACCCCTGTAGCACCCCTACATCTACTACAAAAAACTTGCCATGCAAACCCCTTACACAGGTTTACCCAGGTTTCATTTTAAAAAAGCTTTATAATAAGAAAGAGTAGTGCATGTGTATTGTAATAACTATATGTTAATTACAGGATTGGTGCATTCCTGTTGTATACTTATTTCATAATTAGTAACAGTATTATGTTAAGAATAACAGGGGTTACATTTACATAGTGGGTTTTATCCACTTTGTCAAAAAAAAATGCAAATAAAATCTTGCTACCTGTATTTTACACAAGTGGAAAATGAGCCACAGGACACAAAACATGGCATGATATTAAGGTAGATGTTCAATTACAACTAAATATCTAACTTTCATTCCAGTCACCTACCAAACTTTATATTTAAATTTTAAAATAACAACACGTATGTGACAAGTTGTTTATCATGCCAGTGTGCTAAGACACAGTAAGAACATTTTGTTTCTAAAGCACAGAATATTTACAATTCCCTGTAAATTATGCTGTATGTGGGACCAAGCAGATTTATAATAAGAGAAAAAAAAGCCAATACCTTTTTTTCAACATGTCATATATGAAGTCAAGACAATTTTTTTCTTACTCGCTTGGTTTATTTCATCACAGAATCCTCAAAATTACGTCTGCTGAAGTCTAAATACCAAAAAAAGATTCCATGTTGGAAAGCTGTAACTGAAAATTATTTAGAAAAATACATTTAATTTTCCTGCAAGTTGCCTGAACCTCCTCACAGGAGACTGGAACCTCCCTAGCAAGTTGAGGCTTGAATGTGAGAACTACTGCTCCAGCTGTACCCACCTTTTAGCCTTGTATTAACATCTCAGAGCTTTCTGTGTAAAGCATACTAAATGCTTTAAAAAGATCCATAAAACAAACTGTACCTCGTAAGAAAATTTACCTCGTAAGAAAATGCCATTTTACGTTAGCTAGGATTCTTAACCTTTCATATCTCTTTTTAAACACATGTCCTTGCTTTCAAGAAATACTCAAAAAATGGAAAGAATGGTGTTCAAAAAATAGCAATTTTATTTGTTTTTTTATCTTTGTTTACAAAGGCTTTAACAGTGTTTTCAAGGCTCTGTTCAGCTGATGGCAGTACTGTTGTATGTCTTTTTCGGAACAGCACTGCAGTTCTTAACAGGTATCTATGATAATACTGCAGTGAAGATAAGTAATTCTGACATATAAAAAATAATTGGGAGCATCTTATTTTGTCCCTTCATTTCACTAATGACATGCAGTCTTTACAAACCACTGTATTTTATTTTTTGCTTGAATATAATGGAAGTTTGTTGTCTAAGTGCAATAGAAGTCATTCAGAATTGAGATAAAAACACATCAAAGGTCAATATATTGAGATAACAGGTAACTTGATCAGAAAATAAACAGCGGTTTCATTCAGAAACTAATCATGTACACTAACTTCTTGTCAGAGAAGATGTTTCTGTAACAGTTTACATACCTTGCAGGCAAAGTAAGAGAAAATCGCTTACATTGTCTGTACAAGAAATGAACAAATGCTAAAACATGCATGCTAGATCATGATAAATTTTCTTCAGTAGTATTCATCACTGACTACAGTACTGACAGTAATTCTATTATAATTCAGCACAATGCCCTTTAAGAAACTGCCCTATATATTACATATAACCATAAAGTTTCACTGAGTTATTTTAAGTCCAGTAAGAATGAGGTTGAATTTCAGATACAGTGAATAGTCGCTAGCTGTTCATGTAATATTTTTCATTGTGTCTGACTCATGAGGCAGAAACACGTTCATAATGCTACCAGCAGAAAAGGAATTCAGCAGATCGTCAGTCTGTAAATCAATTGAAAACATGAACTTTTAAAAAGGGAAAAAATGAGTATTTTAAGAAATAGAAGTCTGATTAAGTGTAGAGTATGTTCTTAGACATAGAACTACAAATTAGAGAAAAATAATCTAGTACAAGAACGTAACTATATGTCTCACATAATCTACTTGTAGAATATATTCACATTAATCATGAACTTATTTACCATTGCAAACAAAGGGGCAGTTACAGGAAGAGCACTGTATCTGTTTCAATACATATTCTGAAATCCTATTGTGGAGAGAAATAGACAAGCAATAGCCTTTTTGTTGAATGCCTTTTGTAAATTATGGAATGATTCCATAATTTTATTCTACTAAAATTATTTATTGACATGATAAAAGGGGAATTAATCTAGAACTGTAATTATACAGGTTTGACAGTTATTGCCTATAGGAAGGCTGCTTTTCCAGTTTACAGAAAGATATTCCTTATTCCTGTAGGCAGCTACATGGGGACTTATTCTTGATATTCTTGATGCAGTTTTTTAGTGAGGAGTAAGACTTTACAGTTTTGAAAACAAAGCAGCACTGTTGTCTTATTAGTTATCTAATCTAGTGACTTCTATACATACGCATAATTCAATACTTAATTTATTACTCTAGAGGTGATATTTTTTACTTTCTCTGTGTTCAACCATAACTGATTCAAAAAACTACTTTTCTTAGAAAAGGTGCAGTATAAATATCAAATTAATTTATAGTATAAAGTAAAATAGAAATCATATCCAAGTATTTACTACAATACTGACTACATGGCTTTCAAAACCTGAATACAAACATAAAGCTAAGAGTTCCTTGTGAGCACACATTTTCATACAGAGAGTGTGTATGCTAGAAGGATGCCTCTTTGAACTGATTGAAATTTCTGTTCCAAGAGCATAGTCTTTTTGTATAGATTGTATTCTTGTTCTGTATACTAAAGCAGGGAGTTCAGT
Organism: Dromococcyx pavoninus; assembly: GCA_033558185.1. NCBI lineage: Eukaryota > Metazoa > Chordata > Aves > Cuculiformes > Neomorphidae > Dromococcyx > Dromococcyx pavoninus. Next base: position 453,401 of record JAUMJL010000394.1, on the reverse strand, counting down.
CCCATGGAATACATTAATCACAACACAGCCACATAGAAGAGAAATATCCTGACTCACAAAGTGAAGCCTCTCCTCTTACCCAGGTAATTAAAAATTTGTCAAGTGCCTAAGAACCATATTTTTGATACTGCATGTACACAGACAGACACAGCTAAAGCCTGGGCCTTGATATCCCCAGGCCAATGCAGAGCTCTACTGAAGAAAATCTGAGCTGACTGAGATAAAAGGGACTTTGTACCCTCTAAGGTCACAATTTCATGTAACCACCCACTTGGAGCAGCGAGCAAAGACTCAGCCTATTTCAGAAGCACACTAAAAATCACAAGCTAGGTTCTCACTAGTGCTATGTAATTAATGAAAGTAAAAAGGGAAAGATCTTAAAAGCATTTCCTTGACTGTCTGGATTTGCAGCTGGAGAAGTAAACAACAGCAACAGTTATTACTTTCCCAGTTGGATAGCACTGGAGCAAGAGAGGAAGGATTTGGCACAGTTAGTTCTCTTTCCACTACCTCCTCTTCTCTACTCTACCACAGCAGCAGATTAAATGAAGTGTAAGCCCCAACAGAGACTCTGTGGAATTTCTTCCTTTTGTAGCAACAGGGGATGTTGCTACCTTGATTCAAACTTTGTTTCCATGGTTCTTGAAGAATACAACTACACATAATCCGTTGATCTGGAAAAATCAGAAAGTGAGAATGTAGCCCATTTTGAACAACGTCTGAAGGATAAAGGTGCTTCTCCAGCTTATTTTCCTCTCTGCTTGAAGTATCAGTCTACTCACTTCAAGCAGGGGAACATAGGTGTCATCCAATATGTTTTATTAAGGGCACACTTGTATGGAACATAATGACTTCTGTTTGCAGGGGTTTCAGAGCATTTCTTTCCTATAGGACTTGCACAGTGATAAACACTCTTAATTTTACTCTGACTACTACAAACATGAAAGCCTAAAAGTTAAAAGCAAACCTCATTCAAATATAGTTTTGTCCATTTCTCAGTGAGAAAGCATAACAAACACTAGGAAAAATTTCCAAAACAACCAAAAACCTGCCCTGTTGTGCTTAATCAAACTCCAGGGCAGCTGAGTTTTGCATGATCTCAAATTTTAACCAGCTTCTTGAAAAAGGCAATAGAAAATTCAAGACCATTCAAATTGTAATTGTTAAAGATTATGCCTTTGTATAAAGCTATATAAGACGTTTATTCAGAGCTAGGCAGTAGAATTCTTTGGCTCCTTTATATAACTAAATCTTAAGCTTGCTCCTCATTATCTTAATCAGTTTCAAAATTTCTTATGGGGGTTTGGATTACTGAACCCCTCTCACATATTAAATATTTCTGCTATCTAAGTTCCCTTAAAGGGACAAAAAAGGCTGCTAGATATTCCACTGAACCAGTATTTTTGGTAAAGCTAACCTTTAACTAACTCTTCTATGTAGATTTTTCTTTTTATATCTTCTTATTTCCTTCAAAATTATAAATAAGTTTGAACAGTTTTCTCCAGTTTTTTGAACAAGATATAGAGTAAAAGTAAAAATGCTTTTAAAATAAGCTTAAAATAGTCATTTTGAAGGTTTATCTATGTTGATTGTCCCAGATAGTAAGAAAGGAAATGAGTGCAAAGGCTCATGTGAATAGATTTCAGTTGATTATTCTCAAAGCCTCCTAAAAATATTTCTGAATACTTTTTTGTAATTTTTTTTAATGATCCATCCACAATTGTTGGGGAGAATAGTAGAGTTTATTTCCTTCTTGGAAACACCATTCAAAAGAAAATTGCTTTCTACTGAATAATGTGTTTCTACCACTGGGCAACTGAATTAACATTAACCTAATCTTAACTTTGTCAGATGCAGACCAAAATTTAAAAATATAATGCATTGAAATTAATTAAAGTGATCAAATCTCTAAAATAGCAGATGCTACAAATTTTGTTAATTAGAAGGTTAGGAATCAGTATCAGTCCTTTTTCAATAAATGATTTTTAAACAAGTAAATTATCTTAACAAATGGTATTTCCAGTAAAAAGTATTTAATTACTTTCTTTCGATGAATCAAAAATATTAACAGGTTGAATAGTAAAATGTAATATTGTATTTCAGTGGATTACTTATTATTTAAATGAAGGATAGAGAGGAAAGTAGGATACTTTAATGCGGGTAAGTGAGTGTGAATATTACTAATTTAATTACTCATCTGTAACGCTTCAAAGTAAAGGCCTTTATTGAAGGACGTTAACTTGAGCTATTTAAAAAAAAGTTTTGAAGTGTTATATATCAAAATTGGTTTTTGTCATTTGTGCATCTCATACTCGCTGAAAATATCCTGGTAGTGTTAATGACTTTATTTACTAAGTTTAGCTCATTTTGGTTTGATAGTCCTCCAGCTAGAACCACTAAAGACATTTTTCTGCTGTCTTCATTGAAACTTGGATTGTTCAGCTTCTATTTGAGATACAAATGAATGTCATTTGAATTGCTGTATTTGCCTGTAGCTTGTAAGATATATCAGCTCTGAAAATATGAATTTTATTGGCTGAAAATTCTTTCACATTTGTCAAATGAATCACTTGCATAAGAAGAGTATTGGCCTCCAGAGACAAATGCAAAAGATCTCATAGACAACGGTTTGCACAGTAAAATGCAATGCTTTTCAAGTTACTTATTTCACAGAAATGGTAGAATGTTTTGATCCTATCTTATTACTTCAGCTAGCACCCACATTCTCTTCAAGCCTCTCTTTCTTCTCACCAGTATTTTCAAGTGGAGAGAAAAAGATAAAGATTAAATTATTAAAACATACTTTTCACTCCTTTAAAACAAAACAAAACAAAACAAAACAAAACAAAACAAAACAAAACCCAAAACCACACAGAAACAGATCTTCTGCTTGATATTTGCTGGGTTTGTAAACTCTATAGGGATGCTAGCTAGATTGTGACTATTCAAGGCAGCAATCACAAAGAGAAAAAATTTTGAAGCCATTCCCAGCTGTGTCTCTCTCAGGTTACTGTTCACTGAAGCATTGTTGCCCTGTTTCCCCTCTATCTCATCAATAGAGCCTTTCAGAGGCAAGAATAGTAAGCTTAGAAATTAGTTCCTCTTTTAGAGTAGTGTGACTACAGACTGCTTGCACTGACATGGTCTGGTACAATTAGGATATGTTAAATTTGTACTCAAAAGGGATGAAGATGGTTTCAGAGATACTGGAAACTATCCGTGCTTAGCCATTGTTGTTACAATGTGATTAACATCTCAGAATTAATGGGGAATACTGGTAAGATTTTATCTTTTCATTTTTGTTTCTGGTGCTTTGGACATTGTGGGTCTACGTGTTTTTTTGGAAGTGAACCCTTCACTGAGAGAAATGTTCACATATTCACTACCATTAGCGTGTTGATGAACAATATAGCAGCTTTCCATATACATAAAATCTTGGTTGTGACTACTTTCCCAAAAACTGGTGTAAAGTACACACTTTTAGAAAGCCACCAATATTGCAGTATCTACCTACAGAATAAATTAAGTACAGGTTTATTTTCTTCCAGTCTTCCGAGTATTGTAAAATACGGGGCACTAAGTTCATACTCCAAGGAACTAGGACTTTGAGTGCCACTGATCACTCAGATAATGACATTATCTGGTTTTGATCTTATTCATGATGGATAGCTAATATGCATTTAATACTGAAGTGAAACCAACTACTTGTAGCTCAATACTTATTATTTCTCTGACAGAGTTATAGTACTGGGTAAGAAATCATAATCCACTTATGCTTTAATTACTGAAATAATTACTGTAATAATGGCAGTACATGCTGTCATAAATAGAAAGTGTTGGGCAGTTTCAGTGAAATTCTTTGAGAAGGAAAAAAATGCAACTGTATCTTCTAAGTGAAGTTCATATTCTCTTACATCACTCTACTGGCAGCAACAATATTCCTCCTTTATTTTCTTATACCCATACTACCTTTTCCACATCTTTTTGCGTTCTTTAATAGTTTGTGACATGCCCTCTTAATTCTTAGTTAAGCACTTCATATAATAGATATGTTTATGTTTAAGTAACTATGAAGCACCATTCAGGTTTTGATCTTTCCTATGAAAAATGCTATACAGGAGAGGAATTATGGTAATTTCAACAGCATCATTTACTTAATCTCATCACAGTTCCTTGGTACTCTGTGCTACTTTAGTAATACTTTATGGACATTTTATTAGCCTTAACACAAGTTGCAGTATGATATTTCTTTTCTTCTTTTTGGTATGCTTGGCAAAACCCTTACCACAACTAATTTTGACTTAAGCACTTAACTTTCTGTGTTTGGCAGAGTAAGATTTCTCCAAATATCTTCAATTCTTTTTTTTATTGTGTAAACTTTCTTTCTAATAAAATTTCTAAGCAATCTGTAGTTTTTAAAGTTATTTCAATTTATAATTAAACACACCAGATAACATTTACTGAATTTCTTGTGTTAAAGCTGCCAGCCCTTCCTCCTGGAATCGTACTGATGATCCGCAAAAAAAAATAAGAAGTATTATTGGATTTCTAAGTAGAGTTCAAAGCCAAAAGGTATCACCCAAAACAATTCTTCTCATTGCAATGCTAATAATATCTCAGGAATTTGTGAAAAAATGGTAGGAATTGCTACTGCTCTGTTACAAGACTACCATGAATATAACTTCTCTTACTCTGCACTATCATCAGGACTCAGTAGATAGCATTCTAGAGGCTTCACAATTTTTTTCACTGACTATACTGGCCCTCTGAGACTTGAAAAAGTGTTGTATTGTCAATTGCACTGCAGATTTTCAAAGGTTTAAATTCAAATTTAAAATTTTTAGGCTTGGATCTCTCTGACTTCAGTCATTCTTAGTTGCCTAGCTGCCTATGGAACATATTCAAATAAACAAGCATAACCCTTAAATGCTCTTAGAAAACTGAAACATCTGCAATTGTATTTCAATTGGCTTTGAAATACGTCTTTTCTGACTTCGCCATCCTCATTATCTTGGGCTACTCCCACTCAACCTTCTTCAAATATCTTTAAAAGGAGAGTGTTTACTTTCTGGATTTCTTTATCACAAGTCAGCAACATCTGTTGTTCACCTCTACTCTGTCCTTGATAGATTGCTCTCGCAACAATTTTTAATGGATTTTGGGGCTTTTTCCAATTTTGAAGTGTCATAAATATAGGCAAAATATACCAACGTCTAAGCGATTGTCCTCAGATCTAGGGAAAACTCTTATATCTAGCAACTCCTAGCAATTCCTCACCTTTCTCAAAAACTGCAGATTTTACATCTGTCAGTAAGTATTGTGTAATGGTGAATACGTATTTCCAAGAGCATCAAAAGAATAATAGATCTTCAACTCAGCCTGTAATTGAAACACCACTTCATTTGAACTGCGATTCAGGATGCTTGGGTTCTGTTCATGGCTGTAAGAGAGATCCAAAACAATGCAACAGCCATGATTCCATTACTCAGTAGGGTATTTGGCAAGAAGAAAAATCCTCAGAGGTGAAGTCATGAGTGCAACAGAAAAGCTTCTAATACAAATTCAGTATTAACTAGTGTTGAAAAAAATCTAACTCCAGAGTGTGTTCACCTGCAATAATGCAACTGTTTTTCAGGTTAGCAACTTCCACTTTATTTTGTGTGACTCTTCTCTGAAAAACAATGACAGAGTACATCTAGACTCTGGTTTATCAAGGAAATCAATGACAATCATCTGAAAAACAAGCATGTTAATGAAGAGCTTAAAGATTTTTAAACTACCAAAGAAATCAACACTGCTTATTTTATACTATCTTAATGCTGCGATTTATAGGTATTTTCTACACCTCAATAATTTTGGGTGATATCTTCCTCTACTACAATACAAATATCATCTCTGTAAGTTTTTAAATAATTGTTATTTACTTTAAGCTATCATGTCATTTATACTTAACAGAAAAAAAACTTCAGATCTTTTTTTTTCCTCTGTTTTCAATTAAGGCTAAATTTATAGAAAAGTCTCCAGAGGAAACCTCAGACTACTGATGACTTTACATTAATCTCCCACACAGCTGTTAGTACCTCTGTGTAGGCAGCATCCTGTCCCCGTTTAATTAAACAGATTTTTGCCACCATTTCTATGTGGAGAATCAGGCTTTGCAACTATATTCTAAATCAACAAATTTAACATCAAGCATAAAGATGACAAAAGCATAGTTATTGTCCAAATTTATATCAATTAATCTCTGAATCAAAAAGCTCAATTATATATTAACATTTGATGAAAAGCAGCAATTGCTATTTATTCATGCATACATAATAAAAGAAACATCTTTAAAGAAACATTTAGGGCTGAGGATTATCTGATACATTTTACTTTTGCAATTATAAAATCAGGTTAGAACTTTGAAAAAAATCACTAGGATGACATCAAGATTTACTTCTGATTATTGAATGTCTTGCTGTAGCTCTCTCTGTACATATCAAATAAAAAGCGCTACCTACACTTGCATTTACATTACATGAGAAAAATATGACAATTCTTCTTCCAGAGTTGCATAAAATTTTCTATAATTTCATTGTCATACAATTGCTTGAACACCATTGTGCCTAATGTCTTATGTGTTACTTGATAAATTGTACAAGTTAATTGATACAGTCTTGCACTGGATTTGCTGGGATGGAGTTAATTTTCTCCCGAGTAGCTGATATGGGACTAAGTTTTGGATTTGTGCTAGTACCATTGTTGTTAATAAAGGGATGTTTTAGTCAGCTACAAGGCATTTTCTGCTTCTCACCCCACCTCACCACTGAGTAAGATGGGAGTGCCCAAGAGGCTCGTAGGGGACACAGCCAGGACAACTGACCACAAGGATAGTCCATAGCATATGACGTCATGGTCAGCAATATAAAGTTGAGGGAAGAAGGAAGGAGGCATGTTGCGAGTTAAGGCATTGTCTTCTCAACTAGCTGTTAGGCATGGTGGAGTGCTGCTTTCCTGGACATGACTGAACGCTTACTTGCCAATAGGAAGTAGTGAATGAGTTCTTTGTTTTGCTTTACTTGCATGCGTGGCTCTTGCTTTGTCTATTAAACTGTCTTTTTCTCAGCCCAGGAGTTTTCTCATTTTTATTCTTCTGATTCTCTCCCCCATCCCATCTGAGGAGAGTGGGTAAGCAACTTTTTGAGACTTAGTTGCCAGCTGGGGTTAAACCATGAGAAGCCTGCCTAGTGCAGAACATGCCTAATGTTCTGCATCAATGAGGAACATGTCCATTGGTGATAATTTTAAAACACATTGAACTCAGGTCTTCTGACAAAGATGAGGAATAGTTACAAAAATGCCACAGAAGATGAAAGACAGATGTCTTATATTGTGACAGAGGAAGAAAGGCAGAACACGTATAACTAATGGATGTTTCAGATAGTGATAGAGCTTACAATAAACTCCTGTAGGTAACAGAAAGATGTAAACCTCTGGGGAAGAAAGGAGATACGAGCCAAAAGAGAGTTACAGAAGGAAATGAAGAAAGGAAATGTTGTAGCAAGATTGCAGTCAGAGAAAGACACAACTCTCTCAAATTTTTTGGACTATATGTGTCAACTATAAAACTAGATAAAAGCAGCTGAAAAGCTTCACTACTGATTTTTCGCCATTGAAAAGTCCCAGGTTTTGCGTGTTCAATGAGTTTCAGAACATACATAGCAATAAAAAATTATCACCATACATTTATTTTCTGTTAGGGACATGCAGACATGTCTAACATGTTAGACCTGAGAACACCCCAGAATATCGTAATGAAACTTCCGATTATAGAGTCTGTAGCCACCTAATCACAGATTTCTTTTTTTCTAATTGTTGGTTTAACCACCATGACTCCTCTACTGGAAAAAAAAAAAGAGCTCACTTACTTTTGAGTTAAAGAAAATTATAGTTGAGGAGGGATGTGGCAAGAAATAACAGAACAAGACCGTTATATAACCATTACTTGAGATTGCATAGAAACTTATTTTGTTGAAAGTAATAGCAGTTAAACAGACCTTACTCTAACACATGCAGCAGATCTTCTGATAAGGCCCACATTTTTACTCTGTACTCAAAAGTTCAAGAAAAAGACCTATGAAAAACTTCTCATAAAATTAGTTCACTACCGGAAAAGACAATACCAGAATTACAGTTTTTCATTGTCTTGGCTCTTCTACTGTCTTTGTTGTTAAAAGAAAAGAAATTATCTGTCCATACATTTTTGCAAGTTAATTTTTAAAAGTCCTTTATTTCTCTCTCCATTTTATAGACGTTATGTCTTTTACAAGAAGACTATTTTAAGGAAAGTAAAAGGTATGGTATATTTAAGTCCCAAGAAGATCTAATCTGTTTCCTTCACAAAGAATTAATGTTGAGTTTTCATCTGAAGTGAGAGGGAAAACTGCAACTAGGATGTTTAAAAGAATCAGAATAAAGTTTGGAGGTTTAGGCTAGAAACAGAAAAAGAAAGTCAGTAGATGAGTAAATACACTTTAGCAAGCAGCTCACAGAAATCACACCTGATATAAAATATGTATGTGGAATTAGCTTTCTATTATTTATAATTTTGAAGTATCATTTTGATTACAATTGTGAAGAAATCAACTTCCTACTGTTTCCAGAAAATCTCCTTTGTTTTCCTGTATTCCATTCTGGAATATTTTTCATTGATTTTCCCTCTTTAATTTTTTAATGGGAATCAAAGCATCATCTCAATAAACTCACATCTCACTTTCTGCATTAGAGTTTCTTATTTAAAAAGAGAATAGATTTTTAAAATAAAAAAATTCTTCAGAAAAATAAGTTCCATCTGCAAGAAGATAGAACATTTTTTACTCTACCTAAAGTTTCAACAAAAATATGTCATTTAATGAAATAGCATTTTGATAGAATTGCTGCATTTTAAAATGTTCATTCTATTCCAATAGTGTGTAATCCTTCAAATAAAATGTCTTATCATCAATACCTAAAACATTATATATATTTGGATGTGTTATTGTACACTATTTAAGAAGCAACCCTTAACTTTGTTAAATGTTCAAATTCCAAAGTGAGATTTGGAATCTGCATTAACAGCATCATTTGCTAGTAGTGTGAAATGTGAATGCAAATTAGAAGGAGCCCAAGACATCTTCAGTACTGAAGCAAATCTAAAGTGACAATTTCCAATACGAAAAATCCTCGTAAGGAAGACACTATATATCCCTCTAATTGGATAAGTTTTCATATTTCTTTTATCATCTCTAAATTGACATAAATACGACACAGTGTAAATGTATATATTGAGAGACTATTTGTTATGCATTTCTTTTCACATCAAATTTTCAATAATCAAACATTGTATGTGGGCTTGGGTTTAGCTGATTGCCAGAAGAAATATTTTTTCAAAATAACTATTTTACTGGTTACCTGATCAAAGAAGACAATGCCTGAAAAATATAAATCTTCTAAAACCTATTAACATAATACCTCCTTCACTTATGGTACATAAAGTAAAGCTGATCTTAATGAATTTCCAGCCTTCCTTTACCTCATTGCAACTTCATCCAATTATAATTAGAAGCAGTTTTTCACTTTTGAACTTTCGCTTGCACGGTGATCCACTGCAGCTGTAGACCTCAGCACCAATAATAATCTAAGTCTATAAATGAGCAACAGGCTAGTAAGAATCATCAGGAGAAATCATTTAAAAAGATCACTTAGGAAATGACCATCTTCTTTGTACCTACAATCAAATCAACTATGAAAACATTCTCTGCTCCTCTGTTTAACAAAACAGCACCCTATTATGTGAATGCAAAAACAGCAAACAGAATGTAGTCGCATTAAGGAGTCCCTCCCTTTTACAAAATGCATACAGGAATGTAATAATAATTGAAAATTAGAATAATATTTCATCATAAAAATCCTACATAATCAGCCAGTGACTCATTTTCCTGTAGTACAGTAGATAAACTATGATTAAAGGCTTAGAAAAAGTAGTAAGAAACCAAATTGGCTGAACAGGGAACTTCTGATAAAGATGAAGCAAAAAGCAAAAATACAAGAGATGAAAGAAGAAACAGTTTCCAGGAGGAATGTGGAAGTACCACCTGTGTTTTTTAGGAATGGCATCAGTAAAGTCAAACCTCAGCTCAGATACACCTGGTAATGGAGACAAATCATAGAGTCATACAATCATAGAATCGCTCGGTTGGAAAAGATCTTTGAGACCAACTCTTAACTGTACCTGTCCAGTACTAAACCTATATCCATGAGCCCTTCATCTACCTGTCTTTTAAATACGTCCAGGGATGGTGACTCAACCACCTCCCTCCGCAGCTGTGCCAGTGCCTCACAACACTTTTGGTGAAGAATTTTTTCTTGATGTCTAATATGAACCTCCCCTGATGCAGCTTCAGGCCATTACCTCTCATCCTGTCACCTGTCAATTGAGAGAAGAGACCAATATCCACCTTGCCACAACATCCTTTCAGGGAGTCATAGACAGTGATGAGGTCTCCCTTCAACCTCCTTTCTCCAGGTTAAACAACTCCAGTTCCCTCAGCCACCTCTCATAAGGTCGCACCTTGAGTACTGTGTTCAGTTCCGGGTCCCTCACTACAGGAAGGGTATTGAGATACTGGAGCACTTCCAGGGAAGGGCAATGATGCTGATGAAGGGGCTAGAGAAAAAGTCTTACGAGGAGTGGCTGAGGGAACTGGGGTTGTTTAGCTTGGAGAAGATGTGGCTAAGAGGAGACCTCATCGCTGTCTATGGCTGCCTGAAAGGAGGCTGTAACAGAGTGAGTGTTGATCTCTTCTCCAACTGACAGATGATAGAACGAGAAGAAATGGCTGCAAGTTGTGCCAGGGGAGGTTCAGATTAGACATCAGGAAAAATTTTTTCACTGAAAGGGTGATCAGGCATTGGGACAGTCTGCCCAGGGAGGTGGTCTAGCCACCATCCCTGGATGTCTTTAAAAGGTGGGTAGATGAGTTTCTTCGGGAAATGATTTAGTAAGGGGACAGGTACGGTTGGACTCGATGATATCAGAGATCTTTTCCAACCAGATGGTTCTATGATTCTATTATTCTAAGAGTTATTCTCCAGCTCTGTTGCCCTTCTCTGGACATGCCGCAGCACCTCAATGTCTTTCTTGCAGTGAGAGACCCAAAACTGAACACAGTACTTGAGGTGCAGCCTCACCAGTGCTGAGTAGAGGGGCACAATCACTTCCCTGGTCCTGCTGGCCACACTGTTTCTGATACAGACCGAGACGCCATTGGCCCTCTTGACCACCTGGGCACACTGCTGGCTTATATTCAGTTGACTGTCAATTAACATTCCCAGGTCCTTCTCTGCCAGGCAGTTTCCTAGCAGCTCTTCCCCAAATCTACCATTGCACAGGGTAGTTGTGCCCCAACTGCAGGACTCTGCACTTGGCCTTGTTGAACTGCATCCTGTTGGCCTCAGTCAATCAATCCAGACTGTGCAGATCCTTCTGTAGAGCGTCCCTACCCTTATGCAGACCAATGCCTTCTGACAGCTTAGTGTCATCTACAAACTTACTAAGGATGGGGGAACTGCCACCTTCATAGATTCCTTACCTCTCTTCGGCACATAGTCAATGCAAGTCTTGACCAATAGGATCATTGTTAAGTTGTTCTCCAATATGGTTCCAGAATACATATAACAACATCAAAATTGTTGATTCTGGTCACCAGTACAGAAGCCAAAGCTTGGATGCCACGAAATATTTAAACTTCTAACATCCACTTAACCTCACATATTCCACTGATTTTTCCCACTGATAGTTCTGAGCTTAAATACTGACTCAATTTTGTTTTCCCACACTAATTAAATGTGCTTTTCTTTGTAACAGATACTACAATCTGATAGAGTTTGATGAGACAGTCAATATGGTAGAAATATAGGTTCAATGTGCATCCAGGTGCATAGCAACAGTCACATGTTAATTCATACTAATAACGATTAAAAAGTTCTCACACTTGGTTAGTAAAATTCTCCTTGACATACTAGGTTTATTATTAAAGGTTGAGGTAAACTTGAGGCACTTACTTTTATCCCAAGATCCATCCTCACCTTTCTAACAAGTAGTATAGGCTACATACAAAACCAGGAGCCAAAAACTGTTGAATTCTATTCAAAGTTAGATTACTTGTTTGTTCTGTAGCTTTGGCCAGTTACAGTACCCTTTTGCGTGCAAGTTTTCCTATGCATAAAATGAAAATAAGACTACTTGCTCACAAACTGACATCCCAAAGATAACATGAGGATTTGCTACAAAACTCTAAGAATTACAGTAATGTTCTTCTTTAATCTTAACTAGCAGGGGAGCCAGGCAACACTGTTGCCGTAGAAAGCAGCCTAGATCCATGAGAAGCTTCCTGAGAAGAGCTAGAGCTTTGTAGGCAAGATTATAACTCTGAGTTTAAAATTATATTAAAAATTAAATTTTCTTTTCTTCTCTCTTTCAGTGTTATGTAAACTACAGTTCCCACTTATTTTCACTATATATACAACTCCACTAAGTTGCAAATAAATAAATATGAAAAGCAGCTTTTCCCCAACCTCTATTTTTATTACAAGTTACTCTGTTGAGGTCCAATCACCTTACTTCTATCATCTCTCTCTAATATTCAATTCTTTAAAACAGTTACCAAAATTTAGAATTCTAGCTGTTCTTTAAAAAATACATTGCCGGTATAGTAAGTGAAGGACTGCAAATCTATGGCTCAGGATTCACGGGTTTCAGTCATTTAACATTTGAAAAAGCTTTACTTGCCCTGACTACAGAGGGGAAAATCTGGCCTTTAAGTTATTACTCTGACAAGGGGAAGAAAATGAATGATAAAGTAGTAGACAATAAGGCACATTTAACTTGAAATTACAACTCTGTATTGCTGTAGCATTGATAATGCTAATAATTTTCTAATATTTCCTCTCAAAAACAGATATTAAAAAGTTTAAGTGCATCTTTAAAAGGCAGAAGGAAAAACTGGGGATAATTTTAAATCAAGTTTTTGTCTTATTTCACAGTATCACAGTATCACAGTATTATTTCCAATATGGAGTGTTTTGATTACTTGTTTACTGGATAATACAACAGCAGTGTAGTGCCTATCTAATCCACTGAACTTTATCTAAGGAAAACCTGATAAATTAGGACAGAAGGAACACTGAAAAAATACTTCTGAAATTAACTATCATGTAATTCATTCTTGTAGCTCCCTACACTTTCATAAACACACTAATATACACACTTTCAGTGGTACATAAGCAATACAAAAGCAATATAAAATACATTTTATGTTGTGCAATTATAATAATCTCTCCCAAATGATGTCTGAGCAAAGGATAGGGTAAAGCAAGAAGAGACTCTATATATACTGAATTAAAAATAACTAAATGAAACACATTAAAATATTTTCAGTATTTTTGTTTTAAGGGCCTTTCTAACTACACCTCAATTCCAAAACAACTTTTTGTTTTCGAATAACTCTTTCAATGAAGTCTTCAAACACACAATATGCTCTTACATTTCTGGAGTTTGCATCCAATGAACACACCTTTTCCCATTATATTATGTCAGTCATATATATTAAGAGGACAGAAAAATCACAGCAACCACTGGGATAGTTTGCTCCTTTGTCACTGGAAAAACTATCCTTTAAAGGGGAAAAGACTACATCACCTTCAGATACCTTGGAACTGTACCATAAATGTAACTCTTGCTACTAGGTGCAGGCTCAGTCTGTCAATTTGCAAGCACTTGTTTTTGTAGTGCATGTTAGGAAGTTTGCAGGTGAAACTTCAATATAAGACATAAATCTTTCATCTTAATGATGATATTTATTGTTGTCTCGATTTAAGCTGGGTGAAAAAAATAAAAATCTGGCTCCCTTTATGCATGGAAAGAAATCAGAAGGGTGAAAGGAATGACAAGACACTGTGATATCTCCTTAGGGTCAGAGAAGTAAGAGTTTACAAAGTGTGAAGTACTTAGAAAAACATTACTGAATATTTACTTTCTGGTTTTTCTTCTACTCTGCTTGGAGGAAAGGGGAGTTGAGGAAAGGAGAAGCATTGCTTAAATTAGTGTAGGTCATTTGTCTACAAAGCTAACATAAACCCAGAAACAAATGTGATACACTTTAAAGATAGAGAGAGAAAAGGGAGTGAAAAAGGGTGTAAATATGGGCACAGGCATATGTGTGTATTTAGGAACAGAATGCTGCTCTTAGTTTTGCATATTCCAGGTATTTAAATAACAGCACAAATGCTTTATAATGCTATCTTTGGGGTCTTTTTACCATATTCCTCCAAAACCACATTTTTGTAATTCAAGATATTTTCAGTGGTGAAAGTCTTAGAATTAGTTTCTGTGACCCAAATACTCTTTTACCTCCACCTATCCACTAAAGAGAGAATCCTCCTGACTCCCACCCACATTTTAGTTTCCTTTTCTCAGCTGCATAATTCCATACCTCCAAAGGCAACAGAGGTATGCTGTATTTCTGCAGACATAACAGGTATCCTAATTTTTTGTATTTTCATGCAGACCAGAAGCCGGAAAAAAGTATAGCTTTCTCCACTGCTCAGCTGGCATTAACAAGCATGTAAACGGGAAATGCATAGCTGCTAAAGAGAACTCAGAAAAAAAATGGCCCTAAATGTCCAGAGAAATTTAATTTCCTAAATAGTATTCTTCCTGTAGCAGCATAATTGCTCTTTAACTAAGAAAGAATCATAAAAGCTAAAGATTTTATATTACAAAAAAGATCAAAATTATAATTGCTTCTGGTCTTGTGTTCAGTTCAGTTTTATTTGTTTGTTTATTTGTTTGTTTAAAGAGCCTGGCAACTCCATTCAACAAACTGTAAATCTGTTTTTCCCCTTTCACTCTCAGAAATAAACTTACTTGTACATACGTTTGTTTTGTCCAGTTTCAAAACACTTTGCACCAACCACAGGATTTAATGATATAGGCAGGATACAAAGGACAGATTCTTAGCCACAGAGAAGCCTCTCACAGAAGTGATCATTCTCTAAGCACAGCAGATAGCTATTCATAATTGCCCATGTGGTGCAGGTTTGTTATGTCTTTGAATACTCCTCAATCTTGCTTTTACGTATTTGAATCCATCCTAGAAAATAATACAGTCTCCAGAAATCACAATTACACAGGACATCCCAAATGCTATTGAAGTTTCAAAGTCAAATACTGTTACTTTTAAGAAGGCCACTGTAAATGTTCCACCTCTACTTATTTAATTCCGTATCTCAGACCAATTATCTCTCCAGCCTCTATGGACAGAAAACAAAAAATCAAGGCATAAATTTACCTTCAATTCTTTCCTATATTACATTATATTCTTCTCTCCAGATAATATTTACATTTGTAAACAATTTAAATTGTTTACATGCTTTTATGGATGTAGTCAGTGTTTCTATGAGTATGTTTCAAGAAATGTTCTCATCTATTCCAAAAATAAACATACCCCAGGGAAATAAGATTTGGGTAGCGATATTAAATTTAAAGTTAGTATTAGATGTTTTTTGCACCCTAATGAACACATCTTTTTCCCCATATACTACCAGCCCTAAATTCTTTTTACAACTGCATTATTCAGAATTCAGTATTCTCTCTGAAGATACATTCAGAAGTTCTCAAGTCTCGAGTGTCAGCTCTCAGTGTGTTCATCTTTCCTTTTCCTTATATGTTGTTAGGTTATCAAATGGCTGCACTGCCTTCACCATTGCAAGGAACAATTTCATACTGAAAAATTCATATTTTAGAAACTAAAACCAGAAAATAGGGTAGTATCAGAAACATTTAAGAACAGGGAATATTACTTTAGAAAACATGCATGATTTAATATAATGACACTGTAAGACAAAACTCTATAACCAAATACGTGCTCTGACACAAAAAAAGCCACAAAGATTGTGCCTGTAATTCTTTGTATTTAAGAAATTAACAAAATCAGATAAGATCACCATCAAAATAGTTCCCTTCTAAGCTGACACACAGTTGCACATGATGCTGTCAATGCTCAAAGCAATTCCATGGATCATTTTCTGAAAGGCTGTTGAGTATATCTCTTGGGTTTACTTCTACTGACAAAAATGGATTCCTTTGAGCACTAACTTGGTATTTGGGAACTCTTCACCATAAACCTCAGTCAATAATTGAAAACTTTCTGTCACATATTTCTTCAGTTTCACAAGAAATTTGATGTTAACTCACTCTTCTCTCTTGCACACCAATAGTTTCTAACCGAGGGTAAGAAAACCTCTATAAATGAACACATGTCCACTCACACTAAGTGAAACAATCAAGTTGATCCTTGTCTCACTGTGACAGGTTAAAACATATTCTTTAACCACCTCTTTGTCTATCCTTTCCCACTCTTGATTCCTGAACTATAAGGTTAGTCTCCGGGTTTTTGTGTCAGATTTTGTCAACATTTTACATTACAAATGATATACAGGAGCAAGCAAAATCCTCTCATGATTTCTTGAAACCTGCTTTGAAACTGTGTCATGTAAAATATTTTCTGAGTAGGAAAAGGTTCCTATATTTATTACAATAAGAAAAAAATAGTTATTCAACCTCCGGAAGTCTTGTTTCTAAGTATGAAATGTTAGTTATGTTCAGAGAAAATGTTTTCTACTGCTTGTATTTGAACATGAGCAAAAGGTTTACAGGTAATATTATCAAGTGCCAACCACAAATTTACATATTAATATTTTGTTCTTCTTTTTCGTTTATTTGGGGGGTTGTAGAAAACTTCTGTCCTAGAAGCAGCATCTGCCATCCTGCACCTGCCACTGAAAATGTTCAATCAAGATGAAATTGCTGGATCTTACCTGCTGGACTCGGCAGATGTAATAGCAATCAGAGGAGGAATCCTCAGTGGAAGAGTTGTTGGCCTTGATATAGTCTCAGTATCAACTTTTTTATCCCAGTCTGCCTGTTCTAACTGCCTGAAAGCCAGGGGAGGAAGCTGTATGTTACGGGATGATAATCTCCGCACAAGATAGGGCTCCATTCCCTGAAAAGACTCTTCGTCCTCAGTGCTGTGATGCAGAGCTTCTTCTGAAACCTACAATGAAGGCAAAAGAATACCCATCAGGTAAGAAAATACCTAAAAGGTTACTTTGTTAACTCTTTTAATTCTTTTCAATTAGTGAGTTCCTTATAAATAATATTTATAAGAAATTACCATTATTTAGAAAATAAAGAAATGCAGTAAAATTTTCTATGGTTTAGATAATTTGTGGTTTTAAAAGCACAAATGAGATTAACACAATGCTGTCTAAAATATGTACTCATACCTTTATAGGGAACAAAAGTGCTTTGCATTAGACAAATTTCTTTGCAACAATAGGCTTGCTTCTCTACAAGCTACCTAGATTTTGGAAGGAGTGAGAGTCCAGATATCAATAATAAAATAAAATAAAAGTAGTAGTCAGAGATTTGCAACTGTACATCTCTCAACTGAAAACAGTAGAAAATTCACCTTAAATTCTCTCAGCTTTTTCAACTCTCTTCTTTCTCTCTCGCTCACAGTGATTTCATGCTTATAAGTGGTAAATACTTAAAATAACCACTGTAGTACTTAGAGATTAATTAGAATCTCTGAAGGTCAGGCCCTAATGAAATATTAAATGTAAGTATTAGTAAATGCCATTTTTGATTTAATCATCTAAACCACTGGTAATATTCTTTGGGTTATGGAAAAATGACAGACAATCCAGGAAAGAAATCTCCAGCTGATACTGCTTTAAAGGGAAGTTTTCAGAACTTTTAAAAAACAGTCCATCATTTGGAGACAATATTCTCAAATAAATACTTTTCTGAGAGCACTGATATTCACAGTATCACAGTATCATAAGGTTGGAAAGGACCTCTGAGATCATCAAGTCCAACCTATAACCCAACACTAACACCAACACCAACACTAACACCAACCATCGTCTAAACCATGGCACTCAGTGCCACATCCAATCTCCCCTTAAACACCTCCAGGGTCGGCGACTCCACCACCTCCCTGGGCAGCGCATTCCAATGGCCAATCAAGAAGCCTCTTGTAATAATGAGAAAAAATGATGTTTTTTTCTCCATGTCTTACACAAAGTCTTTTACAATTACTTGGTAAGTTACCCAGCACACGTACCACTACCTGTACCTATTGCCTTGATTACTTTCCTGTGAAGAAACCCAAGCTCTACATAAATCTGACAACTGTGGACTTCTAAACTAAGAATTAGGAATATAGAGTATGTAGCTACTACCAAGGTCTAGTTATCAATAGCTTCATAGTCTCGATACAACACTTAAAACTGGGAGAGCAAGTATTCACCTCTGCCAAACCAGAGTCACGTGACTGATAAGGACTGATGCATATCTGTAAGAAAAAACTCGCACAGCAATATATTTATTTTGTGCACACAGGGAGATCCATTAATGAAACACCTTTCAAAATGAGCAATATTGATAGTCTCCATTTATACTTGCAGCTTGAGCAGTTGCTATGAGTAAACTATTTCTAATTAAATTTTTAATCATGAAATATAAATTCATAATTTAGCTATTTTTCTTAATCTAGATGTAATGTAGTTTAAGAATACAAATATTATGAAATGATATGTATTAATGAATGTACTTTGAAGAAAATCAACAGCAAAATCAATCACTGTGAAAATACTACAAGAATAAATGTGTTATAGTCATCCAGGGAGAAGTCCAACCTCAAGGCTCATATTTTCAGCCCGTGCATAGAGGATATCTGAGACAGCTGAATAAATTTAAAAATAAAAATAAAATTAATTATAGATCTGAAAGAACTTTAAAATGTTGATATCAGAGCTAGAAATAACCTACCACATGAGGTTATTTGATCCACTTCATCACTTAATTTTTTGGCAGCTCTGAAAATCATAAACATCCTTGTATTGCAGCCACAGACAATCAGAATCAGATAGCTGAATTGAGAAAGTGAACTCACTGGGCAACTACTTCTTCAACTCACATGCAAAAAATTAAACAGGTAGAATATTATGGCACAAAGCAAACCATAAGCTAAATGGAAATATTTCAACTGAAATATTAAAGTCAAGCTTTGGAAAAATCAAACAGTAGGTACCTAGTGTACATGTGGATTACAAAGGAAAATTAAATCAGTTTGTGGAAAAACAAGCCACCAATTCATGTACACATACTCAGGCGTTTAAACAAGGAAATGTTGATCATATTGTTTTTACTCATCTTGGCAAACAGAAGAAAAACATGCGTTGCTAGTTTTGCCTTATTTGTGAACATGATTGTAAGGAGCATTATGTTTACTCACAGAATCATAGAACTGCTGTTTGCAAGGGCTCTCATGAGGATGTCCAGTCCAACCTCACACTTAAAATGGGACTATCATCAACAGTAGATCATGTCAGCCATGGCTTTGTCTGAATCTCAAAAACCTTGAGCAACAGAAATTCCCCAGCCTCTGCAGATAACCTACTCCAATGCTGCACTATGTTCCTAAGGAAGATTTTCCTCATGTTCAATGTAAACCTCCCAGTCAGGGCCCTTGCCCCTCCTTAAACAGCATGCCCCCGTGGAGAAGAGCTTAAATTTGTTGTCTTTTTCAACTTCCTTCAAGTAGCTGCAGGATGTCATTAGATCACCTTCTACCACTGCCACAGCAGACTAAGTAAGCTCAGCCGCCCAAACTCTCATCACTTACCATGTGCTCTAGGGCCCCACCATCCTGGTAGCCCTCTCCTGAGCTCCCACTATTCCCTTTGACCCACCAGCTACAGTCACTTGGGCACCTCGTTTGTTTTATTTGTGATGAAGAGTGCACTGTCTGGCTGCTATCCACCCAGCAATCCCTCGAAGCCCCCAGGTCTTTTCCAGCAGGGTTGTGACCCAGTCAGTGCTTCAAGTTACCCTGTCTGAGTTCTGAACTCTGCACGTCAAGACAGGCGGTATTATCAACAGCTCCTGGTGATGTGCTCATTACCAGCTACCAGCCAGATGTTGAGCCATCAGTCTCTACACTTTGATCCCACCAGTGGAGCTAGTTTTCCATCCACCTAGCAGTCCTTTCATTCAACTCAGGTTTCATGACTGGAATCCAAATTGGTGTGGTCTGCTATGAGAGATGGACCACAACAAAAGGGGCGGGGGGAAGGAATCAAACAAATTGCAGTCTCAGACAGAATGATTGATAATTCTAGAATATAAGTAAATAGATAAGACTATTTTGAAGCTCTGAGAGCTTCACTCATAAGTCTATGGGATCCAGCTGAGAGTACTGAGGGAGCTGGCAGAAAAGTCTGACAAGCCACTCTCTGCCATTTATCAGCAGTCTTGGTTAACAGGGGAGGTTCCGGATAATTGGAGGCTTCTCATTATGATGCCAATATACAAGGTGGGCCAAAAGGAGGATCCAGGGTACTAGAGAACTGTCAGCCTGACTTTGGTACCAGGAAGATTATAAAGCAGTTCATCTTGAATGTGCTCACCAGGTATGTGCAGAGCAACCAGGGGATCAGGCCCAGCCAGCACGGGCTCATGAAAGGCAGGTCCTGCTTGACTAACCTGATCTCCTCCTATGACCAATTGACCCATCTAGTAAATGAAGGAAAGGCTGTGGATGCTGTTTACCTGGACTTTACTAAAGCATTTGACATTGTTTCCCAAAGCATTCTGCTGTAGAATTTGGCAGCTCATGGCTTAGACAAATGTACTCTTCACTGAGTAAAAAACTGTCTGGATGGCTGAACCCAGAGTGTTGTGGTAAATGGAGCTAAATCTATTGGCAGGCAGTCACAAGCAGAGTTCCCCAGGGGTCAGTTTTAGTGCCATACTTGTTTAATATCTTTATCAATGATCTGGATGTGGGGATTGAGTGCTTCCTCAAGAAGTCTGTAGATGATGCCAAGTTAGGCTGACGTGTTGATCTGCTGGTAGGCAGAAAGGACCTACAGAGGGATCTGGATAAGCTGGATTGATGGACCAAGGTAAATTGTACAAGGTTTAACAAGGCCAAGTCCCAGGTCCTGTACCTGAGACAGAACAACCCCATGCAGTGCTACAGGCTTGGGGAAAAGTGACTGGAAAGCTGACTGGTTGGAAAGGACCCAGGGGTGTTGGTCAGCAGCCAGCTGAACATGAGCCAGCAGTGTGCCAAGGCAGCCAAGAAAGCCAACAGCATCCCGACTTGTATCAGAAATATCACAGAGAGTAGGAGTAGGGAAGGGATTGTCCCCCCTTACTCAGCACTGGTGAGGCTGCACGTCAAGTACTGTGTTGAGTTTGGGGCTCTTCAATACAAAAAGAATATTGAGTTGCTGAAATTTGTCCAGAGAACAGCAACAAAGCTGGTGAGGGTTCTGGAGCACAAGTCTTATGAGGAGCAGCTGAGGAAAGTGGGGTTGTTTAGCCTGGAGAAGAGGAGGCTGAGGGGAAATCTTATCACTTACTACAGATATCTGAAAAGAGGTTGTAGTGAGGCTGCTCTTGGTCTCTTCTCCCTAGTAACAAGTGATAGGATGAGAGGAAATGGTCTCAAGTTGCTTCAGGGAAGGTTTAGATTGAATATTAGGAAAAATTTCTTTACTTAAAAAGTGGTTAAGCTATGTGAGAGGCTGCCCAGGGAAGTTGTGGAGTCACCATCCCTGGAAGGTTCAAAAAACATGTAGACTCTGGGACATGATCTAGTAGGCATGGTGGTGTTGGGCTGATGATTGGACATGATGAACTTAGAGGTCTTTTCCAACCTTAATGATTGTATGATTCTATGTGGAATATGTACTTTATACCACAGCCAGAGACCATGATCCTGCTCGGAACCTCTGACAGAAAGCACTGAGAGAGACTCAAGTTTGACATCTCGAGTTTTGGATCTAGGGATACAGCCCATTACACTTCAATTGTAAAAGAAGTATTAGTAGCATATGAAGGAGTTTGAACAGCTTTGGAAGTGGTTGGTAATGAAGCACAGCTCTTCATAATGCTCCAGCTACTGGAGCACTAACGTGATGGAAATGATGATACCTGGGGTAAGTGGATCACACTGGTAATGCAACAAGCTTTAACGGGAAACCTCAGCCAACCAAGGAATCCTGGAAGTGACCATGGACTGGCTCGAGGGCCAAAACTTCGGAGCATCACTAGAGAAGGTGACCCATGCTGCAGAGGCTCCACTGTATAACACATTACCAGAAGACAAAAGAGAAATATTCCCTGTTTACAGTGGAGTCCTATACCACAAGCTGCAAAACTCCTGAAGGAAAAGGTTTGCAGAAGTGAAAGCCATTCAGCTGGCTTTAGGTATTGCTGAATGAGAAAAATGGCCAGTACTTTATCTCTATACTGACTCATGGATGATAGCAAATGCTCTGTGGGTGTGGCTACAACAATTGAAGAAAAGCAACTGACTGCAAAGAGATAAACCCATATGGACTGCAGAACTACGGCAAGATATTGTTTCCCCAGTGGAGAACCTGGTTGTAAAACTAAAATGTGAAATCAAAATGTGCGCCATAATCAAAGAAGCCAAGCAACTAAGGCCTTTTTGGTATAGAGAACAATGGCTGACATATCAATATGGGTAAGCCTGACAGATTAATTATATCTTACCATCATGAACCTGCTATGGCAAGCACCATGTGCTTACAATGATGCAAGAAACTATAGAGTTTCTGGAAACATGGGTGGTCAGCAGAAGGCCTGTACGAATATGATAATGACTCTCTGTCTAATGGAAGGACCCTTGAGAACACTGGCAGATGAAAACTGGACAATTCAACTTCTCTCTCTCTCTGCTGTATCTTCTTTCCCTTGCACCCTGGATCCATGACACAGAATAAGAATCCATCACTGCTAAAGAATAAACTTCAACCCTGAAACTCTAGGGTACGAGTATCTTTTTCTAATTCTTTTCCTTTTCCCTTTTCCCTCTTTATCTCTCCTCTTCTCTTGCCCTTCTGCTTGCTTACTCAAACATTCAAATGAATCATAATTTTGTTCCTTGATCAATAAAGAAAGTTCCTTTTTCCACGTTTGTAATTGCTTGATGCTAAATAAATTGCTTTATTTACCTCATGGGAATCTCAAACTTGTGTCAAACCAGGACTGACCATAGTGTTCTCAAACTGGTCCCTGACATCAGGAGACAACTTGTCACTTTCTACAACTACCTGAAAAAAGATTGCAAAAAGGTGGGTGTCACTTTTTTTCACAAGTAATGAGCAATAGGACAAGAGGGAATGGCCTCAAGTTGTACCAGGGGAGTTTTAGACTGAATATTAGGAAAAATTTCTTCACTGAAAGCGCTTTCAATCATTGGATCAATCTGCCCAGAGAATCTGAGTTACCGTCCCTCAAGGCATTTAAAAGACATATGGACATGGTTTAGGGACATGTTTTATTTGTGGACTTGATAGTGTTATGTTGTAGGTCAAAAGTTGGACTCAATGATGATGAGTCTTTTCCAACTTAAATGATTTTACCATTCTGTGATTTCTGAGACAAGTTCATAAACAACTAGGTCAAGTAGCATGACATTGACTGGATATTTCACATCTCCTATTTTGAGCCAGCCTCCGGGAAAACTGGAAAATGCAATGGGCTACACTGAGAGCAATGGGTGAGGGACATTCTGGCACTGGGATACAAATTTATCAGAAGCCATTTGGTTAGTTAACACTAGTGAATTTGCCAGTCAACATGTCCCTGCCCAGTCAAAACCCTTGCTCCTCACACTGCCTCACCAGCAAGTAGACTGGAGGTGCACAGAAAGTTGGGAATGGACACGGCTGAGACAGCTGACTGCAGCTGACCAAAGGAATATTTCATACCATATGATGTGCTCAAAAATAAAACTGGGATGAGGGGAGGCTGGTGGGGAAGCCAGTGCCTGGGGACTGCCTGGGTACCCATTGATTGCTGATGAGCAATTGATTCCATTTGCATCACTTTTTTATGTAGATTTTATATTCCTCTATTTTTTCCCCCTTTTTCTTACAAGACTTTTTTAAAAACTTCTTTTTAATTATTGGTCTTTTGATATCTCAACCCAGGTGTTTCCCACTTTTACCTTTCCAATTCTCCATCCCATCCAAAAGGTGGGAAGAGAGTGGGCAAAAGAAGCTATGTGGTGCTGTCCAATATTATTCATAGGTTTTTCTTAATTGCGTATGATCTAATAGCTACAAGTTACACAGTTGTTAATGTAACTCCATAAAACCTACTGAAGATACAAGGATGACATTATCCCATTTTTATAGTCGAGTCAGAGACAAAATGAAATAAACTGTAAAACAGCTTCTGCAAGAAATAGTAAGACTGTAGTAGACAGTCCTTACTGATCCTACAGGTAGCTTTTGTCTACAGTGTCATGTCTCAGAGAGTATGCGGTCATGCCATTAAAGTTTATACTACTGTACATACTATATATCATATTATAACCATAAGGACACACAAAAAAAGGTAATTCTGGCACTGCCTGATCTTTGAGTGCTTGACTTTCTATTTTAGTGATTTTTATGACAAATTTGGTGTGTTACACTTAAACTAATTTCAGAAAATGGATGATATGTTTCCATTATGGGGAGTGACATTGGCACACACTTCATTCCTTAGCTAAGGTGAAACTTCAGGTTGACTACAAAAAATCAATGACATGCAAGCAATGTTTAAATAGAAGTAGTAAGTTGCTGTGAGTCATCTATTTAGACCTGTAGTTAATGCAAAATAAGCACTTTTTAAGTGAATGCTCCAGATATTCAATATGTAGGAAAATATGAGATTTAGAAATTACTGTTGTATAGGATTTTTTCCTTTCAGAGTCCTGGATTCTACTTCAGGCTAAATATTTTACAGAACACGGGTTACTCTTTCTCCTCGACTCCAAGACTGTCACTTCTCCCCCAGCTCTGCAACGTTTTGCTATACATGATCAATGTTATGTTTTGCAAGGGACTATCACAGTTTTAATAGCAGAAAAGCCCATTCTAAATGTTGCAAGGAATACGTTGAATATAGTTTCTTCTTGTTAAGAAGATATAAATGTCAAATCCTGTTTCTCCGACTCTCCACAAAGAAGAAGCCAGAGAGGCTCAGAAGCATCTTGCTCGAATAGTGCTGCTAATCATATCTACAGTCATAAAGGTACTTGCTCCTGGATGCTTCACAATCATGTGTTTTCCAAACAAACATGCTACTTTTCATACCTAAGATCAGTTTTTCCTCTACTTCCTCAAAATCTATCAAAATTCTTTTCCCTATTTGTTTGTCTTCTCTTTTCCTGCCTTTTGCTCCTGTCCATTTCTTGACATCTATAATTATTTTCTTTTTGTTTTCTTAATGTCAGCCAAAGGCCTCAGAGAAACCAGGGAAGGCAGGGGAAGAAGGTGGATAACTGGACAACCAATTTGTGTGATGTGCTTTGGCATCTGTACTGAGTCTGTCTGGATGGAGTTAATTTCCTTCATAGCAGCCCATATGGTGCTGAGTTTTTGGATTTGTGACCAGAACATTGTTGCTATTACGGTGATGCTTTAGCTGTTACTGAGCAGTGCTTACACAGCATCTTCTCTGTTCCTTATGCTGTATCCCCAGGCAGCGTGCTGGGGATGCACAAGAAGTTGTGAGGAGACACCACCGGAAAGGCTGACCCAAAATGATCACGAGGGTATTTATTCCTATATGGTATTGCACTCAGCAACAAAAGCTCAGTGAAAGGAGAAGAAACATTGAGAGTATTTGGGGTTATGGCACTTGTCCTTCCAAGTAACCACGACACAAGCTGAGGCCCTGCTTTCCAGACAATCCTTTCCAGGACTGAAGAGTAGACTTCTTTTTGTGTTTGGTTTTTTTTTTCTTTTGAGGAGGTTTATAATCTGACTATCCCTTTGCAAAGTCTCACAAAGATGGCAACAGGTGGGTCTGCAGTCTAAAGCATGAGGTCTATATTAATTGAAAGAATGTTTACCATCATTCTTGTTAAGAGTTGAAGCACCTTGAGTTACAGTTGCGAAAATAAAAATCATACAAAAGACAACTGATGTAGATAATGTTCTCCAAGCTTGCAGTTAAGGCTTTCCTCACTCATAAGCAATTTATACCAGTAACCCATTATAAAATTGTCAGGCAAGCATAACAGCCAGTGCTGTTATTACCACAAAACCACCAAGAATGACAATCATGCTTTAGAACAGCATGTTTTTAACTTGCTACATAAAATGATCCAAGATCATAACAGATAGTAAAAGAAAAGCAATACCAAAAGGTAGTTCTGCCCCTGACATTTTTGTTCTCTGAGAATGTACACAAGAGGAAAAAAAAGTTCCAGTAAGGTGTTTATTAATTAAATCAGTCAAATTAAACATTTTAGGCCTTCATTTTTGTTAGAGGTTTGGAAGACTCTGTGTTAGCCCTTGCCCTGTAACCAATTAATTGAATTCTAGAACATGACATGCATTTAGATACCTATTAACCTTCTTCAGCTCATATATAGAGCACACTCTAGGCTGGGTGTTTTAAAGCATCTGCCTCGTTATTCTATTTGTTCCTTAAGTCCCTCTGCTAATTCAATGAATCATTTGCTGGCTAACTTAAGACTCCTAACATAAGGCTCATGAAATCATTTGCTGGCTATCTAATTAGCAGGTATATTTCTTAGCTCTTATCAGTAATTGCTCATTTATGCACACAGACTTTTATGATACAAAACATTATTGTAATCTAAGGAACAAAAGTTAGCCACATATCACAAGCTTGCTAGAAAATAAAACAGCCTGAGAAAAATCAAAAAGCAGAGTCCTGACACAGAAATACGGATTATTTTTTGTTGCTATTTCTCTGCAAACCTCTTGACAGACTTAACAAGATTATCTATTTCTCACCTTCCTTATCTTTTCTTTGCAAAACATCTTTTAGAAGTATCACATTTTAGTATCCATCTCTAACAAAGCAGTTGTGTAGTGCCAATTCTTGAATAATCCACAACCAACCTACCCTGACACACCCTCCAATCCTTTCCATCCGCTGCTCAATCTTGTGATGTGGATCAAATAACTACTGACATCCTAAAGTTTATCCATTTTCTTCCAAGAATAAATAAGGAGAATTCCAAGTGCTTAAAAAATTCAACACTGCAGTCATCCTTCGAAGAAATTTGACATGTCAGAGTAGTGTTCTTTAAAAGAATACTAATTGGGGGAAAAAATGGCACAGCTTCTTAACCTCTATGTGTGTTCATGCATTACTGTGTCACAATATATATCATGCCCACACAGCAGTAGAATTAAACTAGAAGGTAGCTGAAAAACAGGTAAAAATAATGACCATGGTTTGTTTACTTGCAGCCCAGAGGCCTACCGAGTACCAAAGAGCTAGAAACCACAATGAAAATTCATTTTGGAAATTTGACACATGAGGCAATTTATCCTAATGAAAGATGAGGTTGTCTCTACCCCACCTACAGAACAATTTCTTGGCTCAGCTCTGTGTTTGGCTTGTGTAAGAAAATAATTATCTCTAATAATAATTCTACCTACTTCTGCTCAAAATAATTATCTCATTTGCACCAAAGTATTTTGAGTAAACTGTCAAAATGTTTGGTTTATACTTCTAGAACAAATAATGATTATTTTATGCTTTATAGAAGCTGACATGTAGTAGTAGTATTTATGATAACTTGAAGTGTTCAAATTGTTCATCTAAACAGAGAGTGGATGGATATTAACTGTTTTAAATGCCAGTAACACATTTACAGGACACGAAGAGTACTTTCTGGCTTGACTTTCTTCTTAGCTTTACTATGGGTGTTCATTGGTACACTGACAATTCTTTCATCATCACCATGCCTTAACTTCTATACCTGAAGAACTAATATAATTATTCCTGTCTAGCTATGAGTATGTTCAAGATCCACTAGCATACTTATTTTAGATTTAGACTAAACTTACCATCCTTCTTTCACACAGTCCTCTGCTTTTCATTTCTACATATTTTCCACTTCTTCCTCACCAATAACAATTTAAATATTTTGAAAATATAACCCAAGAAAATTATCGAATCAGTAAAATGTTCTTGCTCCTGGATTCTTTAATGTGTATTAAAAAGTAAATGAGCCTATATTATTCACAGACCATTTAAATGCTGCATTTCACTGTGACAAGAGTCATTGCTGCTCATTATATGTGCTATGGGGAAAAAAGAAAGCAATGATGATTCATAGTCTTAATCTCATGGTTATTCAAGGTTGACTTCTATACAGTCAGGCAATTCTTTCCCTGTTTTGCTATGGTGCAAATATTCTTAGTGGAAAAACACCTCTAAAACATGTTCAGAACAAATTTTTTTGCTGTATGTTTCTTCAAGTGGTTTAAAATAATTACATCATTTAAAACATGGTTATTATCTCAGCACAAGTAAAGAAACATTAACATGCATAAGACAATGAACAAATCTTAGTGATAATACAATTAATTAGTTGGCGATGGTGGAATTGTTAATGGTGCAAGAAACACCCGTGTTTACTTTTGTTCTATATTTAGAAGGTGATAATTATTTATTCAGAGCAAATGAAAAGAAAGTACTTTCCAGGAGATTGATATGGAAAGTTTTCAAAGAAAAAAATCGTAACAGATAAAATGCTTTCCACTGAAAAACTCTAAAAGAATGGCAAAGAGTCCTTTACCTCTTCTAAGAATAACACAACCTGAAAAGCAAGGGAGGTCTTACAAGGCTGGAAGTACACTTGTTCTAAGAGAACAAAATTAGATTACCAAAATTCCAACAGAAGAGTGAACCTACCAACAAGAGAAAAAGAAAAAAAGAATGCTATATAAAGGTAAGAAAAATCCAGTGAATTTGACTTTATAGCACACAGATCTTTTCTCAAGCAAACCACTGGCATTTTGTCTGTGCAAAGTGTTTTGTAAGGCATGAAAATGATGACAAATCTAATGTTATATGAATATGATTGCCTCTGAGGCAGATACCCTGGGAACTTCCTACGGGACTTTCAGGTTCCCAGCCCTGATTCCATGAGGTTTCAGGCTTCTTAATTTAGCAGAGAACTGAGCTCTATTTCAGTAAGAACTCCCAAGTCCTGAGCTTCATTCTTAGAACCAGAATGATTTAAAATGAAAAAGACCCTGCAGATCATCAAGTCCAGCTGTAAACTCAGCAGTGCGAAGTTCACCACTAAACCATGTCCCTAAGCACCACATCTACACATCTTTTAAATACCTCCAGGGATGATGACTGAACCATTTGAGTGAAGAAATTTTCCCTAATATTCATTCTAAACCTCCCCTGGAGCAACCTGAACCTGCTTCCTTTCATCCTGTCACTTATTACCTGGGAAAAGCTTGGGTGGATCAATCCCAGAGGTACAAAATCCAAGACTACAGCCTCAAAATTGTGTGTGCATTTCCAGCATATTCAGCCCAGGTATTGACTTAATAGATAGCTTTCATGGTCCTACACTTTCTCAATCAGAATTTCTCTCACCAGTTCCTCTTTTTATCTCTAAAGAGTATTTCTCTGTTAGTATTTTTTTCAAAATTATGTCTGTGGTTAGAGAGTATCTCTGCAATGGAAAAAATAACCAAAGCAAGTTATTCAAAGTCATGGTGATGTCATATACAATTTTGCATTTCAGATCAGTTCAAATAGGAGATTATGCTGAGATACTGCATTATTTGCTACACATATAATGAAAATTCTATATAGGCTTAAGTTTTGTGGGCTTTAGTAAGGCAGAACTACACTGATCTAAGTTTCATGATGCATTGACAGTTGTACAGGAGGACCTCATTTAGTAATAAACTCAAATCCTACTTAATTCAGTAACTAAATTAAGAACCTGTGTCACGCAGCTCCTGATATACTTATCTAAATGTTTCAAAAATATTAGTACAAGATTTAGCTTCTTA
This sequence comes from Dromococcyx pavoninus, assembly GCA_033558185.1. NCBI lineage: Eukaryota > Metazoa > Chordata > Aves > Cuculiformes > Neomorphidae > Dromococcyx > Dromococcyx pavoninus. The sequence goes on along the minus strand of JAUMJL010000394.1, from coordinate 423,416 downwards.
ATGGTGGTTAAAAAATCACAAAACAAAGGCTCACTCATGCTAGCCTTAATTGTTTGGCAACCCCAAAGAGTTTTCTCACTGTTGCCTGGACTTTTTCACCTGCTAAATGTACTCTAGTAGGCTGCACTCTTTATGAGAAAGAAACTGAGATGGACACAAGCAAAAAGTAGAGGTCCTAAAATGGACAAATGTATATTCTGTTCCTTTCACAAGAAAGAGTTGTGTGACATCACAGATATCAGATCTTTCACCACAAATGAAAGCTTTGAAATAGATAATTTACTTACTGCTGTAAATACACCTCTCTGACGTGGACGTACAAAATGAAGTCCACAAAATTTCATGTTAATATTTTTCCTTCAGCTCCTTAATTCCTCTTTGGGCATTTCAACAAGTATTTTGATTACTAGAAGGCCTGGAACAAAATCATTTTATTGTTGTTGTCCAGATTCTGGAAATAAGGCTACTCATTACCAAGTGTTTTTTTCAATAAATGTCCTGAAATAAGGCCATGACATTCCAAGCTCATTACAAAATGCTGGGAAACTCTGGTAGTGGATTGTATGACATGGCCATAGAGGTCCTTCTATGTTGTTTGTTTCCCAAAAGGGGAACCTGTCTTTTTTAATGTTAGTCTAGATACAACTATGAGTATAGAGTTTCTCCCACAAGTCTTTACTTCCTACTTTTCAGCTCCAAAAATCATAGTTATTTAGCAGCTTACAATCACTTAAGAAACAAACTAAAATACAGATTTGACGTTTCTGCATTTCCAGCACGTTTTGACATTTTTCAGGCTGTAAATTGGCTCTATTGCCAGGTTTGCAAAAGAAAATCCATTTCAGTTGAACACTGGTCAGGTATCAGATATTAGCCACTGATAAATGTTTGTATTAGAGAAAAATCTGATAACTCTCCTGTAAACTTCAGGCTACGGGACCCAAGACAGTTCTTCACTCCAGAGTCTTTAACTTCACAGATATGCAACTGTAAAAATGTATTTACAGAGTGCTTACACACTGTTAATCCAGCATATAAAGGCATTTTTAGTACACTTCCAAGGTGTTAGTTTATGAAATCTGGTAAACGATAGGACTAAGTCTTCCTTAGGACTTTGGAAAAATAAAGATTTTTGCCTTTCTTACATAATCTCTCTTAGAAAAAGTTTTGGACACCTAAATAATTTTAAATATGATTTCTGGATTATAGTCTTCCAACCATCCAGCTATTACACTGTTATCATATTGAAAAAATATGCCAAACTGATTTGTTTCAAATATCCGGTATGGTTCCTTGTCTTTAACTCTACGTATCTTTTGTTCTGAAAAAAAAAGACAAAAATAAACAAATTAACAGTTCTTATAGAATTGAAGAACTGGTACCTCTATTGTCCAACAAAAAATTTTACAGGTCTAGTACTTAAACAGTGATAATGATATTTCCTGTTCAAGACTAATAAATAAAACATAGTCAAACAATCGTTACTAAAAGTTAACACTAGACCCTGTAACATATACCTCATATTTTACTTTCAATATGCCTATACATAATTGACAGCATATTGAACTTTTGCACAAACTTGAAGTAAACTTATAGAACACTAAACAGTCCTGCAAAAACATAATTAGCAATGAAAAGAAGTGCCCATTTTCAACCAATTCATTCGTTATTTGTCTATTTTGCAGATCGTCACAGACTCTACAGAAGTATCTTACATCAAGCTGGTGAAAAGTTTCTATTCCTTTACGTTTCTGTATATGATGAATATAGACACAAAGAGGACACAGGAAAAAATTTACCAATACACTCTCTCCAGCAGGGGCTTTATATCAATTATTGTATATTTACTTTATTTTTTTTAAAACAAAGATATAAACATTAAAAAAAAGCAGATGAAGTGACAGGAAAGAAGAAGGGAAAGTGGGCACACTGTAACGTTGTTAGATTCAAAGAATTACAATTTATTAAAAAGATCAAATCATTGCATATATACTCTTAGGTTCTCACAAATGCAAAGTAGAACCTGTTATCCTCAATGTCAGTAAAGTGAGTTTAGACATTACCTTTGGTCGTTTCTTCCACCCTTGCCGCCACGAGTAAATTGCATGACTGAGTGTTTCAGGACATTCACATATCTGAAAGAATGTCTCCTAAAATTTTTCTCAAAGGTGTTCTTTCTGTTGACTTAACTTTTCTATTGCCACAACTAGTAAACTTTACAAAGATTCACATCACCAGGACAAGAAACCAGCCTGTTTTGTGGAAGTATGGCTGAAGTAAAAATGTATTTAAAAAATCTTTACTCCAATAAGAAAGGATAAATGAAACTTCTTCCATGGTAATATACTACATGCAACACAAGCTTAGAAACCTAGTTCCCTGGACAAAAGAAACACTTTGCATAGAAAAGCTATAGATTCTTTTCTGGAAGTGTGTTTTACTGAAATGTGCTTTGTAACTCAGCTGAGCTCTTTTCTAGATTAACCTGTTTTTTTATCTTCAGTCTGAGAATGGAGCTGAATAATAAAATAAGCCTTCTACCTTGTAGGGAAAATAAATTTTAAAGAGAAATGAGTGAAATTAAAAAAAAAAATCCTATACCTTAAAAGAAAACTATAGAAAAAAAAGTAATACTGAAAAGATCTATTGCTGAATGAATTACTACTTTGAATAGAGACTTTCAGTTGCACCAAAAGGAGGAAACAATAGATTCCGATGTAGACATAATCCAGCTCAGCTACATCTAACTTTGCTATTATGCTGCTCTAGAAACTTGCAAGTTAATAATTACTTTTATAAAATTTTACAATTTTATCACTTTATCAAGCTCTAAAAAAAACCAAGAGATAACAAAGTTTAGGTAAGAAGATGATACTTAGAGATAGCTTTCCTGAAATTTTTAAACTTCTGAAAATAAAATCTATAAGAGGTATTGAGCTAAAAAAAATTCAAAGCAAAATAAAATAATATCCTATTATAATGCAACTAAACATTATTGCATGGTGTACTTGAACAAGTATTCCTAAAAGACGCTAAACTTTAAGTAAAGAAATTTGAGCAAGAAGCTTCTATATATCAAACTGAAATTTTGCAAGCACTGCTTTCCAAGGTATTATTTTATCATAAACTTTTATGATCAGGCATCAGACCTGCCATAAAGAAATCCATCTGTTGTCTAAAAGGGAAAAACACTTCATGCTACTTGCTGGGACATTCCTCTTGCATTTTAAGTCATTTCTAAGCAATTGCATAAGCAGGATGATACTAAACTTGGGTATATGCAATTTTGGAGGCATGACTGAACCTTTACATTTATGTTATTATGCAATTCACTTTATCGAGAAAAATTACAAGAGAAAGATGTTTCTGCGTTTCAACCTAACAAAAAGTACATTAACAAAGCTTCTGAATTCTTGATAATGTCCTGTGAAATTGCATCCCAAGGTACAGAAGCCATATCATTTTACTTCATTAAGACAGAACTACTGCATGGACTAGGATTTCAGATATTATTTGTTTACTAGCAATGGCTTAAATTTTATTAGGGTGTTCTGTTTCCCCATGAACAGAAAGAAATCCACACCAGAAAGTCTCTATTCAGAATAAATAAACATTTGAGAGTGCTGTTCTGTATCTAGTTTAAGTTTTAGAGTAAAACAAATAAATTCAATAACACAACAGTTTCTTTATCCTGCTTGACACAAGGAGAGATGACCATACTTAGTTCTGGAGTCTTCAACATAGGAAGGGCATGGATCTGCAAAAGCAAGTCCAGAGGAGGGCCATGAAGATGATCAGAGGGCTGAAGCACCTCTCATATGAGGGCAGGTTGAGAGAGTTCGAGTTTTTTAGTCGAGAGAAGAGAAGGCTCTGCAAGACCTTATAGTAGCCTTCCAAGAACTTCCCAAAGGGGCCTACAGAAAAGATGAGGGGCTCTTTATCAGGGAGTGTAGTGATAGGAAAAGGAGTAATGGTTTTTAGCTGAAAGAGGGGAGATTTAGATTAGGTATTAGGAAGAATTTTTTTACTGTGAGGATGGTGGAGCACTGGAACAGGCATTCCAGAGAAGTCATGGATGTCCCATCCCTGGAGGCATTCAAGTCCAGGCTGGATGAGGCTTTGAGCAACCTCATCTACTGGAAGGTGATCCTACCCATGACAGGTGGGTTGGAACTATATCATCTTTAGGTCTTTTCTAACAGAAACCATTCCATGATTCCATACTCACTCATATTTCTACCACATGTAGCCCAGTATCTTGTCTGATCAGAGTTTGAAGGAGATATTTACAGAAATTGTGTTGGAAAAATGTCAAGAGTTAAAGCACCCTCCCCTTTGATAGCTTCCATTTACTTTCCATCAACAACTTTAAGATTTCCTTAGACAAGGGTTTAATTTGGGCTGCTGCATTTAATAGGCATCAGTAGGAATGAATGGTTAATTCCATTAATTTACGCATCTTTCTTTGAACCTATCCATAAAATATCCAGTTAAATTCTGTAATTTGTAGTTTTACAATTTAATTACATTTCCTGTCAAAGAAAATGTTCCTTTTGCTTTTAAATAGATGTCTGGTAATTACATTAGTCTCAATGTCTTTTTTGGATATTGTGTTTGACTTTTTAACCAATGCTGCTCATTGAGTTGATTTTTGCAGAGAAATATCCACAATAATGTACAAGATCTCTATTCTCAGTTGAAATAGATCACTTAAAAACCCCTTACTATGAAAGTAGCATTATAGAAATATGAGGTCCTAGACTCAGATAGTCTAGTAGAGGTCAGCTATGAGGGAGATCTGTCTGGAGGGCTCTCTTCTTGTTGCACCCCGTCTTCCAGACATATAAATACAACAGATGTTAGAAAGAAAAGAAGGGTAGTTGTAGTTGGTGACTCCCTTTTGAGGGGAACTGAGGGCCCTATATGTAGGCTGGCCCCAACCCAAAAAGAGATTTGTTGTCTTCCTGGGGCCAGGGTGAGGGACATTGCTAGGCAACTTCCTGAGCTAATTCAGACCTCAGATTATTATCCAGTGTTGGTAATCCAGGCTGCCAGTGATGACATAGGAGAAGTGCCAGAGTAATCAAAAAGGATTTCAGGGCACTGGGTAGATCAGTCCGTGGGACAGGTGCACAGATAGTATTCGCTTCAGTTCCTGTAGTGGCTGGAATGAATGGGGAGATACAAGAGGAGAGAATTTGGAAAGCCTTCCTTATCAATAGGTGGCTGAAAGATTGGTGCCACCGTCAAAATTTTAGTTTTTTTGATCATGGGGCAAACTCCATACTACTTGGTCTTCTTAAATCAGATGGGCTTCATCTGTCTAGGCAGGGCAAAAGGGCTGTTGCCCATAAGTTAGCGGGGCTCATCAGGAGAGCTTTAAACTAGGTCTGAAGGGGGAGGGGATTGATTTCAGGCTCTCCAAAGTTCAGCCCCGGGGTGATAAGTCTGAATTAAAGGTAAAATCAGCAGCCCAGCTGAAGTGCATGTACGCTAATGCACGCAGTTTGGGCAATAAACAGGAGGAGCTGGAAGCCATCATGCAGCAGGAAAGCTATGATGTGGTTGCCATTACAGAAACATGGTGGGATGACTCGCATGACTGGAGTGCTGTTATAAGTGGCTACAAGCTCTTCAGAAAGGACAGGCAGGGCAGGAGAGGTGGAGGAGTGTATGTTAGAGAGTCTCTTGACTCTGTAGAACTTGAGGTCACCAACGATAGGGTTGAGTGTTTGTGGACCCGAATCAGGGGGAAGGACAACAAGACTGACATCCTGGTAGGAGTCTGTTATAGACCACCCAACCAGGATGACGAAGGGGACGAGTTACTCTGCAAGCAGCTGGCAGATGTCTCAAAGTCACCAGCCCTTGTTCTTGTGGGCAACTTCAACCTGCCGGATATCTGCTGGGAGCTCAACACAACAGAGAAGAGGTGGTCTAGGAGATTCTTAGAGTGTATGGAGGATAATTTCCTGCTTCAACAGGTAAATGAACCTACCAGAAATGGGGTCCCACTAGATCTGCTGTTTACAAACAGAGAGGGACTGGTGGGAGATGTAGTGGTCAGAGGCCAACTGGGGCACAGTGACCATGAAATAATACAGTTTTCAATATTCAGGGATGTGAGGAGGACCACCAATCAAACCTCTGTGCTGGACTTCCAGAGGGCAGATTTTGACCTGTTCAGAAGACTGGTCCAGAGCACACCCTGGAACACACTCCTCAAAAACAGGGGCGTACAGGAGGGATGGATGTGCTTCAAGGAAAAATTCTTGAGTGCACAGGAATAGGCTATACCAATTAGCCAAAAGGCAAGCCAGCGGGGAAGACGACCACCTTGGTTGAATAGGGAGATACTGAAGGAAATCAGAGATAAAAAGACAGCCTACGGACTGTGGAAGGCAGCGCTGACTACTCAGGAAGAGTATAGGACTATAGTTAGAACATGCAGAAGGAAAATCAGAGAAACAAAAGTGCAATTTGAAATTGGTTTGGCTACTTCTGTTAAGGATAACAAAAAGCGCTTCTATAAATACATTAATAACAAAAGGAGGGGCAAGGAAAACCTCCATTCTTTGTTAGACCTGGGGGGCAACGTAGTTACCAGGGATGAGGAGAAGGTACTCAACACCTACTTTGCCTCAGTCTTCACGAGTAAGAGAGCTGGCCCTCAGGATAACTGGCCTCCAGAGCTCACAGATGGAGACAGGAAACCAAATGGCTCCCCTGTGTTCCAGGAGGAAACAGTCTATCAATTACTGAGCCACCTGGATCCACACAAATCCATGGGACCTGATAGATTCCATCCTAGGGTGATGAGGGAGTTGGCAGAAGAGCTTGACGAGCCACTCTCCATCATCTACCAACAGTCCTGGCTCTCTGGGAAGGTCCCATATGATTGGAAGTTGGCAAATGTCGCGCCAATCCACAAAAAGGGCTGCAAGGAGGACCTGGGCAACTATAGGCCTGTCAGCCTGACCTCAGTGCCTGGCAAGGTTATGGAACAGATCATCCTGAGTACAATCACACAGCACCTTCAGGATGCACATGGGATCCGACCCAGCCAGCATGGCTTCATGAGGGGCAGGTCCTGTATTTCCTTTTATGATCAGGTAACCCGCCTGATGGATGAAGAGAAGCCTGTGGATGTTGACTATCTGGACTTCAGCAAAGCCTTTGACACTGTCTCCCATGGCATACTCCTCAATAAACCGGTAGCCCATGGCTTGGACAGTTGCACTCTCAGCTGGGTTAAGAACTGGCTGGATGACCGGGTCCAGAGAGTGCTGGTGAATGGGGCTGCGTCCAGCTGGCGGCCGGTCACCAGTGGTGTCCCTCAGGGATCAGTGTTGGGTCCAGTTCTGTTTAACATCTTCATCGATGATTTAGATGAGGGGATTTAGTCCATCATAAGTAAATTTGCGGATGACACCAAGTTGAAAGGGAGTGTCGACCTGCCAGAAGGCAGGAGGGCTCTGCAGAGGGACCTTGATAGGCTGGAGAGATGGGCTGAGTCCAACTTTGGCCACAACAACCCCATGCAACACTACAGCCTGGAGACAGAGTGGCTGGAGTACAGTCAGGTGGAAAGGGACCTGGGGGTAAACATGAGCCAGCAGTGTGCCCAGGTGGCCAAGAAGGCCAATGGCATCCTGGCCTGTATCAAGAGTAGCGTGGCCAGCAGGACGAGGGAAGTGATCCTTCCCCTGTACTCGGCGTTGGTGAGGCCACAGCTTGAGTATTGTGTTCAGTTCTGGGACACTGAGTTCAAGAAAGATATTGAGGTGCTGGAGAGGGTCCAGAGAAGCGTAACAAAACTGGTGAAGAGAGGTTGAAGGAGCTGGAGTTGTTTAGCCTGGAGAAGAGGAGGCTCAGGGGTGACCCCATCGCTCTCTACAACTATCTGAAAGGAGGTCGTAGACAGGTGGGGGTCGGACTCTTCTCCCAAGCAATGAGCAACAGAACAAGAGGGCATGAACTTAGACTCTGCCAGGGAAGGTTTAGGCTGGATGTCAGAAAAAGTTCTTCACAGAGCGAGTAACCAGGCATTGGAATGGCCTGCCCAAAGAGGTGGTGAATTCACCATCCCTGGAGGTTTTTAAAATAAGACTGGATGTGGCACTTAGTGCCATAATCTAGTAGTCATGATAGTGTTGGATTAAGGGTTGGACTTGATGATCTTGGAGGTCTCTTCCAACCCAGATAATTCTATGATTCTATGATTTTATATTTATATAATAATTTTATATTATTATATATTTAATATTGATAGGTAAAACATAGAATATTTTGAAATATTTTAACTCCAATTCAGTAGAATTATTAGCTTTAAGCAGTTTAAATAATTTTTTTTTAACAAATGAAGAAGTAGCTTTTTTTTCAGCATGTTACTTCGCAAACAGGTATCCATAAACTCACCAATCAAAGATATTTGAGAATAGTTCTTGACAAAGAATCTTTGGTTGCATCTATAGGTTCAGACTAACTTCTTAAAGGAGAAAAACTGCAAAGCAAGTAAGTTCTTACACTTCTTATCCTCAGGCCAATAGGGAAATAAATTGTCAAAGATTATGTTTAGGGAAGACTGAATAATGCTGGTCTAAGAAGACAGACTGGAAAATAATTTACAATTTATTTCATACAGAATTATCAGCAATTTGAGGAAAAGCAATAGGCTGCAAATTTGCTGAAACACTAGTGACTAAATCCATTAAACTCAAATTGGATATTTATATTACAGTAAGTGATGAAGTAAAACATTTTAAGTGTAATTGTAAGAATGCAGTTTCACAATGGTAAACGAAGCAAACAGTGCAGACAACACAACAAAAACAAAATTTCAGGATGATCATCCTGCAAGTATCAGGAAGTCATGATTTAATTAAAACAATTCTGCAAGGACACAGAGTTGACTCATGTTGAGCTGTTTGTCCACCAGGATTTCCAGGTACTTTTCCACTCAGCTGTTCTCCAGATGGTAGTTGCTAGTGTGTACTTGGAGTAGTCTGGAGAATTCCGTGTCCTTTCTCACCAGGTCCCCGACCCATTCAGGACCAGACCCACAGTTTTCTTTGTCTTCCTCTCCGCTGATGCACCTGTAGAAACTTTTCTGGATGCTCTACACATCCCTCACTGCATTCAACTGCAGGCTTTGCTTTCCTAACTGCATCCCAGCCTGCTCAGGCTGCATCTCTATATATTTTCCTGGGTCACTTGTCCCTGCCTCCACCTCTGGTGTGCTTCCACTTAATGTTCTTCATCCATGCGGTCCTCCTGCAACATCCACCGATTTCCCCTTTGTGTTGTCATGCACTGTTCCTGAGCTTGGAGAAGGTGACTCTTGAAAATCAGCTGTCTCTCCTGGAACCGTGCTCCTCACCAGGGCTGTATCTCATTCCTAGCAGACCCTTTAACAGGCCAAAGCCTGCTCTCTGGAAGCCCAGGGCCATAATTCTGCTGTTTGTCTTTTGCCTCCTCTCTTGATCCTCAACTCCACCCATCTGATAGTCTTTGCAGCCAAGGCTGTCACCAGCATTCAGTTCCTCTACACTTCTTCCTTGCTTGTTAAGCATCAGGTCCAGCTGAGAGCCTCTCCTTGTTGGTGCCTTCACCACCTGCATCAGGAAGTTGTCATCAAAGCACTCCAGAAACATCGTGGGTGGCATGTGCCTTGCTGTGGTGTCCTTTCAGCGGATCTCAGGGTTGTTAAAATCCCCTATGAGGATGAGCCCCAGGGAATGTGAGGCTTCTTCCAGTTTATCTACTCATCTGCTACCTCTTTCTGACCAGGATGTCTGTAGCGGTCCCCTACCACAGCATCATTGGTGTTGATCTGCCCACTATTCCCAACCTGTAAGCTAACAGCTGGCCCGTCGCCTCTTCCTATGTAGAGCCCCTTCCTTTCCAACTGCTCTCTTAAATGAAATGTAACTCCCCTCCTCATCTTCCAGGCCTGCTCTTCTTAAAAATCCAGTATCCATTCATCACAGCGCTCTAATCATGAAATACCAATCCTTCGCTAACCTGTGGTCCTCTCAGATGGACTTCACTAAAATATTGGCTATACTGGGTAAGTCTTTTTCAGTTTCCCCTGTTGAAACAGATCATTACCCTCAACTAATTACTAGTAAGGTGGGTGGGAACAAACTCACTTTTTATCTAAGTAGATAAATTGCTGGCTAGTACATGTTCATATTTAATATAAAACAGAACAGCATAATGCATGTGGAGAGAAGTGCAAGGAACTCAATTTATTTTAATCAAAGATCCAATTCTGTATCTAGAGTAATCCTAAGTGAACAACTCACCAGACTTCTCTTATATTTGTGAGAAAAGGTTCAGTCTTCATAAATTTTTTACTTTTCTAGCAATAAAATTAAATTAAAAATCTTACCGCATACATGTTACAGGACCTTGAGCACATAAAATGATATTCATTGTCTGCAATGATGAAAAGGGATTGTTAAAGTGTAGGACATGCTGTGCTACACAGTAAGTTAACCAGTTTCGGACTTGTGTGCAAGACCCAGGAAGGGTCTACAAAGTGTTATATATAGCAATAGCAACTAGAGTAAGGCACACAAGAGACAACGATTCAGGAAATACTCCTTGCAATAGTAATTTCTACCAGAAAAATGTATTACTTTTTTGTTGTTTTGTTTTGAGTAGAATTCCATAAAGAAGAATGAGCTATACTGCTCATTAGAATAAATTTTCTAAGAGACACAAGCAACTCTTATCATTTTCTCTATTTGTCATACAATGGTCTAAACAACATACTTCTTTTTAGTTCAGACATACTTAGTTTGGCATTAAAAAGACAAAGATTTGTTCATATTAGAATGGAGCTGATTGACCAGAATATTTGTGAGTGGGAATGAAGAAATGACACAGTGTGTGCTTCACTGGGTATCAGTATGGTGGGTAAATCAGCCACTTCTACTGTGGCAGAAGAAGGAACATTACATAGGCACAGCAGAACTGTACTTTCATCACTGTCCAGACAAGACTGATGGAATGAGATGGACCATTTGCAGGCACAAATGAGGCCCGCCCCTACCTTGCTGTATTGCATCTGTTAGATACCAGTACAGGGAATGGAAAGAAAGAAAAAGTAACAAATATGACACATTAATGCTTGAGTGAGGCAGCATAGTGATGACAGTAATTCATCAGAACAATCTGACTACTGGTGGGGCATCCCTCTGAACCTAAAAGACAACACAGTCATTGGTCCCAGCCAGCATGTGTTTACAAAGTGAAGGTCCTGCCCACACAAAATTAATTTCCTTCAATGACAAGGTCACCCACTTAGTTGTCCAAGGAAAACCAGCTGGTGTCATCTTTCAGGATTTCAGAAAGGCCTTTGATACTCTCTCTCACAATATCCTCCTGAACAAAAAGTCCAACATACAGCTGGATAAACACATAATGTGGTGGATGAGCAATTGGCTGGTTGGTCAGGCTCAAAGGGTCACAGTGAATGGGGTTATATCATGCTGGAGCCCAGTCACTGGTGGAGTTCCACAGGGATCCATCCGGGGGCCAGTGCCCTTTCATATCTTCATAAATGGCCTGTATGCAGGACTTGAAGGTTTACTGAACATGTTTGCTGATGACATGAAACTGGGGGGAACTGTTGACACTCAAGGGAAAAAAGGCTCTGCAGAGGGATACAGAAAAATTGGAGAGCTGGAAAATTGCCAGCCATATGAAGTTTAATGAGGGCAAGTGCTGGGACACGGCAGTCCTGGACACACGTACAGACTGGTGTGTGAGAGGCTGCAGAGCAGCCCCGCAGAGAAGGACCCGGGGTTCTGGTCGACAGCAAGTTGAACATGAGCCAACAGTGTGCCCTGGCAGCCAAGAGGGCCAACCATGTCCTGGGGTGCATCAAGCACAGCATTTCCAGCCTCAAGGGAAGTGATTATCCCATTCTACTCTGCTCTGGTGAGGCCCCACTTCGAGTACTGTGTGCAGTTTTGGGCACCACAGGATAAAAAGGATACAAAGCTACTGGAGAGTGTCCAGAGGAGGCCACAAAGCTGGTGAAGGGTCTAGAGGGGAAGTTGTATGAAGAATGACTGAAGTTCTGTTCTGCCTGGAGAAGAGGAGGTTGAGGGAGGACCTCATGGCAGTTTACTGCTTCCTCACAAGGCAAGGAGGAGGAGCACGTGTTGAGCCCTTCTCACTAGTGAACAAGAACAGGACTAGAGGGAACAGCAGGAAGATGTGCCAGGGGAGGTTTAGGCTGGATAATAGGAAAAGGTTCAGAGGGTAGTGGAGCACTGGAACAGCTCCCCAGGGAAGCAGTCATGGTGCCAAGCCTAACAATATTCAAGAAGCATTTGGACAAGGCCCTCAAACACATGGTGTGAATGTTGGGATTGTCCTATGCAGGGACAGGAGTTGGACTCAATGATCCTTGTGGATCCCTTCCAACTCAGGTCATTCTATGATTCTGTGATTCTGTGATTCTAACTCCTCAGTGTCTTTGAACCCTGCCCAGTTACTCAGACCCAGCAAAGACATGGAATAGAAGAGAAGAAAATGGATTTCTCCATGTACAATAGACTCTGCAATGAAACCATTACACTCCTGATATATAAGCATGTAGGTAAGAATCCTCTACCAGAAAACAGATTCATTATTTATATATTATACTAAGTCACTAAGCTCAGTATGACTTCAATAATGCTGCTCTGGCATATCAAGGTAATAAAAATTATCATCATTTTAGGTCATAATACTTCGATAATTTACATTAGACTATAAAAATGCTTTTATATGTTTTAGCATCCACAGGCAAAAGTATTGTGCCTTTCAAACATGATTTATAGTTATTTTCTGAATAATCTCATTCAGTTCTTTGGGGTTGCATAAAAATTCTAGTAACCCATCTTCTTAGACACCCATGCATAAGTCACACTTCTTTTCGTTTCTAATTTGTACTTTGTTTCTGAAGTCTCCTCACCCTAAAATGAATCAGCCTACCCCTGCTGGAAATCTGTACAATTTCTCTCTACTGCAAATCTCTTTCTTCACGTTATTCTCTGTGTAGATATTTTGAATTCCAAATAAATGTAACTGATGACTCACCTTCTGTTATAAGTCATTCTCCTATATTCACTTTTTGAATTTCGAGGTTCTTTATTAGAAATTTATACTTGACCTCCAGTTTTATTTTAATTCATGTTATACATTATTTCTAACAGGTTTTTTTTCTATTTTCATGATTAAACTACCAATACTTTATCAGCATGTTTAGCTATCCTGTATCACTCACATGATTACTTAAAATCACTAATGTCAAAAGACATTATTGTTTATTTATAAAGGATTATTCACCTGCATTCATGTTTTGGATGGATTTAAGTGCAAGCATACTTAAAAGAAACCCTTACCACAAGGCAACCTGGCTCTTTTTTCTGTATATATATTCATCTTTTGACTTTTCGATGGAGAACAACCAGTTCTGTTCTATAAGTGTTACAGCGTGCAAGCACCTTTTGCTCTCATTTTATCTATTAGTTGAACACTGCTCTTCATACGGAAAAAATAAATAAGCCTGTATTTCCTGAGCCTGATTTAAATAAACATGAGAATATACACCTATGTTGCATTTTCATGCCCTATCTCTTGTAAAATCATGACATTCCTTCTCCTTCTGCATAATTTGAGAGGCATCCTAGATTCTTAACCCTTAATAAATATTCTTGTGGGACTAAGTGTTACACACCCAAAATTATTTTGTTACATACCAGTGAAACCTTAAAATTAGTAAAATTACATCTTACTGACAATGCTGGAAATCTCTGACATTACAGAAAATATTTATTTACTCCTATCTTGAATGAAAATTTTCTCTCTTCATCACTTGATTCTTTCAGGGTTTTATAATTCATGACTTTTTTCATGATTTTTCCAAATTTAAATGCTTGATCTTTGCTTTGTTTCAAAATGACTACTGCAACTCTGTTTCTAGTAAGAGAATGAGACATCATAATCTTTCTTTTCTTTCCTGTGCAACATTATCAATTCATTGCAGTCTAATCTTTCCTCCACCTTCTCTACATATGGAAGATATTTTTAAATTATAATATGATTTGTTTAGGGTGGAACTTTTGTCAATTTTGTTTAACTATTTCAGTGTATTTTTCAGGTCTTAATTTGTTCTACAGCCTTGTCTCACACTGCTTACATGTAAATTATAGAAATATTATGCCTTTTCTTGTTAATTGATAGCTATGATTTTTGATGAGTTCAGCTTGTCAGGCAAGGAGATTTTAACTTTATTTCTGTCACTGGAATAGCTGCACTAGTTTCTCCTGGTGCCTCATTTTGGTACAAAGTTATTACTGAGATCCTTAAGTCACTGAAAATGTTCAAGTTTATAAGAAGGAGATTGAAAGGTTTCTGTAACTTCCAGTTCCCTTACAATCAGAGACACTCCATCTAGCCCTTCTCAGTACTTGTGTTAACAGTAGCAATGAAAAACTACTGGCAGTACTCTCCATGCCATGGTGGTAAAAGAATATGTACAGTAGGACTCATGGCAGCCAGTATTAAGGACTTCCTTCTTCATAGAACTCTATCCACAACATTGTATAAGGAGAAAAAAAGCCATATGTGTCTCAGACCTCAGTTCTTTGTCGATATTTTCAGAGTGTATGTGGACATATTTCAGTCCAAGAATCATGCTTATAAATGGGAGGCCTCTGCCTACCAATAAATTATGTCTGGATGCCATTTCTGAGAAAAAAGATGTTGACAGATCTTTTTGCTCGGGTAGTTAAGGACTTTTCTGTCTTGAACATAGTTTCTTTGAAAACAGAAATGAGAGAGTGGAATAGACAGCAATGAACATGGAAAATCCTGTTACCCAGTCGTCCAAAGGAAACTGAGACCAGAAAGAGTGCAAATGCTTGCTTTCTCAGTACCTCAGACTGCTTTCATGTTGTGGCCCTTCTTATCATTAAAAAACGGTCACAAAGCATTAATTCCAAATTCATATAAAGAAATCCATTACAATTTTACCTTTGTTCTATGATGCATTTAATCATTAATACAAGGCATCAAATCGATCTATGATAAAACATATCATTCAACTAATATTTGCCTCAGTATAAAAGATACTTGAGAATATCCCGAATTATAGAAAAGAATAGATAATTCTGCAAAACTAGACATCATGAAAACATGTATTGTGTGAGATGCATTCCTACTTTATGTTATTTCCTGAATTAAATTCTCTTTCAAATCTGATTTGTTTACAGACGCATGATCAAATAGATAAGCCTGTTCTACATGTGGATACTGATCCAGTCCTTACTAAATCAAGATCATGCTGACTTAAAGAGTTAGTTTCAGGACTCAGAAGAAGATTTTCTGGTCCTAGCCTAGCAGAATGCAAACTGGAAATGGTTTTGGAAGACTCTGCCTTAGTGTATCTTCAAGAACTTGCAACGCCTTGCAGTGTTCCATAAACTTACATCAACAGCTAAACAGTTGTTTATCATTTGTTCACCTATCCCTGCACTTGAAAGACACATAGGTAATACACTATTACAAATACACTATATTACAAATGTTTATCTAAATAAGACTTTCAATATAAAAATATATATATTGCTGGAAAGTAGCCTTCTTGCTCTGGGATGCACACAGCTTGCCTAAGTCTTGGTTCAATCTTTAAAAAGCATGCAATTAATGCAAAATCAACTACATTGCATAACTCAGGTCTAATAAACAGAATATTAAAACCAGATTGAAATACTAGTCAAGTATTCAATTAATTTGGTATTCAGTACTAAATGTTCTCTGAGTTTTCTTCAACCCAGACTTGCCCAGCCCAGCAACTCCACAAAAATAATTAGACTTATTGTCATTTATAAGGCAGCATTACAGTACAAGTTATACACATAATTGTCTGAAAGCTAGAACAATGAATGGAAGTATTCATTCTAGGTAAAAGG
Source organism: Dromococcyx pavoninus (assembly GCA_033558185.1). Classification (NCBI taxonomy): domain Eukaryota; kingdom Metazoa; phylum Chordata; class Aves; order Cuculiformes; family Neomorphidae; genus Dromococcyx; species Dromococcyx pavoninus. Next base: position 407,442 of record JAUMJL010000394.1, on the reverse strand, counting down.
ATAAAATACAACTAAGAAAGATAAATTATAATACTAAGAAAGGTTTAAACTTGCAAGACCCTTCTAGGGTCTCATACCTTTTCTATCCTTAAAAATCTAGAAGAATAATAATGCCTTCTAGATCTACAAATCTTCTAAATTTTTGTGGAGTTGCTGTATTGATAAGTTCACATTATGATAAACATCCATTGTTTCAGATACACCAGCATATTTTTGTTATTGGGGACATTTTCATGAAGAAGAGGTTAAAACATGAGGAATTTTCATTTTTAGACTTTATTTAGAAGAAAAACAGTAAAAGTTACTGATATATGAGTTAAAACAATTATTTCTTATAACCATAAAATTGAAACAGAAGCTAATTTTCTCATTCTGAATAAGAACATACATCTAAGATTTTCCTTTATGTGCAACCTTTTTCCAGTTATTCATGAAAGTATAAACTTGAGACATCACCTTACAATATAAATTTTTTAATTTCAGATCCTTTTAATCTCTTTCAAACCCTGCCAGTTCTTAGCATTTTTCTAACTGTATGCACTTTCATCACTTACAATATACTCTATAACCCTAGCAGCAACAACTTACTAACTAGGAAAAATCTTTAGAACCAAATTGGACTTCTTCCTGTAACTGTTGTTAATGGCTTTTCTGTAACACCTGTGACTGACAGGAGAAAAACCTTAAGGTTTTAAACGTACTGGGAAAGAGTATATACTTCCTTCAAACATAATTTGAAGCATAACTCCTGTAGCTCTGTCGAAGCTTAGATCCTCACACTAGCAGCAAGACAGTAAGAGCCATTTCAGTTAGAATTAAACTAAGAGGAAGTATGCATTCAAGTAATAGCACAATATTTTTGCTAGGTTTATTTGAGACCTAAAGGTGAGAGGATTATTTAAAATGAAGATTAACTGAAAAATATTGGCACATTGTCATATAGCTTTTCCATTGCATAACCTAAAGAGTCTGACTGCAGCTGCTCATATATTTTTAAGCTCCCCCTCACTGGTGAATCTGAATTGTCTACATATGCACACAGAGGGAAAATAAAAACAAAAGCAAAAGAAAACATATGTGGCAAAAAGAATCCTTAAAAAAATCTGTACTATATTTATCAAAGAAATTCCTCCATACTAGATCAGATGTATAGTTAATTATTGCAGTCTCGGGTAGAGGGAAGCAAAAAATTTATCAGAAGCATGTAGAGAAGACCCTTTGCAATAATCAGGTCAGAGGAAATCTCATCCTTATCAAGTCGTACTTAATCCTGATCAAAAAATATCTTAAACCCAGAAACATGACCTGTATCCTTCTCAATTTTTCTTCCCTCCAGTTTCTTCAGGACAAAATGTCATAATTCCAGATATTATTCCACATCTATATAAACATGTAATTCATAGATAAAAGTCCATACAGTTCGTGGCATAAACATTATGATGTGACATTTAATTACACATTTTGTTTATGTATTTAGTACAAAACTAATTTTTTTCCTGCCCCAGGTTGTGTTCATTATCCATTTGTAATCCAAAAATCCAGCCTCAGCTCTTTAATATCTTTTAGGAGATGAGGTAACAAATATTCCACATTATAGCTCATGGTAAATATCACAGCAGATCTCTCCATTTTGAATCACAGATTTTCATTATGTTAAGCTCGGTATTTTTAAATAGGTCTGTGCAGGACCAAGAACTATCAGCCCATGATAAATTCTGTAGTTTTAATTAATTTTAAATTTAGACTGTTTTTTTTAATCTAAGAATTTCCATGGAACATATTTTTTAACCATTCTAATTTCATAAGAATCATAAACAGTGTTAAAATTTTAGACAGGGTCATTGGATTATACTGTCATGTAACCCAAGCAGGAAACAGTCAGGAAGAGTCTGCTGGTCTGCCAAAATTCTAGCAGAGATTTTGACAGAGTTATTGTATCCTTTGCATGATACTGCACTCTTGTTACCTTTTGCCAAACTATTTCGCTAAAAAAATTACCTCACTCTTCTCTAAGCATTCATTTCATTGGCCACAACGACAAGGGGGAAATATGTTAATTGAGTTGTTCTCTGTAATGCCCAATCCCTTTTCTTAGATGATCATATTATTTAGAACGCTTTGGGCTAAGTACTCCAGTAAACTTAAACTAACGCAATAGTGGAGGAAAAATTTAATAAGTTTTCCAGCTTAATGAAGTGGAACAAAATGGTCATAGAATAGCTATGTCAGCCTAACAATTTATCACAGGTTCTCTAAATATTCGTATGAAACCCACAACTAAATAATACAAATTCACATGGAAAACAAGAGTCCTGCTAAAACAGTAGTAACAAACTGGATCAAACCCAAAACCCACGGTGTGCTGAACATTCACTTTATATCTGAGCATTAAAGTGTATTTGGCATGTTAAATCAGTCTCTATTTTGTGGCCTTCATGGAGAACTATGTTGGCAATTAGCAAAGGTAATACTGCAAGAAGTAAGTTAGAGTCTGGATTTTCACTTTCTTTCTCAAGACCTTGAAGTTTTGGGATGCGTCACCATATATTTATGTAAAAAAAATTGCTTCTCAGATCTCTATGTAATCAGTTTTTCCTCCATTCATGCACAGGATAATGAGTTTCCTATACATTCTCAATGTTAAGATATTTCTAAATTAATAAAGTGTAAACATATATCTTGTTATATTTATGACTGAAAAGAAAAAGTCTTACAGTGACAATTTAAAATTTATAGTGATCGAAAATAACCTCAGTAAATAAAAAGGCTTTGTTTGGTGCAAAAAAATGATGCATACAGAATATATTCCTTAGCTGCAAAAGACAGCAATGTTTGCATTACTCACAGCTTAAGATTTTGGTTAAAATGATGTGTGTACATATGTCACAGTGTTTCATTTCTATCCAATAAGTATTTTGCCTTCTTAATCTTAAGTTCCCTCATGCAAAGACCTTTACAGCATATAGAAGGAAACAGTATTCCCCTCAGTTTTCACCTGCATAGTGTCTATAACTCTTTCCATCTGCACTAAGAAATATTGGATTTATGTGTTGTAGTATGGGCATATTTCACAAAAGACAGACAACATTTTACAAGGGAGTCTCTTTCGTCTGCTCATGCAAGGGATAATGAGGTTCTCATGTACTCCCAATCATCATAAACACGTTCAAATCAGTACTGTGCTATCCGAACCTCTATCATATCTCCTTATACTCATATGGAGATGTTCCATGAACATGTTAAAAAAAAATATAGTAAAAGTTTCTTAGGGTCAGAAAAATCATCTAAGCTGAAGTATAAATGTACCGTTAAAATGAAATTGTTGCTACAAGAATCTCTTCAGTTCCAACAAACTGAAGCTGGTGAAAGGTCTGGAAGAAATTTCCTATGAGGAGCAGCTGAAGAGAGTGAGGTATTTTTAGCTTGGAGAGAAGGACGCTGAGGGGTGGATATTGGTTGACAGCCAGTTGAACATGAGCCGACAGTGTGCCCAGGTGGCCAAGAACACCAGCAGCCTCCTGGCTTGTATCAGAAATGGTGTGGCCAACAGTAGTAGGGCAGTGATTGTTCCCCTGTACTCACCATTTGTGAGGCCACACCTTGAGTATTGTGTTCAGTTTTGGGGCCCTTCACTACAAGAAAGACATTGAGGTGCTGGAGTGTGTCTAGAGAAGGACAAGGAGGCCGGTAAAGAGGCTGGAGAACAAGTGTTATGAGGAGCAGTTGAGGGAACTGGGTCTGTTTAGTCTGGAGAAAAGGAGATTGAGGAGAGATCTTATCACCGTCTACAGCTATCTGAAAGAAGGTTGTAGTGAAGTGAGTGTTGGTCTCTCCTCTAGAGTAACAAGTGATAGAACAAGAGGAAATGGCCTCAAGTTGTGCCAGGGGAGGTTTAGGCTAGGTATTAGAAAATGTTTCTTCACCAAAAGGGTTATTAAGCATTGGAACAGGATCTCCAGGGAAGTTATTGAGTCAGCATCCTTGGACGTATTTAGAAGACTTATAGATGTGGCACATAGGGACATGGCTTTGTGGTGGACCAGGTAATGTTAGGTTTACAGTTGGACCTGATGATCTTAAAACTCTTTTCCAAACAGAATGATTCTGTGATTCTGTAATTCATTGGAGAGAGAGATTCCATTCTGGGATTATTTTTTCACAATAAAATTATTTCAAAGTTGACAGAGTAGGGGTCAGTAGTGATCAGAAATACTTAATTTCAGAAAAGGAGCCTTTGATCAAGCTGTCCCTAACAGGTAGTGCGTTTTCAAACATGTCAGCAGCTCTATATACCTTGGGCTTCAGCTGAACGGGAACACTGGTTTTAGTTAGACAGAGAGAAGCAATCTTATCTATTCTTATGATGGCACAACACTGAGACCTCTGCGACTGGCTGGAGGGCAGAAATGGGGTATTACTGAGCCCACTGCTTCCTACTCCACCCAGTGGGACCCAAACCCATCCCCCACCATGGGACCTTCTCTGAGGCAGCCCATGAAGAGTCTCATGTGTGTTCAGAAGCCCCAGAACACCATCCCCTTGCAATGTTGTGGCACACCCAAATGGTCTTACCCTGCACCATGCCTCCCCCAGCTTTGCAGCCAGTGACTCCCTGCAGCCTCAGAGCCCCCGGGCATCATTCCTGCAGCTTAACCCACTCAGTTCTGCAGAAAAGGCCATGGGAATCCCACAGGACACCGACCCTTGAACACAAGCCAGCAATGTGTCCTTACTGTAAAGGGGATCATGGACAAAACCACCCTCCACAGGAGGGCAGTGGGCTGAGGGATTTGAGACTGTTCAGTCTGGAGAAGCTTCAGAGCAGATCTTAAGTTGGATAAATACAAGAAGGGAGAGTGCAGATAGGTTGGGGAAGAAGCCCTTCCCAGTGATACCCAGTGATAGAACAAGACACAATGGGCACAATGTGAAACACAGTGTTTCCTGTACTGTTGATCACCTAACCGGGATGATAGACCTTATGAGGTACTCTACAGACAGTTAGAAAAAAATTGCTGTGTCAGTGGCCCCTGTCCTTCTAGGAGATTACAACTTCACAGACATCAACTGGGAACACCTTATTGCTATGAAAAGCAAGTCTAGGAAATTCCTTCCAGTTTGTGGGGGATCATTTCTTGTCATAGGTAGTCAGTGAGTCAACTAGGAAAGATACCTGTCTAGACTTACTTGTGAATAGAGAGAGAGACTTGTGCAAGATGTAATTGTAGGTGGCTGTTTCTGCCATAGTGGCTAAGAAAGGGTGTTGGTACAATGAGAAAAAAAGAAGAGTGAAGTTTCTCTCATGAATTTCAAGAGAGCAAAATTTAAGCTATTCAAGGAGCTAGTTAGCAGTATCCCCTGGGCATCTGACTTTTGAGGGCTTAGATGTCAATAAGTGCTGGTCAGTTTCTAAGAAGCACCATTTAAAAATATAGGAGTAGGTAATTGCATTGTGTTGTTCATTACTCAAGCAAGCCAGGCAGAAAACCAGTGTGCCAAAAGAGGGAACCATTTTTGGAACTCAGAAGGAAAAAGAAACTGCATGACATCTGGAAGGCAGGTCAGGCTTCACAAGAAGGTGACAGTGCTGTGGTTTGCATACACAGGGAGAAGATATGCAAAACCAAAGCTCCATTAGAGTTGAAACTGGCAAGTGTTGTATCATACAGCAAGAAAGTCTTTTTAGAAGCATATTAGTAGCAAGAGGAAGTCTAAAGAAAACATTGGACCAGTATTTGTTGAAGATGGTCATCTGACTAATAGGGATGGAGAAAAAGCAGAGGCATTTAGTGCTTTTTTTTTTTCCTCAGTCTTTAATAATGCTGATAGACCTTGGGCTGTCCAGTCCTCTAAGTCAAAGAACTACGGCTGCTGAAACACGGATTTTCCATTTCATAGAATAATAGAATCATAGAATCATAGAATCATAGAATGGTGTGGGTTAGAATGGACCTTAAAGACTATCCAATTCTAACTTCCCACCAGACCAGACTACTCAAGGCCCCATTCAACCTGGTTTTGAAAACTTCAAGGGAAGGGGCATCCACAACTTCCCTGGGCAACCTGTGCCGATGTCTGACCATCCTCATCAGGAAAAATTTCTTCTTAATGTCTAATCTGAATCTTCCCTCTTCTAAATAAAAGCCCTTGTCCTGTCAATACATGTCCTGCAAAACGTTCCTCCTCAACTTTCCTGTAGGCCCTCTTCAGGTACTAGAAGGCTACTATGAGGTCTTCCCATTGCCTTCTCTTCTCTAGGCTGAACAACCTCAAATCTCAGAACCTACCCTCATAGCAGAAGTGCTCCAGCCCTCTGATCATCTTTATAGCCTTCTTCTGGACCCATTCCAACAGGTCTCACGAGAGTGGAGTAGAGGTGGACAATTGCCTCCCTCAACCTGCTGGCCACACTTATTTTGATGAAGCCCAGGGCACAGCTGGCTGTGGGCTGTGAGTGCACATTGCCAGCTCACGTAGAACTTCTCATCTACCAGCACCCTCAAGTCCATCTCTGCAGGGCTGCTCTCAATCATGCCATCCCCCATCCTGTATTGAAAGTGCAGATTGCCTTGACCCAGGTGTAGGACCTTGCGCTTGGTCTTGTTGAACCTCATGAGGTTCACATAGACCCTCTTCTCCAGCTTGTTCAGGTCCCTCTGGATGACATCCCATTCTTCTAGTGTGACAGAAGAACCTGACCACTCACCTTGGTGTTACCTGCAAACTCACTGAGGGTGCATTCGGTCTCACTGGCTATATCACCGATAAAAATATTAAACTGGTCCCAGTACAGACCCTTAAGGGACATCACTTGTCATGGATCTCCATCTGGACATCGAGCCGTTGATTATTACTTTCTGTGCAACCATCCAACCAATTCCTTATGCACTGAACAGTCCACCCATCATATCCATATCTCTCCAATTTAGAGAGACGGATGTTGTGGGGGACTGTGTTAAAGGCTTTAAAGAAATCTGGACAGATGACATCCATTGCTTTTCCTATGTCCACTGATGTGGTCACTCCATCATAGAAAGCCACCAAGTTGGTCAGGCAGGACTTGCTCTTGGTGAAGCCATGTTGGCTGTCTTGGATCACCTCCCCGTCCTCCATGTTTTAGCATAGCTTCTAGGAGAATATGTTCCTTGATCTTTCCAGGCGCAGGCAACGGTAGTTCCCAGGGTCATCTTTTCTACCATTTTTTAAAAATGGGCACAATGTTTCCCTTCCTCCAGTCACCAGGGACTTCCTCTGACTTCCTCTGGCTGTTCAAATATTATGGAGAGTGGCTTGGCAACCACATCAGCCAGTTCCCTCAGGATTCTGGGATGCACCTCATCAGGTCCCCTAGACTTGTTCCTCAGTCACGAATCTGATCTCCCCCTACAGTGGGAGGGGCTATACCCCCTGGGCCTCCATCTTGTCTTTGACCCTGGAGAGGTGAGGAGAGCAGTTGTCATTGAAGACTGAGGCAAAACAGTTGTTGAGTACCTCAGCCATCTCATCTGTTGATTCAAGGTCACGATTTTCGTTCATCATAGGGGTTAGACTTTCTTTAACCTTACTTTTCTGATTGGTGCACTTATAGAAGCCCTTCCCGTTATTCTTTGCTTCCCTTGCCAAGTTCAGCTCCAGCTGCACCTTGGCCTTCATGATCCCATTCCTACACAACCAGGCAATGTCCCTATACTCTTCCCAGGCTACCTGTTCCTGCTCGCACTCTCTGTGCAGTTCTCTCTTGCTCTTCAGCTTAATCAGCAGGTGTTGACCCAGCCATACTTGCCTCCTCCCTTCACTGCCTGGTTCCCTATATCAGGGGACTGAGCGCTCTTGCGCTCTGTGGAAAGCATCCGTAAATATTTGCCAGCTCTGTTCTGCTCCCTTTTCCCTGGAGACTGTTTCCCAGGGGGTCCTACTGACTAATTCCTTGAAGAGACTGAAGTTTTATTTCCTAAAATTTAGGGTCCTGACTATACTCCTTGCCTGTCCCATATCCCTGAGGACCTTGAACTCCACCAATGTGCAATCACTGCAGCTCAGGCTGCCTCCAATCTTGATGACATTGATGAGCTCACTTGCATTGGTGGCCATCAGGTCCAATATCACATCTCTTCAGGTATGGGTGTCTATTATCTGGGTTAAGAAGTTATCACCTATGCACCCTATGAGTCCCCTGGATTGCCTAAATCTTTCCGTGTTGCTTTTACAGCAAATGTCAGGATAGTTGAAGTCTCCCCGTTGGATGAGAGCTTGCAAGCGTGAAGCCCCCTGCAGCTGGAGGAAGAAGATTTCATCAGTAGGCTCCCCTTGATGAGGTGGCCTGTAGTATACATGAACCACAAGGTTACTTTTGTTGCCTCTGTCATTTAGTATCACCCATAAACTTTCAACATACTTGTGGCTATTCTTCGGGGACAGCTCTTCCCATTCACTTTGTGGATGATGAAATTGTGAAGGACCACTTGTACCAGCTGAAAGTTCACAAGACACTTGAACTTGATGGGATTCATTCCAGAGTACTGCAGCAGCTACCGGATGTTACAGCAGTATGCCGCTCAGTCACCCAACAAATGTGTTGGGAGTCTGCGGAGGTGCCCACTGACTGTAAGTTAGCCAAAATTATTCCAGTTTACAAAATGGGTGTGAGGTAGGACCCAGGAAATCTCATACCTGTTAGTCTAAACTCGATTTCTGGAAAAATTTTCTGGGGAAGATAACACTGGATACTATTGAAAGGCATTTAAAGAACATTGCAATCACCAGGCACAGTCAAAGTGGGTTCATAAAGGCAAAGTCCTGTTTAACTATTTGATAAGGTCACACACATAGTGGATGAAGGGAGAGCGGAGGCTGCTGGATTTCATGAAGTTTTTTGATACTGTCCCTCCTAGCATTCTCCTGGACCAAGTTGTCCAGGTGCTGGATGAGCTGGGTGCTAGAATGAGCATCATGTGCTAGGCTCAGAATCAGCTGGAAGGCAGGGCTCAAACAGCAGTAGTGAATGCGGCTGCATTTGGCTAGCAGCTGGTCTCCATTTGTGTTCCCCAGGGAACAACTCTAGGACCAGTCCTGTCCAATATATTTTCAATGATCTGGATGCAGGAACTGAAGGCACCATTAACAAGTTTGATGGTGATACCAACCTGGCAGGTGCTGTTGATGCTCTTGAAGGACAAGAAGCCTTGCAGAAGGATCTAGGATAGGCTGGAGCACTGGGCCCTGATTAATGGGATGAAATTTAACAAGTCCAAATGCCAGATTTTACACCTGGGATGGAGTAAAACTGGGCACGAGTATAAACTCGGAGAGAAGTAGCTGGAGAGCAGCCTTGCAGAAAGGGATCTAGGGATGCCGGTTGGCAGCAGGCTCACTACCAGTCAGCAGTGCCTTGGCAGCCAAGAGGGCAAACCACATCCAGGGGTGCATCGAACAGAGCACAACCAGAGATCGCTATCCCTCCGTGTTTGGCACTGGTGAGGCCTCACCTGGAGTGCTGTGTGCAGTTCTGGGCCCCACAATTTAAGTATGTGAAGGTGCTTGAACGCATTCAGAGGAGGGCAGCAAAGTTGGTGTAAGGCATATCCTGCAAGGAGGAGCTAAGGAATCTGGGTTTGTCTACTTCGGAGAGAAAGGAGCTGAGGGGAGATCTCACTGCTCCCTACAGCTTCTTTGAGGAGGGGAAGTTGATCCCCTCTCTGTGTCACCCAGTCACAGTATATATGCGTGGGAATGATTTAAAGCTGCATCCAAGGAGGTTCAGACTTGAGATCAGGAACCATGTATTTACTGAGAGGGTGGTCAAACCCTGGAATAGACTTCCTAGAGAGGTGGTCAATGACCCAAGCCTGTCAATATTTAAGTGGCATTTGGACAACGTCCTTAACAACGTGTTATGGTTTTTGAACGTCCATGAAGTGATCGGGCAGTTGGACTACACAATTATTCTAGGTCCTTTCCAACTGAGTTATTCCATTCCATTCCCTTCCGTTCCATTCTGTTATAGTCTCATTCACGAACAAATCTGGGATTCTACCTTTTCATTGACGACATTTCATGTACCAGAAGGACTTCATCCAAAGGGAAACTTATATCTCTAGAGAAAAGTGACAATGTTTAGTCCAGTTTTTGCCTTGGAATTCTTTGTATTTTTCAGTGGAAGCTGTAAATAATAAAACTATTGACTCATCCACAAGACAGGTAGTTACATACTTCAAAGAAAAAACGTATATATGAAAAACTGTAGGTTTAAGGGACACGAGTCCTAAACTAGGACTGTTACTATAACTTCAGCATGTAATATTAAGCTCTTTTCCATTTGGATGAATACAAAAACCATGGGAAAAATATCAGTGATTTCTACTGGGAGAGCTTTTCTTTACTTCCTTTTCTTCATCAGTAGCAACTGCTGATAAAGAAGTGATCTCTATCTCTACTTTCTGGGAGTTATTGCAAGTTCACAGCAAAGACAGAAACAATGAAGAAATTGATGAAAACCCCCAAGAATCTAGAACTGACATGTGAAAGATTTATGCCTAGCTTTTGAGCAAAGCAAAAACCTGCTTGTACAAATATAAAACAGTAATAACCCTACGTTTTAGTTATTACTATTTTGTTGTTATTCTTGGCAAGACTAGACCCTGCTGTAACTCCTTTGGTATAGCATATAAACCAGAAAAAATCCATGTGCTACTTCACAGTGAGACACTACATTATCATTTTGAGGGACCCTATTTCATCATTAAACAAAATACTTAAGTGTATGCTTCCAGAGGAGAAGGAACGGTCATTTGATCTTTAATGACAGCATATATAAATGTATAGCAATGAGTACTCCAGATAAACCACGGACATTCCATCCTGTCTCTGTTTTTCTGTATTGTTTTTCAATAAAGCTACAGAATATATGCATCATATATTTTTAGAAATAAAGGAGCCTCTCTTTAAATAATGCAGTTTTCTTATATCACCTGTCTTAGAGCCCGACCCTACTAAGTTCATAACATTGGCATCTCTCTATTACATATGTACTTGTGTTATCTTTCCAACATGCGAGTATTATCCAAAATACGAGTATAGCATTTTTATTTAATTTCTCCCTTCCCTTCCCTTCCCTTCCCTTCCCTTCCCTTCCCTTCCCTTCCCTTCCCTTCCCTTCCCTTCCCTTCCCTTCCCTTCCCTTCCCTTCCCTTCCCTTCCCTTCCCTTCCCTTCCCTTCCCTTCCCTTCCCTTCCCTTCCCTTCCCTTCCCTTCCCTTCCCTTCCCTTCCCTTCCCTTCCCTTCCCTTCCCTTCCCTTCCCTTCCCTTCCCTTCCCTTCCCTTCCCTTCCCTCTTTCAAAGTAGTTTCTAATCTAGGGTAGCTATTTCCAGTAATATTTTTCAATCATGACACTGACCACAAAAAGAGCCACAAAGAAGAATAAGACGAAAAGGATCCACTGTTTTGCAGAAATCTGAAAAGAGGTTTCTTGAGACTGACATCATCTGCTAGAACAGAGAGACTCTACAGGAGCTACACTTTGAATTCTATGCTCTATATTACCACCTTGTTACTGAGTTCCATGACAAGATTATTAAATATCTGAATGTCCTACTGAGTAATAACTCGATTTAGCAACCACAAAGGAATCATTAGTAGCTGATTAAAACCAGTCTTTCACTTGGCCTCATACTCCTTGAGGGAGCAGTTCAATCCACACCTAATCCTAGTTAAATCCTGCTGACATGCTAAGAGAATTGGTTGGTCATTCTCTTTTCCATTTAGCATTTAAGTGTTGGGCTTTTTAACCTCTCGTGTTATACTTTATATCTGTTCAAATTATAGCAGGACAGTGTCATTGTAGCTCAGTCTCTTGGCTCTTACATTTGTACAGCTATAGGACATTGTTAAGATGCGAGAGTGAAAAATTTTTGAAAACAAGCTTTTGCATAGGCTTGACATGGATGCAATAGGATGATGGCATGACTTCAACAATTTTCAATATATACCTCAGCACAAAAGATTATGCATGTCTTAAGAATGAAGCAGTCAAAATACACTAAATAACCACTTACGCTCAGTAATTCTTGTCAACAAGTCCCTAAAGCATCTTTAAAATTTTCCCCTCTTTCATCTTCCTTTTCCTGCTTTCTGGATTTTCACTAATTATCACTTATGTAATTTTGGCTTTTTATCCTGAAGTCTTAAAATTTGCAGCAAGTATGTACATCCAAGTTATATGCAAAAAAGTAGAACTCCTATTTACATTTTTCTGCTTCAAATGTTTATTTTTCTTCTTACAAGGCACCCATTAAAGCTGAAAATAGAACTCAAGTACGGAAATTTTTGTGCAATTTTGTAGTGCATGTTTCTTCAAAATATTATTTTCAAGGTCATTCATGAAATGGTCCTTAACTCCAGCTTCATAATAAAATCTGTTTGAGCAGGTGCAGTAACAGATTGATTCAATTTTTGTTTAGTTGGTCCATCACAATTGCTGTTAAACACAGCAAAAAAGCTCTACACTTACATTTTAATTAATTTATTCATTGATTGAAGAAATAAAATGTGATCAGATTTTCAATTAAAAACATGACTATGCTGACTAAAACATCATGAATAGCCACTTTGTGCTGCATTGAAAGGCCACAACTAGTTTTCTAACACAAGCAATAGCATATATTAAAATACTATATCACACAGCAGGATTTACATCTGATTAAACACCTCAATAATCCAGCAAATGCAGCAGTAAAAAAATAATCTCAAAACTGTTTTTATGAAGCAGTAACTAGAGAACTGTTTAATTGTTTCAGTAACCAGCAGTAAAATATCTGTTTGGTGTCTCTCCTTCTAGAAAAAAAACCTTGTGTAACTAGCATGTCAAGTAACCTATTACACAGTAATTTACTTGTAAGGCAGGAATGCAGTGCTTTGGTTAGGAATTGTTCTGCTTTCTTCATTCTAACAAGACTTTCACATTCCAGCTCAAAAGCAGAAGGCTCATTGATCTCCCTGAAGGCCAGGGGAAGTGAGGCTTTAATACCCGTAAATGAGTGCAAAGGGCACCCATACCCGCTCCCACTGACAAGTTTAAGCGAAGCTGCTGCTCAAATTTCTATCATGCTCAGAGTCACGCATCAAAAAGAAACAGCAGACATTTGCCACAAAGCACTGAATAGAGACTAAAGTAGAGAGATTACCTACTTGCATTTCCACTGAGTGTAGATTTTCCTTGCCAAGTGCTAGTAGAAAACAAAGAAACGTGCAGGACCTTGGCTTTTGTACAGCATGAACTGAAAAGAAGTGTTCTATGTCTTCACAGCAAATGCCTTCATTTTTTGCTGCTCTGCCAGGATAGCAGATATTTCTTCTAGTTCATTTTTTAAGTATGTGTTTTCCTGAGCCGTTGTATCTCTGCAATTGTACAACTTCAAGAATGGAAAACACTTGCAGCAAAGCCCTTTGCCCTTTACACAGACAACTCAGAACACGAGGGAGATAAAACAATGTGAATGCAATGCTTATCATGATGCCCTTAAACTCCACTATCGGGAGCTGATATTTTTTCCTCTCTGTACAAAGATTTTGTACTCTACCCCTCCCACGAAGAAATACCACATGCAAAATAATGCATCTGAGCATACAAATGTAGATTCTGCACACTCAAGGCTGAATTCACACGGTTTTGAAGATTTCTTTATTTAATTGCTCCTTCTGATGTGACTTGATGTTACAAGAGTGTATTTTACTATCCTTATCTTCTTATGCTTCCTCAGCATCAGAGGAGACAACATATAAATGCTCTTCTCTTCAATTATGGAAGCTACAGAGACAATAATTTTAAAACAAGCAATTGACTTAAAATTTTTTTAAATCAGTGCCCTTATGATAGGAAAAGTGAATAGCTACACAAGCAGAAAATACTCTTGACTGTATCAAAAAAATCAGAAGCAATGTATGCAGAGTTTTAGCATCTGTTCTAGAATAGCTTTTAGATGAGTATACTTAGGATTGTGGATATGATCAATTGTAGCCCAGAATATTAAATACAGAACTCTGAAGAAAGGTGTCAAAAGCAGTCATAAAATGGAGTTCTGCTACCTGGCACCAAATCCTGAAAGAACTGAGTGCAGTCCAAGGCAGCTGGGCTCCCACTGGAACAGAGTCAAGTGGATATTGGAAACTAAATTACTATGATGGATAAATCAGGTCCAAGGTAGCACTGAAGAATCTTGTAGGCCCAATAAAGCATTACTTCAGATGGAGCACAAATTCCTGAGAAGGATAAAGTAATGAAATTAGAGGGACAATTTAATCCCTAGAGTTATTCCATTGAAGCCAAGTGAGCTAGGCAAAATCTTAGTTTATTTTGTTATTTCAAAGCAAAGCACTGCCAGCTGAAGCTGCACAAAAAGCTTGAGAGAACAAATTTATATTCCTCTTTCCCAAGTACACCCATGGAAGAAGGACTCTCTCCAAAGTGTTACACCAGAGAATGTACATTCAGAATTCCTATTTCACGGAAAAAGCAGAAAGATTTCAAATTCCCTAGTAATCATACTGATTCTACAGACTCGCTGCACCTCTTCCCTCCATCCCCACTCCCACCCCATCCCCATCCCCATTAAAACAGCTCCAAAGAAGCTATACCTTTGACTTCTTCAGAGAACACATTCTATTCTGGCAGGAATACTATATATTTGACTACACTCCCACAAATATGACAACAACTGAATTTAGCTTCTGTTACTCTCTTGAAGTGACTGAGAGTTAGCAACTAATTTAATTTATACTGCTATCCATGTAGTATTGTTTGATTACATGAGTTTGCTTTAATTTTACTTATTAGGGAAAACTGGGGGGTGGAAGAGGGTTCATCTGATTTTCAGAATAATTCATTTATTTCCCAAAGAAGTGGTATGGTGTGCGCTCACCCCTCCTTGGCCCTCAACCAATATGCACCGATGCAACTTCATCTGTAAGGTAACAAGCTGTGGAAGCTACCATTTCTATTTCTGAAGATACAGGGGGAAAACTGGACCATGAGTTTGTAGACTTGGATAAAAAGGAGCTAAATGGAGTTCACATCCTCCTCTTATGTTCACTCTTCCTGCTGAAGGTCTTTGGTGATATTATCTTGGCTTCATTCCGAGGATTTGAAACTCACTCTCTTGGAATCATAGCTAGTAAACTTTCTTTAGCAGCATCCATATTAAGCAATGCAATCAAATTTATGCAATCAAGTTTATGTTGTATTTGTACATACATAAGCAGGTATCTAGTAATTCTAGTGGTAATAGCATTGGGTCATAGAGGCAATTGAATATAGAATTTAGCTCTTAATAAGTACTGTTATTGAATCAGCTTCTGCACAGAAAATTCCTAGCAGAAAAATCTTCCTTTATGTGACAAGGTGTGCTCCATGTCTCTGGTGGTAACTCTTAATTAACCTATACAGCTGACAATTCATAAACATATGATTTTATAAAATGTTCCATTTTCAGAAAATCATATTACTGAAAGATCACAGATCAACATAAATGAACAGCATCTGAGTACTTAATATACTTCATGTATTTATTGTAATAAACTATATAATTTGGTTTGTAACACTTCCTACTTATTAGCTTTTCATTCATGCTCCAACCAATGTACATCCTAATTGAAGTTATCTTTAATTTCTGCATTTTCTTTCACTTTTTAAACCTGTACAACCTAAGTATACTACTTATATACTTTCCTATTACTATTCATGTCACAATTTCATTCCTTAATTATGTTCAGTATTTTGTTGTGTTGTATGGATCTTTGATTATCCCCATGTTAGAAACAACGAACAGTAGGACAAAAACTGCAACTGTATCTTTAAAAGAGCATATTTTTGTCAAAGACTTCTGGAATTTATACAGATATTTAGTGGAGGAAAAGCATGTATCTATGAACAATTTTAATATGCATATTTTTCTTCCAGCCTATGTTGTAAAGAAAATATCTAGAAATGTGAAAGCTAAGGTCATATAATAGTAACTAAAATAATGCACTCGTATATTGAAAATACTGTCTTTTCAATAAGAACCAATTCCAAAGAGAAATGAATCTTGCCTAATGAGTAGTAGCAAAACTGAGTGAAAACTCAAAACTAACCAAGTCTCTTACCTTCATGGAACATTAAGTTGAGACAAAGTAACAGTACTTCACTGTTAACCGGTTCCCATCAAGAATTTAGTTGTGATTAGAATTTTAAATTTATTCCAATTAATTACTCTGTATATCTATCTGTATTTCAGCAGCAGAATTCCAGGAATGGGATAAACTTTTTACAGACGGACATGCAGCAAAGGCTGATAAAGATCCCAGGCCATTTATACCTGAGAATCTCAAAAAGATTAAATTTTTATTCTTCCCTTTCAGTATTAAACGCTGAAATATTGTGTTACTTGATTTCTAGAAAAAAATCGTGGAAATACACTATTTCATTTTTATCAAGTGAATCTGACTGTTACTTGAGTTTTTAAGGCTATAGCAAATAAACATAATCCTTTCACACCAATTAGTGTATCATTTGAGCAGGTGCATTGAGTACAGGATTTACCCTATAGTTACAGGCAAATAGTCAACATTCTCCTAATCACTAATCTAATGTAATCATCAACACATTGATACTCACCATGTACAGTTTTTTGCACATTTATCTGACAAAAATGGCTGAACACAACAGTTACTATAACCTCCCCAAAAAGTCAAGTCTATGATGCAAATCAAAAAATCTAGGGAGGCAAAAATACTTAAACAAGTAAATTGTAAAATATTTTAATAAGTAAATGACGTCTTGCGTTTAATACACACTCAATGGACCAAAAAAATTACTTATGGTAAAATTCCTTTTTTGCAGGATGAACTACTGTGCAAAAACTGTTTTCAGGCTTTTTCTAGAGATACTCAATATATTTTTACTATATATTAACAACTAGTTGCTTCTGAAAGATCCTGGTAAACAGAAACAAAACCTGTTCCCTTACTATCTAGGAACATGACATACTGAAGGATATTACTGAAGATATTAACAATAGATTTTAGAGGCAAACATAATGAACAACACAGAGTTTCATTCCACTGGTATATTTCATGAGCCCCATCATCATTTCCCGCATTAATTAGTGAAAATGTATCTATTGAAACCCATCCCTAGATGAACACACTTTCAAGAAAATTTAATAGCTCAGAAGATTTAGCATCATTTGGTTGGGACTTGATAAGCTCCTCTTTTCAAGGAGCAAATGTGCATCTATCTGAAGCAGAAAAAGGGGAAAAAAGGCATCCCAAAATCTGAATACTGAAGAGAAATTCTTCCTAGAGAAATGATATGAATGTTCTCTATAGCAGAAGGTTTACATTTGTTCAGCCATCCTTCAGACATACTGAGTGTATGGCAGTTACTCTAAAAGCCTTGAGGCTCAGGCTAAGGCAGGCAGTGTGGTGACGAAATGGAGGACGGAGATAGCTATACATCTTTAAAAAAACTGGTGTAGATGTCCAAAGAAGAAATTGCTGCTGGTAGTTAAAAGCACTACTTTCCTTTACTTACTGTTTCTGAGGTTGCTACTCACAACACGGACATATCAGCAGAAAGGACTTCTTTATGGTGCACAAGCTACTTCGTTGCAAAATTTAGGGGTTTAAACCACGATTCCTTATAAACTGATATTTCCTGGAATTAATAATCTATTTTTTTTTAGAAATAACCATTTAACTTCCATTATAAACCTTTTGTTAAGCAGATCTTTATAACAGTAAGGTGGAAATAGTTTTTAAGTTATTTTCCTTCTCAAATGTGGCTGAAAAACAACTAGAATAGCATATAGCTCAGCACAGGAAGATGAGGAGGGGAGTTACATTTCATTTAAGAGAGCAGTTGGAAAGGAAGGGGCTCTACATAGGAAGAGGCGACGGGCCAGCTGTTAGCTTACAGGTTGGGAATAGTGGGCAGATCAACACCAATGATGCTGTGGTAGGGGACCGCTACAGACATCCTGGTCAGAAAGAGGTAGCAGATGAGTAGATAAACTGGAAGAAGCCTCACATTCCCTGGGGCTCATCCTCATAGGGGATTTTAACAACCCTGAGATCCGCTGAAAGGACACCACAGCAAGGCACATGCCACCCACGATGTTTCTGGAGTGCTTTGATGACAACTTCCTGATGCAGGTGGTGAAGGCACCAACAAGGAGAGGCTCTCAGCTGGACCTGATGCTTAACAAGCAAGGAAGAAGTGTAGAGGAACTGAATGCTGGTGACAGCCTTGGCTGCAAAGACTATCAGATGGGTGGAGTTGAGGATCAAGAGAGGAGGCAAAAGACAAACAGCAGAATTATGGCCCTGGGCTTCCAGAGAGCAGGCTTTGGCCTGTTAAAGGGTCTGCTAGGAATGAGATACAGCCCTGGTGAGGAGCACGGTTCCAGGAGAGACAGCTGATTTTCAAGAGTCACCTTCTCCAAGCTCAGGAACAGTGCATGACAACACAAAGGGGAAATCGGTGGATGTTGCAGGAGGACCGCATGGATGAAGAACATTAAGTGGAAGCACACCAGAGGTGGAGGCAGGGACAAGTGACCCAGGAAAATATATAGAGATGCAGCCTGAGCAGGCTGGGATGCAGTTAGGAAAGCAAAGCCTGCAGTTGAATGCAGTGAGGGATGTGTAGAGCATCCAGAAAAGTTTCTACAGGTGCATCAGCGGAGAGGAAGACCAAGAAAACTGTGGGTCTGGTCCTGAATGGGTCGGGGACCTGGTGACAAAAGACAGTAAAATCTCCAAACTGCTCAAAGTTTCTTTGTCTTGCTCTTTATTGGTTCAACTGGCCTTCAGGAAACCCAGGACTCTCAGACCAGAGCAGAAGTCTGGAACCAAGAGGGCTTACCCTCAATAGAGGAGGATCAAGCCAAGAGTCCACTAGGCAGCATTAAGAAGCATGCTGTCAGTTTGTCATCCAAAGTGATCCTTTCCTTCTGTTCGGCCCTCTGGAGCTCATCTGGAGTACTCTGTCAGGATCTGGGTTCCCCTCTTCAAGAAATACACAGCCATTCTTCAACGAGTACAGTAAAACCCTACCCCTGAGAGAATATTGGCAACTGGCCTAACACTACTAATTTGAGGAAAAAGAAGAAAAAAAAGAGTAGTAAGAAGAGTTTAATGAAATTTCTCCATCTGACAAATTGTTGATGAATAGATTGTATATTTCAGGTTCTCAGTATACAGAATTACATAAAGAGTCATTTTTGTGAAGAAACAGTGGACTGTTATTCCATTCAGGAGCTGCTCATAGTCAGCATTTATACTCATAACCTGCGCTGTGGGTACGGCGACTACAATGCATTTTACAATTCCTTGTGGGAAACGTTAGATCTTTAAAATCTCTTAAGTTGTTACTTTTATTTTACTGTAAGTATATGTCGTGTCTGTTTAACTCCTACTAACACAGACATGGAGATCTGTCTCCTGTCATCTCTGCATAGGCATCAAAGTAATTGTGTGCTTTAAAAACAAAGAAGAATACTTCTGTAATACAAGGTAAGTAGTTGTTCCAGTGACTACTGAAACAAGTCTTCTGAAACGAAGGCAAGTTTTCCTTTTTCTTATTATTTTAATTTTCTCCAGGAAGTGATTGAACAAAATGAAAAATTAATTTGTGCAGCATGATAAGGCAATTCAAATGTAAGGATTCCAGTCAGGCCTTCCAGACCAGATGGCTTTTAATTTTCTGGCAATGATGTTAATTGGAAGTCAGGATGTAAACTTCTTTTTTAATCAACTTCAGGCAACTGAAGTTTTTTCTAATCATATGAACAGCTGCCTACTGGAAGCATTTCAGCAGTAGTATTACATCGTACAGTACACACTAAGCAGAACAAGTAAATCTATAAACAACAACATAAACAACAATAATCTCCAATAAAGTTATAGGCCATTTTCAACTACTTTAAAGACTCTAAAAGTGAATTTTTGGGTTTTTATTAATGTCTTACTTCTTCCCTCTCCATTTCTACAATAAATTTTCAGAAAATCACAAAAAAAATCTTGACTTTTCTTTAGTCACTAAGAAGTCACATTCCTGGTTCAAAATAAAAAAATTAAAAGTCTCAGTTCCCTATAATAAAAAAGGAGGTAAGAATTTTATAACTTTCTCTTTTTAGTGCACACATAACAGAGCACATACATAGAATCTTAGTTGTATTAGCAATTTAGTGGTTTCAATATTCTCTTTCTCAAATTGAAGAAAAAACAGATTATTTATCTTCAGTAAAGATGATGTTATGAAGTCAAATTAGGAATTTATTATAGGACAAAGCAACTAGGAACACTTTTCAAAAGGCAGAAATAAGTTTTCACATTTGCCAAAATAGTCATCTTTCTAGAAATGATTAACTGAAAGAAATTGAATAACTAGTACCCAACTTTGCTTTACCCTCTTTTTTTCCTAGAAAACCTGGAAAAACAGAAAAATATTCTAGATTGCCTGTCTGGATTAACTTTTTTGACAAACTCTGCACAATACTACCGTAAGTAATAAAATATGAGACAAATATTTATCATGCTTGCAGAAAATATACATACCTTTTGAATACATACTCAATTATTTCCTCAGGTTATTTTGACACAGGCCTAAGAGGGTTTTTTGCTCCTAGTTTATTATTTTATATATTTGCTACAATACTACAAAGAATTCCACATTCTTGACCAATCCTAAAATAAACAACAAATATGCACTATATAGAAGTTAATGGTTTTGTATGCATAAGCAAATAGATACTGTATTTCTTCCACCTAGAGCATTTTTAAAAGCACTTTATCTTACGGAAAACATGAAAAATATGCCAGAACAAACATTCAAAATAAAAAATTAAAAAATGCATATATATTTTTCTTGTTAAAAACAGAAATGTAAGAGAAAAATACCACTAAACACTGCATTAATATCTTTTATATTTCCCTTGCTGCCTCTCAGTGTCTCTAGTTTACTTTCACCATGGGGTTACCTACCATTTGCCAATGGATCATGGTGTTTAAAAGGAAAAAGAAATCTCGAATAAGTATCATGCTGTCTGTAGATGCACATGTGTCTCCGGTTCTGTGCACAATATTTCTTTCACTCATTCTCTACTCCATAATTTTAAAACTTCTTGACTATTGTTAAAAAAATATGGCTGTAGTGTAGGAACTTGAAATAGGTATTTTTAACATTTTTGTGAAAACATTTAAGTAGAGATAAAATATTTGGAAAGCGTCCTAATGGCAAAAAAAATGCATAAAGAAACAATATTTTATGGGACATAAGGAGATAAATCAAATAAATAAATAAAAATGAAAAATCAAACTCCTAGGTCCTTTAACGCCCAAAAAATCATAGAAGTGAAAGTGGAAATCCATATTTTGCAAGTTCTGCTTCAACAGAATCCTCATGAAATTCAGTAGGTATGAATATATTTTGGAATTAACTTCAAACACATACTAGGCTGCAGAAGCACAGACAGTAGTCAGGTGAAGTGACTGTTTTGCTCCTCTGAGCACTCATGAGGCTGGATCTGAAGTATGCTGGATCCAGCTTTGAGTCTACTCAGGAAGACTGAGGACAAACTGGAGAGACCAAGAAGAGGAAGGACCACCAGTGTGGACAGGGGCTAGAGCAAGTGACATCCAAAGGGGGAAACTGAGGTAGATGGGCAGGTTTGATACGAAGAAGAGGAGGTTCAAGCATGAGGGAAACTTATTTCAGTCTTCCACAAAGTAGAGGCTGCTGTAGAGAAGAGAGGGACAGATTCTTCTCAGAGTTGTGCAATGGAAGGTCAAGAGGCAGCAATCATAAATTGCACCAAGGAATAACTTCTTGGGCAAAAGGGAAAAATACTTCCCATGAGGGTGATCTAGCACTGGGAAGGGCTGTGTATGAAAGCTCCAGGGGATCTCAAAAGTTCTAAACTTCAGAACTCATAGGAAGCCCAAGTCACATTAGAAATGCGTATTATTTCTGATTTCCGTTCTTCTGAATGTCTTAAACAAGCTCTTATATAGCTGTTCATATTTGAATTTCTAATCCCAGCTGAAGCTGAAAAATAAAAGGATATTTTCATTTTCCATGTCATCCTTATTTTATTTCACGGTGGCACCTCTTTGCGGTGTCAACCATGCTCCTGTATCCTCCATTAAATTATTCATTTTTTCAAATCTGATTCCTGGTTCACGAAACCTTGCATCTTCAGAGCAAACTGACACCTGACAGCAGTTGGTGGATGTCGGCAGAACATCCAGACCGGAGGTGAGTATGATGGAGGTGCAAGATGACACTTTGAAATCTTAGCTAATTGACAGAGGGAATTTGGTGCGCACGTATACTCCTTTAGTTATAAACACTTATAACCCAATTTTCTCTCACGTATTTCTTCCATGTAGTAAGTAATAGCGTGACCTTATCATTGAACTTTACTTGAAGTCACACTTTTATTTAAATGAGTTTTATCTACTAAATTTTTTGCAACTCTGCTTTAGAAAAAAATGTTTCAGTGAAGTTTCTGTTTAATAACTCCATAGCACTAGAAGAGAATTACACTTTATAAGCCTAGAAAAGAACTTTCATAACTAAATAACAAATTGATAGTTACTACTTCTTATATCTCACTGAATATTTGAAGAGTTGGGTAATTAAATTGAAGAGTGATAGAGTTTTTTGTTAAGATTCTGGTAAAATCATTATCACAGCTGTCATGGTTATCCAGAAGGGCTGCAACTGAATCTGTTTATTAATAATCCATGAGGGTTTCAGCATAGCAGACAAGAAGTAGGATCGCATCCACATACTTCACATTAAAATAGTACTACTCTAGTAGGTCTCTGTTCCATCACATCTTAACTACTTTAAGCACAATTTTTTTTTAACCATTTACTGGTTTTCAGACACTGTCTTAGGTTCCTTTTTCTTGGAAAATCAGATGGGGCATTGAAGTTTTGTCCATATTAATGTCAATTTAGTGTTATTTATGCTTCAGTTACTGGTCATGTCATCACTTCTTACTCTAATTACTTGAAATTCACTTCATACTGCCCTTGTTCACAGTCAGATTAAAAAAATTTAACCTGAATATAGATTTCCGTTAGAAATACTGCAGTCAGAGTTCATAAGGCAACTAACTACCAATTAGATTACATAAAATTTCCTTCTTTTTGTCCGCAAATATCAGGTCTTCTGTGGTGTGATCCTGCATAACTCTGTATTATGATTAGAATATTATTCTAGGCAAGGGAGAAGATCAAAGATATTCACTGAACCCTGCTAAATCAGTTCTGTTACAATAACGGAATTATATTTTATAACACCTTCTATTTTTGTGTTCAGACTTCTTTCATATGAGTCCTTAATAGCAATAGATAAAAATTGTAATATGCTTTTATGACTTCTTTCTTATGTCAAGTTTTTATTTACCATCATCAATTTTCTTCTTCAAGCTGTACCTTGTACACGTTCATGACTCAGATCAAACAATTTTTTTCAAAAAAAAATTGACAGTTTAAGATTATTTGGAGTGCAGATTGATTAATGCATATTATATGAAATCAGTATTTTCCTTAGTTGCACTATAAGCAGGAGTACTCTTATTTTGTAGGATTTCCTCAAAGTGGATAGCTGAAGGAAAGTGTATTAACCAATCATCCTTTCAGAATAGTGACATAGTGTGCACTCTGGTAAGAATATCAAACCAATGAAAGTCTACTTGTGTGGACAAGTTTTCTAGCACTTAAAGTAACAATGGTAAGAAAAATTAGAGAACCTTTTAAAGCTCAGACCTAAAAAGGCAGTCTTGCAACAGGTCTGCTCAGTAACAAAAAATAATCAACAAAAACATTTAAAATACACTTGCCTAGCTGAAGAACATATCACGAGTGGTTTCAAAATTGTATATTTCACACGCTTTTAAAATTTCTGGGTTTGTAATAGAATATTTAAATGGAAAGTGAAAATAATTCAAAACATCTTGGGACTTCTCACAGATTTCTTTTTATGTTTTTTATTCTTGAATTCTCATGTAAAGGGAGCAGTAGAAGGATCTGCAATTCACTGAAGCACTAAGTTATTCTAGTCTCAGTATCAGTAAAGTAGGTGGTGAATTATTGACTCTCTATGGATGCTGCATAAGCAAGGAAAAGGACCAACAAAAGCAAAAGTTCTGAATACTTCAGATAGTTTGTTTCTCTCTACTGAACTAGAGAAATCTCCATTTGGTTTGCATGATGTTCTGTTGCATTAAGAAATTTCCACTGTTCTTTTGTTTACCATTCTTCATTATCTGGTTTTACCTGCTATGCACTTCTATTCATGGCTTTCCTTCTCTTGGCTGAAAGGCTTTCCCATAGAGATGGAGCTGCCATATCTCTTGCTGATCCCCATCCTCCACAGCTTGTTTATTCTGGTCCTCCTTTTATTCTTTCAGTTTAGCGTTTAAAAAAAATGTCTTAGTAAATCTTACTAAACCATCCACTCATCTTCCATTCTACATACCCCACTAAATAGTATTATTATAGGACAGCTGATGACCCAGGGCAAAGTTAACTTTACAGGCACAATGCACATATCTTCCTTCTCCTGTTCTTAAGAACAGAGTTCTGTTATGTAAGTTGTGGTGTTCAGACAGTGGTGCCAACTTTGATTTAATTTGATTCTCCTCTACATAAAGTTCCATGTTGGACTGTGCCAGGACACAAGTCCTTAACAGGACATTAGTCACCATATGTCCACCCACAAAAGACTCCCATCAAAAGTGATTATAGGGGAACTGTGTTAAAAGAGCCAGGGGACAGAAAGACCCCACCATCTCATTTCAGGTTAAGCTTTAGGAAACTACGAAAGTAAAGTCTGCTATGTTCATTTATTGTTTTAAGTATATTGTACATATGCAAGAAAGACATATTTCGCAGGCGCATACAAAAATACAATCTCTCCACCTTTGGCTATTTGTTTCAAGAAAACAAATACTTTCATTCCTATAAGGTAGATGTCATTCTTAAAGGCAGACAGCAACAATCCTAACCATCCTCAGCCACACAGAATGGGTCAGTAAAAGAAATAAATTGATGAACTAATCCATGGAAAGATTACAGATTACCTTTTTCAGTGGTGGCAAGGAAGAAAGAGAAAGTTTATTCCCTCATCTCCTCACTATGTCCCAGGTATTAAGGGCTATATTGAATTGCTTTCCAGCACTAGACAGAAAAAAAGCCATTCAGCCTTCACCAATATGAAAATAGCATTCTAGTACAAGTCTTGCCATTGTGGACTACCATTGAATAACTTAAAGTAATCCTGAAATCTCTTCAAAATGCTGGCTTAGAAATAGTTTGGAAACTAACAACTGTTGAAATACAATCTTATCTAAAGAAAGATTTTTCCTTAATTTGTTTAATTTAAGAGAACGGAAATTTATTTTATTTTTTTCTAATTACATATGTTGACAGTCACTCCTTGTTACAGCATTATGTGCTGTAATCTCTTTCTGCATTTCTGTCATTTCTAGCAAAAGCACTTAGGACAAAAACTGTCATTTTCCAAGGTAAATCTGGTCCTAAATATCAGTGATGAAACAGCTGGGCAACAGGGCTACACCATAGGTGCACCTCTTATAAGAATTTGGCTGCATCATAAGAACACACCCTGGGACACTTCTGAGCCTGCAGACTGATTGTCTACCTTTCCCTTCTTATCCTTTGCTATGCCGGGGCAATGAAACGACCTGCACCTTACTGTCTAAGATGCTGCTAACAGATTAAAGGGTTTGTAAAATAGACATTGGATGAGTCACTCTCTTCTAACATGGGGTTGATATCTTTTGCTTGGTTACAGAGAGCACAGTGGTAAATTTCTAAAACTATAATGTGCTTTCATTATCAACATTCCCCTCTAAACCCCAACCATCCCTGTTTTCTGGGTAGTAAGACCTAGCCGCACTGTTCCCCTGCTCAGCGCTGAGGCAGAGTGATCTGAACCAGCAGTTCAGATAACATGGTTGCTGTTCTCACCCTGCACTGCTTGTTCTCTCCTCTTCAGGTCCAGTGGCACTTCACCTGTTGATTACTCTCCCAAGTGGTAGCTAGCAACGCTCATCTGCCACTTACAGTGGTGATGAGGAACGATCTGATGCCTTAAGAAACACAATACTCAAGTACACCCTCCAAAATGAAATTCTACATGATGAATTCAGATCCGCTGATGAGGACAAAGGGGTTGAGGCAGATGACATACACGCTCTCGCCTCTCACGCACGGTCCCAGAGGCATTGTTTTACTAAACAACTGAATAATAATGTAACAACTGTGATATTACACCACCCGAAAAAGCATATGGTCCATGAAAAATGTTAAAAGTTGTGCCTACTATCCTATAAATAATCATGCATATAAGTAATAAACAAAAATATTTTAAAATCTATATATTTTGGTACCAATGTCAAGAACCCAGTATATGGCAAGAACACTTTCAGGTGGTGCTTTTACATTGTATACAGATACCCTTTAGCAGGTTATAAAGTACAAAAGAATGAGTAAATATAAATATATATGCCTAGGGAAAAAATAAATAAATTAAAAAAAGTTGGAAACCATCTTGGCAAGTTATTTTTTTTGACTTCCTTTTCCCAGCAAGGCTGTTTTTGAACTTAGGGCTGGTTCTTCAGGTGCAATTCTTGGTACACACTGTTTTTACAGATCCGTGGAGCCTCCATACACAGCCCTTTCCAGTGCTAGATCACCCTCATGGGAAGTATTTTTCCCTTTTGCCCAAGAAGTTATTCCTTGGTGTAATTTATGATTGCTGCCTCTTGACCTTCCATTGCACAACTCTGAGAAGAATCTGTCCCTCTCTTCTCTACAGCAGCCTCTACTTTGTGGAAGACTGAAATAAGTTTCCCTCATGCTTGAACCTCCTCTTCTTCATATCAAACCTGCCTATCTACCTCAGCCACCCCTTCGGATGTCACTTGCTCTAGCCCCTGTCCACACTGGTGGTCCTTCCTCTTCTTGGTCTCTCTCCAGTTTGTCCTCATCCTTCTTGTACTCAGTAGAGTCAAACCTGGATCCAGTATATTTCAGAAATTCAAATAAAATTAAACATAATTTCATATTCTCACCATACATTTATTCAAATATCATAACAAGACACGTTGCCACGATGTTAACATAGCTTTTCCAGATTAAGTCTAACAGTAGATTAGCGAAAGATGTACCAGCAGCTCCAAACTCTGAAGCGCTCTCATCTTAGTAATAGATACAGAAAACTAGAATTAGTGACCCTAATCTACCAGTCTGCCTTAAACCTAAACTGAAGGTATTATGTATGCTGGACGGTAACTTTTTGAAATGCAATGGTCTGACAATGGTGGTATGAGTTTATCAATAAGTATTTCTTAGTACCTGAGCTTGAACAAACAAGTGTCCACTGTCCTATCTAGATGCATATTCATAGATGTGACAGAAATATAAAAAGCCGAGCTAGCTAATGATTAGAAGAATGGTCAGAATAAGAAGTCTAATGCAAAAGCAAGCTTCCAAGCAGACGATCCAAGATATTGCTGAAGGGCCCCTTTGGGGGCCCATTATAAATAATAGAGTCATAGAATAATAGAATCGTAGAATCATAGAATCATCAGGTTGGAAAAGACCTCTGAGATCATCAAATCCAACCGTACCTATCCACTTACTGAACCATATCCCTGAGACACTCATCTACCTGCCTTTTAAACACCTCCAGGAATGGCAACTCAACCACCTCCCTGGGCAACTGTGCCAGTGTTTGATCACCCTTTCAGTAAAGAAATTTTTCCTAATGTCTAGTCTAAATGTCCCCTGGAACAACTTATGGCCATCTCCTCTCACCCTATCACCTGTCACCACCCCCTTCACTACAACCTTCTTTCAAGTACTTCTGGACAGTGATAAGGTCTCCCTTCAGCCTCCTCTTCTCCAAGCTGAACAACCCTAATTCCCTCAGTCACTCCTCATAGGATTTGTTTCCAGCCCCTTCACCAGCCTCATTACCCTTCTCTGGATGCGCTCTGACACCTCAATTTCCTTCTTGTAGTGAGGGTCACAGAACTGAACACGGTACTCAAGGTGCAGCCTCACCAGTGCTGAGTACAGGGGCACAATCACTTCCCTGTTCCTGCTGGCCACACTGTTTCTGATACAGGCCAAGATGCCATTGGCCCTCTTGGCCACCTGGGCACACTGCTGGCTCATATTCAGTGGGTTGTCAAGCAACACTCCCAGGTCCTTCTCTGTCAGGCAGCTCTCCAGCCACTCTTCCCCAGGCCTGTAACACTGCATGCGGTTGTTGTGTCCCAGGTGCAGGACTTGGCATTTGATCTTGTTAATCATCCCATTGGTCTTAGCCCAATCCAGCCTGTCCAAACCCTCTCTGTAGAGTCTCCCTTCCTTCAAGCAGATCAGCAATTCCATCCAGCTTAGCATGGAACTAAGGGTGCCCTCAATCCCCTCGCCCAGATCATTAATAAAGATATTGAACAGGACTAGACCCAACACTGAATCCTGGGGAATACCACTTGTGACTGACATCCAACTGGATCTGATTCCATTTACCACAACTCTTTTGGCCCAGTTTTTCATCCAACAGAGGGTGTGCCTGTCCAGGCCAATGGCAACCAGTTTCTCAATCAGAATACTGTGAGAAGCGATGTCAAAGTTTTTACCAAAGTCCAAGTACACCACATCCACAGCCTTTCCCTCATCCGTTAAATGGGTAACCTTGTCATAAAAGGAGATCAGGTTGTTTAAGCAGGACTTGCCTTTCATAAACCCATGCTGTCTGTGTCTGATCACCCGATTGTCCTGCATGTGCTGTATGATAGCACTCAAGATGATCTGCTCCATGACTTTCCCCGTATTGAGGTCAGACTGACAGGCCTGTAGGTTCCCAGACCCTCCCTCTAACCCTTCTTGTAAATCAGAAGCCAGTAGTTACACTAAGGAAAGGGTTACAGCTGAGATCACAACGAAGATGAATACAAGGACCGTTAAGACATACTTTTAAGTATCTTCTCTCCAGAATACACAGAGCTATCTACTGAAATTACCAAGGA
Organism: Dromococcyx pavoninus; assembly: GCA_033558185.1. NCBI lineage: Eukaryota > Metazoa > Chordata > Aves > Cuculiformes > Neomorphidae > Dromococcyx > Dromococcyx pavoninus. The sequence goes on along the minus strand of JAUMJL010000394.1, from coordinate 378,330 downwards.
AAATTGTCTGTAATATTTTAAATCTGAATTGAAGTTTTGATTTTAAAATACATAGGAAGGAAATGAAAGGGATGCTCCTCCAAGGCACTATTACCATACTAAAATGTGTACAGTCTTCATTTCTAACCTATTACTAACACTAAGCAAATAATTTCTTTATTTGACTTTTTATAGCACAGTCGCATAATTTCACACCTCTGCTCTGAACACTAAGAGCACTTCCACATCTCTGAACTCTCTGTAGACTGGGGACTTGGCTTTTAAATATTCACCTCCTTATAGTCCTTGCTTGTTTGTAGGATGGCAAGAAATAAGTAGATATAAATCAACAGAATATGTAAGATAAGTCAGTCAAAGGTGAAAACTCATGTTAAATGAGCCTACAGACACGATATAAAGTGAAATTAAAATAAAAAATTGATAATTTGAGAAATCATGCCACACAAATCTAATTAAATTCTTTGAAGGTGGTCACCTGCTTGGACTTGGAGAAGGCTTTCTGCCAAGGCTTTTGAGAAAATTATGAAGATACTGAAATAAGAAAAGCATTTTGCATAACAGTTAGTTGAAAGAAATTAAACAGAATATAGCAGTTAACAGTCAGGTTCTGCCTTTTAAGACGATTATTATTGGAGTTTCATGAGAACATGCACTGAGGTGCTTGCTATTCAATGAAGTTCTAAACAATTGGTAAAAAGAACAATGAGCAATGAGATTATGAAATTCAGTGATGATACTAGGTTAAGGTAGTAAAAGCAATGACTAACTGTGAAGAAGAGCATAACACAAGCATAAGACTGAATGACCAGACAATAAAACAGTGGCTGAAATTTAATACAGCAAAATGTAAAGCAATGTACATGAAAAGAAAATTCTTACTTTACATACAAATCTAGAGCTCTGGACTTATCATTACCACTCAGGACACTGTGGACATAAGACTCTGTAGAAACACAACCTCACTGCTCAGTAATGGTTAAAAAAATAGCAAATATTCAACATTACTAGAAAAGGAATAGGAAGCGAAATAGAGCACATCATGATGCCACTATATAAGTTTTCAGGTACAACTTGAAATATTGCTTATAGTTTTGGCCTATCTCTATTTTAAAAATAACTTTATAGACTTCAGAAAAGTTCAGAGGTTGGTAACAAGGGTGATTAAATATATGGGAAAACTTCTTTGCAAAGAGTTGCTAAATACAGTAAGAATCACCTTCAAAAGCAGCAGGAAGAAGTAGATTAGACCGATCCAAGAATCATTTGAGGTTGGGAGAAACTTTGGCCAATTAGGTCTTGTTAGGTCAGCTCCAAAGATGGAGACTGAACAGCCTCTCTTTGTAACTTGCCAATGCTAAGCTGGTCTTCAGTGAAAAAGTTTCCTTCATACCCAGTCAAAACCTTCACTGAAGTGTCTTATTTTTATCAATATCTTTAGTCTTCAAAATAAATATAAATATTACAGGGAGGAGTCATCAAATGAAAATAGCAGGAGTAAGATTCAAAACAAAGGAACAAGAGCCTTCACACAGCTGTCTGAACTGTGGAACTCTTGTTGAGATTCCTGCAGAATATTAAATTTAACGTGGGTTCAAGGAAAGACTTGGCATATCCATCACAGAAGAGTAATCCTCTGAAGCTCCCTAATGAATGCTTATGAAACACGATATTTGGCTAAATGAACCATTGTTCTCACCTGACATGACTATCCTTACATTAATGCTCTCTTAACTAACAGTACCTGTTAACAAGTATCCACCATCGATGGGAATCACAGATTCCAATTTTTCAGATCAGTCTTTCTCATCAATTCTTTGTAATGATAGTCTATATCTCCACCCAGAGAGTGTTCATTTTTATCAAAGTCCTTCACTGTTTTAAACATGATGTTCTACAGTCTACCTCTGATAAGCCCACTTACGTTGGCTACAAATCTAAAGCATCAGCTCAATAGGTAAATGAAGTTCTTCAGAAACAACCAAAGTGGTTGATGGGGGCAGGGTGCAATATGGCCCTACTGCAATCCATGAGGAAGTAGTTAGAGATCTGCTGAGCCACTTGGACCCTCTATGGGGCCGGATGGGATCCATCCTAGGGTGATGAGAGAGCTGGCGGATGAGCTTGCTAAGCCGCTCTCCATCATCTTTCAACAGTCCTGGCTCACCGGAGAGGTCCCGAAAGACTGGAAGTTGGCCAATGTGACACCCATCCACAAGAGGGGCCGTAAGGATGATCCAGGTAATTACAGACCTGTCAGCCTGACCTCGGTCCCAGGTAAAATTATGGAGCAGATAATACTGGGTGCAATCATGCAGCACCTGCAGAACGGCCAAGAGATCAGGCTCAGCCAGCATGGGTTTAGGAGGGGCAGGTCCTGCCTGACCAACCTGATCTCCTTTTATGACCATGTGACTTGCCTGGTGGATGAGAGGAAGGCTGTGGATGTGGTATACCTGGACTTCAGCAAGGCCTTTGACACTGTCTCCCACAGTAGACTCCTAGGGAAGCTGGCAGCCCATGGCTTAGATGGGAGTACTCTGTGCTGGGTTAGGAATTGGCTGGATGGCCGAGCCCAGAGAGTGGTGGTGAATGGTGTCTCATCCAGTTGGCGGCCGGTCACCAGTGGTGTCCCCCAGGGATCGGTGTTGGGTCCAGTCCTGTTTAATATCTTTACTGATGATCTGGATGAGGGGATTGAGTCCATCATCAGTAAGTTTGCGGACAATACCAAGCTGGGAGGAAGGGTTGATCTGTTAGAGGGTAGGATGACCCTACAGAGGGACCTGGACAGATTGGAGAGATGGGCCGATTCTAATGGGATGATGTTTAATAAGTCCAAATGTCAGGTACTTCATTTTGGACACAACAATCCCATGCATAGCTATAGACTGGGGACAGAGTGGCTGGAGAGTAATCAGGCAGAAAGGGACCTGGGAGTGCTGATTGACAGGAAGCTCAACATGAGCCAGCAGTGTGCCCAGGTGGCCAAGAAGGCCAATGGCATTCTGGCCTGCATCAGGAATAGTGTGGCGAGCAGGACCAGAGAAGTTATCCTTCCCCTGTACTCGGCACTGGTCAGGCCTCACCTTGAGGCCCAGTTCTGGGCCCCTCAGTTTGGGAAAGATGTCAGGATGCTGGAGTGTGTCCAGAGGAGGACAACGAAGATGGTGAAGGGGCTGGAGCACAAGCCCCATGAGGAGCGACTGAGGGAGCTGGGGCTGTTTAGTCTGAAGAAGAGGAGGCTCAGGGGAGACCTAATTGCTCTCTACAACTGCCTAAAAGGAGGTTGTAGTCAGGCAGGGGTTGGTCTCTTCTCTCAGGTGACCAGTGACAGAACTAGAGGGCATGGACTCAAGCTTCGTCAGGGAAAGTTTAGGCTTGATGTGAGGAAGAAGTTCTTTACTGAAAGGGTGATTGGCCATTGGAATGCGCTGCCCAGGGAGGTGGTGGAGTCGCTGACCCTGGAGGTGTTTAAGGGAAGACTGGATGAGGCACTGAGTGCCATGGTTTAGATAATGGATTGGTGTTGTGTTGGGTTATAGGTTGGACTTGATGATCTCAGAGGTCCTTTCCAACCTTGTGATACTGTGATACTGTCAAGGCTCATCAAGCATCACAAATAATGGTTCTGACGTGCAAGAGATCTCTTTCATAAGTGTTAGCTTATGAAAACACCAAGGATTAATGTTACTTGCTACATTCAGACAAAGTACTCCTAAACTCTCCTTCAGTGCACTGCATGCAAAGTGGTAGGGAAAAAAGATAAAACCCCCAAACAAACAAAACTAGAACAAAGCCCAAGACTAGAAGAGAACAATTTTCCATTCCACAAAAATATTGCGGCTTGTGCGTCTTTCTAACACAAAATAGATCATGAACTTAAAAGCAGCAAGCTATAACATTTTAACATAAAAAATTACATTAATATTGTTATTTTAATTTAGATAATAAATTCTAAAGATTTAATCATGTGAAATATTAAGAAAGAAAATAGAACAGAGACAAGGAAAGACAAATCTGGGAGAAACCACTATATCTTGTAAAGTCCATGAATTATACGCAATTCTCACACTGGTTATATTTACTTAGCTGGCAACTGACATTTTTAATTTTAGGAGCATAAAAAGATGCCTGAATTAATTTTAAATTAGAATGTGAGTATCCTTCCCATAATACATTTTATTTGTATCAACTGAAAGCAGTTCTAAAAGTTACTCACTCAAGTTTTAGTTTAAAGATGGAAACATTTTGATTTTGAGTTGAAAAGTAAGGATTAAAGACAAAGATTAAAGAAAGGAACAAAATTACTCAGGTGTGTGCCCAAAACCTGTGTAACCTGTAGATATTTTGGTTTGGTTTGGTTTGGTTTGGTTTGGTTTGGTTTGGTTTGGTTTGGTTTGGTTTGGTTTGGTTTGGTTTGGTTGGGGGTGGGGGATGCAAGGGGTGGTGGGACTTTAGTTTTTATTTTTATTCTGAGTTGTGAAATAAGTTGAATAACTCAATAGACAGAAATATGAGAAAGTTGCCAGAGGTAGAAACACAATAGAAAGTAAACACCTTTCCCTGAAGTGGAAGAATTTATTACATTGGCCTGTTGTCACTTGATTGAAAAGTGCGTCAAAAATGTCTCTTTTGAAGCAGGGAAGAGCCATATTTTCTAATTTTACCAAATATGTTGTTCAAATCAGCTTTGAATACTACAACCAATGCAACCCAAGAGCTCCACAAAATCTTCCATTGCATCAGTCATGGCATCATTTCAGACCAAAAGATACTGAAAGGAGCTGCCATGTAAAACAAAACACAAATACCAGCAGTGGAAGTAAACCACATATTCAGAGTCAAATCCAGATTTCCAAAGGTGAGTCACCAAATTTCTTTACAAGCAGAACTGTATATCCTAAAAAGAAAAGCATATGCACATGTGTTTACATTCCTCATAAACTGTATTCTACTTCAAATTTATGAGATTAAGATGTTTGTTTTCAGAAGGAAGACACGGATCTCGCATTGTTTTACTAGTTTCAAGATACTGTCTTTCCAAAGTCTTGATAGTACTAGACGAGCTGTACAGACAGTTATAAAAGTAAATATATGTGGCCAATAGAGTTTTCTTCACAGCACTTAAAATCTGACTGTGCAGATTTTGCTGGAAAATTAAGTGTTCGAGTAGGCAAAAAATAATCCAATACTGCTTAAAAATAATTTATTTTCCTTTTCTTGTCCTTCCCAGTATCTGCGCAACCAATTGAAAATAAAGCCCAAAGTGGAAAGAACCTATGTCAGGAAACAGACAGGAAAGAGCAACAGAATTTTCTAGCAGAGAAGTGAGGAGCAAGCCATGAATATTTTTTGTCAAAATGCAGAATGTGACTTCCATCAGGAGCCTAATCAGCACTAAAAAGGGCACACTCCCATCTTAGATATTTCGAGCTCCTCTGGAGATTCCCCAGTCACAGGGAGACACAAGATCCTCAATTGGGCATCTGAACTGAGTACCTCTGGTATGATTGCCAATGAACCCTCTTTTGTATCCCCAAAGCAACAGTATCGCAAGCAACTCTGCTTTGATATTTAAAAGTTCTGCCTTCATTACTTCTGGGAGCAATAAACAAAATTCCATCATTTAGATAAATTACTTCAACAGAAACAGCAGCTAGCTTCTCAGGTTGTCAAGTGAAGCTATATTAAGAAGCCTATGAACTACATATCCTATACATCTGGAAAACCTAACTGTGAATCCAGAAACAGAACCACAAACTAGAAAAGTCTCCTCAAATCCTAATACTAAAGATTCTGTTAATCTTGCTTCATGATCAAATTAATTCTTCTACTACCACTATGCCTCTCATGAACTAATCAAAATCAATTGTTCCAACTTACCAAGCTGGAAGTCTGCTCTGAAATCTCACTTCCCTCATGGTGTACTCTGATATGAATAGATTGTGTCTGAGATACAATTGGCTTTCAAGCTGCAGTGTATGTTTACCAACAACAATATGTAAATATATTACACATATGTATTTTCCACTTTTGTCACCCACTGCTGTTCCTAATCCCTTATAAGCTCTTGACTGCACTTTGAAGAAGGCAGTTCAAGAGAACAGATCATATTACCTCACAAATTTCAAGTAGTGAGGTTAAGATGTCTCATTATAGTATTTGTATAATAAAAGTATATAATCAACTGCAGTGCATGCAGTGCACGCAGCAGGCTAGAATCCATGATGCTTGATGAGTAATTTAGCTTTAGTGAATAAATTGTCAAAATCAAACAACAAATTAAACTTGTCTCTTCAGTAAGCTTTGCAAACTAGATGAGGTTCAAGAGTTACAGACTGTCCATTTCTGACACAAGCAATAACATCCTTATGCTTTTCATTGTAGCAGTCAAAGGGGAGATACTGGTAGTCCCATCTATCCAAGCGTAATGTAGGATTCATAAAAATCCAACCAATGCTGAAGTTTATAATAAACTGCTGTAACTGTACCACAAAACTACTGTAACTGTACCACATAATGGATTAATATTATTTTCCATAATTTTTAAGATTTCTATAAACACAGATATTTCAATATAATGTCTTCTTATCTAAAAGCGACTTACTATTCCCAGATTATTTTCCAGTTGTTTTATACATCTAATTTTTAATGAAAATAAAAATGAAGAAAGCTGAAATGTGTTTTTCATCACATCACAATGAAAATGGGAATGTTTTGCTCCACTTCCAAAGATCACATTAATTATATAATAAGACAAAGAAAAAAACACAACTAAATTTCAACAGATTTCATTTGCATGACAGTTGAAGTGTCCTCTTGAGTCAACATAAGGCCTCAATTATTTTCAGACTGCATTACCTGTCACCATTAATAAAGTTGGTCAAGTAGGGAGAGTTGTATTATGTGCTGAATTTGGCAACGACATATCAGCAATTTATCCTATGACCTGCAAAACTGCAGGACACAAGGAACGCCTGCTCCAAAACCAAATTTCTAAATAACTTCCACAATAGATGTTTTTCTGCAAATAATAAAAACTTAAAAACTGAACACTAGTTTTGAAGGGGACAGACTTGGGGTCATACTGGTGCCCTTATCATCCCAGGTTCTTCTTCAGTTTAAAAGAAGAAAATAAAATGAGATCTGAATTCCAGGATCATAACTGACCGTTTTGTACATGTTCAAATTCAGTATTGTTTTGTTTCAAAGTAGCAAACAGAATTTACTCCAAGCATCTTCATCAAATCTTCTCTAAGGCATTTCCTTGTACATGTTCAAATTCAGTATTGTTTTGTTTCAAAGTAGCAAAGAGAATTTACTCCAAGCATCTTCATCAAAATTTCTCTAAGGCATTTCCTTTAAAAAAAAAAAAATTAGTTTCCCCTTAAATTAATGGCCAAAAGATAAGCCTCTTCTTTTAAATTGTGGAAACACTTCAAATCCAAGACATTCCCCTTACTGCTTTCCATACTTAATTATGCCACAAATCTTATTGGTCTTATGCAGATCTTTGAACACAGAAGTTTCTATTTAATAAATATAAACTTGTCTAGCTGGTAGTGTGAAATTGCAACCGTATGAAAAAAATACTGTCACAGTGGGCATATGTACAGAGGTGCCTACTGTTGAACTTCAAAAGAATCCACACTCCCTGTGTCTGCTTATAAAATTTTCTGCAGCTCTTAAGACATAAATTTAGTGCTTGAGCTCTGCATTTCCAGAAGAATCAAATGAGCACAGAGTAGCAGATTTCTGGCACTACATAAAGTGCTGTATAAATATAACAAGTGGCTACCACTCAACACGTGGGCAGGAACATCTAATCGTGCTGTGCTCACCTGAGAATAAGGCAATTAAGTGCTAATAGACCATTTCTCACAACCGATAAATAAAAGTGTTTACAAATATAATCCATTTTACATTCATTGAACTCATTTCATACAATGACATGACAAATTTATTTTCCTAGATATTTGTTATTTTAAACATATTTTTTTAAAAATCAGTGTACTGTGGAGAGAAGAAGGGAGGAGCTGTATTGTTTGGACACAAATTTGTAATGCTCTATTGCAGAGCTCAACATAAATTGCTTATTTCTGTCCATACAGGCATTCCCTATATTGATAAAATTTTCATCTACTATGAAGTTGGCACTACACAAACTTAGTCCCATAACTAAAAATAATGTTCTTTTCAAAATTTAAGACTTCTTTAGGAATAGTACATTTATCCATTTATGCACAGTTAAAAATGTAGAGGCAATGTTCCCTACAAATACTACACAGCAATAGGAAAAATTCAAATTTTTTACTCCAGCAGAGGAATATCAATGAAAAGCCTCAACTCCAGGTATACTGGGCTTATAAATGATTTTTTAAATTATTTAGATTGTTATTCGCATGGTTATCAATTTTTTTAAGTTTATTTTAAGTTTGTGATCTAATAAGAAGTCCCAGCTTTAAAAACACTTCTCCCCACTCTTGTATTTATCAAATGCCATATTAAGCTATGTATCTTACCTGTACTGGCTTTACTGGAGACTACTTCCTAGATTCTCTTTTTACACTCTGAAAAACTTGCACTTTGTAGTACTTCATTAATGAGAGAAATGATTAGAAACATAGTTTGTTGTTTGAGTCTTTGTCCTTCCCTGCTCCTGTTCACTAACCCAGCCAATAAATTAAAGTCTTTCCTACACAATAATCCCGTGTGGCAGCCTTGTAATCTCTGGCCACCAACTAAACAACACACATCTTCAAACACATCTTCCACTGCTACAATGTTATTTCTGTGTTGCCTTGGTGATGTCATGAACCTACTTTTGTTTCTATAGCAGCCAGAAAGGAATTCTGACATCAGAAGTAGATTTGGCTGTTTTCAATAATACTGGACATCTGTGACAGGCTACTGTATAGGGAAGAATATAAAAACATTGTTTTACTAAGATTTCTGTAGGCAAGTTTTTAGTAGCTATTCATTCCTGTTGTAAGACCCCAGCTTTTCACCTGAGCTGTAACACCCAAAATTTTCCACTCCACTGCAACTAAGAAAAACTTCCCTTGATAACTTCTTTTCTGAAAATACTTTCATAACAACAGTTTATTTTAAAGCCCCAGAAGGACTGGGTTGGGTTGAAGAGAAGAGGGTGGGCATGGAGAGAAAGAGGCAGAAAACAGTGCTAATGCTTGAATAGTTGTCAGTATCCTTGAAGCACTGCCTTGGATACTCCTCAATGTGCGGGAATTAGGAGTGTGCTAGCAAATTTTTGTTCACTTTAGGATGCTTCAAGGGTCACTACTTCAGCAGTCTTTCTTTTCTCCTCCTCCCCTCCTGTTCTTGGAAGTGAGGAGTGGGTACTGAGCATGCTGAAACAACCCCAGCAACATCTGTAGCTTTCATGTCTCCTTCAGGCTCTTCAGACTGAACAAGACTTGGAGATTACAAAGATCATTCTTGTAATGCAACTGTTTTCTTTTTGGTCCATCAATTGCCTTCAAAATGTTGACAGCATGTCATTAACAAGTCTGCCATCCCTCACTGAGGAGAAATTTTTGCTCATGTATCTGCTTTCAAAAAGCCCAAAAGACATTACACAATTTTGAAATTTAAATTCAACCAAGATTCTCCTTTTCTTTATGACTCATTCAAATGGCTGGTAGGGGAAAACATGAGACTGCATGGACAGCGTTACCATTGGTTTAGACGTGATCATCTGTCCTACACCTTTCCTTTAGCACCTGCATGTTGTCCTGCCATTTAGACTTATTTGGCTGAGACTGCACTGGACAGAAAGCCAGCATGCAGGAACTCATTTTAGGTAGACCACAGTGATTACAAAAGCTAAACAACCAAACGTAAAGTGTGGAAGGGAGGCCAAGCTTTTGGTATAAATTTCATATCCACTCTATAAAAGTAGGCCAGACATTCAATTGTATGTCTTCTGTTTACCACCACCAGGCATCAACAAGTAGAAAAAAGTATTTTTGTCCTTTTAGAATGAAGATTCTGGGTTTCTAATACTTCATTACTTCCAGCAAAAACACCTTCGCAAAGCTGCATGGGGGGTTTTGAGGCAGCATAGTATACCTACTTATGTCACAAATTGCTCCCTTTCTCTTCTGTAAAATGCTAACTAAGGTTTCACTTTATTAGATCCTTGACAAAATTAATAAACCAATTTAAAATATTTTTTAATTCCTGGTCTAACGAAGCCTGGGGGCTTTCTTTTGCCAGAACTTCAAGGCATATTGTAAAGCTAATATAGAAACTTATCCTGAGTGAACAGGCTTTTATTTTTCCAAGGAAAGAATATTATTCAGGTCTGCAAAAGTAGAATTTTGGTATGCTCAACCATATGATATTTGCTTTACTGCACTGTTTTTTCCTTAGTGATAAATTAATTGTATTATGTTTATTCTTTCAATTTATGTACCACAGGTAGTTTTTCTATGTTTTTGGAGCCAAAATAATGTTCTCTCTCCTAGACTTACTACTTTTACTGTGATTTCTCCATTACATCTCTACTGGTTGAGTCAACCTTAGAATAATATAGTGAGTTTTTTAAAAATTATTTTGCTTTTACTACTTTAAAGGGGATTGATCATAGAGAAGAACAGCCAGAGAAGAGGACAGAGTTCAAATGGAGCCACAGACAGGAAGTGGAACAGTAGAAGGAATTATTATTCACTGAGAAACAGAATAAGAACATATGGTTAACTAAAAGAAAAATTAACAGAAAGAAAAATTACTTGTGAACACAGAGGGGAGGCAAGGGAAGGCATTTCATTTTATCTTTACTATTCTGCTGAATGAAAAATTCCATTAGATAGAAACTCAGCAAATGATATTATGGCCAGCACAAGTGAATTCATTGGCATATATTTAATACCAATTAGATTTTTAAGGGGAAAAATAATTTCTCAGTTTTTCTTTCCCTCTTCCACATGCACATACCTTTCTACAAATATAAACTCCTGTATCTGAAGAAAACAGGTGAAGATTTAAAACATACTCAGCCACAGTTAACACGTTAAGTCTTGTAATTGGAACAAACAAATATGGCAGTTTCCTTTCCCACAGAATTTTCAAGTCACGCTTCATTCACTGTACAGAACACTTGAGACTGATGAACTTGTTGTGACAATATAAGTGATTTAAAGGTTCCAATCTCCACCTCTGCTGATGGTAACTCATATGAGAGAATAGCTCTGTGGATTATTTAATGTAACAAAACAGGAATGAAAGAAACAGTAGATAACATTGTCAGTAGGAAACAAGAAAAAGGCAGGAATTTTACGTCTCCAAAACATCCTTTGCAAAGGCTGTAGGTAACAAAAATTCCCATGTTATCAGCTATTCAAAAGGTGCAAGACAACAGTGATTAACTAACTTGGTGCGCAAAGTAATTGAAATAAATTACACAAATGTAGTTGGTTTAATTTCTGTTCCTCCACAGAGGAATTTCAAAGTGCTGACTTGTAGCTGAGTAGATCACATCTGTTATTGTTATTTTAACTACTTTAATTAAATCTTTGTACCAAAGTGAAGATGAAAAGTAAGAAGCAATCATGAAAATAGCAGACGCTTGTAAAATAGCAACAGTCCTGATCAGACTTCTGATTCAGTGCCTGATTGATTAAAGAAATTTAAATGGTTAGCTGGCACTGCATCATTACACAAGGTACAGCACAACCAATAAAACGAAAGGACAATCCAGAAAATATGAAGCAGCAATTTCAATAGGAGTATTTATGAAAGCTGTCATAACCATATTCAAAAGTTGTCAGTATTCCAATTATTGTCTACATAATTCTATTACCTAGCAATCTAGATAGAAATTTTTTTAAATCTTCAAATCTAGACAGTAACATAGTAATTTTTGATTCTATCAAGAGAACACACAAAAAGGAAATTCATGATGATTATTTATACATAATTTTATGATCTCAGATTTTTCAGTCTGAAGTGATTCCAAAAGGCACAGGATGGAAGAGAACTATAAGAGTAATTAAATGGATAATTATCAGGTATCATTGTTGTCTCTCCTTTATACCAGTTTAGTTTTGCTTAAAGCTAGGTAAGATGTAGTATCATTTGATGATGTAAGAGAGGAAAAACCCCATGATTAATAAAATTTTACATTTGATAGCAGTTTTATGATGCTTAAAGCTCAATAGTTCATGGCAAACAGCAGTACTTCTCCTCAGTGAGGACCCTACTAACCTTCATCACAGTGTGAGTACTCATTTGGCATAAAAGTAATTTCCAAACTTGCAACATAAAACTTAAAGTATTTAAAGTATCATCTTTTGCCCCAAGAAAAACATAGTCTGAAGAAAAATTGGGCAAAAAATCAGAGTGTGACACTAGAAGAAAACCATAACTGTCTCCACATTCCAGGTTGATGTAGTATTTGGTGTTTTAAACTGATTATGTATGGTAATTGAGTGAATTGCTAGATAATGTGCAGAGTGAGATGCCAGAACAGTCTGCAAAGAAACTTGGAGAAAGGTCCAAGTACAGCCATAACATCACACTTGTTTTGTCATAGTCACCTTCACACACCCTCACTCAGGTCTTATTAGAAAACTACACATTCTCTATAAAACATTATCAGTCACTGCTATATCTCGTCTCATTTTCCAATATAGTTTTTCTCTTTTCTTTCCTAAAACAACCCCTTCCCAAGAGAGAGAGACTGCCACTTCAAGAGATGAATACAGAAAGCTCTATCAAGATATGATCATTAAATGATCATTTGAACTGAGATTATTGCTTTATTTTGAAAATTGCATAGCAAACCCCTTGAGACTTGAGCCTTCACCATCTAGATTATGCCATTGAGCTGGTTTCTTACGAGGAGACTAACAGCTGAAAAATTGTTCTGGAAGGAAGTTTTGAAACATACCAAGAAAACTTTTAGCATTTCATTTCTAGAAGCAAAGCAACCAAAGAAGAGGTCAGAGGTAGATGCTTGTTGGATCTGAATTTTTCATCACCTTCCATGTATAAAGTCTTCCCCTCTCACTCTAGTTCATTGGCTCTTGCCTGTCAGAGACTACTGTTACTAGGCAGCATCTAGGTGTCATGTAACGTACACGTAGATCCCTACTGGGAAATCAGTGATATGCAACGTTCTGCTCCAAAGAGACATGGAAGTCGGCTGTTAAGTGACATTTGTAAAGCACATACAGTGAAAAAAATGTTGAGAAGAGTATGATTGCCTTTGTCTAAGTTTCAAAATCCATTTAAAAACAAAAACTTAGTAATTTTTTTCCGTAATGGAGAAGATAGGCAGTATTGCTTCTATATATTTTCAATAGTTCATGCTTTGAAGTCAGTTTTCTCAAGACTTGGTAATTCAAAATTTACCAGAAGAAACACAGCATATACGTTGAAAAAATATCCTCTATCTCATACATTTTTGATGTTTTCCTCAGACTAAAAATTTTTTAGCTAAAATTTTTTAGCTAAAAATATTATGTTGGTCCATTTTTAAAAATCATGTTGCACTTGGTAGCAGTTTGCATTATTTAAAATCAGGCAAATTACCTCAATATCACTTTGATATTGCTACCTTGGCTTTTACATACAAGCCCCAATTTTTAGGTTTTTAGTAGCAGTAGTAGTACTACTACAATTTACAGCAAACTGTCCTGACTAGCATGATATTATATGACCTGATAAGACAGTTAACAGAAATTGGCTCAGTTTACATATTGAAACAGATTAAGTATTTTGGACATTGCATAATTGCTTTCATTAGCTTTCTGGATCTTATACAGGAAAAAAAGGGGTGACTAGGCTAACATTCATTGACAGACCGAAGTAATACTATAAGAATGCAAGTACGACCATGAATTAACTATAAGCAAGTCTGAAAAGCATAGGTGCAAGCTAAGAGCTAGAAAAATGAAGCAACTGCAAAGCTCCAAAGATCTACCACAGAAAGCCTAGTATCAAGTAGGGCCAGATATTCTAGTCAAATTACATCAAACTTAAAGACTTCCATTGTTTTCTGTCCTAAAAAAGAAAATGTGAAGTCTTTAGTAATTGTGCCTACTAGAAGAGTATCCTGAGTTTAAAAAACAAAGGGGAGAAAATGAAAACAGAAGTAGGGTACAGAGCAATAAGAAAAGAAGACAGATCTGAAAAAAACAAGTAGTTTTCTGCAAGACAGCATTTGAGATAGGAGTGCTAACCCTAGAGCAAGTTTGAGTATCTTTTATTCTTCTCAAGACTGACAAGGCAGAGGCAGGTAACACACAACTGTCTTTTGGAGGCATCAAAATAATAAATAATTTCTCTTAGGACTTACTGAAAGTGCGGTGAGGTGGGACAATTTTAATTGGTTCTATGAAGAGAGAAAAGGGAGGAAATGAAAATATTCTGAATATCATAATGTGAAAAATATAAAGAACAGAAATGGAGCCTAGAAGGACAAAATGAACAATTTTATTCCCTCTGAGATTTCTCTGCACAGAGAGGACACAGAACAAGAAACTCATAGACTTATTTGCTCTTTTAGGGATCTTATTAAAAATCTATCTCCAAAGCATCAGCTGTAACCAAACTCAAAGTTTAACCAAACATATTGGAAACAGTCTTATCTTCTAGATTGACTTTGAAAATCAAAACATTTACCGTAACCCAGCCCCAGTTCTGAAGAAAGAGACCAGCATCTTATGGGGTCTTTTGCTGCCCAGACTTGTCTAAAGATAATGTTGCTTATCTCTTTCTCATAAATGTGTTCTCAAACTGTATTGAAGATATATCAAAAGACATGGGGTTTTTTTGAAACCTGATGAAGACCCAGTTAAACCATCAAGAGAACTTTTCTGTTGATGTAATTTAAGCTAAGTAAAATTATCGATCCACAGATTATTTTTTTTAAATCTGCGTAATTGAGGGTGCCATTTGAGATACAGTTTAGTTTTGCTATGCCTCTTAGCACATAGATAAGAACATTTCATATTCCAAAATGGAGCAGTTATAAGTCATTAACTCCTCAGTACTGCCCAAGCCTGACATAAGGAGGTAAGACTTATTCAAAAAGGCTGGAACTTAGTCAAGAAGGTAGGCAGGAGATGAACCAGGAGATGAGTCATGAAAGAAAGAGAGAACGATGATGAAAGCATGTGCATTAATGTCAAAAATATTAGAGGCAGAAGGAAAAAGAGCATGGAGAACAGATTTTTTGAGATTTGATCTAAATAGGATGGCTGGAAACATTAATCGGAACATTCATGAAAGATCAGAGAGTGTAGAAGACAGACAGGAAGATATCCAGAATGAGTGGGAGGAAAGAAACACATTTGCAATTGGTTTGTCAGGAATACACTAGTATCTTCCTGCTATAAAAGATTTTCTCTCTCCAAAGGAGAATCCCAAAGTTAAAAGTGGATTGTCAAATGTACCCATGTGAATACAGTAAATTAATCCAAAACATTTTAATCAATAGGAATTGACTATTAACGGAATTAATTTATTGGGGATCAAATCCAGCCATTCCTTCTCAGACTGGACTCTCACCACGGACATAAGTAACTAACTCTGTAGAATGAATGTTAGAAAACATCCAGAAAGGGTTAAAGTTGCTTTAGGCATTACATACTCTCTCTTCAGGCATTTCCTGTGCATCAGCTGCTGCTTTGCTTAAACAATTTTCCTGCATAAAATGTCTATTCTACCAGGCGACCACAGAAACTGACATGAAGGGAAAAGCAGCACAACTAAATGGGCTACAGTTTACCCTTTAGCAATAGTCCACCTTTGCCTTTTCTATCCCTTGTTTCCTTTGGAAAGTCTGTATTACAGAAGTTGGAGTGGAAGAAGGCAATAACGTGTAATGTAACTGTTTCTCATTAATAAAGAATGGTTAGTCCAAGCAGTCTCCCTCTAAGTATTCTTCTATCAGCTAATAAAAGGACCTGACCATTGCCAATGAGAGAAAAATCAATGTATTTGGAAGTAATGCAAATTTATTATGAAAAATGCTTCTGGAACACTGCAAGATTCTCCCACTTCTGTTGATGAATTGGTTCCTTAGCACTATTGACCTAAAGCAAGGATTGCTGCCTGACAGAACTGCACTGCACAGAAAAGAGCCTGGAACTGAACTTATTTGCAATTCCTTCACACTTTCCATGGAGAACTATATCACTTTAATCTTTGGTAGAATATCTTACCCTACTGCTGAATAGCTACTCTAGCTGGTGAGTAGAGGAGTGTACTGGATTGGCTAGGATAGAGAGGGTGACATTCCCTCTTCCTGACCCTTTTCTTACAGGAGGAGAGGAGGACAAAGAACTCCTGGCTCTTGTCATCTCTGTGAGTCATAATCTAGGCAGAAATGAGCATAGGAATAAAGGAAGTCTTTAACTTCCTCATCACTCCCCCACATCATAAGCAAAGGCTATAACAACCTAGCCTTAGATACTTTGGATGAAAACATCTCAGTGAGTCAGCTGTTTGCAAATAGCTCTCCGCCTTCCTTTTTGCTTCATCTCTAAGGAGGATCCGTGGCTGCTTTGCATTCCACCTCCCTCTCCCTGCATCCCCTCCCCACCCCCACTTCCCTGCAGCTCCTGCTTGTGGCTAAACCCTCAGAAGCTTTGCTACAAGCTCTCCCAGCATTCCTTTTTTGAGGTCTAGGATCTTTTGATTCCCCCAGCACACACAGCTTTGCTTTTAGTGTTTTGATCACAGAATGAGACAGTCGTTTTGTCTCCTATGAGTGTTCTGAGTTTATACATCATTTACAGCTCTTGAAAATACACCTTTTATATGTAGTACATTATGAATCTGAAAGTCTTACGCTTCTAGGCTTTTATAGATATTCTTAAGTTAAAAGGCTGACCGAACACTGTCGAAGCACACAGCAGCCTTCCTTGCTTACAGAAGCATAAGTTCTCTGTTTTCTGTCCTTCAGTCCTTTTTTTGTTATTATTGAAGCTGTTGAAATTCCACAGTTTAAACAGGCCTAGTTGCTAAACATATCCTCTTGGTTGGTTCATTTTCTTGCAATATAGCTACTTTCTGATTTCACAAGAGTTGACTCACTTCTGACACTATGTTCCAAGATGAACACCCACACAGTGTAACATTCAGACTTTATTCTGTTCTCCACATACACTAGCACCCTCATCACCTGAAAGTAGAATCTTACTTCCTTTAGCTGACCAAATATATTCCAGCATGCTCTCACAGAAATCCAGCTATCATAATACTCTAATGAAAAGTTATTTACTGTTGATGGGGTATTAATCATCAGTAAAACGGTGCTAATTTAATTGAGGGCAGGTTGAAAGTTTTGTTTTAAAAATACCAATTAATAATGTATTTCATCATGCTTTTTGATAAAGAACAAATTATGTTGAAATTTGTAAGGCTATCTATAGAAATACATTGGGTTGTTCATCGAATTATGAAAATAATATGAAGACCTTCTAAATCATAAGTAATAAAGTTCTTTTTTTTTGTTATAAAAATATTCAGCTCTTTCTATGGCTGATCAGTACTAACTAAAATCCCTACCCCATATTAGAACTAACTGTGTAGCGTTTGTTTTTTTTGTGAGAACCAAATTAGGTAGAGGGAGGGATGGAAGGAAAGAACTTACAGCTGTGTTTTCAGAAATACCAGACAGTAAGTCATGGAGGCTAAAGCAACAAAACCCCTAGAATATTCTAAGCAGTTCAGGACACAAGAGAAACAGAAATCTCAGGAAAGGAGGAAATGGACATGTCCTCACTGAATGTTGTGAGAAACAGTGAGAGATTGCTACTATGTAAGACCTTACTACAAAACACCATTAAATGCAACTCAGTAGGATACCATAAAAGGATGAATGGAAATACTGTGCAAACCAGCCAAGCAGAGGGCAGACGACTAGCAGGATTATACATGTCATGTAGTCTGAGGACATGAAATGCAAGCAATGAAATAGAAATATATTAAAGGAAGACTAAAAGTAAATATTAATAATGTATTTTCAATGACAATATTACTTGCATATTTTTTAAACAATATTAGATATATTGAAATGTTAATAATGTCTTTTCTATCTGCAGTTTTTATTAGTCTATGTTGTTAAACTAAGCTTCTGCTGGTTCGTCATGCAGAGTTATTTCTACATTTGGTGAAAAAAATAAAACGTTCACATATACCTGTATGTTCATCTTCCATTATGTTCAGTGACATCGAAACCACTGAAGCAAGACTTTGATTGCCATATTTCCTAGAAACATAAAAACCTCTTTGAAAGCTATGTGACGAAATCCCATAAAATAAAAATAAAAGCCATATTCCATTTTTGGTTTTAAGATTATTCGGCTCCCTGATGACATTTTACTTATACATTAAGTGGTCTTTTGCCAAAATAACTGGTCTGGCAGACCGTGGATAACTTTGTCAAGGTAAATTCAAACCAACAAACATATAGGAAGACTTGATGTCATCATCATGTGAAAAGATATCTTTGTCTGACCTCAAGTGTAATGAGACACTTTTTCAAAGTCACTTTTGTTCAAATAGTGCCACTACACTCCTACGAGCAGTAGTCAAGGAATTATTTAAACAGCATGGTACCACATGGCTTAAAATAATTTCTTAGGGATTACATATTTTACAATTTAAAAACAACAAACAAACAGCAGGTAATATTTTATATATCCTTTTTTTAAAAAAAAATCTGCAGGTAGTTATGTTAATTTCACTGAGCAAGATGTGCTAGGGGTGCTAGGGCTTAATGCTAAAAATACTGAAATCTGTTTTGTAAAATAAAAGATTCTTTGTCAGGGCCTGAAATGTTCAGTATATTCATTGAACTTCTAGAACTTAATTTCACAAAAAGTATACTAGGACATAAAAAAATATGTAGAACATTTGAATTACTGAATATGAATATAGTTGAAAAGAAACCCATTCCATTAATACAAACTGAAAAAATGTTGGGTTTTCCCTCAGATTTGCTGAAATCTCATTAGATCAGGTGACAATAAAATTTTATGCTTTGCAGTCTTCTGAAAATTTTATGGATACCCCAATGCCTTGCATAATTCCTCAGCAGGTCAGACAACAGCAATAGTGAAGTTTTATTGAGTCCTCTGAATACCTATTTTCATTTGATTAAGAAATATGAGGCTGTTTATTTGATCCACATATCAAACTGTGGCACCACAATGAACTTAGCCTACTTCTGTCTCTTTTCCCCTATGGCTACATATGCTTATGTTGACAGCTTGTACAGATATATTTTTGTGCATGGTAAAATTACAAGAAAGAAAAAAAATTATCTACATCATGAGAATTAATATAAGAAGAAATTCTTAAGAATAAACCAAAAAGAGCAACTATTCACAATAGCAACCGTGCCAGAGTCAGGAAGCTCTACACCAGGCCTGATCAGAGATATCTGTGCTTCTTTCCCATACTGGAGAGAACAGGGAGGGTCTTGAGTAATTCTGGATAAAGTCAACTAAGCTCATCCTCTTGGTCTAATAACTAACTCCACCGGATTAGGAAAGTGAGGCAGCAAAGGAGTCAAAGAAGCAGACACACAAAGGTATTAGCAGCAGCAAACCAGAGACAGCAGTCCCAATGTCATTACAGGGCAAGGTGGAAGATACTCATGGGAAAACAAAAAGTCTGGATCCAGAGTGGTTTGGAATGTTTTGTAAGTGTACTCTGTTTACATACAAGCTGAGACCCCTTCAGAAAACAAGGAAATACAGCTGTATCCTTTCTCCTTGTAGATACAGTGTCTAGCACACTAGAACTTCTCTTTCTTATTACCACTTATCAAAACACTTAAAGAAAGTGTCCTCGTCTATTAGGAAAAGGGACATATTCAACATCTTAAACATAGTTGTAGCATATTAAAGAGACATTTGCATATAATACTACATTAATGTTTTTCTGTGAGCATCTGAAAGACAAGAAAGGCTACAGCAGCACCCAGACCTCTCTACTTCAGTATTACTCTTGGATGCCAGGAGACATACATTCATAGGGGAAAAAAACACCACAAAGACCAGAAAACAAACAAAATTAAGCCTCATCTAATTCTACATATGTATTATTAGCATAGTGCCTCATTGGTCTCCTGGAACGTTACACAGTCAACATTTCAACGATGCATTACCAAATCGAGTGCAGTCCCAGATACCAGCATCAGTGCAGAGGTATATGTTTATGACTGAGTACATTAAAGTAAATATATAAGCTTCCATTTCAATGAATGCTCAAGAAAAAATCTCATTTTTAATAACTGTAAAATACACTTTGATAAATGTCTCAACTAAAAGGAGATCACTCAAAAACCTACTACTGTTCAACAGTCTTATCTCTGTGTGTGCAAGTCACACATGCATATTTATTTTGTCTAAAGATACAAGAATGGGATGCAAATAAAATTTTATCACATTTACTGCCCTACTGAGAAAGTGGTTAATAAAAATAGAAGCAAGGAAAAGAAAACTTTCTACTCACACTTTTGCTCCTCCCATGTAGAGTACAGGTATTCTTGTTCATGGTGACTGTATGAATAAGTAAGAAGTGTTCACCAGATTTCAGAGGAGAGGTTTTATCCCTTGACCATCCAAATACGAGCTTTTACACTAAAAGGAAATTAATTATCTCATTAGTACCAAGGTCTTTTCCAGTTATACAACATCCAGGCATAAACCGCTGCTTCAGGGTATAAAAGTTGCAAACATTCTAAGATCCAGTAGAGTGATGTTTCATCTATCACTATATCATACAACACATACAATTAATCTGAACTACGCAACAAGTATACCCATGAATAGTGCATGATTTTTCAGTCAATAAAGAAAACATACCAACCTAAACAATTACAGAAGGTTAGGGACTTCTGAGGCAGGAATTTTTGCCACAGTTATTTAACTAGGTATTGGCCTTATTGTTTGTAATAATGAAATAAGTCTTACTGGGTATTTTTAGCCAGTTTCTCAGTCTGAGGGGATTTGGTAATTTATATACTACTCCGACCAGCGAACATATGCTAAATTTAGGGGAAGAAAGTAAGGTATAATAGTTTTGAAATCCCAGTACCTAAGAATGCTTAAACCAGCAGCTGGGTACTTTCATATAGTTGTCAGAATTTGACAAATTGGTCTTTGTATTATAACAATACCTAAGGAAAAGCTCTAGCAACAGATGATGGCATGGCAGGGCAGCTTTTAAAAGCAGCATTCATCAGCCTCTGGGTAAGTGTGTAACAGTAATCATGGAAAAGTAGAGTTAAAGGGAAATTCATATGCTCCAGGATCAGGTAGTTGAAAGATTTATATTCTCATTTGGACCAGGTACATCTCTGCACATGTTTTTTTCCTTAGCTCTGTCAGCCAAAGATGAGGTAAGGTGCAATTTCTGACCAGCAAAGCTGTTCTAGTAAGATCTCCTAATACAGAATCAATCATATCAGCAAAATTACAGGCATAGCTTATTTCCCTCATGGGCAGGCACACTACTGATGCAACTCATGTGGGTGCAAGAAATACTTTCCTAGGTTAGGCATCATCCACATTTGCATAGTTTTGCTAGCATAACGTACTGGTTTAAAATGACTAAGTTTTTTAGAATCTCCAAAGCCCACCTCTGCCAAAACAGAAAATGAACTCTAAAATGTCAGTATGATACTAAGAGCGAAATATATTCACACAGATATATACATATACTGATGCAGTTCCCTGCCCCCGCAGAGAACATTATGACCTGTGACAGATCTAAAAGCCTAGTTTCCCTTCCTAAGGAACCCACTCATCTCAAGGCATGAGCCAGTCTCCAGCACACTACTTGCTCTTTTGATTTGTTTTCTAAAACTCTGTTGCTTCCTTCAGATAAATAATAAATATATGCTGATTATTTAAGTATTTAATTATTTATAAGTGGCATCCAGTAACAGAGAAGAAAAGCCAGCTGTTGAGGAAAGAGATGCTTTTTTTCATATTTAGATATAATCTATACAAATATTGTTGTTGGCTTTTTTACAACAATGAAATAGAAGATTTAATTTGCAATTCGAGCTACAAAGGCCACACCTCTTCCTGGTCCTGCTAGATGCCCCTCATGGTAACCAAGTTAGGTCCTGTTCCAATGTGACAGTTACAGTTGCTTCCTCTGTAACAATTGGCTTCACCAAACACTCTATAGTTGTTCACAAAGCTGAAACAAATTCCAGCCTTGATTTTATGACGGGTGTATAGTTGGGCCTAGGCTGGTAGTTATTGGGGGTGGTGCTGTCCACTTTATGTATACCCTTACACTGTAACTGATGCTGTGGGCTGGCCATAGCACATTACATTCGCATCAGTGGCCACACAAACAAGTCCATGGGGCTTGTGAGACCAAGTGGTAGTCAGAAACATCAGAGGCCATGACAGACTGCGGGAAGAAGAAACTGATTTGAGTAAATGGGTGTTTATTAACTCAGAGACTGATGGTTTGGAATGGTGTCATCCTTCCACCCAGCTTGACAGTCTGGTCAGGCTGCCAGATGTGTATGAGGTGCCAGCCTCTCCCAATCTCAGGAGTGTTACCATAAGCCTGTGCTCAATGGAGGAAGAGAGTGAGGAGGGGTAGAAATCCTTGCCTCTGTGAGCTATGGCTCAATTTTATCCATTGCGATCCACACCTATCTACACCTATCCTGGCTACCAGTGGGTATGTGCCAAGGGAGAGTACACCATTTGTGAAAGTCCTGCACAGAAATCCATAATGTCCCTGCTGTGGGAACCAGATAGGAAAAACATCAGGATTGATTGAACATCTGAAGAGAGTGTATGGGAAAAGAACGAACTTACTCCAGTGTTCCCTGGATTCCACTGAAGGATGCAAAAGTAATATGTGTATTGTTTCTGCACGTAGCTGTTGCAGTCTTTATGTGAGAAACTAGAGATCACATCAGTAGATTTGGGAGCACAAAGGAGATGACTGGCAGAGACTACATTGAAAAAACCCACAAGATCTCAATCAATTTGTGGGATATTTTTACAGGATTTCCTTAAGAGATTTTACATTCCTAGAAAATGATCTTATAAATTATTCATATGCTACTCATATACTGTATCTAACATATACGAATATATATTAGATATACATAAAAGCCATATTTAACTAAGTTTTATGGAAAGAGAAAAGAATTTTCAGTGACAAATCTTTTACTGTCATCTCTACATAGAAACCAGTATCAACAAAAGAGTATCTTCACATTACATTTTCTATTTATAATAGCTACAGAATGAAATGGATACAAAAGTAAATAAATCATTGCTTTATCCATTCCAACAAGTGAAAAATATAGGCAGTTAATTAAACTAGTTAGTGCATTTAGACAAAATTCACAGAAGTCACATAAAATATCTGAGACTACTTATGAAAACAAATTGCAAATTCATGGCTTTAACTTAGGAAAGTAGCAGTACCACATTAAATGGAGGGTCAATTATTTCCTTCACATATTGAGAGACTTTCTGACTTAAACACTTTCAGTCATGTTTGTATGAACATACACAATGTAGAAAACACCACTGCCAGAAAACATGACAGCAGAGTTCATACAGAATAAAAGAGAAAAGGTTATCCATCACTAGGATGAAGTTCAAAGAGTTTGCTTCTTGTCCAATGCAACTTTGATCAAAGAGACTCAAGAAAATTCCCTGATCACTATTTTTCTGAGCTGTAATACCTCGAATCTTACATGATATCACAATAAGAGACCCTATGGAACTAGCCCAGAGGTGCTTTCAGTAGCCAGACTGGTCCAGTTTATTATTACGTAGACGTGAATCATACAGACACATGCCCTGCCTTCATACCTTTAAAGCTTCCCAGTTATTCCTGTTGAACATGATAGATATGACCAGAATATTAGCCAAAGAAATAGTGCAAACAGAAGGTATTCCTAGTGGACTTCAAGAAGAACCATATATATACACACTATTATTTCATCACCTTTGTCATTAAGCTTTAATAACTACTATTCATATAGGAACTGTCAGACACAACAAAAATGGACAAAAAATACAGTGACTTCAAACTGAAGAACTTTTTGATATTGCTTAGCAACACAGGAGAATAAAAACATTCACTAAAGTTTGCACAGGTATACACTGAACTAGCAAGGAAGCTCTGAATTTTGTTTAATATTTATGACTTGTCTATAAACAACCTGGAGCGTCTAACTGTTGTGTACAACAACTGCCCATCCACCCTCTACCAGGCATTTAACAAACAGAAATTAAGGTGAAGACACTGTCTTCCATTAGTATTTAGCACACTGCATGCCTATGTATTGTGCTTGTTCACTCTTACATACACAGTTTAAGTATGTTTACCTTAGGTAGTATCTGAAACTTGAGTACAGGGATTTCATTATAGGAATTGAGAATGAATTGATTTTGAGGAGCAGACTGCTGGCTGCTAGCGAGATTATGGTACTACTTATTTTACTAAATCTGACTCTAAAGGCAGCTGTCTCTGCATCACAGCTGTGCTTAAGAAAATACAGCTCTAGGCTTAAGGTTTTTTTCTTTTTTCTGATTGACAACAGTACAAAGGTTACACTTTATCATTTGGTAACATTCATGATCTACTAAGATTTTAGACAGTGATTTATGTTGCCAATCACTGCCTAAAATCTTTCTGTACAAGGTGTAACAAGGACTTAAGATACTACTTACTCCCTTTTGCCACTCAACAACCATATGTATGAGTGAGATGAAGACCTCATACTGTTTATCTCTGACATGTCTCTATTTCTGAGCAGTTCTGGGCTGATAAAGTAGCCAAAATCCATCAATTAAAAAGATAAGGAAAAAAAGCACATCCTCATACAGGATTAGAGATCTCCTGAATGATCTGCCTGTCCCTCTGATCTGCTGTAAGAGACCTGGCCCTGCTCCAAAAAAGTATGTTGTTTACAGATTTTAATCTCAGAGATGAGCAAAGCACAATCACATTACAACAACTGAGGATAAAAATCCAAAAGGCCTGAGCTTCTTTCTGCAGTGTATGACTCATTCAGTGGCCAGGACTGATTATGGAACACTGTTGGTCTATGTATTTTCACTTGGAGTTGCTGTTTAGGGACATTGTTCTTCCCAGAATAAGGGCATATAAAAGGAAAAAGCTGAAACAGAAGAGCAAAGACACTCCGTTGAATCTGCTAAGCCACACTGGTGAAATATTCAAAAGCAATGGTCTGGGACACCTACACAACTGGAACAGAAGTGAAAGGCAAGAGTATGAGGAGGAAAGAGGTCCAAAAATAAGAATGTATTCAGATCCACTTTCTTCCAGAGTATATGCTAAATTTTTATTCATCCCTCCCATACTAAGCAAGACAATGTAATTCCCTAGTCATTATGATTAAGTAGGGAAAACCAGCTGGGACAGATAGGCTGTTACTGAGATATAAGTAGTCTATAATTGAGAGAGACCCCTGCAAATAAATGCTTGAATATTCAAGGCCAAAAGTATTCCTTTTGTAATGCTACTGAGCATTTATCTCCTTAACCATTTGGTAAAGCATAACATAGATACCTGTCAACCTTGCCTAGTCATATTAGCTTTAACCTCCTTTCATTTAAGATGTTTTGTAAGCAGTCTGCTTCACATAGTAGGTATTTTTCAGAACCATGGATTTCTTCAGAACAGAGAGAAAACAATTTAAATAACAAACTGTAAGGTTTAAGGCAAATTAGTTCCATTCTTCTACAGAAAACAACTATCCAGAAGCTGATAGTGAAAACCAGATGGACCCTGCCAAAATCCTAGTTATAGTATTTGTTCTGGAGCAGCAGGATGTATATAGGATATCATATGTAACAGAATGCATATAACATATCTGTTTATATACATTTACGCTGTTGAAAATTCCACATCCTTCACATTTGGCTAAATGGAGAGCAACTGAAAACAGAATGTTGTACCAAAAAAAATATTCAATGATACATCACTCAAGAAGAGAACTTTCTTTTACTAATAAACTGAGAAGCTAACCATTTCTACTTTCCTTATATTCCCCAAAGTTTTAAAAACACTGTTACAAAAGCCAGTGTTTCAGAAATACAAGGGAGTTCCCTGGAGACATATATTGTATACAATGTTAACATCTCCAAACAGTGCATAAAAATAGCATCTAAACATGGCAAGTAGACCAAATTTTGTATTTTACTGATATTTTTAAATTGCCTGTTCCTACAATGAGGTCTTCTGTTAGCATGCATGATATATAAACAATCTCTCCAGTGGACAAAATGGGAATTTTGACACTGATTCAGATAACAACAAAATTTAATTTCAGTAGAACAGACATGAACCTATTACACTTACAGAAAAAATGTATTTTCAAAATGAAGTAGTATTTACCATTACTCACTTTAACAATAATGCCTCTGCAAGTATTAATCACAAACCCAGCAACCAGCTAGGATGAATATTTTTAGTGTCAGCTCTTGATTGTTATGTACTGTAGGTTTTTTTTTCAGATTCCCAAGATGTTATTGAACAAAATTCATCAATACTGGAGAATTACTTTCCTACGTATTCTCTGCAATAATTGAAATGCAGGTTACAAGACCAACTTTTCAGGATTTCTTTTACAGCCTGTACAAGGAGAAGTTTCCTGTTTTCAGAAGTTCTTTGAGAAGAACTGTATTGACACAACGCAAGTATAAATGTAGATAATTCTGAAGACTCACTACTGGAAATGTCATTAGTCACAGCTGTGTATAGGATAATAAAGATTTGCCAGCAGGATGTTGGGTTTAAAAGAAAAAAATAGGATAAAATTTCTGTAGCAGGATTTAAAGCACAGAAGAATGCAAAGTTACTCCTATTGCTAGATTATCTCTCTCTTTCTTTGAATGATACAAATCCTAGTTTTCTGGATAAGGGAATGTGACTTTAGCAGAGTACAGCACGACCTCTAGAGGGACACTATAGTCCACTTAGTGCCTCTAGTCTTTTTCTTTCCTTTTTTTCTTTTTTTAAATGACTTGTATCCATCTTAGAGTAAGCACTGAGCACTTACCCCAGAAAAATACTTTAGAACAGAAAGACAGAGATATGAAAGCTGGTGCACTCAGTCAAGCGCTGAGCTGGGGAGGTGGCATGAAAAGCCAGTTTGGGATAAGAATATTACCACTAAATGTATTTTCCTTATAGCTGTATATTTGATAACTACATTTATAAACTTATAGACCAATTCCTAGTATTTTGTTCGTGACTCTTCTGAGTCAGCACCAAGGACTCACAGCCAGGGACCTGGGCTGACTCAATCCTAGGGATTGTATCAAGACTGAAGAAAACAAGCTCAACCTTCCCCAAAATATCTGCAGCCCTATGACATGTAGCAGACCAGCTACCAAGCATGACCATGAGAAAAGAAGTGCGTGCTCACCTTTAACACATGGAGAAAAATCTCACCTTATTTTACAATCAAGTAACATTTTTCCTTTTTCTTTTTTTTTAAAAAGAGTAAAAACATCTTTTTCTTCAGTCTTTTATTCGTGCTAAAAACATAATAAAGGAAGATGAAAAACATTGGAACAAGTAAATCACAAGGTATTTTTTCTCTGGCTCTATGCCTTTTCCGGCAGAGAGGAAATGAGAACAGCGTTACATATCAAAGCTTTTGATAATGTAATACTAATTTCTACTTAAATAGACTTTTAACAAAAACAACATCATCTTTTACTGTCAGGAAAGTCCTTTTCATTCTAAAGACGTATTTGATACTGGCTTGCATCAGTCTGTGTCTGACCTGACAAATTATACATCATCTGGCACTGGCAGCCGCTGGCGCTGAAATGTTTAGGGTGCCCACCACGCAGCTCTGGAGTCACTGAAGGTGCTGCTGGGGATGTGGCTAGAAAGGAAGGCACTTCACCCCAAAGGGTGGCCCAAGGGCAGCCTGCACCAGGACAGGGACACCTTTTCTGGGGTACAGCACTGGGAACACCCTTAAGAGACCCCCATTGTTCTCATTCAGGCTTGTCTTTCATAGCCTAGCCTGGCCAGGTCAGTCAATTGATTTCTCATCAGGCATCATGCTTGGTCACTCTTCTGAACCCATTCCATCCCATGGTATCTGGAGAGGCTTCCTTCTTTCACTCTGAATATTTCATGTGCAAGAGAATACAATGCATGCATCTTCTGATGCTATGCACAGCATCAATGTCAGGCAGGAACTGCTAGCCCCAGGTTTCTGCCTGCTGGAGAATGGCTGTTCTGAGGATGCTTGCTTTTTGATGGAGGAACTGACTTAAGATAGAACTGCAAGTTCTCAAACATGTGCATATCCTCCTAGCACTGAATGGATACTTATGTTTACTTAACAAAATGGGTACACTCCAAAATGTCTGACCAGCCCCTCCCACACTGCTCAACAAACAGGTGGTCCTGGAACATACACACCAGCATGACAATCTCTGCTTCGTTTTCCACGGTTTTCCATACACTTCCTGACATTTCATCTTCCTCCTTGACCTCTGAGGATCAAGTTAATACATTCATACAACTGTTTACTTTCGCCTAAAGACCTTGTTTCTACACAGCAGTGTTCAGTCAGAGCCCATCCTGCAAGTTTAAGCTTTCCCCTCTCCTACCAAGCACACCACTTTGCATTTCATTTTAGATTTCATCTGCTATTTTATCACATTCCGCAGATTTGCAATTTTACATAGTTGTCTTTAATGCCATGAACAGCTGAGTACCACAAACCTTTTTTTCCCTGAATCTTTTTAAGTATATAGAACAGTACAAAGCTCTGCTTCCTGGCAAGCTTACATTTCAGAGTTAGTAATTCATTTATTTAGTTTCTGGGCTTCTTTAGAACTGTTATGTCAATTTTCCTTGTCCACTTTATCTGTTTATTTAATAAGCTCTTCTATTACCTAAATTTGAGGCAGATCATTTAATGTTTCTTACAAGAAAAATACTGTCGTATAAGAGGTTTCTCCAGATTCCCCATACAAAGTTACTTCCCTCAGATCTCTCTAGCTGATGTCATGATCCGGAAGACGTTTCTTAGCAAATTTTTATACCTTCATGCCATTTTTACAGAAGCATGTCCTTTTTCTTCTTTACTGTTTCTAATAATAATGGCACTGTTTATTCTGTCCTTTCAAATTTCCTATTAGATAAAAGATTTCTAATTCTATTTTTCTTCAGAGATACAAAAATTACCTACAGTAATGCATCATTTTGGAAGGTGCTCCTTCAGAATTATCAACCTTCAATTACCCTTGAATTTATAACCTCAGATATAAGTCGACCTCCAAGGCTTTAAAACCTTAGTACAACATCTCAATTTGATATGTTACCTTTTTTTTCAAGGTTCAAATAAAGCCTATCCCTCTAAAAAGGATTCCACTGTTCTAGAAGCATGAACCCTTCAAATTATTGTACTATTTCTTGTCCATGTAATGATGGGCCTCTTCTTCTTCTTGCAGTTCTGCATGCAATACAGGAAGCACTTGGGCAAATACCATAACAGAGATGGAGTATTACTTATACAACTTTTGAAATCGTCTTCTGGAAGTGTTCACACTTTCCTCATTTCATCATCAAGCAATTTCAGTAATTGCTTTCCACCTGCCACCAATACCCTGCATTCATGTTTTGGCTTTACAGAGTAACTCAGTGTCTCTTTCTGTATGCTGGGTTTTGTTTCTTTTAAAGGCACAGTAAGATTCACCTGTGCCTACATACTATAATTTCATTGCATTCTATGCTTCTAAAACTCATTATATTTCCCCTCCTACTATTCACATTTGCTGCTGAATATATTTCCTATTTTTTGTAGTTCAAGTTTGTTAAAAATTAATCGCTGCACCCGAAGCTACTCAAATTTATGCTAATATCATTTCAGGGCATTACCAGAAGAACAGGTCCTAACTGAAGAGGTAGTAAGGCACTGGAACTCAGAATATGGCTCTATGTCAAAACGTATAATGCACTGCATACAAACAACTGTTGAGAGACAGCTATGTGATCTAAGTGCCAACCCCCTGAAACTTACTATGTAGGACTCAGTTGTACCATTAAGGGCAGGTGTTTGCAAGTATGGATTCATACAGGTGAGACAGCTGAGAAGAAGAGGAAGAGATTTATAAAAAGCTAGAAAAAAAACCTTTAAGTATGATGATTTTCTAATATATATTTGGATATAATTTTGCCATGGAAGCAATGAAGTAAAATCAAAGATGACAAACCTAAAAGTAAATTGAGACAACAACATTGTTGTCTATAACTTTAATCCTGTATTGTCTAATACTGAAATTCACAGTTAGGACACCTTGTAAATAAGACAAACTCTTGAATATGTTTGCTCCAGAGAAATCTCCTACTTTATATTCCTGTCATATGCCAATGACCATCAATATTAAATTGCTAATTGCTGGTTTGTCATCGCTAAACATAAAAATATTAGTAACAAGGATTTTTGCTTTCATAAAATAAGATACATAAGTATCTTTTGACGATCTTACATAATTTCTTTAAAATATACCAAAAATGAGAAGTGTGTTACTCTGAAATTACTTGACTGAAAACGAGCTGTCCTCAGGCTTCACAAACCTGAGTTTTAGAGGTCATTATTCCATAAGGATAGTCTGAGAAGGTGTACAGAATAAAAGTTTCTGTCATTCTTCCCTTGGCTGAACTTAATTGAAGGAGACTGGAGCTAAAAATCAATTAGTATAAACTGGTGTTCAATATTACTAAAATATACCTTTTTATTTATAAAAAAGTTAGAAATACTAGATTTTTATAACAGAACAAATTGAATTTCAGTTTTATTGTGTTTATAGTCTGAAAATGGTAGACAACTTCCTTATAGAAGAGGAGTTAATGTGGTCTAAAAGAAAAACTGAAGAATCTCCTCAGTGTAGCTAAAACAAAGTTTTCTGATGCTAGCAATTTATTTGCTGCAGCAAAAAAATATTTGGATTTAAAGTATTTGGATGAAATGTAAAAGAAAAGGGGAAGAAAAACCCTCTGCAAATAAGAAATCCAAGAAGAAATTTGTGACTGTGTCCAAAGACTAGTCTAGCATTTTGGATTTTTCTACCTTTTTATCTCCAGCTTTCAGATACACAGCTAGCATTGTATTCGTAATATCTTAACTTTTATCATCTCCAGTGCTGTAGATAAGATTTCTCTTAGCTCAAGACAAAATCTAAGACAAGTGATTGATTTTGGATAGAGGAAAGGTAGATCTGCAGCTTTATTGCTGCAACCCCAGGAGAGATGGAAACACCTTTTACTTGATTGGATTTTTCTCACTCTTCTTTTCTGGCAGTAGAAAAAGAAAGCAATTGAGAAACATACAAGGACTCAGTTTTGCTGTGTTTCCTAGTTAAGAATCCTGACTCCTTCTTTTGGACTTTTAATTCTGGGGACAAAGAGCAGACAAATCCATGAATAAGGTTACCAAAATAACCACAGAAGTCATAAGAGATCAAACTCATCACAGAAATTGGAGCAAAAAAAGGCCCACAAGTGGCCTACTTGCTATCAAAGAAAGAAGGAAGTATCAAGCAAATGCATGCTATATTAATTTCCTGAATTTCAGCATTGAAAAATCCTTCTCACCTACAAGTTACGTGCCCAGACTTCCAATAAAGTATATGTTAAGAAAAAGAAATATATGATCTACCAACAAAGTTAAAAATGGGAGGAAAAAAACAGTCATGCTAGAGTTAATTTGAAAGACAATGCAGAAAGACAAAACCAGAAAAAAACTTTCCTGAATTTCAGATCAACGTGGAGGGTAATACTTCCTCTCAAATGGAAGCATTTTTCTAGTCATCTTTATTATTTAAAAAGCTTAAGTGCTCACAGAGCTCTGGGCTGAGATTCACCCCCTGCCCGCTTTGGAAGAGGGCCACGAATGCTTCTTCCAGTTCACAAGGGAGTACTGTGTGTAACATGATGCACTTTTCATGCATTTTGAAATGGAGCTTTTTTCTGGAGCTGCACAAATTACTGTAATCAAGGGTCTAAAGAAGAAGAAAATTGGTGCACTGCCCTTAAAGTCCCTCATTGCTTTCTGCTTATATTTTAGATGAAACCAAGATCATAACAATATTATCAAAGGACCAAAGAATAGCAGTTAATTAAGCTAATGTTTCAAATAGCAGGATATTATGTGCTCTAGATAACTTCTGAGTCTGGAGAAACTCAGCCTTATCCTGTTGAACCTTTCACAAGAAAAAGTAATTCCCTTAATTTTTCTTCAAGGTGAGAATATACATTGTAATTTTTAGAAAGAAACTGTCACTCAGCATGTGTGCACACGCTGGCTTATTGCACAAAAAGTTGTTCACCTGCCCATAATAATAGAATCGTTATTAGATTAATCACCATAGGCAAGATACTAGAGAGAGACTCTACATGAAAATCTAGGCATAAAGAGCATTAACTGCCACACTCTTCAGTAGTGCCTGTTTATGGTAGAATGCACCAGTACCAGTTTTACAGACTTGTGAAATGTAGATACCTCCATAGATATGGTCAGGGAACAGAAGATCTGAGGATCTGCGTTTTAGGCTTAGGCATTTATATACAGACCCTGTTTCACAAGTGGTGAGACTTGTAATTTACATAGTGAGGGCTTAAACCTCTTCCCTAGATTTCACAGTAGAGATGCTGCTAAATTGTTTCTGTGCAAATTTCAAAAAAAACTATTAGGAAAGATGAAACAAGACAGAGAACATGAGACAAATACAAATAGCAGAATGCAGTTGCAACAAAAATACTACAATTATACGAAGGGTGTGTTTGTGTGTATATATGACATATATATGATCTGTAAGTTTCTAATTTTGAAGTATTAAGTTCCCATCTGAACTGTGGCTACTGCACATTGTGGTTTAACTGGGCAGACAGCTAAAACAACCCCACAGCTGCTCACTCACTCCCTTCATAGTGATATGGGAAGGGAATCAGGAAAAAAAAAACGTAAAACTTGTGGGCTGATATAAAAACAGATTAATAGGATGGAATATTATTGTTGTTATTGCTGTCACTGTTATTATTATTACTATTGTTGTTATTATTTACAAAACAAGTTATGCTCAGCACAATTGCTCACCACCTGCTGACCAATGCCCAGCTGTTTCCCAAGCCTTGCTTCTCCCATCCAACCTCCCTCAGGTTTATATACCAAACATGATGTCATACGATACAGAATATCCCTTTAGCCAATTGGGGTCAGCTCTCCTGACAGTGTCTCCTCCCAGCATCCTGTGTACTGCCCACCCCAGCCTTCTTGTTGGCAGGCCAGTATCAGAAACTGAAAAGTCCTTCACTGCTTAGCAACAACTAAACCATCAGTGTACTATCAACGCTCTTCTCATTCTAAATCCAAACCACAGCACCATACCTGCTACTAGGAAGAAAATTAATTCTGTCCCAGCCAAAATCAGGACACAGCAATAACCAGGATAATCACTTGCAGACTGCGTGACTTGGCCCACTGAGCTAGGATCTTACCAGCTGCCTAAACCTCCTGCACTGTGTTCTGGCAAACAAAGAACTTGCCATTCAGTCTGTCCTTGACATTTCAGAAGTGCACATTTTTCCCAGATGCAAGAAATGGCATGAGTTTATCTTAGCAGATTCTTTAGTATTATGATGAACCTGAAATATCACGGAACTGTGGATAAGAAATGGAAGCATATTTGTGGGGAAAGTTTCAATAACTATGTCGTTTGATGGCTGAATAATGAAATAATATGAATTTATGACAGCAAATCTACGTCAGGCACAGAGTTAAATTTATTTTCTTGTTCTAGTAACCTAAGTACATAGAGTGCCAATAAATATATCTATAGAAAGTACACAAGCTTACTTACACATCTTTAACATTATTCATTAGGTGACTGCTTCTCAGTACTGAATTAAATATCCTGGTACAGTTACAAAACTAAACTTTAAATCCATAAGTCTATATTTTTCTCTTAATTTCTAGATTAATCTTTATTTTCAAGGAATATTGTGCTTTTTACTTCTACCATTCACAATAATAAGATTATTCTCTTTCTTTAAATTCCTCCTGAAACATCAAGCTCTATCTCAAAATTGCATTACTGTTACAAGGATCATTACATGAGCAGTGTGCTAAAAATTCTGGTTTTCTGAACACTCTTCACATCAGACAATAAAACAGCATCATCTTGTAAAACCAATTCTGCCTGCCTGTTTTTTCAATTGTTAGCCTAGGTAGTGTAACAAAGATCTACAAGTTGCTTTTTTTTAATGATATTACCAAGTTAACCACAAGAATCCAGAGTTTTAACCAAAAAAATAATTTCGAATCCTACTTCTTTCTTTTTTGAGAGCTCAGTCTGGAAACAGATGTGTGAGGCATGTCATATTTTTATATGTTTTCATATATAGAAATACACACATACATTTGCCTGTGCAAAAATACACACATTTTGCTGTATTTATGATGAGTGGGAGACAGAGTTCTGAAATACAAACACAGATCTCATGTGATTTAATTAGAAAGTGACTAAGATAATTTGAGTGAATATAACTTCATGAAGAACTTAAAAAGAGGCCATAAAAATCAGCAATACTTATACCCAGAAGGGATTTAATTCGCAGCTCAAGCAAAACACATAAAGGTGAGAAAGCCTCTGATACCATATAATTCGGAAGAATATTTTATCCCAGCTAAATAAGAGAATCTGCATTGATTAGAAATTATGAATGGATAATTATGCATATTTAGATTTAAAAGCTTAGGAACCAAGGAGTGCTTAAAAATCCTTGCAGGATGCTACTTATGCCACAAAACACACAGTTTATGTGGCATATTCACTTTAACAATCCAGATTAAAAAATATTCAAAACATGTCTCTTTCTTCCAAGGCCATAAAATTGCCATTAAAAGTAAAAGAAATAAAAATTCTCAAAATGGCACTTCTGCAGTATAAGAAATCTTGAACATGAACTTCTAAAGAACAGTTAGGAAAAGGTTTTTCTTTATTTCTTTCTCTCCTTCTCCTCAAAACATAGATACCCATGCTACAACAAGATATTATAAACAAGGTAAGAAGATATTATTGGAAACCAGAAATCTAATACTGTCTTGACCAGTTATAGTTCTAAAGTCACAAGTCCTCACCATTTCAAGAAATTACTGAAGTGTAAACTTTAGTTAAACCCTATAATGTACAGTTAAAGAAAAATCAAAGATGTACAAAAGAGGAGATTACAACCAAAGGGAAACATTGTTCTCTAACTGCTGTAAATCACAGACAGACTTCAAATTACATGCATACTTAAATCCAAGAAAAGCACTCCTTAAAACATTATAAATAATTCTGACCTTTAAATTTGAAGTACATGAATATGCATGTCTTGGTACAGAAACAACCAAATTACATAGAAAACTCACAGTAAAGTGGCTTCAACTTTGTCAAGTACATATAAAGCACAGAGAATAATTTTTCCCAAATGTAAATACCATGCATCCATCCCACCTAATGCTCTGCCTTCCTTTCCTGTGCAACGTCCTGTGCAACACCCATATCTGATATTTGACATTTTGGGTTTAACATGAATAGTTGCATTTATTTTCATGTTGCCTTTCACTAAACATACTCTTAGTTTGTGTCTTTGCTGCTGTACCTATTAATTTGTTTAACTACCATATCTTTATTTTTCCTAAGCCTGCCTACTGAGAAATTTAATCTACCAGCTTGTTCACTGCACTGAAGTCTGGCTTCTTGAAGTTCATTGATTTGATTTTGTTGTTCTGCAACTTCCCATTGTTTTCATCAATTTCAAGAAGCTGACCTCCATTTTTACTTTCTCAATGAATTCCCACTACTTAGAAAACATCCACCTGAGCTATATTTTAGCTTTCTGTATGAAGAGGCTATAAAAAAAGTCCTCAGTAATCTGATACAGTTAATTTCTTGCTGCATCCCTTCCCCAGAAGATTTCTGGGAAGTCCTTCACACTGTTTTGATTTAGTCTGAAAGCACTGTCTACCTGTTCTTCCAAGTTGGGTAGCATGCCATGCAGTGTCAATAAAATAGTATCTCTGATTTTTTCTCCTTTAAATATTGTATAGGGACTTTCAGCAGATTCCATTCATTCTGCATTCTGTATTTCAGACTAAGCATATATATCCTTGATTTATAGAGAAATATGCATCTTCCCTCTTATCTGTACCTTCTTTTATAGGAATATTCCAGTCAGACAAGTTATTCCACAAGTCTCCATTATGTCAATTAAGTCGCAATGTCAATTGTGTGTTAAGACTTCTAGTTCCCTACTTGGTTTTCGTTCTTCTGGTATTAACATCCAGGCCTACTAAAAGTGAAAATAGTAATCGGCCAAGAGAGATAAAATACAACAAGTAGGAAATGGCCGTAATGATAAGGATTTCACAATTACTCCTTTAGGTACTGAAGATTCTTTTTATAAGCAATTACAAAAATAATTTTTATCCCTCAATTTGTTAATTTTGCCTTTGCTCCATAGAAAAAAGGTCCCAGAGGTCTCTCTGGGACTTATCAAAACATCCTTTTCGCACCTGTTTTACACTGTGCAACAGCATAAGCTCCCAGAACTGCTAAATTTTAATGACATCTAGCAGTTGCCACTCAAAATCTGGTTTCTTCAAAAAGGCAGGTCTCGTATCTGCACAACTGAATGACATTAGAAACATCTATCCTTACATCTATGTTCCACCTATGCTATGAAGAACAGTATAGATGAATTAATGATTTTTGAGAAATTAGAAGCAAATGGAGAAAAGTTCTTTGCACCTTCTCTTGGATCCATAGGTTGGAGTTAGTTAACCATGAGAACTCTCTGCCGAGATTAGACAAACCAGAAGTATACAAGTAAGTCAAAGTCAACTCTTGTATGTATTGTGCATGATTAACAAAGGAAAAAAAAGAACCCCAAACCTTTTTTATTTCTTTGTGAATGTTGTCACTTAGAGGATCTTCAGGGATTCTGTAGCGTAGGAGTTAGAAATATGACCAGATACAAAGTACAGCAAGTGCTACCTCAGGTGAAATACAAAGTAGTTTAAAAATTAGAAAAATAGCTTATGATTTAACACATCAGGGAAAAGTGGAAAGAATTGATTTTTTTCCTCTTTCTCTCACAAAAAAACAATAGAACTTCATGAATACATGCTGAAATGCTTATCTAAAAGGCCACTTCTCAGAAAATGTCAGACAATTAGTAAGTGCTCCAATGATACCTCTAATGACAAAAATGTTGCAAACTGCTTTATAAGTATCCAATTTTCTATTTTCAAGCAAAGATTACCATGTTTGCACAGAGGATGTAGCCAAAGCCTCACAGATTATACCATTGAAGAACAATAAAACCTTTATAATACCATCATTTTTTTCCTCCAGTGTAGTCCTAACCATTCTTGAGAGAGAGAGAATTGAGAGATTCCCTTCTACTAGCTCATCAGAAATAAGTAAAACTCAGTACCTTTCCTTAGAGATCAAACCCTCATTGTAAAAAGGGCCTGGAAACCTTCCCCCCCCTCCATACTTACTCCAGGACTGCATTACAAATGCTATGTTGATATGTCCATATCTCTTCCTAGCCCTGTGCTCTGCCCTATTCTCCTGCCTTCCTTCAAAAGCACAGACTCCTTTACTTTTTTGGCAGTCAATGCAATTTCTCAGCTTTCAAAACAGATCTCTTATGTAGTCCATTCTGCAGACAGAACTGTGAGGATGTGGCCTCCACTGATAAAGTGCCTATAGGACAAAAAGGTGGTTCTCTGTCTCCCTACTGAGTGGAAAGGTAGCTGCTGTACAGAGGACAGTTTCTGCTCAGAACAGAAATCCTGCTGGAGATGACTAAGACACACTCATTCCCCTTACAGTTTTTAGCACTTTTAAAAAAGATTTTTTCATGCTTTTGTTTTTCTCAAGCCCACAGAGCGTGCTCAGCTGAGCTTCCCTCTCAAGGCATACATGCTATAAACGAGAATATACTTTGTTTTTTCAAGCCCGTGTCCTAACTTTCACATATCTGAGCATGATAGCATGTCTGCAACATGGGCACGCTTGATTTGGGAGTAAAAGTAAACCTGAAAATCCCTAAAAACAAAACAAAACAAAACAGAACAGAACAAACCCACACACTGCAGATGGTCCTTTAAAAGTAAAACACCATGCAAATCCAATTCCGCTTAGCCCTTCTACATGACTCCTCTTTTTATTCAGCCCTTATTTTATATTTCTTTTCTTTTACATCACGAAAGATATTTGATTTTGAAATCAAGATCTTTGTCACTATACAGTTTGTGTAATCAGACCAGCTTCCCCACTGTATCACTAACTAGATCACAGTCTGCAAACAATAAAAGCACTGTGATCAAAGTATTATGATCAGAGTTCAGGCAAGGAGCAAGACCAGAACTATTCACAGATGGATTCTTACAAATGCCAATCTTATGCAAAAAAAAATAAATCCCAAACTATGAAAATGCAGATGTACATTTTCCTGAAAATGTGGATGTATATCTTTCTGGCATACTTCATAGCTCATTTTATAATACAGCCTCACCGTTACTATTGTATCACTATCCTAATTGAGAAAAATGTGGGTTATGTCCAACCCACAGCCAGATTTGGTCCTCACGTGAACTGGTTGAAGGAGTTTTAAGTAGTTAATTTAGATAAATGTATTTAAATTCACGTAATTAGTCTGTTTCCAAAGATTAATAATGACTAGCAGTTTAATTGTAGATGTACTAAAGTCAGCTAGAAACAAGAGTTTAGCTAAATCAAGGAATTGAGAGCATCTATATGGAAGTTTCCCCAATTGTCTGATCAGCTTTAATTAAATTACTTCTGTCTGTCTGCAAGACCTGTATCTAGCAACCTTTCTATCACCAGTCAAAGGAAATGCCAGACAAAACTACTTTCTCAGGCACAGCGGTTATAT
This sequence comes from Dromococcyx pavoninus, assembly GCA_033558185.1. Lineage (NCBI taxonomy): Eukaryota > Metazoa > Chordata > Aves > Cuculiformes > Neomorphidae > Dromococcyx > Dromococcyx pavoninus. The sequence goes on along the minus strand of JAUMJL010000394.1, from coordinate 339,348 downwards.
TGATAGTTACCATCCTATGGTTGGACAGCCAACCATTCTACCATGCTTCCAAGATGGCATTAAGGTTCTGACAATGAGAAGAGAAAGCCAAGCTGCTGGGTAGTGTGTTTATGGAAAAAGTAGACACATGCTCAAGGAGTGAATGAAAACTGTTTTGAAGTGTAGAGCTCTTAGCTGTGGCAATCAGGTAGAAATTACAAAACCCTAAGACAGGTAAGGAGCAGCCACCTACACGTTCCAAATCTTGGATAAAGTAAAACAAATGACCCTAAGTCAGCACTGAAAGCTATGCTACTTGTTTTACTTCGTCTTGCTACTAGCTAAACCTAGCTAGTGGTATAGGAACCATAAGAATGGTTGGTAACATCTTATGCCACCTCACTAAAATTCAGTCTGACATTTAAGTGAATCCTGCATCTTAGGATAACTCATGGAAGGGATTATGAGTTCCCTCCTATAAACAGGGTTGGCATGAAACCTTTTGCATAATTTTGTTTATCCACATTTTTGAGGTTTTTTGTTTGTTTGGTGGTGAAACATGCCTGTAACTAAACAAAAGGATACAGTGGTCAATATTTAAAAGTATAAGGATCATGACATCATCAGATTAAAAATTGATGTGATCCAAACTTTTGTTTTTCATAGTGGCAAACACGAGATACAGAAGAACACATAAAAAATATAGATGCTGTTTTCCTTGTATAGTACCCCAGACTCTATTGAATTCCATTCAGTGATGCCATGAGCCAAAGTAGTGTCCTCGTATTCAATTGCCTTTGATATGTTTATCATTAATTATGTCACCTGATACATGTATAAACTGCATCAGCTAGAAAACTATTTTCAGATATATTCATGCTTTTCCCATATGCACATTTTAACTTCAAAGGAAGTACTAGCACTTGTAATAGAATAGGGCCCTTTTTACATTCCAAGTTATACATGTTTATTTTGCGACAACGTATATCATTCTACAGTGCACTGATGAATAAAACATAAACGTCATCCATTTCAATTTATATATTATAAAAACAACTCCTAAATTTCAATTGCAAAGACTTTGCTTCTGCTGAAGCAAGAAAAAAAAAATACCCTGACTTTATTTTAGTACACTGGTGAACTGGCTATTCTTACAGTATATTTCCCATTTACATTAAAAAGTGGTCTAGAATAAAATGGAAGGATAAACTCATAAACCTGTAATATCATCATAAAAATTATTCTTATTTTTTCTTCAGGAGGATCTAATATGGAACAGAACAAGAAGAGTAACTGAATATTTTAGTAAAAAGGAAAAAATGTGTGATAAAATAAATGTTCCATGAACATTTTTCTACAGTCAGCGAAAGATTCAAATAACCACTATTTTCTTCTATACAGTTTAGACTCACAAATAAATGTCATGCTAGGCTATTGGAATCTAAAGAGATTTTTCTGCAAAAATGCCCCTTCTAACCTTATTGGTTAGAAAGAATCTGAGTAATATAGCAGAGGGAGTAAGAGCAGTAGAAAAAATACTCTTAATGGCAAGTCATTAAACATGTTCAGCTGAAAGGCTTTTGGAATACATCATGTCTCTTCTGCCCTAGAAAAAAGAGGTCTACTTGCTTGATCAAGAGTGAGCAGTAGAATGCACTGAAGATTTGATATTTGCTTTTGAAGAAACATTTTATATTTTCCATGAGAGTGCCTCTTTGTTCTTCTCTTTTTATCAGAATTTTCTCATGATAGAAACGAAGAAATAAAATCAGCAATGTGCTACCTTGAGAATGGCGAAAGGACACACATTCACTCATTGTAAAATACTCAATGTTTAGACATGTAGTTCTGTTTGACTTTCAGTATTCTCTAATTGATGTGATTGAACTTCTTGAGTAATTTCATGATGAGTCATATTCCCTGAGCATTTTCTAATTTTTCATCATTCTTGAATTTCAGTCTCCATAACTCACAATTGTTTAAAAAGTGAAGTAATTTGGTTATGTCATTGGCACCCACCTAAATAATGGTATAAAAAAGTTATACCACTCCTTTTCAAAAAGCCACTTATATTCAAACAATCAATAGGATAATACAAAGGCTTGTTATCTATTTGAATTTTAGTCCACAAGGCCGAGTTCAAAGTTGATATTCCCTTACGATTTCCCCATTTCATTTTAGAGGCACTGCCTCCAATCTTAAATGACTGGCTGTGCTGTTTAGAGCTGCATAAGGTAGTTATAGTAAAAGCCCAAATGCCGCAAGTGAATAATTAAAGGATCAGACCTGAGTTGGTTTAGTATGAAAATCTTAGAGTTGAATCATTACTTTATATGCAGGATTGTCTTATATTGGACTTCTAGAGGAAAGGACACCTCACCGTACATGAATATAATATGTCCTCTATCCATGGCATTCTCCAAGAATGTCGGCACGAAACAATCATGAGTTATATCAGCCAACGTCTAAAAAAACAAGTATTTTTCATTCTAAGAGCAGAGAAAGATGCAAAGCACCTAACCAGAGAGCTTACATCTTCTTGCTTCTGAGAACCAAACCATGCAAGATTAAATTATTCATGCCTTTAAGCAAAAATAAATCCTTCAAATAGTCCACAAAAGATAAACTTTAAATAATGGAGTATTTCTTACAAATATTTGTATCAGATATTTGTCTGAGTAGAGAGTTTAATGTTCTTGAGTTACTTCAACAGCCCCATGCCATTTTGAATGATCAAAAGTGAACAAGATCTTGGTTTCACACTTTTAACACATAAAAGTAATACTTTTATTGACACAGTAAAAGTTCTGAAGTCTTTAGTAACTTTGCATTAGAGCAGTACTAAAAACACTGTTTGAAAGGCAGTTAGATTTCCTACGTAAGTCAGTAACTTCTTAAAAATGAGTAATGTTCTTAAACGGAGATCATGGACCTTCAGCTCAGCACAAAAACCTTAGTCCTCTGGTTTTATCTCATTTTGTCCCATGAGTTAGTTGCATGGCAAGTCTGCATTCTCTGATATTGTAAATAGCAAAATCTGTTCATGCAGCAAGTTACATGTACAGAAAGTCTCCTATGAGAAAAAAACGTAACTATTTGATGGTGAGATCTCTCATATACACATGCATCTGGAGAGATACAGAGGCTGAAGAGGTGGAGCTCAAGCACAGCTTGGAGAGACACTCTGAGAAATGCGTCGGCTCAGGAAAATGAGAATATGACAGAAACTTCTGCACATCAGTACTCCAGGACAGGAACTGCAGAGCTTCCATCACAGACAGAGCAAAATGAAACCTTGGAGCCTATGATCCAAAAATGGGAGCAGTCGTTCTCCTTGCTGCTAGTGCTGCTTCTTCTTTCCATTGGTAGGGTTTCCAACCAAAAAACACACAAGCCACGTTTGAAAATAATCTACAGGAAGCCAGTAGTAAAAAAATGTATTTCAGCATTCTGTTATTACATTTAGCTTTGACAGGTTCAAACGGAAAGAATCAAATCATACATGACCTCTCAAGAAAAAAATAAAATTGGCTGAATCATCACTAGCATGATGAGTGTAATTTATTACAAGGTTTTAAGCTGCAAGTTTTTGTGTCAGGTATAATCATTCTATCTTTTAAAGGGCATCCCTAAGTTTAAGTGTTATATATGTTTTGGAAGGTGCAACCAAACTCTATCATATTATCCTATGTTTTCTCCAATATGCTGTCACAATATGCAGGACAAAAAACAAGCAGCTGATTGATTAAAGAAAAAAACATTTAAACCTATTTGTGTGAAACTGAAGAACTCTGACTTGACATGTAATCACAGAGTGGTTTGAAACATGTTTACTAAAAATCAAAAGAATCATTTGAATAATAACAACTAAGCACAGTATATTTATCGTTGCACTCCTCATAGTTTTCTGCTTGCCTCCTTCCTCCCCAGAGCTGTGAAATATTTAGCAGAAGATAAAGAGAAGGGGAAGGGTTATGGGAACTACTGTCCTTCCCCTTCTTTATTCCCATACCTCTGTGCAGTCCCACCATGAAGGGCTCACTGCACTACTCCCCACAGCCCTTCCTGACACTTCTAGGGATACTTCCAGCAATAAAAAACAGGGCATACAATTATGTGTATAGAAACATATCAAAAATTGTCAATTGTAAACCAGCAAGACATATGTCAGAGTATCTCACGAACAGTTTCACTGAGAAACTCAAAGTACAACGATGTGGTCACAAAGTGATTAGTCACAGGTTATTTTTAAAATTCCAGACCGCTGCACGAACTCCCTTTGCAACCATTAAACCATGAAATGTTTGCACTCATTTTCATTCCTGTGCTTCATGGAACATTTAATGCCAACTATAAAATCATTTAAAAGGCAATTGAGTTTTCAGCTGAGAAAAATAAGATGACTCCTGAAGAGTATCAGTCTATTGACAAAGCATCAAGTAAAGAACTGCTTAAATTCAAACAGAATGCAAATTCTTAAGGCACTGACAGATTTTAAAAAGCACTTTTGCAACTAAACATTTAATAGCAGCTGTGTATGTATTCATTCTCTGTCTTCCGTTTAAGTCTTGCTCCTTGAACTATGACAGTATAAAGGCCGGCAATATTTTCTAATTTAAGACTATTCCTAAAGTGATAGGATTACCCTTCACCACACCACGCTAAAAGCCTTTGTATGTAGTCAACCAGGCGTAGCCAAATTGCTTATATACCACCTAGAATGATTATAAAACTAGTTAAGATAGCGGAGTTGTCCTTTATACAAGCTGCGTCTCATAGTTACAAATGTTGTGCCTATTATTCTTCCTTTCTTAGAATAAATTAAATACACAACCAAATTGAAAATATTCACTGCACATCTAGAACAAACTCTCACTTTATCCAAATAAATTGGAAATTCTGCCCGAAATCAGAAGAGAAATCGGCAGGTCAATTATTAATAATAACTTCACTGTGTTTTGCCATGGATTCTTAAGAGTAGGACATCACTTGTATTAATTACATTAAAATTTGAGAAAGAAATATTGTTTGAGAAATTCTGCATAAAAAACCCCATCCAGAGATCTCAATCAGCAACCTTAGTATACTCATAGATAAACACAGACAAAATGTGGTTATAGTTATAGCCTTCATTCTACATTGGACACTGCTACCTATGGATGGGAAGCATACACCGCTACAGTTTCATTAGTGTTTAAAAATGTAATTTGAGGAATCTCTTGGCCTCCCTGATTCCTAATTTCATCAATTTTCAATATCTAATCTGCTCCCATGTCTTTAATTTGTTATCATAATAAAAATGTTAACATTAATAGTATGGTTAATCTACCATGCAATTCCTTAATAAAGAAGCCAACTGAGTTGTTCAATGCTGCAAAACTCAGAGTAATGACTACTCAGAAGTACAACAGAAATCCAAGTATCACATTGGATTTTAAGTATATGGAATGATCAAATGCCTCAGATAGCAACATGGTGAACCCATGCCTTCACTTAGGGAAACACTGGAAAAAGAAGAAAAGCTCAGCAAATAAGACAGCATCTACAACCAAAAAAAACTTACAGATTTCTGCTATATCATTTGTCCATGCTGCCTTTCCTCATTTACAGAAATGTCTCATTTTAAACCAAGAATCATAAACGGTATTCCAAAAAGGGGCATTACTCAAATAGCTTACACAGATATAAAAAGGACATTAATTTTTTGCGGAACAAATAGCTTTAGACCTAATGTCCTTGCTATTTGAGTAAAACTTTTTCCAAATAAGTCCTTGATAGAATTGTACAGAATCTCTGAAACAGCAACAGGCAAAAGAAGAAGCTGGAGGACAAATAACCTTTCAGTTAGTGATTTAACTACAAGAATAACTCTTGGAATCATAGAATCATTAAGGTAGGAAAAGGCTGCAAAGTTCTTCAAGTCTAATTATCAGTCCATCACCACCAGGCCAACTAAACCATGCCCTGAAGCTCCATATCTACAAGTTTTCTGAACACCTCCAGGGACAGTGACTCCACCACTTCCCTGGGCAGCCTCTTCCAATGCTTATCCACTCTTTCAGTAAAGACATTTTTCCTAATATCCAGTCTAAATCTCCCCTGGCACAACTTGAGGCCATCTCCTCTCATTCTATCACTTTTTAGTTGGGCAAAGAGACCAATACCGACCTCACTACAACCTCCCTTCAGGTGGTTGTAGAGCGCAACAAGGTAAGAAAAACTCCCTGTTCTGCCAGGATAGTCATCTTCCTTGCCACTTCAACTTGTGGCACAGCGGGACGGCCTGCTCCTGCATCTTTAAGACTTCCTTCTTAAAGCATATCCAGCCTTCATGGATGCCTTCAGGACTGCCTCCCAAGGTACTCTGTCAAACAGTGACCTTAACAGGCCAAAGTTTGTCCTCTGGAAGCCCTTGCCTTTGGTTTTGCTGGCCCCACTCCTTATTTTACCAAGAATAGAGAACTCTACTATTTCATGGTCACTAACCCCAAGACGACCTTCGACCACCACGTCTCTCACCAGCCCTGCTCTGTTTGTAACAACAGGTCAAGAGAGATATTCTACTGGTAGGCTCACTTACGAGCTGCATCAGGAAATTTTCTTCCACACATTCCAGAAACCTCCTCTCTGCTGTGTTGTGTTTTCAGCAGATGTCCAGTAAGCTGAAGTCCCGCATGAGAACAACGGGTAGTGATTGTGAGAGTTCTGTCAGCCACTTGTAGAAAGCTTCATCTACCCCTTCATCCTGATTGGGTGGTCTGTAAGAGACTCTCAGCAGATTATCTGCTTTGTTGGCCTTCCCTCTTATGCTTTCCCGTAAGCGTTCGACCTTATCATCACAGTTGTTCAGCTCTATCCAATCAAACCTCTTCTTAACATACAGAGACATCGCACTGCTTCTCCTTCCTTGCATTATTACCAGGCCACTCTTCTAAATACAAATATTACTATGCCCTGAGGTATGTCACAAGCCCTTCCCTTTGAAATGTCTTCATCCATGATTGCGTATGCTTTGCGGGCAGCTTTACTTCAGAAGAAAAACGCTATATGAACTATTTCACTTCTATTTATGAATGGAGAATATCTGAACACCTCTCTGTTTTCCTTTTGAAATACATTTGTGTTGGGCTGGACCAGTAACCACAGAAATACCATCAGCTTAACAACTAAGCAAGGCAGTAAAAACCGAAGAAACCAAACACACGTGTGAACCAAGAAGGGAAATTATTATTGAGGTTTACTGTTGTATTCTTTCCTGAAGCTCAGTCTAGGCTTTCGGAAATGGTGTATTATTTATTGAAGTTTTTAAAATTTGTCCTCATTTATTAATGCGTGTTTAGGAATCACTTTCATAGAATCATAGAATAGTTTGGGTTAGATAGGAACTTTGAAGTCCACATAGGTCAACTCCCCTGCAATGAGCAGAGACACCTTCAACAGGGTCAGGTTGCTCAGAGCCCCGTCCAGCATGATCTTGAATATTTCCACGGACAGAAACATTCCATCTACACCTATGACCCTTCTGGCCAAACTGTTCCAGTGTTTCACCAACCTCATCATTAAAAATTTATATCTTTTTACTAAACAAAACATTTGTACAATTGCTGGACCTTGTATTTTGAGGTGAAAGCCACAGAGCAACCCTAAATGCCATCTTTATTTGTGGTGTGCTGTACAAACTGGCAAATGCTTCATGCTTAAATTAGTTAGTAAACTGTCTTTCAATTGCTAATAGTTAAGATTTTTCAGAGTAGGTAACACAAAGTCACCAGATTTTTGGAAAGGCAAATGAGATCTCTTAACTCTACCCAACCACTAATTGACATTTGTGCATATGAGAAAACCACCGCGCAGTTTAGCACATTTGTACTTTCTGTTCAATGGAGCCCCAGATTGGAGCAGCAGGAATACCACAGATTGTAACAGAGGAGTTTCAGTGCTACGTCATATGGGAGTCTGCACAGGCCTGCCTACTCAGCTATTTCCAAGAGCATTAGCAGACACTAACTGCCTTGAGTACAAGCTTCAGCCCTACAAAGTGTGCAGAGGAGGTTCACTCAGGTCAGCTATACATAGACTATATAATTTAACTGTACACTTGATATTCCAAACCAAATTTGCATTCCCATGCTATGTATCTGTTGTGAGACCTAGGCAATACTCAAAGCAGTCTTCTCAGGTTAGGGAGATGTGGGAAGAAGTGGCTCCCTGAACCTGAACCTGAACAGATGTTTGCCAGCACCTTTTTTAAGGCAGAAAAGGAGTGTTTAGATTTAAGCAGACCACTTAAGTGCAAAGCACTGCTGTGATGCAATGTGCCTGAGTTGACTACAAATTGATTCCCTATTTGTTTTAACCCTATTGCCATCTTCTCATGACATTTGCCTAACAAAAGGGTGTTGCTATGGAATTTATGTTTAGAGATGGGTTAAAGACCTTAACCAGCTGCAGGATCCCACCAATGTTAGATAAATTAAAAATACAAGTAATAACTACAAGAAGGGTAAGCAAACATTGGTGTATTCATTCAGGAACACACTTGGTTTTACATTAGCAGAAGTTATTACTCCAGGCAGAATGATTTTCTCTGTGTTCTAGGTTCAGTACAAGGCTTACTGTGAAGGACTAGTGTTTGTGCTATGAGGGTCAGACTATATGACCTTAATGGTCTCTTCTAGCCTTTAAAAGTATGTTGTTTATATACAATACATATTGCAAATATATAACATGCACATCTTTAGCTTTTCGAACTGGTGCTATTTAGTTATGGCTACAAGCTTCTATTCATTACAGAGCTTCAACCTGTCTAATACAACTTATCTATTTTTATTTATCAAAATCAACTCCAGACTTCACAGTAATCTTTACATTCTGTAGACTCATTAGACCAGTAAATGTGCTTAAAATGGTCAGCAAGATTTGCGTCTCTAAAACCTCTAAATTTGCAGTTGGAGACCAAAGGAACAAATTAAAACGTTCCTCTGGAAAGCAATGTATACAGCCAAGTAAAATAACTTAGTCTCACCTGTTCTTACATGCCGAACAATAGAATTAGAGGAACAGCTGAGGAGTTTGTCTTGGCCCAGACAGAATTATATGATTTGCGTCAGGTAAAATTCTAAGACAACAGAAGTGGTTACTGGGAGAAAAGATACAGCTTTAAGAACAGATCAGAGAGAGACCTAAAACAGGATGTATCTTTATTAGAGAGATCACTAGGATATCAGCACTTTTACTTTTGACCCCAGAACCATTTCCTTCACTAAAACATGTTATTTTTCCATTCAGGACATTATCAAGATATTGAGTAAGTTCTGATTTAGATCACGAAAACAAATAACATCTACAAAAGAGGTGAGCTAGGAAGGAACACAGTGAAAGGAAATATTTGTCTTAATTTTACCTTTCTAATGCAGTTAAGATGATTTAGAAAATTAATGAGTGAGGAAATTACAAAATGCTGATGATGCTGCTGTGGATTTTTCTTTTACTTTCCATTACAAACAGCATCTCCCACAGAACAGAAGCAGACTCTGCCCATAAGTTTAGATGGCTTAGAGATCACTCTAACTGTAAAATTAGAAAGAAGTTTGCTTTGTTGCTGTGGTTAAAGCCAGATTTTAGGAATCTGAATTACATCCCTGTCATTTCTTTGCCTTTAGAGGAACTACAACAGAAAGTCAGAATTTTTCTTTTGTACTTCAATTTATGAATGTCATGCAAGAATAAATTTGCTGCCTTGGTGAGCTATTTTGATGTAAGGTACTTTAGCTTTCCATTTCAGAATTACGGGTCCTTCACTAAAATATAAAAATACAGAATATTTTACAGTAATTATTTATATATATTTCTGTGCTTAAATGACATTAATAGGACTATTATAATCAGATAAGCTCATTTTCCAAAATAACATTAAACTTAGGTCTTCTTATTTGTTTGGAAGGGCTAAGCTAGACAGTTCCAGAAATTGCAGTAAAAAGTTACAATAAGATGATATACTGAAGTATATAGGAGGCGTATTGCAGGATTTTACACTTAAAAGGAATTAAATAAACCAATAGAGCTTATGTTTCCTATCTCCACATTCCACCCCCTACCTATCACTAGTAAATAATGGGTAAAGTTTTACCTATTGAATGGACAGGCAAAACTATAACTAATTTCAAAAGGTCCTTCACTGTCTATTGTTTTGTCTTCAAGTTTATCCAATCCCACATCATATACAGCATGATGGTTCACAAGGGATAGATCACTACCTTAAAATTCAATTACAGTTCTTAAAAGAGGATGCTATTAAAAAGAAATCAGTTAAATTATGGGAATAGTAGCTTTAAAGAATGAGAGAAAGTCCTAAAATATTACAGAGTTCTATTCTAAGTATTATATTTTCCTTTAGGCTTCTCATTAATTTGAAATTTTAAAAGTTTTTAAAGTGCATCAAGAACTTAACACTGCAAAAATCACATTAGCCTTGTTCATATTTGACTAAAGTGGTGGACAGTTGAAGTGTGAACACTGACAAGAAGTTCTTCACCTACGAACACCTTCAATATTCACATTTTGAGTCATTAACTCTAAGAAAAAAATACATTTTTCTTCTAAATAATCTTGCTTGTTATTAATTCTTTTTTACTTAAGTATAAAACAATTAGTCAGTAACCACAAGAGAACAAATACAAACTAACTATAAGCAGAAACAAAATAATCAGAGACTTCATATTCTTTCCATGAGCTCCGCACACAAGAAATTCCTGTAGAAATATGAACAGAGCATTAAACTACCAGAATCCCATGAAAGAAGGAGAGAAAATTTTCTGTTTTAAGAAGCTTGAAGATTGCTATTTTATTTCTATGACAGTTATGACACTAAAATTTCAGAAAGTATAACATAAGTGAAATCTTAATTTTAAAAAGGAATTTAAATACTCAGTCTACCTTTCCATTTGGAATTCAGCTGACTTTGAAATAAGTATGTCCTGTAGCTACATAGCTGGTACACCTGCTTGGATTTCTAATGCTGGCAGTTAGGCCAAATACCACTTTTACCATCTGCCTCTTTTGATTCCTCTAGTATAGTCTGTTTCACGTCAAAATACTATTAAAGTTTAACTTCTGTTCTATTTGCAACGAATTATTCCTTGCGGCTGAGTCTCTCATATTAAAGCAAATTATAAAAAGTGTTTTTCTGCCCGTCACTGAAATGTTTGCATAATCTTTCGGTACCTCATCGTCTGTTAAGGAGGTTTAATACTCAATTAAAATACGTTAAGTCTAGACAATGCAGCAAGCATTGTTACACGTGAACAAAAGGCAAAGCCAGCTTCAGCCAGAAATAAAAATGTTTGAGTTGTAACTGATGTTGCAATTGTTTTTATTGGAATGCCTTCACAACCAGCAGCAAATACAGCCCAATGCAAATGCACTTATTAACTTATCAGAGCCAGTTAACTGTTTAAACAAAAAATGGTGGGACTGGACATAAACAGTAATATCTTCACAATTTCTTTTATTCCTTATTAAGTGTCTAAAGGGACTGAATAAGAATCCCTTAATAAACAACCATGGACAGAGACAGAAATCTAAATCCGTTTCTGCTAGCAAGAGAACAGAGATTTCTATCACCACATATTAAAAAATCACTTGAAAAGTACAAGAGGGTTTCTCTATTATTGAAGGATTTATCTCCAGTTTTCTCTCTTATTTTACAGAATCTCATAGGTTTAATACTTTGGCCAAAGTTTGCAAGAAGGCTGCTACTTAACAGTGCCATAATGTTTCTGTTTCTCTCTTAGAAAAATGGGGATAATTGAAATATCAAGAGAGATTATGTTAGATTTTCATAAAAATCAGTGTTATGATTCCAGAAGCCTTCCGTTTAATTTTTTATTCATTCTTCTCTGCAAGGGTAGGAATTTGTGAACAGAATAAGTTTAGCATAATCATGCTTTAAAGTGTGTCACTTTATTCCGTTTTAGCAGCTCTTCAGCTTTTATAATCCCTTAGACTTTGTTGAGAAAAGACCCCCTCATTTTGATGAGGTACAGTTCTTTTTGGTCATCTGTCTGCTAGCTTCCAGGCATTGTGAGATGAGGGAGGACAGTGTTTCCATCTTGATTTTAGTGTGAGCATGTAAGTATATATCAGTTCAGGTCATTATATGGGTCCAATTACTCATCTGTTACACTGGATGAAAAGTTCCTGCATGCCACAGTAACTGATTGGGGTGTGTCCTCTCCAGCTGGATACTTAAGTCCCTTGTATGAGAGTTGATAGAAGAGAATGTATTTCCAGGGGCTACATGGTCATAATTTATAGCTCTGTAATCTTGTAGTCCTGGGATGCTTATAATTTAAGAATACAAAACTCTGAATGCTCTGATAAGAATGCAGAATAACCTCTGGCTCACCTGAATGCTGTCTTTGCCAAGTACCTGGCATCTCAGAGAATCAGGCCTGAAGTAGCTGTGGGGTTCAAGAGTTCTCACATCCTTCTACGTATTGGAGGTGTTTTTCCCTTTTCTTTTCACATTCTCCTTGGTTCTGATGACACCCTCATTTCATGGAGTGGTGGGGTGTTTTGTCAGATTCCTGTCTTTCCCTGCAATACGCTGTGTACTTACTTGGGGAAGTGGTGGAGTCGCCATTCTTGGAGGTGTTTAAAAAAGGTATAGATGTAGTGATTAGGGATGTGGTTTAGTGGTGGAGTTGTCAGTATTAGGTTATGGTTGGACTCGATGATCTTAAAGGTCTTTTCCAACTTAAATGATTCTACGAATTCTACGAATTCTATGTCTAAGATATGTCTTTTCCTTGGGTGAATTGGAAAACATGAATAGAGTTAGGTTGAGATAAACATTGAGGCAGCTGATGAAAAAGTAAGTCTTCTCATGACAAAATTACAACTTTTTATTAATATATTTCCCAACTTATTTTTTGTTTAATGTATGTGTAAGATTTCATTTTAAATTTTCAAAACACCTAGTTTTTTCAAAACCTTTCATTTTACCATGTAACAATTTTACCAAAATAATCAGAATGGAAAAATTGTCTAAACTGAAGAAAAGCAAAACTACATATCACCATTATTTCTAGCCAATTAATTATTTCTAGCCAATTAATTATTTCTGTTCTATTATTGACGTTCTATAATATTTCTCACAAAGGCTAGGATTTAATAGGCAATATGTTTTGCTTTACTAATTCCCCATTTCCTATGTTATTGTATATAGCTTATTCTTGTAATCAAAAAATAGTAACACAGAGAGTATTCACTCCATTTTATTTCACATATCTAACTAAGGAATATCACCAAGCAATAAGGTACCAATAAAACCACTGGCTCTTCCAGAGAGCAACAATAAGTAACTGAGGGCGGAGGCAGCAGACATTTTAGCTCTGATAGGAAAGAAGTTTTAAAGCTCTCCTATTCGTACCTCTCCAGCTGTGCATCACCGGAGTTTGCCTCCACACAGCTATACTAACACAACAGAGCCATCATGACAACATTGCAAACCTGATCACTAACATGATTAAAGATGCCTCTGCCCACGACATGTTCTTTGTAGAGGGCTGCTTTAATGCAGATCATTGCACTACTTAGATTTGCAGCCTGGTCTCTTGATGCAGCCAACAGGGCAGTTAATAGCTGAACACGAAAATGCTGGCAAAGGTTGGATGGGGCAGATAAGCCCTCAACTGGCTTTATTGCTACTGCCAGCATCAACAAACTGCCTGTGAGGTCTGCATCTTATCTTCGTCCAGCTGTAGGAAGATGATGTCTAACCTGGGCTTCAGCATCAGACATATTTAAAATAAGGTGTGGTGGTCTTGACTACCCAGTTAGCTATGCTTACACACAGAAAGCTTGTTTTGTGTTTAAACACAGGGAGACTAACCTCCTCCTACTACCACTGGTTGCTTGCAACATTGAGTATTGCTAGCCAGAGCTTCTGATGGTTTTCCATTAAAACAAAAAACATTAAAATTTTGCTCCTTTTTGCATATGCATTTGTTTGATCTGTTAAAACTATGTAAATATAAACCTGTCCATGTTCTGTGACCCATAAAATGAGGATCAAATACTACCTCCCTTCGGTAAGTTCACAGTCGTTTTCTAATAAAAACAAAGATGAGAGAGATTTTAAAAAGCTAAGCACATTCCAGGTACTCATTGGTCCAGAAATAAGAACTATGTTTTATCGCCTATCTCCATTTATCCAAACAAGGTCTTTTTTCACACACCATTACTCAAGATGCTATGAATCACACCACCACACTTGGAAGTGATTGCAGTGACCTTAAAGAACACTGACATTTTGGAAAGTGTTTTAAACAGTTGTGTATTAAACACCTGCAAAAAAACCAAAGGCACAGTTATTTCTTGAATTTCCAGTTTATCTGTCTACTATTACGTAAAAGCTTCATCAGTCTTTGGTTCCTCTTCACTGACATCAAGGTAAAAAGACCAAAAACATTAACATCAAAGATATTCAAAGGCTTGCTAGTTGCAAAAATTACCTAGGGAGAGCTTTGAACACTTCAAGGCCTGTGTCTTCCGTTGATTTCAATAGGTTTTGCAGGAATAAGCACTTTTTTGAAGTGTCTGGCTCAGTCTGCAGGTGTCTGTGTAACTCTATTGAAAAGAACCTTGTCTCCTGGAATACTAGTTACTTCCAAAAAATGGGCATAGGGTGTTTTAAGAATTTTGAACTTGATGTCCAGCTGAGATTCAGACCTTTTTAGTATAACTCAGTATTCCTAGGATATCATGAATCGTTTATTGAGCTATTTATTGCTTAAGTATTTCTATACATCAAACACAGGAACAGTATCGCTCAAAAATGCTGCAACATTTCTTCCATTTGAAAAATGGACTAAATAGAGAGCTAAGGGAAACACATCTTTTAAACCTAGATTTGTACCACACTAAAAACAGAACACACAGAAAAACAGAATAGGCAGGCAGATTTGTTTGAACAAAATTATGAAAAATCCTAATGTTCTCAAAGTAGCACTTCTGTGGGCCACGCTTGAGGAAAGCAATTTTATAGACCACACTTGAGGAAATGGAACTAACCATGTTTTTGAAGGTACTTTTCTTTCCACACTCAGGTATACTTGAACAAAGATCCAATTGTTTGCATGCAATATCTTCAGAGAAGCAGAACACATTTAATAAAATGTAATATAAAGTGCACAAGAATCTAGGAAACACATTTTGATTTTACATCGTTTTACTTATTTACTTTTACTTTGTTTTCTTATTTACTTAAGTTCAATAAGTAAATATTCTACAGACATGATAGCACTAATTTTGTGATCAGTCATTTTATCTGCTGATAGACTAGAAGTGGAAGATAGTTTTAAATATTCTGGCTTACATAGCCTAGCAAAAGCAACGTTTGCTCTTAATGAGTCACTTTGCTATCTAAAATACAATGAAATGCAGAGCTACCAGAGAAATTATGTCCCTGCTGCAGCTTTCATCTACAAAATATTGGTATGAACTGCAGTAGATACTTCTACTTTTAAGACAGGGTATCATTAAGAGTGGAAACAAAAATGAAAAAATGCTCATCAAAAGTAATGCTCTTATGTGTGGAAACAAGCAATGTTGAAAATGCCAGCAACTTATTCACATTGTTAAATTTGTATATGAATTTTATGCGGTGCATTTGCATCAAAGGCAAAAGTACCAACCCACTTATGCTTAAAATACCATGGGGGTGGGAATGAAGGAAGCTATATTACAACTGTAATGTAATACATTAAAAGACATGAACTTACTTGCATGGAAAATGCATGATTAAAAATGAAAAAAATACGGACAAGAAACAATGTAAAAATTATGTAGGAACCTATCAGTGAAAAATTGAGACAATTTTTTTCCACTGTCACTGGCATGCTAATTCTTCTCTTCAACAGTTTTTCTTTCAAACAAGCAGATCAAAAATACCAAAAGTTTTGGTTCATAATCCTATCAAATTAATTCCTAAAAAGATCTCAGTAGTTTTTGGTAATAAATCACAGGCTGAAACTCTCGCACTGTCATATTGCAAATCCAACTAGCTAATTCTTTTAAAAAAAAGCTAAAAAAATCAAGAGAGATTTCAGTTCCTGAAGACAACCAAAGGTAAAATACCTTTTTGTGTACATGACTATAGCTTCTAAAGTAATTGAGATTATATCAATTCAGGTTAATTTTCAGCTGAATTAGTGAATTGATTCACAAAGATGGTATTAGCAAGAGAATGGAAAGAAGAAAATTGGTTTCCACAACAACCAGTTCCACTGACATTACTATGACAATCTAAATAGCAGAACAATATTATGGACAATTCTCTCTACTAAACACATCTATGTAGGAGGAATAATAAGAACGCCTTTTTATCCGTATATTTTCTCTTGGCTTATCTGGACTCTAAATTCCAGGCACAAAAAGCCAAACTCGCAGAAACTGATTTAGGGATTGAAAAAAATTATCATCAAAATTTGATAGACATAAGCAAAAAAGCCTATTGTAGATTTGCATAACACAAACTTGCAAAGGAAATCACCAATCACAATAGTCAATTGTTCTCAATAATATCAAGACTCTCCCTTCAATATTTAACACAAATAATGTTTAAAATAGATGGGATTGAAATACTTGAATGTTTTCTTTGCAAGACTATGACCAGTTTTGGAGCACTGAATTTATTTCAACAAGAAAAATACAAATACAATATTAGGGCAACTTTAACAGCAGAGAAGGCAGTTTAGTGGGATATGCTGCCTGGAAACACTGCTGCCTCCTTCCAAATTTGAAGGGCTCCTAGAAACACCTCTCTCTTGAGTGGAAATACAGGTGTACTCAACTGTGTCATGAAACAGCAGCATGAGCCAACAAACTCTCTTCCAACCCAATTATTTCACCATAATGCTCTGAGTTAGTTAAATCCTAGGCAGATAACTGTACAGTACAAACTCCAGCACATAGAATGGTGCTCCAGAATTTTCCTACATAGTAAGTAAAACCTAACAGATTCAGATAGAGAAATGAACTATGCTCAACTTTAACACACGAGGTTTTTAATTTCTGTTCACCTCCCAATCACATGCAATTGCGAAGTCTCTCAAGAAAGTAATGGAAAGAGTTATAGCAAGTGAAAATCTGCCTCCAGCCTACCTGAAGAAGCAAGGACAACATATGGAAATGTATTATGTTTTCCCCTGATTCACACATTAACTATGCAAAGTCCAGTCTGTGAGCTGAATTTGCTGTCCTTAGAACCTATAAGCTAACAAGATGGCCTTTAACCTGTCTTTAAAGGGTGAAGCATGGGGACAGAGGGACAGAACTCCAACCAAAAAGCCAGCCACACTGTATGACTCCATCCCTACCACTCAGATAAGGCCAGGCATCCCTGCTGTGCACTGTTCTCAGAAATAAGTGGTCATAATTTCCATGATCCTGACACTTCATGCTAGTTGTCTGCTTCTACACTGGTTTTAACAATAGTCCTTAAACCCTATAATCATTCATACATCGAATATGCTCTTTGAGCCTCTGTAAGTGTAGATAGAAGGTGAAGTCCATATTTTTCCTTTGTACAAACTCCAAAGGATCCACTTTTCAGTGAAAAGGCAGCTAAGTATGTTAGCTGAGCAAAGATTCGGTTCTGCTGAGATAATGGTCTAGTGCCATCTCATAATTCCCAAGCACTGCATGTTCCAGTACTTCTGTTTACTGACTTCTCAACTCTACTACCTACACCTGAAGATACTTTGTAGTTCGTATGCAGCCAGCATTTAGCCCTTCATTCCATGACGCACCCCTTCATTTTTCAAACAACTCACTGCAATCCACTCAAGAAAGGCCTACCGAGTAGGCTGCCAGCTGAGCAGAGCCGCGTATGAACAGGCTGGGTTTGCATGCTTTGAGCCTCGTTGTCACAGTCCAAGCGTTAGCCTTAACTCACAGAGTGTTCGAACAGCCTTGGCTGTCCATCCAGCCCTCTGATGAGCAAAGCATCAGAAGTGAGTCAGCTCTCCTTGGGGAGGCTGAACTCCCTGTATGTGCTGCTCTTTGGATGGTGATTCACATCATCTGACATTTAATCACTAAGGCCTATCTCTGTCCATGTGAGTGCTTCTCTTGCTTTTCAGTGCAAAATCCAGGAGACTAACCTGTCTGACCATGCAGTGGAAGAGAGCAGGTCAGCGTAAACAAAGGGAGCAGTTATAACTAAAATACCTTAAATGTCTTCTAGTCTTAAACTGTCTCAGAAAAGAGAGTGAAAGTGGAGCTGAAGCAAAGTACCTAAGAGTAAAAATAACACCTACCACAAATTTCAAGATGGCAGTCAAAATTCCCCATTTACTTGTCATTATACTGAGATGTTTGACCTTTTACTTCACCATTGCTTTCTCAGTAGGAACTTTGTTTTTTTATGTTTTGAAACACTTAGGACTAAAACAGTAATAGAAAAGACAAATTATATATAGATCACTGTGTACATAGTACCCCAAACTTTAGTGTCCTAGATGGATAAGTTAATTGGAATCTTGCAATCAGAGTTCAAAAATGTATTCAAAGCTAAATCTGGAGAATCACTTTTGTGACAGGCAAACAGTGCTGCTCTGGCATTACCAGAGACACGGTTACGTAGAAAAAACAACCTTCAATCTCTATTACAAGAAAACCTGGAAGGAGTACAGGAGGAGTTTCTTGCCTGCTTCTAACCAACAAAAAATATTATTTTGTAGGGTGCTACATGCAGTGAAATGGCTTTATCTTTTATAATGAGGATAACAAGATATTTGCAACAAAGTACCTAGTCCAGCAGAATCTGCCATTCTCCATGCAATCTTTGGAACTTTTCTGCATAAATAAATTGCAGGTTCTACCACTGAAGCTTTGTTCCTGACAATCTGCATTTTGTAGTCCTAATGCTGCATATTTTGAAAAAGAGGATTTTTTTTGTGATGTGTTGCCTTGGCTGCTCCAATTTATTCTGTGATGTGATGTTTGGGGAACAGCCACAGTTCAGCTGTTAGCAGCTTTCCCTAACATTCCCCACACTGTCCTCATTGATTGTATATGCTGCTAAATTTGACTGCAGATAAACCTGGAACGGTTAAAGAGATATTTTCATGAGGGAATGATTCTATATCTTCAAGCAGAGGGTGAATGGAGCTGCTGGTGTCTGCATTAGTTTTTGGTTTGCCTGAAGGAAAGCAGGCCTCCATTATTCAGCCAAGTAAACAGTAGACCTCTTTGGCAAAAATTATACTCTGTGTTGTTGTTCATTTATCTGCCTTTGTGGTTGTTTGAGGTCTATATAGAAGATTTTGTGCCAAAAAACATATTACAAGTATATCTTTCTTTTTCTCTGTATTCCAGCTATACCTAAGAGATGTTCATTCTATCTGGGTCCTATTCAGAGTCCACATAAAAAATGCAATTAAAAGTTCAGACTCACCAAGCTTTTGCCATACGTCTAAAACCACTAAAAAGAAAACTTGTATTTTTATATACAAGGGACTGCTGTTCAGCACTTATATATTCACTCCTTAGTCTTGCATTAAACGGTTAAAAAAGATAGCAGTTGCAAGACTGCCGCTTTCCATACAGAGAACTGCAAAGCACACATGTATAACCATCAACTCATTTCAGCATACAAGTAGTTTTGAATAGGCAATGATTTTCTGAAGCTATTGAATCAGGTTGCATGAAAGTAACTGATATGTTTTCATACAACAGACTATTACATCATCTTTTCCTGAGCCATTTCTGCCCTGATTAGGAATTCCTCTGAAATTGCTATACGTATTTATTTCCTATGCAACAGGAAAATATAGAGAAAATAAGGTATATTATTGTGCTAAATTGAAAATGCATCTTTAAAAGGAGCAAAAAGGAACATAGACACTTCAGTTATGAAGTATGAGTATATTTTTGATGCTTTGTCCTGGACTTTGAGCACTCTTACACATGTCTCTGTCCACTGGTGCAAAATCTTTGTAAGAATAGAAATTTAATCGCAAATCTTTACTATAATGCAGATCACACCAACTTTGTCACATCTCTGGTATGAGAACTGGCTCATTATATGATAATAAGTGTTCTTTCACACTGAAAAATAAACGAATAATATGTTAATAATAACCACATTTACTTTCTGAACATTTTAGCTGTCTGGTGCAAGGGAAAGCCCTGGAAGAAGAGTCTGCCTATCTCAAGAGACTCTACTTACACAGAATTTTTTGGTAGTAGTCTATTTCACTACAAAAGTACATTGCTCATTACAGTGTTTCCAGATGTTCCCTTCTTCCTTGCCCTCGCACCAAATATCTTATATTCTTTTTTGATTAGGACACTTCAAGATGTGTGTGTTAAGGGTCAGAGGGCACTTCTGACATAATGAGGGCCACACAGTTGATTAGCACACTTGCTGTTTTACACCCACGCTCTGCCAGTATCTGTCTGCTACATAACAGCCTGGAGTGCCTTGGAGCAGCAGGGAGCTGCCAGAGAAAAACCACCAGAGAGGCCTTGTAGATGGTCAAAAGAAAAAGATAACTTGAAATAGGCAACTGAGAAATATTGTGCAGTTCCAACTCAGACAATATTCCAATTCCCACCTAATAAAAATGAACGGGTTATATGTAAAGGACACACACCTTGTGGAGATAATTTCTGAAGCGTGTTAAATCTTTCCAGTAGACATAAACACTGAAATCTGTAATCTTTTGTTCTATCACTACAGGCTCAGTAGATTTTAAAAGTGGAGATGCAGAAGACAGCAAACTACAGACTTTAGTTTCTGCTGTAGATGGAAAACTGAATATGAGCCAGTAATGCGCACTTGCAATACAGAAAGCCAATCGTATCCCAGGCTGCATCAAAAGAAGGTATGGGGAGGTCAAGACAGGGGATTCTGCCCCTCTACTCCACTCTGGTGAGACCTGTCTGGAGTACTGCATCCAGTTCTGGAGCCCCTAGTACAGGAAAGACATGAATCTGTTGGAGTGAATTCAGAGAAGGGCACAAAAATTATCACAGGGATGGAACACCTCTCTTACAAGAAAAGGCTAAGAGAGTTGTTCAGTCTGGAGAACAGAAGGCTCCAGGGAGACTTAACTGCAGCTGTTCAGTGCTTGAAGTGAGCTTATGAGATAGATGGGGACAAATACTTTAGCTGGGCCTATGGTAGGACAAAAGATAACGGTTGTAACCTAAAAAAGGGTCAATTTAAAGTATATGTAAGGATAAAGTTTTCTATGATGAGGACGGTGAGGCACTGGAACAGGTTGTCCAAAGGTGCCCTGTCCCTGGAAACATTTAAGGTCAGGTTGGACGAGGCTCTTGACAACCTGGTCTAGTCAAAGATGTCCCTGCTTATGATAGGGAGGGTGGACTAGATGGCCTTTAAAAGGTCCCTTCCAATCCAAACCATTCTGTGATTCTATGAATCTATACAGGAAAGATGACAAGAGAGTCTTTCTCAGGGATTGCAGTGATAGGATAAGAGATAACAGTTTTCACTGAAAGAGGATAAGTAGATTTAGATTAGATATAAGGAAGAAATTATACACTATGAGGGTCGTGAGGCATTGGAACACGTTCCCCTGCAAAGCTGTGAATACTCCCTCCCTGCTGGTTTTCAAGGTCGTTTTCGATCTGGGTTTCAGCAAAATGATTTAGTAGAGGATGTCCCTGCCCTTGGGAGAGGGGTTGGAACATGGTGGTCTTTAAGGTCCCTTCCAACCCAAACCATTCTATCATTTTAAATAGAGTTAAGATGAATATGTTGATAACTATCCACAGACTTATCAAAATATTTACGGTGCACTGGTATGAGCCATCTTTATTGCCAAATGTCCATAATATTGATCTGACTTACCACTACAGTAAAGGTTTTGTATCCCATTCTGCCAGGTTAAAAGGTTGAAAAGCTCAGGTAAGAACTTTTTGCTGCTGACTGTTCCTGTAATAAGTGAACAAATATACACTGAAGATTGGAGACTCCGCTAAACAATCTAAAACTCCTTCAGGAAATGGATTTTTCATTAATATATTTACCACAAAGCTTTTGTTGATTTTGAATCAAATAAACAGAGTTACTAAACCAAAAAAAGAGCACCAAGTTCAATGGCTCTTCTATGGAATGACTTTATTATAAATTATTTGATAAGGTAAGGTACATAGACACAGCCTGAAAGCGTTTGTAATACCATCTCCTTTTTATTCATCCAGCTAATACAATTCTATCTACCAAACACTGACAAATACACATACACCCTACATATACATCTACAGAGAATGTGCAAGTCTGACCCTAAATCACGTATCTTCAATCGTATCTTTCTTCAATCTATCAGTTGAGGATTATCGAAGAGACATCCACACCATAACACACCCAAGACCAAGGCATGTCATAGGTTTTCAATTATAAATGTAAAGTAGAAACTCACCATATTTTCAGAGGTTTATAAATATCTGGAATAATTTGAGGAACTCTAAAGGAAACCTCAGTGCAAAACAAAAACATCTTTCAACTGGTGTCTAAGACTCCTTCCTGATCTAAATGTTCTTAAAACTGAGTAACACAGTGACACCCAAAAGGAAAAAATCCATCCAAAAGAGAACTAGAAAGAACAAACAAATCAATTCATAGCAATATTTCCAATCTACAAGGCCCTGACAGTAAGACTTGTGAGATTTACCACTGTGACTAAGAGAAATTTTCAGTGAATAGCAAGTTTCAGTGAAGAGCAAGACCTTCAGTAGGATCAATATTATCTGTGCATTCATAACAAATTCAGTCAGTAGTTTCTGGTTAAAGAAATGAAAGATACCCTTTGATACTAACAGAAACATGGTTTATAGTTTTAAGATCAACTTACGTTAAGCATTTAAATAGGTTACAGCAACCTGTTGAAATTAAAACTTTTGATTGTTGCCTTTGTTTCTGTTCCTCAGTTAATGAGTTTTTCAGGGACTACATTATGTGCAACAGATGTCCATGATGTAGCAGGCTTAGGGACCTGCTAAGACAGAAGAACCCCGGTGCTAGCCATCTCTCCTCTGTGTCCAGATAACCACATAGAGGAAGAAGCAGCTCACGTTGCCAGCTGCCTGTTCCCTCAGATATCAAACCCTGTTGCTTCTTCAGTCAGCTTCACCTGAGAATACACCTGGGGATGGGGAGGTGTTTTGAGGTTTAGATTTATTTCTCCTTATCTTTAGCTGATTTCATTGGTAATAAATTATATTAATTGCACTAAGTCAAGCCTGTTTTGTCCATGATGATAATTGATGAGTGATCTCTTCCCATGCTTATCTCAACCCAGCAAACTGCTGTTACACATAGATAGAGCATTTCCAAATGGCCACCAAGTTCATCAGACAAGTTGGCACTTGCCTGGAGACCTGCTGAATAGGAGTTCTGGTTACTCCTTCATTCACTGTAGATGCATGGGGTTGCATGAAGACAGCTCCATCTGGTGTTAAGAGACTGACTCATTGCTGGCAATGATTGTCCCCTCAAGCAATATCTTTTCTCTTGTCACTTCAGAAAGAGGGAAATATGGTAATCTAGCAACTTAAGCAACCTTAAGTGCTTGTTGCTTGCAAACGTATATTGAAAAACTTGTAAAAATTGCTGCAGTCGCTAGGATTGTCAGACAAAATGTTTGTTAATAAGGTAGAGCAATTGCAAATAAAACACAGACTCCAAAGAGTCCAGTGAAATACTTGACATTGAGCAATATATTTTATGTTTAAAACAGTCTTCCCTTCCCCTCCCTCATCCCTTCCTTCGTTCCACAATCCTCCATCACAATTCTAAGGGGAAGATGAAACAGTCATGGACAACTCTATACAAGCTGCTTGGCTGATTTTGATGGATACCACACTGAACACCCACTGCCATCAGGAGCAATGGTCTTGTCTCTTAAACAAGGTTGCATGAAATTAGCATGCTCAGGTTTCAGAGAAATGAAAGTGGCTGGGTTGAGGGATAGTTTGAAAGTGTAAATATACTAGTCACCTAGTTGCAGAGCCAGCACAGGATCAATACAGTAGAAGGGGAAAAAAAAACTGGTGGAGAATTGATATGCAAGAATAGACAACAAAACATGTACAAGGCAACATGGAAGAAATTAAAGACTGGTTGTTGCGATTGCATGTTGTCTCAGCTTGCTGGCTTTTTACGATTTTTGTGCAATTTAAAAGGGACCTTGAAGAAGACCTCAAAAACGGCACTTATAAATATACATCACATACTACACCCTACAGATGTGAACATGGCACAAGTAAAAAATACTATAAACTTGAAGAAATATTAAGTTTTTCCTAATGAATCAACACACAGCTTAGCAAATATCAGTGCTAATTGGTTTTGTTACTTTTCCTCAGCTATTTTTTTACTAGCTATCTAATACAATCTCCCAATGGCTTTGGCAGTGGAAGACATGGGTTATGAGGCACTTACACAATCCACATCAATTAAGATAACTCAAACTGCCTTCCTCAGGTGGTTAATCTTACCCATCTGATTTTGCCTGAAGCAGTATAAGAAGCAGTCTCACAATTCCTTCTTTCTTCAGTGGACTTGTACGTCTGTACTGGAGTGAAGATGATGAGCAGCACAGCAGAGCTGTCTTCAACCAGTGTAACTGGATCCAAGGAGGGGCATTTGTAGCTTTCTACAGGCCTTTCAAACTAAAGAGAAGGAAGTTCACTAGAAGCACACAGGGAGCTATAATTTCCTTAGTAGTTTCTGGTATACTATGCCACAGAAAGTCGTCAATACATTTCACTCAGAGCATACCTTCTTCCTCACCTTAGGTTATATGTCAGGTATAGCTGCTGTAAGAAGCAGCTGAGCAAAATTTCTGCAAATTTTTACAGCTTTTCTTCAAGAAATGTATTGAGAATTGTATTAAATCCCATATAAGAGACTAATCCTAAGTGCGTATCTATAAGGGGACCAAGTAGAAATTTATCAAAAATTCCAACGAAGCAGTCCTCATTATCAGCAGATGCATTACACTTTTCCTTTTGTTTTTGTTTTTTCCCTTAATAACAGGTCAGTTCACACTCAAAAAAAGTGTTGATCAGGCTCTTAAGTGGAATTTCGTAGAGAGATGTAAGGTCTGTAAGCAAATACGCTTATAGACTTGAATACTACTACAATGTGTGTTACTTCACCTTTATACAATAAGAGTAAAAAAAACACCAACAAAAGGAAAAAATGCCATTAAATTAAAGAAAATCCAAGCCCAAACATTAACATTAGCAAGGAGTCATCCTAACTCATTAAACAGTGTATTTTTACACAAAATACAGGGGCTGATGTGTTTCTATTCTTGACCTGTTTAAGTCTCTTTCTATCTAGACAATGATAACCAAGTCAGCGAGGCACACAGAATTATCCCTGTACAAAAATTAATTAATCATATATTTACCAGTTCACTAGTTACTGGACATTATTTCAATCACATGCACTTCCCACATGCACACAACATCATAAAATCATAGAATCTTTGAGATCATCGAGTTCAACTGCACCCATCATCCGCTAAACCATGACCCTTAAAAACTCATCTACCTGTTTTTCAAACACTTCCAGGGATGATGACTCAACCACCTCCCTGGGCATCCTGTGCCAGTGCCTGACCACCCTTTCAATAAAGAAATTCTTTCTAATATCCAGTCTGAACCTCTTCTGGCGCAACTTATGGCCATTTCCTCTTGTCCTATCACCTGTCACTTGAGAGAAGAGACCAACACTCACTCTGCCACAGCCTCCTTTCAGGCAGCTGTAGACAGTGATGAGGTCTCCCCTCAGCCTCCTCTTCTCTAAGCTAAACAACCCCAGTTCCCTCAGCCATTCTCCATAGGACTTGTTCTCCAGTCCCTTCACCAGCCTCCTTGCCCTTCTCTGGATGTGCTCCAACACCTCAGTGTCCTTCTTGTAGTGAGGGGCACAGAACTGAACAAAGAACTCGAGGTGTGGCCTCACCAGTGCCAGGTACAGGGGCACAATCACTTCCTTTGACCTGCTGGCCATACTGGTTTTGGTACAGGCCAAGATGCACTGACCCTCTTGGCCACCTGGGCACACTGCTGGCTCATATTCAGCGGGTTCCCAAGCAACACCCCCAGGTCCTTCTCCGTCAGGCAGCTCTCCAGCCACTCTTCCCCAAGCCTGTAACGCTGCATGGGGTTGTTTTGTACCCAAGTGCTGGTCTCGGCATTTGATCTTGTTAAACCTCATCCCGTTGGTCTCAGTCCATCAATCCAGCCTGTTCAGATCTCTTTGCAGAGCCTCCCTTCCTTCAAGCAGATCAACACTGCCACCCAGCTTGGTGTCATCTGCAAACTTGCTAAGGGTGCACTCGATCCCTTCGTCCAGATCATTGATAAAGATATTGAACAGGACTGGAGCCAGCACTGAACCCTGGGGAACACCATTCGTGACCGGTCTCCAGCTGGATTTGACTGCATTTACCGCCACTCTTTGGGCCTGGCCATCCAGCCTTTTTTTTCCCCAGCAGAGGGTGTGCCTGTCCAGGCGAATGGCAGCCAGTTTCTCAAGAAGAATACTGTGAGAAAAGGTGTTAAAGGCTTTACAAAAGTCCAGGTACACCACATCCACAGCCTTCCCTTTGTCTGTTGACTGGGTAATCATAGTTATGGTTAGAATCTTTTCCTTAAGTTTTGAGCTCCCCCATAAACATACGTAGAAAAAAATTCATCTCGGTAGGCATTTGCTAACAAAGTGAAGAAGAACAAAGAGTCAGGAGGTTCTCAAAGGAACGAGTCTGGAATACTGATCCTTGCTGATCCCTTCCAATTCAGGTCATTGCATGATTCTATGAAAAGCAAGAAAGCACACAGCTCCTACCAACTCTTCACCACCAATCTGTGGCTCTTCTGCCTGCTTTGCCGCATTAGACCAGTTACAGGTCTTTTCAAGGTTGGACATTAGCCAGGAAATTGCATCCTCTGCTCCTGTTCTTCCTCCTTCTCTTTTTCTGTTTTTTTTGTTTAGGTTTGGGTTTGGGAGGGTTGTTTTTGGGGGGGGGAGAGGTGGGGTTGGGGGTGTTTGTTGTTGTTGTTGGTGGTTTGGCTTTTGGTTTTTTTTATTTTTTAATCTTGGCGTGGGAAAACACAAGCCATAAATAAGCAGGAGAAAGAATAAGTAGAAAACAAAAAATTTTCAGTTTAAGAAATTCAAGATAAATATTGGTATACCTCCATATCAAGAAAAAAAAAATAACATAAAAAGAAGATACTGAAATATCTTCTAAGAACAAGCTATTTTAAAATTTTGAGTCAATAACTTTGAGCTTTGTCTGAGGAACTCCTACTATTCAGAAATACCAGGAAGGCCTTACTTACCTATTTGTGGGGGGGTACAACTATTAATTCTGTGTCACTTTTTAAAGATTTTCCTTCAATTCCTGGCACTAAATTTTTGAAAAAAATGCTTGCTCATGAAACAGCTCATTTATCCTTATTTTGATGGTTTTGTGCCCATCCAAAGCTCTTTTGTAAACCATTACAACAACACAATTATGAAAAACTTAGCATATTTAAATCCTTAAGAGATCTATTTCAGCCCAAACCTGTCAGAGAAGAAAGCCGAGAGAAAGTAGGTTCTCTTCCTGAGCAGGAAAAAAGAGAAATCACAAATAATTTTCTGTATAGCTCAGTAGAGTGGAGTTACATGAGTATATGTTATTCCAATTAGGACTTTCCTCAAAGGAATTGTTTACAAAAAGCATATATACGAGCAACTAATCCTTAAAAAGGATTATATGTATATGACAAGAATTAAAGCACCATGGCAAAATTCACTTGTGTGAATTTACTAATTCTCAGCTTATTTTGCATTATTCAATATTGTTTGTCTCAAAATACAGTTTTGTCTCAGTTACTGTGTCCAGGAGAATCCATACAAATATTCTCCTTGCTATCTTGGTCAGGGGGTAGACATGGCTAACAAATCTCATTTAACTATCAAACCCTAAACTTCTCATTCTTTTGCAAACTATTTTCTAACATAGGTCCTTCATCTACAGCCAGACACCAGCAGCAGGAGGTCACTCAGCAACCAACCAGTCAGTGTGAAAACACCTTGGAAATGACACAGGGCAACAGGTAAAAAGAAAAAGGCTCTTTATTAGTTATACAACTGTAGCTGCATTTTCTGGATTAATAACATTTCTTTTAAAAGTTCCAGCTTTTTCTGATTTCAGACTCCTTAGTGCTTCCTCCATTTTCTCAACAAAGATTGGCTGAATGATAACTTCCTCATACTAAGAGGAAATAAGTCTGAATTGGTATCATTCTTTTCTTCACTGCTTTTTCCAAAAAGCGAAATACTTCATTGACTTACTTAAAACATTACGCAAGAAATCTAAAATGCTACCAATACTTTTCTAAAGTCTACATGCTAGAATACACTGCTACTGCCTTTGAATTAATGTGTATTCTGCACATTTTGTCAATTTTTGAATGTAAGCTGCCTGGAAACTAACAGGCATTTTTCACTCCCTGGGTTATCCTGCCTTCACCACACTATTACCTTTAAAATTAGCCACACTTTTTCCTAGTAAAAGTACATACTGTAATTTCCAGAAAGTCCAACAATGCCCAGCCAAGACTTTTGGAAGCTCCGACAATAAGCCAAAAATCCTTCAATGTTCTTTAGACCTTTTCGCACAGTAGTTACTTATTTTAAAGAGTGTTGAATTTTTGGAGACATCTTCCTATACAAACATATGAAGTTCACCGAAGGGACTGAATAAAGATGTAATGACACATTAACACGTTTTGATGGGGCAAGTTGTTTTCAGGCATATAATTGTAGCCAAAATAAGGTTACATTGCAGTTAAACTACCAGAAAGTCTCATCTCACTTTTTAATTTTGTAAATTCCTTAACAATTCTTTTTTCCTCATACTTTGGAAATAAAAAAGCCTTATAATTATGTCAACCCAATACATTTTAGTTGTATGTAGTGGAACATATATGTTAATCAAAGGCAAAAAGCTGAAGAAATCAATGATTGGTGTATTTATCACTGTGAAATTCAGGAACAGTAGTGCAGATTTTTTAAAAGTCAAGAGGGCACTTGACCCTGCATATTTCCAATCAGTATTCATAGGCAATATTTAATAATCTTCATCTAATGGATACAGAAATACTACAGTGCTGAGTAAGCAAATAAGGCCTGCAATCTAGAGGCTAGCAAGAAGCATGAAAAAATTAATGAAAAGACAGGAAAAAGGATGCAAGAAGAGATAGGAGCATAGGTTCTAAGCAAGTGTTGAAAGTCACCTCAATGACATTAAACATAGTGAAGCAGTATGCCAGACAACTCCTGGATAGGCTGAATCAAGTTAATTTAACTGTTATTTTATATTAAAGCAGAAAAGTCACAGCTTGTGTGAAATCTGTGAACTCTAAAAGAGAGATAGAGAAGAAATTATCATATAAGCTATAAAATATTTTAGTAACATAGAGGACATTCAGTTACTTCTGTTATTTCATGTTATTAAGGCCATCTTTGCTACCACAGAGACTTCTTTATGAAATGGGAAATGCACACACTTTTCTCCCACCTCAGTGGCATGACTATAGCTGTGGACAGTTGAATAATTTTCCTTTCATCAATTATAAGCAATGCTATGTCCTACCAACATTTTGCTACCTTATCAACACTTTTTTTTTACCTTGGACCATTATGTTTCATTTCACAGAGGCACAATACCTGCTGTTTCAATGCTCTGTAAAGTCTAATTGCTTGCACCTGTTAGAGGTTGTTTGTTAAAGGAGGACACAACAGGTTGCAGTAGGTTGACATCAGGCTAAAAGCACTACTGCATGGATTTTAATTAAGTTATTCCGGTAGTACCCTTCATTGTTTGCAGAGAAGTGCAGACTACCACGATTTCCTTTTCAGCATTTTGTTAAAAGACTCAAATACTTTCAACATTGAAGAGTCATGTGTTCTCCCCTACTGCTGAGCACACTTTTGCCTTCTCTACAGAAAAAAAAAAATCAATTGTCAGGCAATAGAAGCAATTTGGAAAACTTCTTAATCCGCCACTACCAACAGTTGTGGAAAGATGTGTATGTTCTGCTAGCACTTCCTTGGGCAAGTACTAATAGCACAAAACCATGCCCAGTCCCAGCTTGTCCAAAAAATCACACAAACATTGACTTACTGTGAGCAATAAGAAAGTAGCTCCACTTAAGCAGACTCCCAACAGCAACACAAAGATATCATGATAAAATAGAGCGGCGAAACAATGGCAGTTACTGCCACCACTGAAGTTCTCCTATGGAGGAGAGAGAGATTTGATACCACTCGCTGGGTATTGCTTTTAAAGTACAGAAATACTACTTCTGGAGGATTTACTTTAGCTTAGAAATAAAAGCTTAAAATTTATCTTCCTCTCTTCGAATGGTTCTCACACATATAGGCTTGCCACTCATTGGGGAGATTTCCTGTTGGTTTCAGCAATTACTGAGCCACATCTGCTGGCACAGAGAAATCCATACACCAGCCAGCAGCCAACTGGGACAGCACCTACATTTGTGGCAGAAAACAGTCATCACAAACCACAACCACTAGGAAGTTTCTTGTTCCACATCTTCTCACTCAGGGAAACTATGCCCTACAGCTTACTTTTTTGTGTGACAAATGTCAGGTTGGAATAAAAAGAAGAACATCAGTAAACTTAAGCCTGTGATACTGAGGCATTCACTAAAATACAGGGCTGCACTCTCTCATGTATACCATGACATTAGTTAGCAGCTGCCTGAAAATGGTTACTGAATTCACATGGAACAAAAATTAAAATAGGAGCCTCAGAAAGCAAGTCATAATTTTCATTTAGCTTAACACTCCTTTGGAAGTACAATAATAAATATTTCTTTTAAATAATAATTTAATAAAAGTATGTGAATGTCATAAATACTAAAACAGCTTGGATCTATAAAGTGGTAGCAAGGCAGCTAAAAGCAAATAAATACTAAACGCTAGTAGTGTCAGTGTACTAGTTGCACTCCTACCTTTTTCTTCCTTATGCAATTATATTATCATTCTGATTTGGGAAGAAGCAAGAAGTTGTTTGTTTTTAGTGCAGATCTAGAGGCATAATTGATAGGTCACATAATAAGACAATTTTGTTAGATATCATTTGACTTTAGGGACTACTTCTGCATAATTTTTCACATCCTTTCTGCAATCAAATAAAAGCTATTTGTTGGCCTCTGAGAAACGTATAGAATAACTTAATGCACTTCCTCATTCTCTGCTTTTATAGTTGTCCCAAATTAGCTAGAAGACACAAAAACCAATTGGTTTTCATTCAAGAGCAGTAAAGACAAAGGACTGAACTCCAATCAAAATTACAAACCCTTTTAAAATCTGTTGCTTTGCTAAATACTTGGAGGAAGAGGGACAGACGTAGAAAGAGAAAGAAAGAGACAGACAAACTGACAAATTTAAAAGTGACGTAAAAAAAGAGAACTTAGAGAATAGGCATTGAAGCTTACCCCTCCTTATGAGGTTTGTCATCTGAATTATTTGTTTAAGTTGATCATCGAAATCTCTGATTTAAATATCAACCTTACACAAAGTGC
Organism: Dromococcyx pavoninus; assembly: GCA_033558185.1. NCBI lineage: Eukaryota > Metazoa > Chordata > Aves > Cuculiformes > Neomorphidae > Dromococcyx > Dromococcyx pavoninus. The sequence continues at coordinate 307,719 of JAUMJL010000394.1, read as the reverse complement.
AGGCGTGCTTATCAGGAAGCTTAGATATTCCATACTACTTGTCTAGATAAAGCAAGTAGTTATAAAGATACAGAAAGGTATATGAATAATGACAACATGCACAGTCATACTACATGCATTGATTTTAAGACAATTTTAAAGCCAACTGTGAGCAAATTCTCAAGAGAAAAAACATACTTGTGGGTATTCATTACAAAAGCTCCTGCCCTTAGCAGGAATTTTGTTGATTTTCAAGTCAACATGCCCACAAAGATGACATTCTAAGGACTATTTTAAGGTTCATGTAAAATGATTGCACTGTGTTCCATTGAGACATTGCAGGCATACTGCTATGGCAGTGTGTCTTACCATGCCTATTTGGAATACATTATTTCATCAAGTTTTTATACTAAAGTACTTTTTAGTTGTTTTCTTTCAACTCTTGTGAAATAATATGTATAATAAAGCTCAAAACTACATATTTAATCGTATGCTAAACACAAGTGTTGAAAAAGTAACATGAGTTCAGATGCTAGACAATAAGCATCATTAAATTCATGTATTATTAGGTATAGTACAACAAATAACTAATTTCATTCAGCAGAAATGAAGAGATATTGTTCACGTCACATTCCAAAGTCTAATCACATGAAGAACCTAGGAAGTTATTCTGCAACCCATGAAGCACTAACATAATTCACAGTTTACTATTTAAAAAAATATATTAATATTTCATGTTTATTTTTATGGGAAAAGTCTGTGTTCTCCTGAGGAAAATATATTACTGAAATACACTGTTAAGTGAAAGAATATAAAGGTCTTCCTCATAGTACCCGCAAAGAAACAAAGCTTTATTTATAATGAGGTGGATAATATTTTCTTTTTTATAATTGGAAAAGTTGACTCATTTGTTATTTCCCTTGTTTGGGCATTTCTGGAATTAACCCAAAACAAAGCAGATATTAGGAATTCAAATGATTAGTTTAATTTACAACACATATTACCACACCAGAAGCTGGGAGGATATGTCAGAGAAAGCATTGTTCTGTACATGTCCTCTCACACTCTTCTGTAAGTATCTATTCCAGGCCATTGTCAAATGGAGAACATAGCACTCAGTGTAAGCTTTAGGGTGACCAAGACTGTTGAGTTAATACTGACTCAGAAGACAAGAAGGAATTCACACAGGGTAAAAAGTAATATAAAAATGAAGAAACAGAAAAAAAGAAAAAGTAATATTGATCATTTTTGTCCCTGGAGTTCTTAATAGATTCCACAAAAGTGACTTTTAGAACCAGTCAGAGTAATCCAATTTTTTTGCAGTGAGCTCACAAATGAACTTGTATAAGAAATAGTCACCAAACAACCATCCCACTAAAACTGAAGATTTTACTTAAATGAAATTTTTTTCCTCACTCATAGGGTGACACTATCCTTAGCTAAGTGAAAGCTCATAAAATGTTTCAAGTTTAAACATGAAGACTTCTGTCCAATAAATTCTACATAAACTGAGTGACTCAACAGGGACTGTCTGAAAATATAACTTCGCTATTCCTAATCAGATTACCTTCCACTTTTTATATTGATCCTACAGTGAATGAAGTACCCAAAATGGAACCAGGTTCAGAGCCAGGTATTTACTTCCTGGCTCTTCCTACTCCTTCTCCCATCATTCCCTGTAATAGGAATGACAGAAGAGAGCACGACCTGTGCACCCAATCTCTTCACCATTCATTCCAAGGCACTGAAGTCCCTTTTAATTGCCCTCAGGTTTCTTTTGGGGTTTTCATTACTGCCTACTTGTAAGATCAATAGCAGATAATAATCGGTGGGCTTAACCAGGGTCAGAAGTTTTCTTTTCACATCTCTACCTGAGGCCCAGTTAGGCAGCAGAATTCTCTGTGAAGTACAAGTAACAAACCTTCATCGAGAAGAAGAATGATGAAAGAGGCCCAAACAATTCATACTCAAGGAGAAGGGTTACACAGTACAGATGCATCTAGGAATAGTTTCGAATTGCCTGTACAAGGCCCAGCATGTTTGTATCTGTATGTGTATATCTCATGGCTCTTTTATTTAAACCCTTAGTCCCTCACAACCATTCACACTAGAACAGAGGCCTTTAATGCAATCTTTAGACTGAGAATTCCTAATCATTTTTACACATCCTAGACATTCGTGTTCCCTGACCATTGATCCTCAGGACTATGCCAGAAGGAGTTTGAACAACAGGTATGTTGAGCCAAAGCAGGAAAGTAGAATAAAAGCAATCACCTGACTAATAGTCCTGGAGCCATCCGCTGTTGCACCAAGCTGAGGCCAAGTCTAAATTCATGAAAAACAAGAAGGTGGCCACATTAGCTAAGACGGTCCTTGTCCTACATGCCTTCTATTCAATGTAAGTTTCAACCTTAATATGCTAATTGCATGTTGATGAACAACTTTCTAGTTAAATTTTCGTATTTTTTTTACACAGAGTTGCCTGGACTTCATTTGTTCCTGTTGTTTCGCCTTCTTAACATTCTAATGTTCAAAAGCAAAACAGCATTGCTTTCATAGGCATAAGTAGCAGTAAAAACTGTGAAAAAAAGAACATGGTTTACAAAAAAAAAAGCAGTCAAAGAATTACCTCGAAACAGAATTCCTTCAAGGTTTGTACATCCAGGTGTTGAATTGTGAAAATTGAGTGGCATAAATTCATCATCAGGAAAAAAAACATCCATGCTGATCTAGTAATCTTGAGAGTAATAATTCCTTGTTATATATCAAATTCATAAGGAGTTCAGTGTGATACACATAGCAGATTCCTGTGCTGATGGGTGCTGTTTGGTAACTCCAGTGTAACACAGAACTGGCAACTGGGAACCCAAAACCAAGAAGAAAGAGTTGTTTTGTTAGAAAAGTTTACTTATTCACTACAGTTGTAACTCTGATGTCTCTGAAGATGTGACTAGTTCTGTCAAGTTGAGCAGCTGAAGATAACCTGTCTGAGACAAGGTCTTCCCCCATCCTCCTTCCATCTTCTGTGTTATTCTTTCAAAATCCAATAAACACCAGCATCTTAGCAACTCAAATATTTTATGAAATCTGAGCAGAGGCTTTGGGGAATTAAATAAGTTCATGTCTTTTTGCAGTTTAAGTTTTGTTTTCTCTTAAAGAGAACACACATTTCTTCCTTCCACACATGATCTGGTTAATACCTCCCTTGTGCAACTACTTTTCAGCGTGAACTAATAACAAAATCCATTGCTATGAAGTGTGTAATGGAAGTAGTACAATTTAAAATCATCCATCCAATTAAATCATTTTTAATAAAATATCTAGAGATTAATATATCTATCTTCCTAACTAAATTGTTTTGCAGTATTTGCATCTGTATTTAAGTGACTGCTCAATATTAGACAAGTATTAGAATAGCTTTACTATGTAGATTAAAAAAAACCTACCCAGAAACATACAATGAGAAGATGTATTTGGAACTGGAGTTTCTCAGCTCTAATTCAACAGCTATGTTAATTCTCCTTCAAACTGGCTGATTTACAGAACAAGTACACAGACAGCATAAATTTTCAAAAATAGCAATTTTGTGCAAACATGCTGAATTCAGAGAGAAAAATCATAAACAAAAACACAACCTAAGAAAGTATAAATCCTTGAAATAAGTTAGCATAGTAGGTGGGTAATTTGAGACTCTCCCAAAACCATGAAAAATTAAAGGAAAAAATGAGCTTAATGAACTTAATGTACTATGAAAACTATGATACAAGTAAAAGTGGCTCTTCTATGTGGTAAAAAATGTTTCTATTTTTTAAATCAAACCAGCATTATTAAAGAACCTAAGGTCTTTAAACTAGTGATAATATGCACTTAAGTGCCTGACAACATTTTATGACCTCTTAGGCAATAAAACTCAGTGAAAAGCAGCAACTAAAGATGGCTCATGAAGCACAGTAAAACATCCTTTAAGTATTGGTATATTTCATGTTGTGTCTCAGCCAATTCCTGTGATTTGATCTATAAAGCATGCATATTGGTCTACTGGATGAATACAAAAAACAGTCTTTACCAAGTTAACTTCAAAAGCAAACAGGATTCTGTACATTTTCTGAAACATGTGTATCAGAGCCATTGAACAACAAACAGTAGAACTGAGTACAACTTTACTTCTGTGCTATTTTCAGTATTCTGGGATTTCTTTTTCCTTTTAAATCAAATCAATTTGGCTATCATTGACCCTTCCATCTTAACAACCTTGAAAAAGGAAGTTTTATAAGTTAAATTATTTGAGTTTCAGATCTCTAATGAAGTTGCAGTGTGAAGTGTCCTTCTGGCCTCACATCACAAAGAGTTGTACCACAAGACAACATTACACTGGAAAGAAATATTACAAACTTTTACGCTTCCCAGATTTGAACTAAGCTGAAGAATAACTTCTGCAAAAGCTTGTATGGTCTTACCAAACTGTTATTATCCAAGCAATCAGCACTGGTGTTTTATACACTCCCCAAATGGATGGAGACTCCCTTTTTTACAAGGAGTCACATGGAAAAGACAAGGGGTAATGGGTGTAAGTTGCTCCTGGAGTGATTCTTATTGGAATCCAGAAGATTTTTCACCATGAGAACAGTTAAACATTGGAATAATCTCCCCAGGGCAGCAGCAGATTCCTCTACACTGGACTCTTTTAAGTCTCAGCTTGGCAGAGTTTTGGGCCATCTCATTTGAACTATATTAACTAAAAAAAGATTGGACCAGATGATCTTTGAGTCCCTTCCAACCTGGTATTCTACGGTTCTATGATTAAAATATCTTAACCTTAACTGAGTACAAGCTGCATCTTATCTTCAGTTTAAGCAGATGTGTGTAGCCCGTACAACTGATATATAACCCAGATAGTATAGTTCTATAGCTATGTGTGGGTGAAATTTTCATACTCCCTGGTTTTCCTGCCTTTTTCAAATATTGTCTCCTCCTTGCCTTAAAATCACTGATATGTAATGTCCAGAGCAGAGAAAGGAAGAGAAGAGCCAACTAGAGGTTTTAATTTATCTTCTGTCTCTTAAAACCTTTATAAAAACCTCTTTATTATTGACTGGTTTTTATTTATTTTCTCTTCCATCAATGATGATTCTTGCAATAGTTCTTTAACAAATTTTATTAAAAACAAACATATCTCTACTTTTTCATGTTGGTAAAGTGAAGAGAGTAGTTACAGACAAGACTGTAGGCAAAAAAAAAATCCTAGCTGTAAGTAAAGCGGTACAGCAATGGACCTCACACAAAGCAACAATTCTTATATTAAGTAGTGGTAATGCTTAATATTCACTACTCAATGCAAATTAGTGAATTTCAGTGATGTTCCCTAGAAAAGATGCAAACAAACAAGGGCCGAGTTGTGTTACTGTGTGACAGTAAAGCATTAGATTGTTAGACTTGTATATCCACTTGCCCCTTTAGTCATAAACTCAATTTGCATAGGGTCTTAGCTCACTGAACAGGTGAGAAATATTTGAAAACTGCTCATGCACAAAGTGAAAATTTCAGGTTTGTGCTAGAACATATCACAAGAAGCAAGATAAAGGATTTGAGTCCCATCTCAGGTAGTTATAGCAATTGAGCAAGCAAATAATTATTCAATATTTAGAATTGACTAAGAAATGGAACTTCCCCAAAGTTTCTGATGCAACAAAATAGTTTTTATTTAAATGAAGCACAAGTATGTTTTCCTCTTACATGGAAAATGAAAGGGGGAAGTGATAAGAAAGATACAATAGGGGAGCAGGGCACACTGTCATACACGCAGACTGTATGGGCGGGGGGAGGGATTGTGTTTTATTGGATATTAATTAACTATCCTCTCAAGAGCAAGTCCAACTTTATCTTCTTCAGCAAGCAAGTCTCAACACTAACATTTGCTGCTGCCAGTGTTGTACCAGTTTTGTAAAGAATGAGGAGCAAGATGGATTGCTATGCTATCCACAGGCATAGTACAGAGAGTTAGATCAAAATCAATTTAAAGACTACCTGTCAGACCCAGAAAGGAGCACAGTTATCCAAGAAAATGGGTGAAGGACAAAAGACATAAGCAGGTTTTTAACAGTTTAAAAAAAAGAAAAAATAATCACAACTTAGATTTGAGACTGTTTTTCAATGGCATCCACACTATGTGTGGATTTCTATCCAGGAATTTTCACTGACAGCGATTCCACAAATGCATTATGGAAGATGCCATACTAATTTATTGACAGGATGATATCACACAGGGAACCTTTCAGCACATGGAAGCAGAAGTCACGGCACAACAAGTTTTTAAGAAAAATTGGGAAGAATCATATGGTCTAAGCACAGACATGAAAGCCAGATTTCTTTTTCTTTGATTTCTATATCATCTCCAGAATGATTGTGCAGTCACAAAAGCTTATTGAATCTTGTTGATTTAAGGAAGTTATTGCAATGCCAAGAGCATTTTATTTTGCTGCCTAGTACCAAAGATTGCAAATTTCTGCAAGATGGGGACAAAGGAGACTCAGTCCTAATGACTACCATTGGGATGGCCACAACACAGAAAACCAGAAAATCTGGTATCTACAAAATGGGGTTTGGTCTGCCTTGTCTATAAGGACAGGAAGGGGCAAATGAAAGACATGGGACTCTCATTACAGAGATTGGGGAGATCAAAGAAGAGTTGCATAATCTAGAGATGCCCGGAATACCAAAGGAGACCTGAAAACCTGAAAGGATCCAAATTCAAAATCGAAAGGCATTCAGGAATAGGAACTAACTGGCTAAAAAGAATGGCAGACGTATTTTACTGCTTTACCCAGCCTAAAACAAATCTAAAATGTCTAAAATGAATCATTGTTCTTCAGTGCAACATCTTGATTAGATTTAACAATATTCTGTGATTGGAAACCACGCACCAGAGCAACATCAGTGGGACAACCTATCCTCAGAGAGGTGTCTTTCAGGAATAGCATGATGCTCAAGACCACTGAGTCAGAAACTCCCATTTCAGGAAGGGATGTGACAGAATTTACCCACAGAAGACAAAGAGTCAGTGGACACTGTAGAATTCATAGCTATGGGGCTGATCCAAAAAAACAGATGAAATTTAAAAACACAGGTATGCAGCATGCAGTCCAAACAGCAGCCTGACAAAGTACCATGGGTAGATTTTGAGCAGAGTAGTAAGAGAACACAAATACTAGTTTGATTTGGATGTGATCTAACTGACAGCACACAGGTCAAACCACCATTCAACTCAGTCTTTCCCCTCACCAACAAGGAAGAGTTTATGTTCGGGGACATGGTTACCACTAGCTAAATAATCACTCCTAAACCTGTATACAGCTACCTGCTTAGACCCCAAAGAGCCCAATACAGAGTAGAGGAAGAAAAAAGTTAAAGATTCTCCATACCACTGTGACAGACAGTATGTGTAAAGTAGAGAGTAAAGAATCTGAGACCCAGTGGTTGCAACTTGTCCACCCTGCACAAGTGACTGGAAGGTTCAATTAATCCTTATAAAAGACTTCAGAAATGGTAAGGAGATTTTATTCTTTGTTTTATTATTTAAATGACTTAAGTGCCAACCATGCCAACTCTTACTCCTCCTTTCTAAAAAAACAATCAGAAAATGAGAACTGATGAAATGCAAGGGAATCATGCAAATTCTACATGGACAAATTAGAAATCTGATGGCAAGGGCTGAGAAAGCCCCCATCAAGTTTGCACTGGAAACTGTAATATTTCTCCTACAAAAAGAAAACTTGAATGGGAGCTGTTTAAATTCTTCCCAAGCTGAAAGCATAGTTCTCTGCTGCTGTAAACCCCTTGCAATGCTTAGGAAACAGACTATGTCCCATAATCTGAGAACAAACATACAGTAGTGAATGAACTGTGCTAACCTTCCCTTTCTACCCAAAATGTAAACAAAGATGACCTTGTGTCATACAAAATAGCTATGAAGACTGGGCAAGTAAATCAGTCTGGTTGAATTACCTGGACCTCTGATACCATGCTGTTGCACGTTACCAAGAGCTTATCATTTCTGCAAGAAAGCCTCCATAAAGGACAGGAAGTCTCAGAATAGACATCCAAAAGCTTCCAAACTGTGTTATTATTATCCACCCACCAAGTTAAATTACTAACAAAAGAAAAAAAAGATACAATACTCAGCACCATCCTAGACAGTTCCCATAATTTTATGTATCATGGGATGAAATTGGCTTTGTGAATAACTGTTGTCATGACAACAGTGTCATAGTCCCAAAGGGAAGGAAATTTGTGACAAATCAGCCTAGCAAAGAATAAAATTACTTCAATCTTGCTGAAGGATTATTGATTTATTATTTGAAGCTCAGCATTGGTTATTGAAAAATCACTATCATCTCTTTTTTAGGTGTGTTTCCAAGAGCAGGATGGGAGATAGCTAAATATTTTCTTTAGTAGAGATTTTCTTTCAGAATGTACAATTTCTGCAAAACCAATCTTTCTGTTCCCACACAGCACAAAATTCAACTTTATTTAGGAAAAAAAGTGAAAAAAAAAAGAAAAAAGCTGAAAATAACTATTTAGTTCTGGCAGATTTGAAAAAACACAGCATTTTTTTAACAACTGGAAAGAGGCAAAAGAGTCCTCTTTAAAGCCGTTCAATATCAAACTGATCTCATTCATTGCCTGCAGAGGATGTGTTTGCAGTGAAGGCAGTGGATAAGATAAAGTTTACATCAAATGCTTTTTCACGTGAGTAACAGACATGTATGACTCTCACCTGCACAGAAACCACAACCAATTTGGAAAATCCCACGAGTATTTCAGCATAGGAACATCCTGGTTTGCATTAGAAGTTAGAACATTATAGGAGACACTGCCTGTGCTTGCTATACTTCCATATGCCCCAGAACTGAGACAGAATATGGAAAAAAATGGACTTTTGCCACTACAGATGAGATTCAGGCATCTGAATAGCTTATGGAAATTATAATTCACTTTGCTAGATCAGCCTATCTGGGATGAATCAGGGTTCTCTGCTGGATAGTATATCCCATGGTCCTCTCTGACACTGACATCCTATATTAAGGAATGGCTATCTCAATGTAGCAGTCATTTAAAGATGCAATCTAATAACTGGAAACCCAAACAGTAACTCAAAAAGCCAGGAAAATCTGTGATAATATGGAATTGATCCAATATTAAAGACTTGGATTTTTATGAATCTGAAACAGTACTCTCAAATAATAAACATGTTGAATACTGGAATTTTCTGTGAAGTAGCAAGCCTTCATTTTCTGAGTTGTACTTCTAATTTAAGTAAATTTATTCTGATGATCTCTTATTCCTCTCAAAAGCCACACTCACTACCAAAAATTTTAAATTTCATTTCACAAGAAAAGTTACTTTGATTATAAATGGATCTGATTACAATTTTTAAAAAGTTAGAAAAACCCAAATTGAAAAAAAAAGTATTGGCTGAAAGCAACTAAATATCAATATTAAGGTTGCAAAGAAATCCAAATGATTATTTTTTCTAATTCACTGAGTCACGAAAATGCAGAAACATTTTACTCATTTTGCTCTCGGATAATGTCTGACAATATTCAAAATAATGCTTGTAGCACCAAGCCACTCGTCTGGCTGGTCTTCTGGTTAAGCCTAAGGAAATAATTTTCTCCCTTCAGATACAGATCTCTTGCGATGATGTCTTCCCACACCGCTCAAGCCCAGCTCTGCCATAGCTCCCTCTTCTTTGGGTGACTCACTCGCCCTCAGGCTCAGAGTGCTGCTGGCTCAAAGCTGAAACCTAGCCTGAGCAACAACTCTGTGAGATAGATCCTCCCCAGTTAACAGAATAGCTGAGCTGCAAGGCTAAATCAGAGATAAAAACTTAACGGATGTTTCAGGCTTCTATGAATTTCCTCCAGAAAGGAGACTTCTCATTGTTTAGCTAGAAGACTCTCAGCAAACTGTGTGCCCAGCTGATGCTGAGTAGGATTTGGCCACATTCCTGTTTAAAGTTCTCTTGCACTCAATTCTCTGTACTGACAATACAGGGTAGAAAATGAAGGAAAGGACTTCTTTCTTCCTTGTGCAGCCCAAGGGCAGCAACTGAACAACCTTCCACTGAGTTCCTATCTGCTAGAATAGAGAGTACATTCCAATGCCTTTGCCTTCTGACTTTCTCATCAGCTCACTGGATTCCATGAGCCCCTCAAAACTTCATTAAGGCTCGTCACACTGTATGAGATAGCCATGATGAAGAAAGCAGCATTTAAGACGAAATCACTTTGAGAGACGTCTCAGCTTTTCTCCCATTAACCTGTGGCAAGTTTCTTTATTTATACCTGAGTCAGAGAACCAAACGTGCAATAGAGGAAGAAAACAGCTGTTGATCACATTTCAGGGGAGAGGAGGAGAGCAGAAAGGGGGAAGAATGTCAGAGGCAGGAACCATCTTAGTTGCAAAATGAGCAGGAAAAGGATAGGAGCTACCAAAAGGAGGATATTTCCCACAGCGGAGTGAGCATCACGGGGAAAGGGGGCAGATGCCTCATGAGCAAGTGATAGCAATGTACTGGGAGATCATATTAGACAACCAGGAAACAGTCTGCTGTGGAGAAGGAAAGCTGCAGATGATAATTCTCAGCTAATATTTTATGGAATGTTTTATATTCCTAATGTAGGGAAGAACATGTTCTTCCTCCACAGAGGAACAAGGAAATTCACTCTAACAGAATTTTTTATGAGCTTCATCCCTCATCAGAGCTGAAACTGGTTTGTGAACTCCTACTCCCATTTTTTTCCAAGTGCTTTATGAGCTATCTTACATTGAAATACAACATTTTACCCCAAGGCAGATCATTTTCAGTCCCATGCAACAGACCCCAAGTTCCACAGCAAGGATCTGAGGAGGGTGACAGCAGTGATGTGGCACAAATTACTAGAAACTCAGGAAGTTTGGGCAGAAATTAGAGAAGGGCCAGAAAGATTTCCTCAGGGGACAGAAAACAGCATAGTTTAAAAAGAAAATAGACCTTGATAAAAGAATAATGCATAAAGGAACACAAGTGACAGGAAAGAATCATCAGGAAGGAGAAGAATACTAAATTAACCAATCTGCACAACTACAACTGAAGTGTCAGTACTTTTCATTTGGCTTCCAATCCCTTTGTGACAAAGTTTAGCTCTCAAAATCTTGAAATATGAATGTCTTGCCAACCTAGACAATACGTCAGCCTGACACCAAAAATCCCTATATTTGTTCTTATCTATATGATGTTTTGGTAACTCAGTCTCTGGGGTACTGTATCCATTTGCCATGAAATTGTTGTCATCTGAGAAAGTTATTGAACTGTACCCTGCCTGTAACAGCAGCAGCTATACTTCTCTGCATATTGCAAAGCTTAATGAGTGTTCTTAATGAGCTTTCAAAGATCATCAAAACAAAGTAACTACCTCATCAGCACATAGGAAAAGTGAAATTAAAATAGGGAATCAGTATGTGTGGGGGTGATTTTTCATATGCATTAATTTCATCTGTCGTTTCTCTGTGTGTTTCTTTCAGTTCTGTAATGAAGAAATTTCAAACCAGGCATTTAAGGTTACCTCTGCAGCTACATTTTAAAACTAGCAATTTAAAGCTCTAAAGAGCCATGTCCATAATTTCCAAATTCAATTAAATATGAAAAATATTTATAGACACAGTCATTACTTCTGCCATTATACTATGGCAAATTGAATCATCTACTAGAGATACTCCAGCTGATCAAAAGAATTAGGATCAATCACTCAGAAATAAGGGAATGAGAGACATGCAGGCCTGCATTCCAGCCTAGAAATCAGTATGTTTCTTTTGGAGTTTCTTGACCTCTTAATTCCATAACTATTAGAAAACATCCTGTATAACAGTCTTTTTATTTTTTTCCAGAATCTGCATATATCTACTGCTCTCAATTCCATGTTAATTTTTTCTCACATTCCCTGCCGTGTACTTCTGCCAAGAGATTTTGATATCAAGAATCACAGCATTCTTCTAAATTGGATGCTGTCATGCCTCCATCCCCCTACTTCTGTAGACTCCTCAGATGGTGAATTTCACTACAAACTCTTCTTACAAGCAAACTATTTACAAATTAAATCCACCCTTTTCTCTTGTGGGCGGGGTTAAGCCTTGTCCCACTTTGGCACAAGGTTTAACAGTAATTTTTGGCTTTTCTTCTGTACTTCATCAAAATTCCCTAAGACCCCTGCCAATTGTTTCTCAACTCCTGGCTGTGTTTGCTGTTGTATGGAATATTTCTTGATTATCCACGCAACTTGTGGTTGTGCTTGTCCAACTTAGATGCCTGGCTGTTTCGTGCAGAATACACATCTAGGGTCCTTGTAAGTCTCTTCTCAGACTGGATGAAGTTGTTGACAGCACATCGTATAAATGTATCAAAATCTCAACCTGAGGAAAAAAATGTTTTCATTCTCATCACCAAGAAAACCAGAAGTGCAAATCTGAGGAGAATGCAAAGAGAGCCAAAACCAGGTTTCATCCAGAGGCCCATGAAACATGAGCTACTGCTGGGGCATTCCTCCATGTACTAGCTAAAGACGGTTAAAATTTTTCCAATGAGATATTCGATGAAGAAAAAATGGCTACATGGAAATTTATTTACGTCAAAGTAAGTTTGCTTCAAAAAGGAACTTACGCAGATTAAAAAAAATATTTTGATGTAGCTGAAGAATTGCTTTGACCTTTTTAAAAAAGGAACATTTATATCTGTCATTTCAACAGAACTCTCCATGTTTTAGTTTCAGAGAACACAGAATTACCATCAAAATGGAAACAAAACATCTCAAGTCAACTGAAATGAGTTTCCAGAGTTTGTTTCACTGCGAACACTCAAATGTATTGTTTTCATTATATTTTGGGACAGATATGATTTTTTTGTCTGTAATTGTGGATTGCTGTTATAAACCAAGATCCCATCCAGTTCAAGTCCTTACTGTGCCAAAATATACTTTTGAGAGAAACTGCAAATATTATGCCCTTACCAGTACACCAAGCATTAAGGATCTCCCCTTGCTCTCCATACAATGAAAAAGAACTTTACATGTAAATTAGAAGAAAGGCTCCAAAACGCTGCTACTCACTCACATTTGTTCCCAAAGGCAATTAGAAGTGGTCACAGGTCTGGCTGGAGACAGCAACACAATGTTTTCCCTATAACACCTAAAGCAACTCTGGTTCATATCAGTTGCTAAAGTAAAATTCCTCACAGTTTACTTAGCATATTGAAGAAAATAACTTTACTTCCTCTTAGATTTCTTTACCGTGCCCTGCATTTGTGGTAGTTACTGTTTCTGGAAAGTGCTGGTTTACTTGAATTTAACTTCTTAAACAGGAAAACATGCAAAAACCATGGGTGTATGTGAATTGAGTTTGTGAAAAATTGATGACTTCATATAAAAATTCTGAGTAGTTTCTACCTTCTTGTTCTCAAGATTGCAGTTCCCCAGAAATATTCTTGGAATTTAGAGGACAAGGATGCTATCGTATGCATACCTATTCCAAATAAGGCAATTGTTAAAGACTCCTAGCATGAACAGTCTTGGCCTAAAGTAAAATATAAGTCTAGTCTTGGTGAAGCCCATTCTGGACTTTTTTTTGTAGGAAGAAAAGAGGCAGAGGCAGAGGAAGGGAAAACTCTCAAAGGGAAAATAAAGAATCCAGCTAGCAAAAGTGGCTTGTAAAGGCTAAAATACTAAGAAATTCAGGAAAGTATAGAGGCAAATGATTCTTAGTAAGAAGGAGCCTTGACTCCCAGCAAAGCTGAAAGAAGCTAGCACTCAGGACAGAGTCAAAGGAACAGCCAGGAATAAACTTGCTAGAAAGAACTTGCAAAAAATCATGGAGCCAAATCCCCAGGAACACTTGACCATACAGAGGAAACTGAGATCAGAAATGGCGAAGAAATTATTCACTGTGCTGCCCAGATCCTGTAATCAATTTGTGTTTGTGTACATGATGTTACAAAGCGATACCCCAAACAGGATTAATAGTAAATGTGCAGATAACGGTAGAACGAAACAAAGCCATGCTGAATTTCTCTGCCCATATAGACATCATGTATTGTTATGCATTCCCTGTACTTCCTGAAGCTAAGAGCATTTGCTTTATAAACACATGAGGATAAACTATGCCACTTGTTTCCTATAAATTTTTCCTGGAAAGGCTAAAAAGGATACCAAACGGGGGGGGAGGGGGGGGATGACAAAGTGGGAAATGAGGAATATATGCTCAAATCACTGAACGGTTTGGGAGATGTTCAGTATTTAAGGCCAAGCAGAACTCAACATTCTACAATAAATTCTTTATGAACTCCCATAAACATCTCTGTTTTGCTTACACAGCCCTTGTTTCTGAATGCTTTTTCACAATCAGTGCATCTAGACAATGACTTTTTTCATAAGAAAGACTCTAGAGGAATGATGGCTATACCACAAGGAGCTACAAATTACTCTATGTTAACTTGCCCTGTTCTCCCCATTACAGGTTCTTCTTTGACAGCAGGGAGCTGCATATGTTCACAGGACAGTGTCTAAGCTAATAAAATCTATCTGACACTTGCCAATATGTTAATGTGCTACAGTGCCTGAGAGGCTCTCAAAGTACAGTTACATTGTCTTCTAACTGTATAGAACACATTAACCACATTATGCTTTGGAGACCTACGGCTTGCTTTCCATGTCCATCGTGTGCCTGCTCTCATCGTGGAAAATGAGGCGACTGCCCTTCTTGCCTGTTCTGAAGTATGACGTCATCTGATGTTTTTCCTCAGAAAGGAAATGAACAGTAAAAAATACCCCTCAAAAGAGACAACTGCAGGTCAGGACGATACTGAAAAATGAAGTATGGGAATACAGCATCGGGAATGCTGCACTCCGAAAACTGCACAGTGAGGGGGAAGGAGGAGGCTGAACAGCTGCTTTGCTTTAAGATCTGTATTTCTGTCATTTGTCAAAATTCATGGCTCTTTACTACCCGGTAGACACTGTGGAAGTGGATGGAAGAGCGTAATAACCATCTTCATGAATCTCATAACCTTGCAGAGAGATGGATAATGACGTTTTGAGAAAGGGGCTGCAGTTCTGCCTGAACTCTGCCTAACAGAGCAAAAACTAATCAGCTCATACAGAGGGGTTAAACAGTACAGACCCAGGCAGAATTCACCCATGAACGGTTTTACCACACTGGAACAAAAGCCTCATAAACTAACTACAAAAAAAACAAACTGCAATTCTGCATTGAGGACAGCAAAAATCTTTTCTTCAGCCCCTTTGGAAAGCCAGCTTTGGTGCCTACATCTTCCACTGAAGGACTGCACTATAGCCATTCCAGGCTGAGAGAACATGGGACTTGAAAGCCAGAAAGCCAGAACTAACCCCCTGCCCCAAGCAAGAACCTTCACTATTGCTTTCCCATACATGGGTCATGCCACTTCACATAAATCAGTTCAAATTGAGACAGAAAATTATTTTTACCTGCCAACATTGGATGGGGTTATACCGATATCAAAGGTATTCACGGTGATATTTTGTGGCTACTAAATGTTAGCTTCTGAAAAGTTACTGTCCAAAACAAAAAAAAAATTAGCTTCTACAAGTTCTTAAATGGGCATTGTGAGAGATCGTATTTGAAAATGATGCTTCTGTGACTGTGTGTACTCATATATATTGTCAGGGTTTGTGCTTTTTTAAAATGAGCTCAAGTGTTTCCTTTTGCAAATTTTGTTCCAACTAAGCAACTTTCCTAGGGCATTTCCTTTTATGTACAGTTTCTAAATAAAGCAGTCTTCTCTCCTCCAACTCCCTTGATTCTTATCAGATGTCTGCAAATGCCATGTACAGTGTGCACCGGACTTTCCCAAAAAAAGAGTACAAAATCCCTAACCATAATGTATTTTAAGTCATAAGGATCAAAACTACTCTTAAGAAGGGTAATAAAAGAAAATACAAGCATATGTAACATCAGACTGACAAAACAACTGAAAGCTTTTTAGGTTTTTAGGCTCATTTTACAGTGAGTAAAGGACAATACAAAAGCAATGATGATATGGGAGAGAAAACTAGATAGTATCTAAGATTAGAAATGCAGATTTCTACATCTCTGTGCTGCACCCAAAGATTACATTTGATCTTATTTATTCACCATTTATAACTCTTGTCCTCCTATGATCATCCTTGACTCCATCTTATCCTTGGGTGTCATCGCATTACTCTATGTCTCCCCTAGAGCAGAAGGCAACCTTTTGGCTTCACTACCAGTTGTACACCCAATGATACCTGGGAGCAAAAGGAAAACCTGCAGCCTTGGTACGCAGGAAGGGAGGGAAACCAGACTGAACTCTAAAGCCATATGGAGTGCTTTCTCAAGTGCTGGCCTCTGATGCCAATACAAAGATACAAAGGGGCTGAAATACTGTTTTGAGAAACAACGTCAAGAAGCCTAAAATATACGATCAGTGGTTATTACATAAATCAGTTATTTTACTAACTGAGACAAATAATTCAACCACGATGTACCTCAAGTTTGTTTGTTAATTTATGACTAATAGAATACATATATTGACAGCACATTTAAAGAAGGTTTGTTGCTTCCAAGTCAAAAAACATCCTTAAATGAAGCAAGATTTTTAAGTCAATAGTCTTGGTTTTGTTGATTGTGTCATAAACACAGATCTAGTCAGAAAGATTTAATTTATCTTTAATTAATTTTTTTCCTGTTATTTTTCCTGTTAATAGTAGCTTCATATTTTATTTTCTACCAGCAATATAAGATTATGCTTTGTTGGCTATAAGATACGTTCTATCAATTTGTGAGACTGCTTGTACTTCATTATAAACAGCATGAAGAAATTCCCTGAAAAAAAAAAGCAGTTTTAAGTTAATGTAAGGCAAGACATAAGAGTAAGTGTTATTTTGCCAACCACATGTTAGAAAACACTTTGTTATTGATGTTTGCACTCCATTTTAATATACAGATAATGAATGTGAAGGATAAGACATGAAAGTAAATGAATGTTTTAAAAATTTTCTTGAACTTTCCTTCCGCATGTCTGTTATATTAAAAAGTCAATGAGCAATGCCAGCTAAGCCAGACACACTTGAAGATGCATTTTTAACAAATTTCAGGGACTTTCCTGTGACAGATGCATAACAAAAACCTTGAACTGTCAGGAAGATAAATATCTTCAATTTAAGTGTACCTTTCACATCTAGCTTCATGCATGTCTTTTCACAGCATGTATAGCCATTATGTCTGTCATAATAAAAACATGTTTAAAATTTAGCCAAGCACCTAACTGTGTAAATAGGCAACTAATAAGTTTGCCAAAGGAAACAGGAACATAAGTTCCCTGCATAGTTTTGATCTTTAGATATTTCAAAATATCTGAAAGATAGCCTAAAATTTTCTTATGTGAGTGTGCATGTTTAGGTACTTTAAGTCATCCTTCAATATTTAGCTAAAGCCAAGTTTAGAAAACTTCCCCAGTTCAGAAAATAAATCCACATTAAATATTAGTGAACACAAACCCTTCTCCCTGAGCAGCTGTATATACCAAGCTCTCTTGTTTAACCCTAAATGGCACCACCTTGGTAGGTATAAAAAAACCTCATAATAAAATTTCATGGATGAAGTGTAGCTAAATTAAGAAATGCAAAGTCAGAGGACACAAACTGTACACAGAAACTCACTAGTTCCCACTGCACAAAGGTCCTGGTCTTCATTTTTGGTCAACAAAATCCACAGTTATGGTATAGTGCAAGTGTCATCCCTTCTTTAAAACTGTTGAAACTGTTTGAGACTATTTTTGGTTTCACTCTCTTCTTCCTCTAATTTTGTCATACTGGATTGGTCAAAAAGAGGAAAAAAATTAAACAAAACAAAACAAAAACAAGTAAGCAAACAAACACAGGCTTTTTTACATCGGGGTATATTTAAAGGAGTTATTTTCTCTCAGCTTCACCATACCATACCTCTAGACTGCTTTAAGTCTGAATTGCATTTACAGGGTCATTCCTGCTTTCTGGAAAGTCATACTCAGTTTCTTTTATACTGACTATTTGTTTTCTGCAAGTTTTCCCTGTAACATTAACTTCTACTTACAGGCTAGGCATCCTTAGATTTATGTATGTGATGTCTTTCATATTCATAAATGCTCCTGTCCTGTTTGAATATATTGTATTGGGCATTTCCCACTACGAGATTTACATTGTAACTTGCAAAATTTAGTTAGGCCATGACTGACACATCCTTGTGGATCTTTCTGCAGCACTACATTAGAGTTCTCACCTTTGTCTTTTTACCACAACTACGTATACACAACCTTTAGAGACAATATTAGAAAAATCCCTCATGCCCATAGCTTTAGCATGATTACAGTGTACATACAACATACAGTGCTGCTGCATGTATTCATAATAATCCCATTCTCTTCTCAGAGATAGAATTTTGCTCTCTTTTCTGGACCTATTTCTATTTTAGTTGTGTTTTAAAAAAGCTCAAAAAATACATTCAGTTCTCAGCCAACAGAAGAATCACCTCTTTATAATCCCATTTCCATCATGCACTGTCAATTATCCTTTATCCCTGCAATACAGGATTTCCAAACACTGCCTAACACATGGCTGTGATAAAAAGCTGTTTTTCATTTTAAAGAGCTGACCTCATCACAGAATACATTCATTTAATTTTCCATCTTGTAGCATTAGCTCTTCACCCGTTGGTAATGTATCATACATTTTGTCTAGCTAGCACCCCACCCTTCACCTGTGGTATGAGAGCTACCTTCAAGGTCAGGTTCCTTCAATGCTAGGAAATTTACCAAGGATGAATTTCAGACATGTTGTATCAAAGAATGAGTTAGTGGTACAGTAACATCAAAATGTAAGGCTAAATACCTAGGCAGTCCTTGTAAAGAAGTAGAAATTAGGGATGATCCTCGCAAGCAAATTATTTGAATGCTTTATCTCCTCAGTACATTTTAAGCAGAAGGCAGTAGTGAAAAGAAATAATCAATCTTGAGCGTCTTTGGAAGTTTCTTCATACCAAATGAAGAAATCATGCTTAGATGAAGAAACTTGTAGAATTCCCAGAGCACCACTGTTCCTGACATACAACTTTGCTTTAGTAGATGACCCCACTCAATGCCATTCAATGCATTTATGAGGACCTGCAAGACCTTGAGCCCTCTGCCTGCCAGGCATCAAAACCTATGTTTGACCATTTTGAGGATAAACTCTCGGGAGGGCTACTGACAATCTCCACTGAAACCTAAGTTTTACTTATTTAAACACTATGAAATTTTCTTATAAACCCTCTCACTTTGTGGCAATGATTAGCATCAAGAAACCTTACAAAACAGAACATCCTTCTCAAACAAGTTTCCCTCAAGCCAAGGGCTCCTGTATTTTTCAGAAATATCCCTCTAAAAAAAAATCAAAATATGCCTTTCTCTCTCTCTGGCATATCTCTTTTGCCCAAAGCATCAGCCTCTCCTAGTGAGAGCTGGTCTCAGCTGGACACTGGAGACAAAGGGAAAGCTCTGCTTGAATTTCTTTTTCGAAGCAGACAAGAAATAAAACAGAAAAAAAAAAATAAACCACATCAGGATCAACATTGATACCTGTAGCCAAAAATCTTTAAGATATATTTATACATATTTACAAAATGCAATACTGAGAATTAATTCACAAGGACACCCTGTATATAAACTTAAAATTAATTTCTGCCTTGATGAAATCTGCCACCAAAAGGAAAATCCTCCTATAATTCTTAGTTCTGCCAGACCCTAGTTTCATTTCTACAGGCATTTTTGATGCTAAATAACAATCAGCTGAGACAGTTTCACACTTCGAGAGGATTCACAAGAAGCAGTAAGAGTTGCACTGGAGCACAGCATAACTCTCTATTGCATCCTGTTGGTTGTGACCTTTTGAAGAATATAATAAAAATAGCTTAAGACCTACCTCTGTTACAGGTCAAAGAAGGACACTTTCCTGAGTATTTAATGGTGAGGACTAAAATGGATGAGGAAAGAAGAGGAAGAACCAATGATTTCACTCACAGCCTGAAACACCAGTGCTTGTTAGTAGTGTCACCCTAATCACAACATTCAGAAAACATACTTCATTATCCCACTTCCTTCCCATTAAAAAACTTATTAGATGATGGCATGAAGTTTTGATTTACCTTATTGTTATGATTACTTGTGATTTGACAAAAAACTGAAATATATTTAAAGCAAGGGTTTAAAAACTTTTTATCAAACGCTTTGACAAAAAATGGAGGGAAATGCTGAAGAGAGTCCAGCAGAGGGCCACTAAGACGATGAATGGACTGGAGCATCCCTCACAGGAGGAAGAGCTGAGAGAGAAGGGACTGTTCCGACTGGAAATGAGGCTCTTCTCTGTGTTACCCAGTGACAAGAGGCGTTAGGCACAAAGTGAAATACAATTGGTTCCCTCTGGACAATAAGAAACACCTTTTTTATTGTGAGGGTGACAGAGCGCTGGAAGAGGTTGTCAAATGAGGTTGTGGAGTCTCCTTACTTGGAAATACTCTGAAACTTTCTGGACATAGTCCTGGGCAACCTCCTCTGGGAGACCCTGCCAGAGCCAGGATACAAGATAACCTCCAGAATTCCCTACCAGTTTTAACCATTTTGTCCTCTCTGAGGCTTTCCCAACAGACATCAGCGGTGAGTTCTTCTCCCCTGATAGCCCTTAAAGAAACTGAGTCAAGGCACTCTGTTGTCACTGAGAAGGTTACCAGAATTCCCTTCATTGCTGTGCTGCCTCACTGACAGGCCGTTGTGCTTGCAGGCACAACCATTTCAGCACAGGACTTGGCCTGAAGTCCCTGCACGGCCACAGAAGGTCCACATCCTCTGAAGGAGAGACTTTCCGATTTTGGAGCATCTTCCATCATCACTTGGACACAAACCAGTAATGTGCACTTGCTGTAAAGGAGACTCATGGAGTGGAGCACCTGCCATAGGGGAGCAGCAGGCTGAGAGATCTGGAACTATTTAGTCTCATCAGGATATATAAATATGAAGAGAAAGTGCAGAGAGGATGGAGCCAGGCTCTTCCCAGTGGCAGGACAAGAGGCAGTGAGTACAAACTAAAACACAGGTGGTTCTTCCTGGGTATCAGGAAACACTTCATTACTACAAGGGTGATGGAATACTGACACAGATGGTCCAGAGAAGTTGCAGAGGCTGTTCTACTGAGAGGAGCATTAGCTATCTAAGCACGAAAGCAATCCTCTGTTTAATCATGACAGCACCACAGTAAGCCTTCTGAGACACTTTGGCAGTGGGAGATGTGGTCTAACACACAAAAAAAAAAATACTGCAAAATGTTCTGGCAAAATACAGGTGGGGCACAGACAGCGTCAAGTGTTTACAGATTAACTCATAGGTTTTGATGGACACTACTGGATAATATGAGGTATTCCTGCTGAACGTTGGGATACGCTTCCAACAATTGAGTTCTTTTCATGACAAAGACATCTGGAAAGATTATGATGCTCAGTAAAGTTCTTAATGTCATTTTCTATTTTACTCTGCAACAGATTCTAGAAACATGAAACTGTTAATGCAATCATATAAAGAATATTTTAATATATTCACATTATCTGCTACTGTACAAGAGATTTATTTGATGCATTCCTACCTTTAGATTCCCATTCTTTTGCATAGTCAAATATGCAGACAAAGAAAGCATTGAGATTAATCTGCAAGTTAGAAATGCCAACATTTCTGCAGTACACAAACATTCAATAGAGGAAGAAGAATGCAAGCAAAGAACAAACTAGGGCAGGCAGTACTCATACTCCACCATAGGTAAATATCGACGTATTTACCATTGCATTCTTCTCAATATGTCAATGTGTATTTTTACTACGGAAATAAGTAAAAAGGTCTGCAGGGATTTTATCCTTTTGGCAACAAATACTGAGTCTGCTCTTTATACAGGTACATGCCTTAATGAAAATAACCTTGAATCTACAAACTGTTTGGGGATAAACTTGGATACACAATATTTTTCTCTCCTGTTTGCCCCAGTTTCTGCTGGCCCAAGTCAAGACTCTTTGTTACTTGTTGTAAATCATCTTATTTTGTAGACATAATGCTGTTCTCAGGACAATGTGCTTGAGATAACTGGGTGAGCCCTGAGACACTTCCATTTTTTCAAATCTACTTTTGAGAGTATTTTCAAACTCTCCTGTTTCCATAGGCTGAGAGTTTTTATGTTCCTTGTGTGAAAGACGGACAAGTTTTTCTTTCCACCAAAGGAAGTCTATACTGGGCAAACAGACTATGATAGGCTCTTTCACATGTTGCTTAACTTAAATGGCAATAATGCTTTGATAATAGAAAAATAGCAAAATAAATAAAATAAAGTATTCGGAAACATTGTATGAGCTACCTGACTGGATATGGTCTTGGACAACCAGCTCTTGGTGACCCAGCTTTGAGCAAGGGGTTGAGTTGAATGACCTGCAGAGGTGCCATCCAGCCTCAACTACCCTGAGATTCTCTCTATTGTAACTAAAAGGAAATAGAGGATTGCTAGGTACAGACTATGATAACAAATTTTTCTAATTTTAAGTTGCACATACAATTGTGTATATCATAAGGACTGGTCAGGTCTTCCACAGAAAAGATATTCTATTAAGCAGCTGAAAGAACACTATGCAGTCTAAAATACATCTTTCGGTAGCTCTGATGTGCTTTTCAACAGGAGGATTCATTCCTGAATTTTTTTTGGAAAGAAGAGGCTGAATATAAGGAACAGTCCTGGTAAATATGTCTTGTAAATTTGTTTTCATTTAACCAAACTATCCATACATTTCCCTTTCACCATCCACCTCATTCAAACAGGAAATGGAAAGTACTATCTTATTTTTGTTCATGTGCTTTTAATAAAACTAATTCAAATATCAAACTAACCTTTTAAAAATAATTTTTGATCCACATCTGACTTGGGAGAACCATGTTTTTATATGAGTTTATCTAGAAAATCTTTAAAACAACATTTAAATTAGAAGTAATAATAATTTGCACTCTAAAAGAGCTTTGTACTAAAGGTGAAAAATTTCCAGCATCTGTCCTATGTATATCAGCAACGTGTTTCCCGAGAAACAGAATTAAAACCAGATGAATGTGGAGCAGAGGGGAATGCTAAGCCTGATTTGGAAAGAATCCTTTAGAAATGCAGGGTCCAGATGGTCAGCTGCATCTCAAGCTGGGCTAATGTTGGTACACAGATATGCTTTGTCACTCGACAACAAACAGAAGCCTATTCTGGTTTAGGGGAAACTGTGTAAACAAGCTCCAAGCCAGAGGAGGAAGCAAGGCAGCAAATACTGCCACAGCTGCCTGGATTCATTGTTGTAAGCTGGCCACCATCTAGCCTTGCCACATTGTGCCTTTGATCAGCACCAGGATCTACCCCTCCCCACTGTCTCTGAAGAGACCAGCACCTGTCTTGTCATGTTACAGATACAACTACACAAGGCTCATGGCATGAGGACTGCTAATCACCATCCAGCTTAGATAAAATCCTTTACCCTTCTTCTCATATGAACCAATTTTCACTTGTTAATATATTTTGCCAGACCTCATTTGTTTGGAGTGAAGTTTCAGTTAACAGATACTTACTTCAAACAGAATTTTTGGGACACGTTAGCCACATAGTTCAGTGAATCTCTAGAAGGCAAGGAAAGAAAACTTTGGATAAATGAAGCACATAAGTGCTGCACTTTCAGCTATCCCTGTAAATGTTCCTAAATAACAAAACCTCTGAGAGGAAGAGAAGAAAAAGTCATCTGACACAGGCACTAGAGGGGTCAGGCTCTGCAGCTGAGTTTTCAGAAGTCTTGGATCAACTGATCACATTCTGTCCTGTCTCAACTGCTGCAGTCAGCACATGTCATGCTGCAGTATGTGGAGACTAAAAGTGATGAACAGTTGACCTGTTTATAGCTGGAGAGTCACAGAAGACTGACATTCCAAATACAGCACAAGTATAGGTTTCCTTAACCGCCATGACTCTCCTCACTATTACAAGATCAATTCTGATTTTGCCTGAGTCTAACACTAAGATATAAGCAACCATGGCAATATATCAGGAAGTGAAAGTATCTCGCTAGAAAGGAAAAGACTGAGACAGAGGTTAACAGGTCGGGAAAAACAGAGGAAAATAAACAGGAACAGGAATGTACATGGCTAGTTGGTTAGGAGAGGGGAGAGGCTACCAGATATAGGCAAAGAAAAATACAGGAGAGACTGCCAAAGGTGTGGTTTGGATTGGCGTACAGGAAGAAAAGACATGTGTGGAGACACAGAGACAACTATAACTACCAGATTATAAACATAGACTTTCAGAATGGTTTGAGTTGGAAGAGAACCTCAAAGACATCTAGACCAACTGCCCCTTTCACCAGACTAGGTTGCTCAAAGCCTTGTCCAAACTGGTCTTGAACTCCTAGGGATGGAACATCCACAGTTTCTTTGGGCAACATGTTGTCGTGCCTCACCACTCTCACAATAAAGAATTTCTTCCTAATATCTAATTTAAATCTACCCTTTTTCAGTTGAAAACCATTGCCCCTTGTCCTGTGACTACAGGTCTTGTTAAAAAGTTTCTCTTAATTTCTCTTTTCAGTCATTTTTATATATTTAAAGGTCACAATAAGGTCTCCCCAGAGCCTTCCATTCCCCAAGCTGAAAAATAATCCCCTAGAAAATCTAAAATGAACCCGGAATTCCAGTGTCCCTGTAGCTGACTGCTTCAAAGCAGCAAGTACAGCTGAAATGGCTGCCCAGCTCCGTTCCATTTCCCTTACTGTATCATCTGCACAGGCATAACTGGCAGTGGTAGTCCTAAAGTTTTGCTAGAGTTACAGAATGCAGGTTCTGTGACCTGCATTCTGATTTCAAAACTGCAGATAAATGTCAGTGGGGACCAGGTGTGCAACATATCACAATCCAATGCTGCTTCCTTCGAATCAGAAGTGCCATGTGAAGTCTTGCTGTAAAACTGGGAAAAATTGGTAGGGTTTAGAATTATCAAGTTAAAATGTAATTCCTTGAATGGATTGATATTATAAATTCTTTTAGCACTATGATGCTTTTAAAAGAGACTATTTCAATTTATTTATATGACCTTGTATAAGTTATTTCACTGAATATTATTAATAAAAGAGTAATTGAATTCTAAAATTACTGTTTGACAATTGATCATTTACAAATCTGAATGATGAGAAAATGAGTTCAAGTACCAACTAGGGAAAGAAGAGGAATAACAATAAAACCAATAAATTAATATAAATTGTCATTCTCTTGTAATTACATGATGTGCTTCTCAATTCAGCTGTCCTTTAATTCAATCATTAGTGAATGTCTGATCATAACAGAGTATAGCACACTTTAAAATACTTGATGCGTCAGTGAGACTTTATATACAAAGGGACAGTTGTAAATTTCTGTTGTTCAGGATCAGATTTATTGCACCTGGTGATGTATCGTACACATGCGTGTGTGTGTATTTATATTCTCACAGCCTACCTATTTATGGATTAACTTTCTCAAGCAACAATATTGTGTTATTTTAGTTTCCCTAAAGAATAATGGATCTAGATCTTGGAATTTTGATTTTATGTGCATAGCAACAAATCCTCTGAAGCAGCACAATAATGGTTTTTTTCCACAGGAGAGGGAAAGTTTATCCAACTTGAATTACATATGTAGAATTAAATAGTTAGACATATGATGGTATAAAGCAAAGCAGTACAAAACTAAGCAAATACAAAATGCTTTTAAAAGTCCCCGACAATAAGCTGCCCATGGATTATCCATAAAATGAACAGCAAAAGCTATAGGCTTTAATATTAAACCAGTACAAGCTACAAGAGAAGAAAAGCTGCATTTTTTATGCTTTTCGTTGTAGCTCTCTGCAATAAATTACTGACAAAATACAGCAAGGGACTATATCAGTGCCTGATTTCAAACGGTTAATTCTGCTGAAATCTTGTATACTTTAAAATATTTTCTGCTGTTTCCTTGTGCTGTCTTGACATACTGTAAATGTAAACAACTTGACAATCCCAGATACAGCTTCCCATGGAAAAGCCTCAATACAGTGTATTTAACTGGAAGTTTTCTTAAACATTTTTTCACAAAACTCCCAGAGAACTTGTGAGCAACTAAAGTAGGAAAGGGGGTTGGTCTAAACCCACACCACTGAAGTTACTCAGATTAGTTGCAAACTGTGCTCAAATACATCAAAGCCCACGCATGCAAATCCCTGTGCAAAGGACAGAGTTGATGCCCAGGCAACCCCTATAGGAGGTAAAGTACACGCAGACCCTGCTCTGGGTAGAGGAATTCCTCTTACCTGTAGGGTTTTCTTCAGGGAGCTGTCGTTAACTAGGCAACGAGAGGGATATTGGCTGGGGAGGACCTGCCTCCCCGAGCAAGCAAAGAGCAGAAGAGGAAGCTGGTCAGTCTGTGTAGGAAACAGGCTGAGAAGTTACACTAAGGACAGCACAGTAGTAAAATGAATAAACACAGTAGATATAGATCTGTACTCCTGAAAGCCAAACAAAATGTGGTGGGGGTGCAAGATTGAACCCTGGACCACTGATCTCCCACAGGAACTGCAAATGTGTTTCTTGGCTTGGTAGTGGCCGTGCCAGCCAGCACTGCAGGGAAAACCTGTGCTATCTGGTACAGTCTTGAGGGGAACCTCACTGTAGGGGCTGCTCCCATTAGAAAGAACTGAGACAGTTTCACTTGGTTTGTCTCCTTCCACTCTTCACTCTCTCAAGCGAGCTTTTTACCCTTAAATATCCCCACCTTGCTAGGCTTCAGAGCATACTGCGTGTACCACATTTCATAATATGAAAATTTCATCTACGGGAAATGTCCTGTGAGAAAGCATTATTTTAACAAAATTTTGAATGTTTTCCATGGGTGGAGAAAGAAAGAAGGAAAGAGGGAAGGAGGGAGGGAAGGAAGAGAAGGAGGCAGAAAAGGAGGGAAGAAAGGAGGGAGGCAAGGAGGGAGGAAAGGAGGGAGGCAAGGAGGGAGGAAAGGAAGGAGGGAGAGGAGGGAGGGAGAGGAGGGAGGAAAAGAGAGAGGGAGAGGAGGGAAGAAAGGAGGGAGGGAGAGGAGGAGGGAGGGGAAGAAGGAGGGGAGGAAGGAGGGGAGGAAGGGAGGGAAGTGGTTTAGGGCAATGGGCCCCAGAGCTGCATAACATGGGTGAGTTCACAGTGAACTTAATCCTTGCTTTGTTAAGGATTCCAACATCGTACTCTTGCAAACATCTACCAGTTAAAAAAAAAATCTCAACAGCTACACAGAGTTTGCTTACCATCAGGGAAGTATAGTTTTAAGTCTTAGTGGCCAGCTTGCAACAAACTACGATCAGAAAAGATCGTGAAATAGCAGATTCCAGAGAGAATAACTAGAGAGAGAATAAGTTATTTTTTCCAGAACAGGCTATCTTAACACTAATACAACACAACATAGTAAATTGCGTGATATCTCTGAAAGTGGAAACTGAAATGAGTCATGAAAACCTTCTTAGGATGAAAGACATTGTTAATGAAGACAGAAATTTTTAAAGTAATGCTCCGGGTAATTTAGACAGATCAAGTGTATCTAAAACCAGGGACTGTATTAAAAACCTTATGGAAATTATTTATGATGATTTTATTACACATTAGAAACATAATTTGAAGGTGGTATTTTGTTCTTAAAGGGCAACAGGTCTTACTAGGAGAAAATAATATCTAAAAGTATGCAATTCTGCTTTCATTAAAACAATACATAAGTGTAGCATTCTGGAAAGAAGTCAGTGCAAGACCTCCAGAAAAATCAAGTCTTAAACCATAAAACATCATCACCTTCAGATCTCTCAGACCAATGCATTACAGATGCAGAAATTTCTTGGCTGATGTCTTCTGAAGGATTATTTCATCCTTCTTTCCATATTTTTCAAAGTTTCCATATTCCAACGTTGCTAAAGCCCTACAGGAAAATGTCTTTTTTGGCCCCTTTCTTCCTATTGCACTCCGAACATGGATATGAAAAGCCAAATCCCACATTACACTGTTGTAGCTTTTCCCTAGTGTTACTTTTTTTGTGGATTTTAAATGCCATCTTTCATTACTATTCTTCTTGCCAGAAAAAAATTACAAGAGTGCCATTTGATTAGTCTGTATGCACTTTTGGGGGAACATCAGCATCAGTATTCCCACAGCTAGGCACATGGCAACGCAATTCAATCTGAATGCTTGAATAAAGGACCTTAGTGTTAATTCCGTGGAAAAGGCTTCATGAAATGGCTGTAATGACTGGGGTTTATGTTCTCAAACTTTGTTTTGTCATCAGAAATAGCAGGCTTCATCCAAAATAAACTTGAACACATTATTCAGAGCAACAGATGTTTTACAAATAGAGATATTTACCTTGACATAACCCCCCCTCACCATGATCTTAATTAGTGGGTCATTAGGTAGATGTTACTACAACTTTTAATTTCAATTAGGTGCACAGCATATTGATAACTGTTCTTTTCAGGTCTCAGTTAATTGTTTCATTTACTATAACTACTATACGGGAATCTAGTATAAAAAAAAAAAAAGGATAGTGATTACCAGCCTCCTCTCTCTTCATAATTAAATATCTTTATAGGAAGCATCCATATGGAGATAACAAATGCAAATAACAG
Organism: Dromococcyx pavoninus; assembly: GCA_033558185.1. Classification (NCBI taxonomy): domain Eukaryota; kingdom Metazoa; phylum Chordata; class Aves; order Cuculiformes; family Neomorphidae; genus Dromococcyx; species Dromococcyx pavoninus. The sequence continues at coordinate 278,944 of JAUMJL010000394.1, read as the reverse complement.
ATTTTATATCACTGAAGTCCAAGAGGAACACATTGCTGTTACAAAAATTTCATACAGCAAAAGGCTGAAGCAAGGCCAGTCTTTTAACTGGTCAAAGATACTTGTGGCAGGTAAAGTGTTGCACTGCAAATCTCTGAGACATCACAGCTCTTACTGTGATGAGCCACAGATGTTCAAACCTCTGTACGAACTGAGCCCAGAAGCTTCATAGAGTGTTCAGATTCTGGAAAATGTGAATATTAAAAATACAGCCCTTGATCCAATTTTTAGGAGCATAATATGAATTTATAGTTTTTCCCTTTCCTTCTGTAAACAATGGTTTGTACATGTTAATATCTACTCACGACAGTAATTTTACTAAGCATAAAGAAAGAATAAAATACATTCTTATATAAATTTATCTTCTCTTCTGTATCACTTTACTCATGAGGCAGGAAAGAGGAGACAGAAAGACAGAAATCAATGCAGACTTCTTGACTGTAAATTAACAAAACTACAACACTCCATATCAATGCTCAGATCTCAAAGAGTTTAAGGAAGATAAGATTCCTAGATGATAAGATAAATAATAGACAGACTAAATTTCAATTTCTTAACTGTTAAATGTTGATTTAAAAAAAAAAGGTCTTCATGCAGATTTAATTGAATCTTATAATTAAGAATTCAAAGCAGAAATCAGCAATTCTTTAGAAAGAAAAATTAGCATCACCACACACAAACTCTGTTTTGGGGGTCTATCTTCAAAAATATCACAAAACACCATTCTTTAATGTTGTAGAAATAACTACATGAAGGAGCCTGGTGTTAAGTACAGACCTATATTTTCAAAATTCTAAGATATAATGAACGTCTTTATTTTTAATTACATTTGCAAAATTTTGGACCCTAGTGGCAATACAACTATCACTGGAAATTGTTTGAGTCACATATTGAAATTCAGCACAGCAAGGTCAGCTATATTCCTCTGCTATACTGCATCAGGCATTTATGTACTGAGATCAACTGCAATTGTTTTTAACAGTAACTGTACAAATCTTAAGACGTAGGAGAGCTGTTTGGGATAAATACAGCTACGAATATACACAGATTCGATTCATCATGTTTCATGGCACGCAAATCTCTTAAGTTCTCAAAATTCTGTCAGTCTGGTGAAACTAAGTATAAAACAGGTTTCAAGATTTGTCAATTCAGTTTACAAAGCAAACAGAGTCCCTTTAGGTCAACTACATACTTTTCTGTCACATGTTATAAAACAAACTTCCACCTTCTTCCACTTTAGTTCCTAACTTGTCCTCAGTCCACTTCCAAACACATATTAACCACAAAGAAATTATTTGTCATCCACATCTTAAAAAAAAATAAAAAATGTATATACAACTAATTTCATATAGATAACATATAAAAGCTGGTTTTCTCCCTTTTATCATCTTTTCAAATCCATTTCTGAACTGGAATAATTTCATTTTTTAGTTGGGCAATCTACAAATGATGTACTTGCAATCTTTACTTAAAAGCCTCCAACCATAAAAATTCAAAAACTTTTTGGTTTGTATTCATTTGGCAGAATTGAAGAGATGAATGAGACCATACCTAAGATGTATCAAGAAAGTTAACAAACTAACCATGGATTGTAATTCACAAAAAATGAAACTCCTACTACTTAAGTATTTATTTTTCAAGCTCTGGAATAACTTTAGTACAGTGCATAGTTAATTCAGAAATTTAAATTGACCACTGTAAATGAGAAGATAAAAAGTTCAGTTTAGCTTATGCTGAGAAAATTCTTTTCTTCTGAACTTACAACCAGAAGTTTATGTATGAAAGCTTATAAAAATATAACAATACCGTATCATCAATTCACCCTTCTGTGAAGCCAAAGTATTTTAGATCTGTAAAATTGAGGTATATATTAAAATTTGTTTACAAGATAAGCAGTGCCACACTGAAGTCACTTAATATTATCCTTCAAATAATTTTACACAGCAACAGCAACAGAAGGCTCTGTCAGATTCTGTACTAATTTTGACCTGTGCTTAATTCCCAAGATCACCATGAATTATTAGCAGAAGCAAAAGAAAGGCCCTATTTGTGCCTTTCTGGAGTTTAGTAGAACAATTCCTTCCTGTTGTCTGCATGAATAACCCACCACTTGTACAGGTTTAAGATGTGTCTAGTGGCAAATGGCGCATCTTTTTGTGGATGTCCCCCTTATTTATTTTGTTAGTGTTTTGGGATGCAGATTTCTTCACACAAATTATGTCTGACACACAGGCACATCAATGGAAGAAATGCTTCTACTGGCTGCAAATGGCTTCCATTGACCTGCCCATCAGGAGGCTCTCACACTGTGACAAAGCAGGACACACCTGCAACCAGTACTCTGTTGCCGTTCTGAGAAGACATGGTTTCCATATTTGTGAGTAAAATGTTTACAGAAATATTTTCCAAAACATGTTGGAGTTTTATATAAATTATATGCTGGTGGGAGTACCTGAACTCGCACTGAAAATTCACAAGCAAAGCATCAGACCTTCAAGTTTAACAGTGGTTCTTTTTATAAGCTGTTCCGAATTACTCAGAGTACTTCTTCACATCATCTGAAGTTTAGGAGACAAACACATGAATTTTATCTGCTTTGGCCAGACACCAATACACACAACTCAGCCAGTAGGATTCAAGGTAGATGCTGTATGAAAGCTATAAGTGGGGTTGTCTTCCCTGCAAATTTAAGCTCCCTTGCATTTATAGAGAAAAGCCTCCGGCATGTTCTAAACAAGAACGCAAATCTGAGACTCTCTACTAAACAACTGGGAAAGTTTTTTTCAAAAGTTCCGAAAACACAAGCTATCTAGACTTCCTAAATTGGATGTAAAATATTTAAATATTTAAATATTTCATTTAATATGAGACAAAAAGTTTCTTTCAAGCAGCATCAGTATAGTCAGGGAGGCCTTAAATATGAATCAAGGGAACATCTTTACAAGGAGCAGTAAAATGTTCAGTGCAAGGTAATTCTATCCTAATTAGCCTTAGCACAATGCACATATACTGCTTTTGAAATCAAGCATGTGTCCTGATGTGGACCTTCACTGCCCCAGCTCTTTGCTACAACTATCTCTAATACAACATTGCATTGCAGATACATTCCAGGATTCCATTCCTTTTTTGGGTGCTGACCTGCTCTGACTTGCCCAAGGTCATGTTTAAATTGTGTGTATTTCCACCCTGTGCCTACCATCCTGTTTAGTTTATAATCTCATAAGGGCAGGAACTGCCTTTTACTACTTGTTTGAATAGCATCCAGCACAATAGGACTTTGATCCAGCCTGTAGTCACTGCTTGCAGAATGCTGGATTCCAAATATCACCTATAGAATTCTATATCAATACCCTTTCAGTTCCTGGAAACATAGTATCGAGAGTATCGAAACAGTGCATGCACTCAGCTACAACGCAGAACCAGTTTTTCACATTACTCTCCTTCAGATTACAGCACCATAAGAAACTCACTTGAATTTGCAAGGTTTTTTTCCATAGTCTCACTGTTTTGCTGAGCACAGTAAAAGTAAACTAGCAATGTTCAGAGCTAAATAACCTGACTAGATTAAAAAAAGTCACAGCAGAGATAACTTCCATCCAATGAGACATAACAAGTCACAATACGATATTCTCCAAGTTTAACGTCTCATCAAGTTATTTTCTTGTCCTTCGCATACTTCAGAGAAACTATACTGAAACCAGCTTTCCACATCTAAGAGAACTACTTTAGGTTTCTTGTTTCAGAAATATAGTGGAGACCAATAGTTTATGCTACAATTCACTGCCTAGAAATGCATACCACCTCAGTCAAGTTAATTTCACTTTGGTTTAGGTTTTATATTACATATATAATAGTGTACTATTTACTATACCTGACCACTAAGGTAAAGCCAGTAAAAGCTATTTCAAGTATTAAATGTGTGAACAAAACACTTTTATTATTTAAATTCATAAGCCATTTAAAGGAATCAAACAGTTTACTTCACTGAACCACATCTAAAAAAAATATTTTAGACAGTAACACCATAGTATTGTCTTTTGGTTTGCGATGGTTGCTTTAATCTTGCATGATTCTGTGCATTACTGTGTAAGATGTGTAAGCAGCAATATGGCTAAAATTATGTCCCTATTTTCTATTACAGATTCAAAAAATAATTTCTTTGCTAACAAAAAAAAACATTTCTACAAAAGATTCACAAGGGCATAATATATTGCTAGAAGCTATAATATTCATTAGAAAGAGGAAGTCAGCTGACTGAAGAATATTTAGTATTTTAAAATAATTTACTCACAAAAAATCATCTTAAAGCTATGTCTTCCAGAAGGAAGGCTGATAAGAAAAAACCAAGGGTTATACTCTGCTAGCAGAAAGTATGTGCTTCTTGGTATAAACCAAGTTATTTACACACAAATGCTATCTTTGTTACATCACACAATGAAATGATGTTTCCAGTGGAAAAACAAGCAACACGGAAAGTTCTTTCACAAACTAATGCATTTATCGCAAAGAATGTGACCTTGTGGCTTTTAATAGAGAGGTGTAGAGCACTAGCTTAGTAGCTTTCTAATTTCTGATTTCAGATCTGCTGCTCTATTATTTTAAACCTGAGTTGCACAGAGGTAATACCCAACAACCTCAGGAAATGAACAGGAGGGTCACAATGATAAGTTCATCTGAATAAACCACAGATCCTGAAGAGCATTTCCCACTGGTTTCTAATTAACTGTGAGTACAATTTGGTTTTAAAAATGTAAGCTCTAACATGCTTGCATTTTGCTTGCTATAAAAACAGCCTCTACAAATTAAGGAAAGCATCATAGCACCATAAAAAGGATCGGGAGGAGGGAGGGAGGGGAGGTTGTTAATTAAGATTTGCAGTTGTTTAAAATACTATATGTTAACACTGACCTGCTTTTTACTGGTATGTCTGTTCTTATTTAGAGAAGGTGCAGGGAAGAGAGTGTTGAAAAGAGTTGGGGTTCTTTATTATACCACAAGTTAAGAATTGTGTACATTTCTTCAATAGTTCTACCACAACTGCTGTGTTACAATATACAAATTGTATGAAAATGCAAGACACGTCGTATGTCTTGGCCAGGCGCGAATGAGGTGTAATGCAGCATCACTATACTTCATTATAGAAAAACAAAATATTTGGGGATTAAACACAGCCCATTTCAGAAATGAATGAACCCCAAATGCACTGACCACATGCAACATTATGACGTTATTTTAACCCTAAAAAGAGAAGAGCTACAAAGTTAACTGTATCTGATCTCACACAGCTCAGAATCTTAAATCTGCGCTACTAATGAACTACTTCCTAAACACAAGCATTCTTGTTTACAGTATATAATTAACAGAGTTGAAAAAGTCAAAATTACTCACAAAGTCCTGAAGATGCAATAGCAAGCTATCTAAGACAGGAAATTCCAGTGTAATATTATAAAACAAGTAGGAGTAAACATGCATGAAGTCAGGAACTGACATGCCTCTGGATTACTGCAACTGCAGGAATCATGCTCATGCATGCTGGGCTATAATTTATGAAACAGAGCCCAGAAAACAACCAATCACTTAGCTCCTCCTAACAAGTTCTACTAGCTATGAAAAGCTGGAAGAGCTGCACAGAACAATGAAGAGGAGTTATCCCACATGTTAATCTGCTTATCTAGGATTGCTTTCTGTGTAGGGAGAGGGAAGCATGTAACAAGGAGGGAAAAAAAAGAAGAAAAAAATCACAACTACACTGTTGAAACAACAGAATAAATTTCAATCAACCTGCAAATCTTCCATTGTAGTCATTTGGCTAGTACTATAGTCAAACATTCGCAACATCTGATAAAACATTTCAGTAGACTATTATCCTCCTTAATAGTGATTTTTTTTTCCATAATTGGCAGAAAGCTGCAGTAACTGGATTTATATTTTCCATGCAATTGTTTCTCTCTTCTCCTGCTCTTAATTTAAATATACTGTTACTTCTTAATGTGAAATGTCGTTCCATAAAATCTGATTAGAGTAAGATTTTTTTTTTTCGGATAACATGTGGCTATTCAGTGCATTAACAAGCAGCCTTTCCTGGAAAGCCATCTGCGTGGTTGTAGGGTTTAAGATTTAAAATACCATCATTTAACAGACAGATAAGAAGAGGAACTCGAAAGCATGCCTTCAATTAATAATCAAAAAAGAAACACTTTGAACAATCTGGAACAGACCAGGATTTGCACACTGGAGTATATGAAGCCAAAGTTCTCCTTCCTGGGAAACTACATATGTTCAAAACGTGAGTTCAACTAATTTGAAACCAACACAACTTTGATGTTTTCTGCTGAAGAACTTTTCTAAATTGCTTTAAACTGACAGAACACATTTCATTCTCAATTCTACTTTATTTTATAAAAAATTCTAAAATAAAATCCGTGGCTTCATCTAGTGAAAAAAAACCTAGGAATCTGGTAAGATAAGAGGTTTTGACATTACAAACTATCCTCGTACCAACTGTGCCACTCTGTGTTGATAAATTTCTGTTTACTCAAAATGGAAGTGAGAAACAAACTAATACACAAAAAGCTACAGTTTCTGAAAAGAACTGTTACCCTGTTTATACAGAATCTTAGCAATATTGAATGAAAACATAGATACTTCAGGGTGAGTTAACATTAATATTACAAGGGTAGATATAATTTCTTGCTTTATCTTTAAAACCTTTTTATATGTGATTATTCTTCACATTCCTTCCGTTTTCTCCTTCCTTTTGAAATCCTTGCCTTAATCATTTCTGAGATCTCCTTGGCAAAATGTGTAAAACCTGCTTTAGTATTTGCTGTCATGACGCTCACATTCAACAGCGTCTACAGATACTTTGCAGCTTTAGATACTTTCCCAGAAGACAGTTAGTAGCTGCAGAAAACCATCTGGACCATCTCACCCTGCTGGGCATCATTACTTAAATTAGAAAAATGGAAGCCTTTAATCTCACGAATCAGGTCTTTTTGCATAGCTGAGCAGTCTCCTCCCAGGTCTCCAGTCTGTCGCTACATGTAGTAATCATGACCTATTTCAGTGTTGCATCCTTTCAAATGGCTCTTGATCAGAAATTACCATGCAAAATAAAAAAAGAAATTGTGCTCAAAGTCAACTGTTTATAATAGATAACTCAAAGTGATATTCAGTCACCTTGTTTCTGTTAATTAGAAGAAATTCTCAATGGACCACAGATTTCCATGCAACAGATAAAAAGAATAGATTTATTCAAAGATTCTGCAGCAGCTACCTCCAAAGAAGAGTGTTCCTAACCAAAGGAGCAAATGGAATTGATAGCATACATAAAAATAAAGTCTAAAAATCTATTTTAAAAGGGTTAATATCATATAATTTAACCTAGAAATTTGAAAATATTCTAACCATACCTGTGGGACGCATACAAAATCTTCAGCTTTTTATATCCACTGGCAATCTCATCCCAGCCCATATGCTATTTGACACATACTAGAAAGAAACAAGATGGCTTCACAGATCTGGAACCTGAGTTCATTAACTTTGAAAACTTTATCTCCAAATGGAAAGAGGAAACACTATAAATTTCAAGTTTCATCTTCTCAATGCCGTAACATAAGGAAAATAATGCAATTACCAATTGATTTCTTTCCATGATAACTAAGCAATAGCTCTTCCAAAGAAGAGCATTTGCTAATGGAAGGGGTAAATGGAAATATATACACATATGCTAAAGTGGTTTTGTAAGGCTAATTCAAAATAGGTTCTCTAGTCCTCCCTTCCATCCCACCACCTACTGAGACGATGACAAGCTCTGCAAGTAGAAGGGAGAATGCTTCACCTATGTCCCCACCAAAAACATTGTTCTTACACATTTTACTTCTTTTTATGAATTTCCTAATGATAATGTGAAGGTGCTAGCTCTAGTTCTCTGAAAAAAAGAAACTAGTCACAACTCTGAGCTAAACCGCCAAAGAGAGACCATCTCTGGTTTTCCTTCTCAAAATCACAAAGACCACTAGCTGCTGCTATTTTCATCAGTGTAGGAGATATACATTGTCTGACACCCACATTCAGCATTTTGAAAACAAAATCCACTGCAGTACTATAATAAATTGCTACAATTCCCTTATTTGCTGTACAGTTATGGAAAGTATTACGTTGTCAGTTCACTGTAATTAAATTTAAAACCAAATAACTTGCAGTTAAGGAAAGCCTTCACTGACTAACTGGAATATCTGAGGTAAACTAATACAGTTAATCCTTCAGTACTTAAGATATATCTTTGGCATTTTATTTTTTTGTATGTTGTTGAATTATTCATCTCCATAATAGGAGTTTTCTGCATGTAATTCATTCTTTCCATACTAGGCTGCCTTTTCCAGCTCCCTGATTTATTGTGTTTCTACGCCTGCCACACTGGTATCAACTGCCCATCTACTAATAAAGTGAGCAACCTTAAAAACAATGCACTTCTCTGCCAGTGACTTTTTTCCTTTTTCAAATGGTTCACCCACGAATGATTTCTCTTTGTCAATATTTGAAATATTATTTTGGCTGAAAACTTTTTAAACACTAGCCTACAGCCTAAAAGAAAAACAAATCAAGCAGGAACTTAAGCGCTTATCTGCCTGGAGACAGACTGACTTTCTGGCAGACTGAAGGGGAATCCCATTTTTGTACATGAAAGTGTCTGAGTGTAGTAGACTCCGAATGTTTAACTGATTGGAAGAGGCAAGCATAGTTTAAATCTGAGTGAGGCAGCTTGGTAGTTGCAGTTGGCAGTAAGGGAAAGTGCTAACAGGGGGCACTTCCTTCTGCATTTCTCCTTAGCTAAGTTGAGACCTGTGAAAAAATGACCACTGCTGCCAGTGGCGACTAGGTCGTCCAAAAGAAGAATGTGAGAATAAGTTACATTCCAACATATTTCAGTTTTCTCAACATATATTTAACTCCATTGTGGATTATGATGCTCATCCCTTAAGCTTCACATTCCTTTATTCCTGCAGTTCCAAGAATATCTTATGCATGATCAGATATACATAAGCAGAAACGCCTGCAGATTTATTTTATCCTGCAGAACGTATTTGTCCTTAGCTCTCCTGGAATTACTTGCAATCCATAAAGTTCACTCAGAGGTGACTGTTAACAATTTTCTGTATGGACTAACTTTATATGCAGCATCTATAAAATCAACTCTTGCAATTCACACACAAAAATATATAGAAAGAAGGGCATATTGCTATCACATCCAGCTCTTAAAACAACAGGGAAATTCTGCACACTAGGATAGCATTGAAAATAGTAGATAAGTACAACAGAAGTAGAGATCTGCGTGCAGGCTACAAGAGAAATTCTGACTGTTTACTTATCTGATTAATCAGCAGGTATAATCCACCTGCAAAAGCTACATGAAGAATAAGGTTTCTCTCATAATATTAGGAAACAAGCGCTTGAGGTATAAACAAACATGCAATAGTTTAACAAACAAGTTTTTCAGTCTCCAGATGCTGTTTTTATTTTATACATCAGCAATGTCAACAACTACTAGATCATAAAATATAATTCTACTTTGTATGATAGTTTTATGAAGGAAATCTTTTTAAGAGTGCACAAAGAAATACGGAAAATATGCAAGGAATGGAACATATGATCCATGAATACATATCCTACGTCAGAATCAGAAGGACTTTATCCAGCACACAACTGTATAATGATTTAGCCAAACAATATGTAGGAGAATGCGAAACTTCTGCTTACAGTAAACAGGATCAACCGCTAGTTCAAGTCATATTATGTGGCTACAAAAAACAAGATGAAGAAACAGAGTGTATGCATAGTAGATTTCTTCAGTGAAAAAAAATCCTACATGCATATATTAATTTAGGAACCCAAGGATTCATCTGTACTGCTGATTCAGATGCACATAAACAAGCTCAGCTAGTCCTAAACTTCCTACTAGATGCACAGTTAACTGGCAACTTCAGTACAAAAGCAATATAAGAATGTTCCATAGCTAATAATTTCTGCACGGGGGGAAAGCAGTGCTGTACAGTCTGGCTGTACTACTTGCACACCTGAGTATGCAAGCTAGCACAAAATTCTGCTATACTATATGTATGTGCTTGTGTTGTGCTCAGGATGGAGATGCTTCAAGACTCCAAAGCACTTCCAAGCTAACTTGGTATTATGAAATATTCTTAGAATAACTACCTATTGTTGATTTTATTAATAGAAAAGTTGCAGTAAGTCAGTCTGAAAATTAATTCAGCCCAGTATCCAAAATTTAAATGTGAGCTATATGGGTTGCTTAGTGGAAAACATTCTTTGCCTTTTAATAAAGTCTGGAAGGTTTGAATGAGATCTACGACTCATTTCACATCCAAAGAAAGGAAAAACCTATACACAGCACTTGTTAAAAAACAGAGAAGTGTAGAATTTGTCTCAGTTTAACACATACCCTGGGAGACACAATATTAAACATTTTTTCCCATGATCAGTGACTCTGAAAAGGAATTCAGTCTTTCAAGACTTATTCCAGGATATAAGCCACAAAATACCCATCTCCATCACTATATATTGCAGCAACTTACATCTTAAAAACTACTGATGAGGCAATGAGGTTATATAAATTGCTATTGTATGACTGAGCATCTGCACATGTCGACTCAACTTTATGCTATCGAAGTTGTATTACCTACATCCCATACCAGCAGTGATGAAGCATTGTTAAATCTCACTGGTCCTCTGGAAAGCAGAGTCACATTTAGACTAAGAAAAGGCTGAAGCCATGGGAAATCAGTCCACCCACACTGGCTGGTCCATGAAGGGAGAAGGGTGATAGAATGATTACGGAAACAGCAGAAGATATTGAGGCATCATTGGGGTTTAGTAAGTAGAGAACTATAGAAGAATTTACAGACTCTCACATATACACAGAAAGCTTGATCCAAGGGAGAGGATTACAGGGGAAAAATATGTTAAAAAATGCTTTCACTTGCACACATTCTCTCTTTCCCACAGAGCTGTGAAATTCAGATGAAGAGATGAAAGAGAAACCCCACCCCATTTTCATAGGACAGGGTTCTTTTTCTACATAGTAACTGCTAGCATCTGTTGAGGAACAATGAAACTGTCTCCAAGAGCCTAAGACAGTATGTCTTTGAAAAAATGATAAACCTTATGCTCAAACACATGCCAGATAAGCTAAGAAAGCAACCAACTGAAGCTCACCATCTAGCAGCCCTGTCAATAAACTTAGTATGTACCCAGTTGGGGAACACCTACAAAGCTACTATTTTCTTGCTCCTGGAAAAGTCTGATTGTATTAGAAGAACATGCTTGCATTGACAACATAAGCACTGGCAATTTTTAAAAATATGGCTCTGCAGTTGCAATCAAAATTGATGCATTCAGTCCTAGCAGTAAGAAAATTGAGAGTCCTTTGAGAAGTGAAAACAACTGTGTTAGAAACTAGCTATAAAACTATAAATCTTGACATTTCCAGTTTCTGAATACTAGATTTCAGAGACAGTGTAATATTTTGCACAGGATTTGCAGGTGAAGCTTTACTTGGGAGGAGAGAAGATGCTATGTGTATAGCTTCCTACGTTTATACTGAGAGAAACCAGTACGCATTATGTATGCCAGTCTAAAACTTCAGTGATGGCTGGAAGGAGCTGAGAGATGTCAGCCCACACAGTAGACCAGGCACTGAGCACATAGTTATCATTCAAAGACATTACTGATAAGCCCAGGAACTTGGTAACCTCCTGGTACGGATGGATCACTGAGGCCAAAAACTGGCTCTCAAGGAGTGAGAAAAAATAATGAACAATGAACCCTTCCATTCTCTCTCTGTGTCTTAACCTGAGAGCATCAGGCTTTTCTTTCTTTGCTCCCACTTCTGAAAAGCAGACATTTCCAAACTATTTGTTGTTTATTGTTGCATAAATAGAGCCAGGTACAAACAGAATGGGAAATATTAAACCAGCATGTTTCCTGCCTAGTGTAATTCCCAGAGGTGGCATGAGTCAGGAGATCAATGCAGACTGATATGAACGACAGAAAACCCCCAAACAATTTGTGAGAGCCCCGCTAAGTCATTGGGAGAGGAAAGACAGAAGCACAAAGCTGTCAGGAAGAAGTCGAAGTTACAATGTCAAGGGAGAAGAAAGGGGAAAAAAACCTGCCTGCACTTTACCTTTTTTAGGAGCATCACAGTTCAATGGCAGCGACCAGTCTGTGCGGGGCTGGACTCTTGCCTCAATCTCACCCCTTCAGGCAGTCTCAGATGTTCTTAATGATTCAGTAACTGTCACTCTGGCAGCAGCAGTGTGAGTCCAGTTGAGTTCATATGTGCAGGTTTTTTAGCACATTGCCTTTTACTTTCTTCTCAGAAAAAAATCTTGCAATTTAATACTTTGGATAGCTCAGCTAGACCTGCATAGGATTGGACTGAATAGAGAAAAAAAAACCCAAAACTAAACAAAACAGTTCTTTCAGTCCTCATATTCTTTTTCTCAAACAACCGTTGTGAACAAGGGCCCAAGAGGTTCAAGAGGAAGAGTTTTCTTTCTGGTGGGAAATATTAAGCAATCGAGTTATAAACAGAGCAGGTCACATTTTTGATTGCAAAATGCCAACTGAAATTTTCTTAAGAACATGAAATAGTTTTTTGAGAACTTTCAGTGCCATCTCTAGACTACAACCTAATTGTATAAGCCTGTCACAGAAAAAAAAACATGCTGGCTCTTACTTTCACCCTCTCTTCTCTGTTGGTCTGCACATAGAAAACAATAGCCTGGAAGTACAGTCATGGTTTAAGTCACATTTTTGCCAAATTCATCCTTCTCTCGAGTCAGAGTCTATTCTGTGTCTAGACATAGATTATCCACAGCCTTTCTGGACAGAGGTTTTCCACTCTGTATGAAGTATGAAGATTTTTCAGAGGACACTTGAACATTCTGTATCCTTTTACCTTTATTCCAAAGAGAGTCCATATCTTTCTGTCTTCATAAAAAAAATTCTAATAAATCTATGAATATCATTACCTTGAGTGCTGTGTGCAGTCCTGGGCCCCACAATATAGGAAGGATGTGAAGGTCCTCGAGTGAGTCCAGAGGAGGGCAACAAAGCTAGTGAAAGGGTTGGAAGTCATGTCCTGTGAAGAGCAACTGAGGATTCCAGGTTTGTCTAGTTTGGAGAGAAAGAAGCTGAGGAGTGAGCAGCTGCTCCCTGCAGCTTCCCAAGGAGAACAAGGGGAGAAGGAGGTATTGATCTCTTCTCCCTAGTATCCAGTGACAGGACGTATGGGAAAGGTTCAAAGGTGCAGGAGAAACATCACTATCAATGGACAACCATGTGGTAAGAATGGCCACACATGTCAGACCTGATGTTCATGGAGTATAGGATCCTCTCTCACACTGGCAAGCAGACAATACCAAGGAAAGAGGGAACACATAAAAAACGCCTCTCCAGGATGCACTTACAAACTTCAGCAAGCTGTGGATCAGCAATTCACCAAGCCAAAGCTGGCTTTATGTCTTATAAAATTCCCAATTAATTCTTTTCTTCCGTTGATTTATCCAGCCACATTTTGACCACACATACACCTTCACCATCTATAGGAACTTTCTAGAAAGCAGTCCACAGCTTAACTATACAGCCTATAAAAACTACATCCTTTAGTTCCAAATGTGATATCTCCCTGTATGTTCATTTGATAATTATAAGGTTTTGTATTTGACATCTCCAACATCTGTTCTCCAGGCTGAAGATTGCTGATTTGTTTATTCATTTCTCATGTGGAAGTCCTTCCAATATTCTCTCTATGGCTACACCACCAGTTTCTACATTGGCATAACAATATTATTTTCATAATAAATTGCTATATATCGTGTACTGACAGCAACTGTCCTTCCTGTTAAACAACTGTCACCTCTCACGCTTGGACTTTCAGTGCAGAGCTGAGAGATGTTCCTAGCATTGTCCACCCTCATTCTTGTCTCCCTTACCTCAGAGCAGGGCAGCTTCCACCCTCTCCTATAAAAATGAAGTAACAGAAAAGCCTCATACTGAGCTCGATGTCTGAGAATTTTTGGTGTATACTAGAAGAACAGAGATATGAATCATGGACACAAAGACTTTTTTTTCCAGTTGGAGAGTACATTCAGTAATTCCATTTATTTGCCTCTTAAAGTTTGGATTAGGTAATTTATAAACTATATCATTATTGTTGCTGAAACTGGTCTTTTAGTAGATATTAACCTCGAGTACTTTTATTCTTTTTTCCTTCCAGTGTAAGTTGCTTTGGCAGGCAAGGCAGCAGCCTTAATAGTTATCTTCCTTGTTCTATCAGTTCTCAACCATCCATATGAACAGTTTTGTTTTTAAAGGTTATTAAATTCATCAAAGGTTATTAAGGTTTTGGATTCAGTTTATTTTTAGAGACAGTGCACTTGTTTAACTCCAGGAAAAGTGTTATATTCTTTGAGATTTACTTACGTCATTGTTGGAAGTGAAAACTGTTCATCCCATTTGAGAGGCAGAATAATGACTAGTTTTGTTTTATTGTCACATACAATCAAAGCTTGACCTTTGCAACTGAGCATAGGTTGAATGGGAGAAATTATTCTTCAGAGCATCTGTGTAATCAGGCCTTAAATGAAATCCGAAGCTTTAGTAGTATGGGAGACTATTGTCTCAGTCTGATGCTAAACCTTTAACCCCGTCTCACATCCAAATGCACGATAAGCTATTTGGCAGTGGACGCCAAAAGAGCAGACACCAGTCTGACCTTTAAAGGGTGGGATGAGCGAAAGGATTGCTAGTTCAGATTCTGTTATTGGAAGTAACAGAGTATACAAGTTGAGACAAGCAATTAAAACCCTTTCAGTTTCACAAAATTAACGCAAAGGAATTCAACTCAGTTTAAATTCACACACATTCATTAAAAGTAATTAAGCATATTTTTAAGAATTGGTGGACACACTTAAACTAATTTTTTTGTATTTAAGACCATGTATCCATCTGGTATGTTTAAGATGGAATCTCTCCAGGCATCTAGGCAAATGTATGTAAACAGTTTTTCTTTCTCAAAAGAATTATGACACATTTGGAACTGTTACCATTTCCTTATGTGCATCTTTTAGCTTCATGTGATAAAAGTGCTTGAGACAAATTCCTGTGAAATTGTTGCTTATAATGCTATGCCAGGTGTCTGAAGCAAAGATCAAACATTCAAGAATACAAAGCATATGTTCTAATTAAATGATGTCATGCTTCTTTGCAGTATTGTTACACTGGAGAAGTGGAAGAAATTTCCATTTTCATAGGTTATCAAAATATCAGTAAAATTTGAGGGTTTTTTTCAAATCATTCTGTACCGACACATTCCTCTCAACATAACTAAAGAACCGAGACTGATGCAACTGATATTTTTCATACTGGCAAAGTAAAATGACCTGACCTCCCATCTCAAAATATATTTCAGAGTCAAATCAGATGCCCAAGATTTAAAAGCAGTTCAACCTGCAACTGTCATTCAGATACAGATATTTAATCAGTGAATGAGGAGGAGCAATAGACTAAAAACTGATGAAATTTTCAAACAAGCTAAAGCATTAAAGCATTAAAACTAAAGCTCCTGGATGTATTGGTTTTGTGTGCCAAAGTTTTGGTAGCGGGGGTACTACAGGGTGGCTTCTATGACAAGAAGCTGCCAGAAGTTTCTTGTATGTCTACTCCAAAAAGAGAACTGCAGCTGTCCAATGCTAAGCGCATCAGTCATCTTTGTGATAACATATTTAAGAAGGCAAAATATCTGCTGTGCAAAGGCAGCGAGATGAAAGAAGCGAGAATATGTGAGAGGAACAACTCTGCAGACACCAAAGTCACCGAAGAAGGAAGGGGGGAAGGTGCTCCAGGCACCACAGTAGAGATTCCTCTGCAGCTCGTGGTGAAAACCCTGGTGAGACAGGCTGTCCCCTGCAGCGCATGAAGGTTCATGGTGGAGCAGATATCTACCTGCAGCCTATAGAGAGTCTTATGCCAGAGCAGGTGGGTGTACCTGAAGGAGGCTGTGACCCTGTGGGAAGGCTGTCTAGCAGGACTTATGGACTCATAAAGAGAGAAGCCCAGACTGGAGCAGGCTGGCAGAATTTGTGACCCTGCAGAGCATCCATGCTGGAGCAGTCTATTCCAGAAGGACTGCACCCCATGGAAAGGATGCATGGAAACGACCTAAACTGCAGCATTTCATGAAGAACTGCAGCCCATTGGAAGGACATTTATTGGAGAAGTTCATGGAGGACTGTGTCCCCTGGTTGGGTCCCCACACTGAGCAGGGCAAGAGAGTAAGGAGGAAGGAGTGGCATAATGTGATGATTCCATTTCCCACACCCTTGTGCCACTCGGTTGGAAGAGACAGAGAAATCAGGAGTGAAGTTGAGCCCAGGAAGAAGGGAGAAGCGGGGAGAAGGTGTTCTAAGGTTTAGGTTTATTTCTCATTATCCTATTCTGATCAGACTGTTCATAAATTAATCTACTTTAGGGAAATACTGTTTTCCTTGTAACAGTAATCGGTCAGTGATCTGCCTGTGCTTAACTAAACCCAAAAGCCTTTTGTTACATTTTCTATCACCCTGTCCAGTTGAGTAGGGGGAGCAACAGGGCAGCATGGTGGGCATCTGGCATCCAGCCAAGATGAACCCCGCACTAGAGAACCATATAGAAAAATAGAGAGTAAAGTATCACAAAGATTACACACGTAAGATGAGCAGCAGCCATATGGTCCTGTTACCAAAAGACTGGTTCCTTATCTTTCCTCCTAACAGAGTGAACATTGTGCTACATACACAGAGACAAAAATAAAATAGGATACTGTAATTTCTACAGTCTTATTATGAGGACCAATGTTCCTACTATTCTATGAATTTTAATTATCTTACACTGCAAAAAAATATCAATTTCAGTAATCACTAAAATGCTCAGCTGTCTTTCTCTGACATTTTTTTGTATACTAGCAAAAGAAAACAACAGAAGACTATTACTATAGTGTCTTTAAAAATAAATGGATATAGCATGCAGAAAGCCATGCAACCATCCTTAGGCAGCACATCCAGGACATCAACTACAATACCTGTAATATCCGTGGGACTAGATAAAAAGAGTTCTTAGTAGCCTGACCACTGAAAATGAATATTTAAATTAAATGCAGCATTTATAATGCTATTTAATCCACTATCCACCACAACGAAACTACTAATATTTGGAACACATTCAAAAGCCTAGTCAATATATCCTTCCTATCTTCAGGTATGCATACCTTTTGTTTTAAATATAAAACTGTTGCCATTCACTCCTGAGACATGTCTTAGAGTTCTGACATCTGCCAATTATTTCTTCAGTTTTCTTTCCATTAAGCTGCAAATCTTAGTATAGAAACAGAACAACATTTGTAAACAGCCAGGTAATTATTCAGGTTGACTAGACACATCAAATCGCATATAGTAGTAGTCTATAGATTTTCAGTCACTTTAGTTATATCAATAACAGTTTCAGGATCCTGGGAATAAGGGGGCAGTGCAGAGGGATAGAGTGGAAGAGAATAAAAGAAGGGTCAGGTTATAAAAATAAATGTGTAGAAAATAAATCTGTAGAAATCACACAGAGAATCTGTATGATCTAGATTTTTAAACTGATTGGTCTGTCACATTGGTTTGTTTGATTAGTGAAAAAGTGACAAAGGGTAGTCTCAGGCAATCAGTGTCCACCTCCTGAGCTACCGGAAACAAAGCCTTTTTTATATAAAAAAACAATACCATGACCAATTTCGAAATGTACAGTTTAAAAAAAAACCCAAAACATTAATTCACTCTTCTAGCTTTCTGAGAAAACTACATTTTCAGAGCAGGTTATGATAATTGCCACTGAACCAGGTTAGGTTTTGTGATAGCTTGTGAAAAGTATCCATGTTTTCTGATAAATTGCATAGAGTTCAAAATGACTGACCATTCATTGGGGAAGACATTGGCCATGCAGCATATTACAAGCCACAGGTAAGGGCTCGCAAAACATTCACAAGGATCTCACTGCAAGGAAAGTAAGCAAATCATCTCATTCTGGTGGACAGCAACATGTTACTTTGCCACTTATTTCTATAGCCTCAGTCAGCCATGAGCCAAAACTAGCTCATGGTCACATCTGTTTTTCCTAAAAAGCTAACATTGTGAAAACCTAACTAAATAATTAGCATAAAATCTGTAAACTGCCAAGTGTTGGGAAGCATGTTAAATTGCTTTTAGAAAAGAACAGAAAAAGCTGAAAGTTATAGTACTACTTTATTTTCCCATCTCTTCAATTCTGTTCACTTGGTATCCAAGAATGAGAAACAGGAAAAGACTAACAAAATATTTAGAAATGCTGAGAATCCTAGATATAAAAAGCAATTAAAAGAAATCATGACATAGGATGTGTTTGGAAAACAGAAAATATATTTCTCTTTAAAAAAATAACAGAACCACTGGACAAGTACTGAAATTAAAAGACAGCAAACTGACAAAAAGTAGTTTTGTGATTTGCTATTACATAGTCAGAGTAAGTACTTAAAGATATATGACTATCAATACAGTTATCCTACAACCAAAGTAGAAGTTTGCATGACATCCTTTTTTGCATATTCGAGAAAACGGCCCTTCAAGCTATATCCAGATGAGGAAGACTGACTTTACAGCTATACTACAATGTAATGAATAGGGTTAGGAGTCTTTTATTTCTGTTACAGAATACTAGAATTTCTTTGGCATTACCCCTTCTCTTAAAAATAAAAGTGTGTAAGATCAGTGTTAATATGCTTCTGGGTATTTATGAGAGATAAATACTGTAACCATTTTAGGTGTTGCAATGGAACAGCACTAATTCTCTTCCTCTTTCTTTTAAAAAAACAACATTATTCAAGTTGCTTGACAACAGATATGTTAGTCTGTATTCTAGCCAGCTGACCTTTAAAATGTATTTGTTGGAGTACTAAGCACTTTTAATAAGTATGGATTTGGCACTAGACACATTCTTGCATAATTCCTGTTTTCATAATACATATGATAGAGTTTAGGAGCTATTAAAGAAAAAAAAAGCCTCACAAAGTAGCCTTTGTCAACAGCTGAACCATAGCTTTCCAGTTACTGAGTTTGTGTCCCACCTTAATGCGAGCAAACATCAGTACAAAGGAGTCGTTCAGTCTCCCAGGCTAAGAGTGAAACAGAGAAGGTACTATTTTTTTTTTTAAACTACTATCTTTTTCCTTAAAAGGACTTAGCAGCTCAAACTTGTCTTGCCCTTCTAAGCTAGCATGAGCATGCATTAGAGACAGAGTTAGGGAGATCAATAATATTTAAGTGATTAATATTGTAGTTAGTCTAAAAGAGATCCTTGTTTTTATTTATGAATAAAAATTATTCTATGAAAATTATCTACAAATTTTATAAGCAAACATCTAAATGCTTTCATGCAGTGTTTTTTGTCAACATCGATTGCTATAGAGCCTATAAATGCCTATGGAGGCTAATGGTGGAGCACATATCCACCTGCAGCCCATGCAGGACTCCACAGTGGTGGATGCACCTGAAGGAGGCTGAGAACCTGTGTGAAGCCCACAGTGGAGCAGGCCCCTGTCACGACCTGTAGACCCTTGAAGAGCGGAGCCCACACCAGAACAGGCTGGCTGGCACAGCTTGTGATGTCCTGGGAGAACCACGCTGGACCAGTCTGTTCCTGAAAGACTGCACTCCATGGAAAGAACCCAAGCTGAATTGTAGCCCTGCGGAAAGAATCTACATTGGATGGAGGACTGTCTCTCATGGGATGGACCCCATGCAGGAGCAGGGGAAGAGTGTGAGGAATCCACCTCCAGAAAAGGAAGGAACGGGAAAGACATGTAATGAACTGATCACAACTGCTATTCCCTGTCCCTCTGTGCCTCTGCAGGAGAGGAGGTAGAGAATTTAGGCGTAAATTAAGCCCAGGAAGAAAGGAACTGTGAGTGAAAGGTGTTTTAAGACTTATTCTTCATTTTTCTCACTGCTCTATCTGATATAATTGCTAATAAATTATATTAATTTCCCCAAGCCCTTTTTATCTGCAGCAGTAAGTGGTAAGTGATCGTTACCAGTCCTCAGCTCAGTCCATGAGCCTTTAGTTATATTTGCTCTCTCCTATTCAGTTGAGAAGGCAAACTGGTGATAAAGAAGCTTTGGTGGGCGTCTAGTGTTTACCATAGGTCGAACCACCACACTTCTCCTCACTCCAGACTTGGGAAAAAAAGAAGTAAATTTTACAAGATTTTGTTTTTTTCTTTTTGCCTTGTTGTTTATCTGTCTCATAAGCTACCATGCTCAGTTTGAAAGGACTGAAAGGAGCTGGTATTTTTTCTGTTTACTCCAGACATGTAGAAATTCAGGAGTAACATATACTGGGTAAAGGTATTTAGATAAGGACAAGCTTTGTAGACAGCATCCCAGAAGAACCTAAGCATTGCTGTATATTTCCATATACCTGAATTACTTGTTTGCAGCAAGTTGATGGATGAGTTAAGTTTATGCACTCTTTATGGATGCAGATGTCTAAAGTATGAAAAGGTTACTAGTTGAGGCTTACATACCTGATGTGAAAGGTTGAGAAATAGGCCCAGTCTGTTAAAACCTGACTGGGAATTTCTGCACTGTATTCTCAAAAGGAAGTGCAGAGGAAAGCACAGTGCAAACGTCCTAGTGATTTTTGTCTTAGATAGTTTAAGTTCGGTTGGTTTTGTTAGTTTTAGCAGATATGGACCTGAGCTGATTCAAGTCACAGTACCTGTCTCTGCACTTACTTTTGTTTCACTTTTTTAAGGGAAGGCTTATTAAAGGAAGGCTTATTAAATTTCAGAGCTGCTCCCAATTCTGGAGTTTCTATGTATCTAAATTGCTGGGCAAAAGTCATTGTGGTAAGGACAAAACATGCTTTTGAAGGAGAGGCTGTTAAGACAGAAGAGTCAAGTACTCAAGATCTAGGAAGCAGCATAAAATGATAGTTACTCATGCAACATTAATTCACAAGATCTGTTCTTTTCCATATCCATCAGGTTAGAGCCTAATTACATAAGCATATACTATTAAGTCCACAGGATGCCGAAAGCATTCAACATTATTTTCATTTCAGTAGATTGAGTGAACAGGAACAACACACACTTTTGCTGATTAACATTAAATAACGTTTTTTGTCTTAATACCTTGGTTTTCCTGTTCTCAATCAAATAATAAATATTAAGCATATTAATAACATATTAAAAAAGAACGTGTTACAGCATTCTGGTCAAAGCACACTAATAAAGGCTTCCATCTCAGGAAAGGCTTCCATTTTAAAAAAGCTCTTATTTTCTCTCTCCAATTGGAGAATATTTTTGTAGGACAATGCTCTGTCTGACAGGGTTTTGAGGAGTTTGTAAGCATCTTTTGCAAGAGATAAACATAGTATCTCCTGTTGCTCCGAGGTGATCTTGCCTTCTTGAAAGGCAACCAAAAAAAAGAAAAAAAGAGAAGATTTTTAAAGAAAAGGAAGCGTTAAAGAGAAGTCTCTGTTCCTGAGACTAATTTTTACTTGCAGTCTCACCACTACAAGAGACACAGAGTATGTTTTCATTAGCTGCTGCAAAACCTCATAATATTGTTCACACCAGTGTGTTTTTAATGTCTGAAAAACAACTTCAGAGTATACAAAAAATGCAGTAACAATAAAGGAGTAAAACATCTTTGCCAAGTTCAGAAAACAAACTGGCTGAAGAAAAAAGGCAACATGTTTTTGCAGTTGCCAGTGTCATGCTCAAGTCATTTAAGCATGTTCTATTGCAGAAGACTCTGCAGCAACCTTGACAAAGTTGTTATTGCATATTCAGTTCTGCCGCCTTACTGAATAAAACTACTCTGGAGCTAGCTCAAGGTACACAGTAGATTGTGTTCAAGCAGGGCAAAGCAATTACATCAGCCACTGCTGAGTTTGCCAGTTGAAAATGAAGTTATAAACCAGGTCGCCAGGCAATTTAAGATAGGACTGCCACTGCTCTTGATGAGGATTATAATCTGCATCATCAAAATTAGCAACTTTACATACAATTAGACCCTTATGAGCATTAAAGGAACCACCACTGATCATTCTAGAATCGTGATACAACTCAGGAATAGCATTTCACATTGAGAACAAATAATTTGTGTTTCTGAGTTGCTGTAGGGGACAAATATTGATCCTCCTCTGCTCCCCAGCTTTAATTCTTTCAAGTATTACAGAGGAAAAAAACGCTCTTTTATGCAAAGGTAAGAACAACTTTTATTCTCATATTCTCACCTTCTCTTAGAAAAAAGTGACAAGGACTTGTCTGTTCCTGTCACCTCCCTCCCCATTTTTCCTTGCCCTGCTCTAGTGATCAATACTATTCATACGTACTACTTAAAGATGTCATTTTGTACCTGAAGCATGTAGCATTCAAATGATGGTTCCCCGTGTTAAGTCTTTATGTTGTTTCACTGAACTACACAACTAAATCTGGAAATACAATACTCTTATCTAAACAAATCAGAAGTAAGCAAGCTAAAATTTGAGACAATTTGTAACAATCTTAAAAGACAATAAATGTTCCTATTAGATAAAAGGAAGTTACAGTGAGATATTTAAGCTGCACACCTAGCTACAATACTATAACATCACACTAACTCTAATTCGCAGGAATGTATTTTACAAAACAAATCCCAAAGGCTTTTATAATAAGAACTTTGTCTCTAGTCATTTTCGTCGAGCATATGTTTTGAAAAATGTCACAAGGCTGACCTCTGCTGGGTCGTAAATTACCAAGCATCTAGAATGATACAAAAACCATTACATAATTATCAAAGAGGAGAAAAGGAAGGAATTATTCATAGAATCCCAGAATGTTTTACATAGATTTCAACATCAAAAGGACATATTATTCTTCTCACAGTCTCTTGCAACAGGAAAGTGAGCATACTGCAAGTCATTATAACAAACAAGAAACCAATGATCCCAATACTCGTTCTCTCACCAGTATTTGAATACTAAATTAGCTATGGGACTGAAAACTGCTGCTTTTTATTAGATTAAATTTAAAAGCTAGCACTGCATACAAGATTTGAAATCACATAGTAGACCTTATTCATACACAAGGCCAGATTCTCACATGAATAAGCGCTCAAGTTAAACAAGGAAACAAAAGATTTGCAAACATGCAAATACATTACATTGCACCTTTTATCAACTTTGGAGTCTGTCTAGAAGTGTCAAGGTCAGTCCATCCTCTCTTCAGCAGGCAAGCTCGGGAATCATTGCCAGAAGTTCCTCTAAGTCACTGCTAAATCTTCAGAGAACCTTGAAGGGATTTCAAACTACAATTACAGAGAAAGTGTAAAAGATTCTAGGGAAGAAGTATCTATAGACAGCCTTAAGTTAGTGATAAGGCAAGAGGCACTTAAGGCTGTTCCAGATGTTCTAGAGCTGTCTTTCCTAGATGAAAATATGCTCAGTTCAGCACCATATAAACAAAAAAAAAAGAACTAAGACATTTTAAAATATGTACTTAGATCACAAAGTAGCAATGACTGTGTTACTATAGTTCATACTAGCCACCTGCATCATATCTATCTCATTCTCTCAATCCCAGGCAAACCAACTGCAGCACATCAGAGATATACTTCTCCCTCCCTGATCAGAGTTCTGTGCAGGGCAGAGCTGATTTTTATTATCTTCAGAAGCAGCTGTTCTCTGGTACCTGAAAAAAAATGACCCCTTTTTGCCTATATTCACTGTGGTTTGACTGAAGAACAAAATGCCATTTTCTTTAGTTGCCTCAAAAAAACCGAAAGAATGACATATTTCACATCACCTCCTGAATACCAAGTCACTGCGTGAAGATAATGGATTTGAACAGATGTGTAACTCACATGTGAAAATCCATAGCATGCAAAGACTGAGGAGCCCTGAGATTCTGTCCAGTCTTCCACACATCACGAGTCATTATACTTTCCCTCTGCCCTGGGTTTCAGTATATTTCAGTAAATACCCACCAGAGATCTTCCTCTGAAGACATCAAGAAATGTTAAAGTTCATCACATTCCCATCTTTTCTGCTTACCAAAGTAAGTACTTCTTTATGTGAATGTACTCCATGAGATAATCAATCTACTTCCTGTACTTGTTTCTCACAAATGGGAAAGTCTAAAGTAACACAGACCCTCAGTTTATGCAAATAATTCCAAAAACTCACCTTGCATCACCTACAGTTTTACAAAAGCTGCAAAACCTGCAATGATTCACTGTCAGTCAGTACTTAGCGTAGAGGTCACACAAGATGAGTCAGCTGATTTTATGTAACAATTTCCAACTTAGACCTTCAAGAACCACATCTACCCTTTGCCTCAGCATAATGTTGGGAAGCCTTGTGCACTATGGGAGAAACCAGTGACGGGTTGTAGTTTTCCAGAAGGCAGTCTTTCCTTCCTTTTTTTTTTTCGTTTTTTTACATGACCTACATATCTTGTTTGCAGATACATAACTTTTGAAGTGACAGTATTTGAATTAATTTTCAACCTGCACTATTCCATATGAATGTCTCTATTGATACTGAATAGTCTGGAAACACTAAAGAGATGAGCTAAAGATGCTAATGATTTTTGTACTTATTTTCACATTCTCAGGGAGAACACTGGCTGACTGGAAGGTTATTTCCTGAAAAAAAAACATAGAGTATCTCAATCCAGATTCCGTCATGCCTACATTTAGGAAGTTCTTAACCACTAAACAATTACTGAAGTTATCCAGGAATAATTATATTAGATACTACTAAACGAAATGCCACAAAAAGCCTATTGTGCCCACAATTTTCAGCCATACCCATGCCTCCAACAGTAATTCCAAGTATCAAGAAAAATGCAAAGAAAGCTGAGTCTATTGTTAGTTTACCTAAATTCTGTATATAAATATCCCACCTTCACTGAAAAATTTTCAGCAGTCAAAACCTGACACACATTATAAAATAAACTTGTAATCTCCACCACTACCAGAAGCAAGTTTGCTGTATAAGACACTCTCTACAAGATTCAAAAGAATGGACTAAGCTTTAGCTCTGTTACTGTGCTTCAGTTTTTCCCACTATAATTTCATCACAATTTTTACGTTGTTTTGTCCAGATTTGCCATAAGACTCATCTGCTACTTGGATCATTCGCAAATAATCTCTCCTTAACAGTATACTTGACATTTTCCTGCTATTTTTCTGTTTTTGCCAAGACAAGTAAGAGATCTTTCAGGCAACTTTAGACACCTAAAGTTCCAGGAAAGCAATGAAATTGAAATTTACTGTCCCTAACCAATACTTTTTAAATATCTAGTCCCCTTCAGTTACCTTTAGAAGGGTCTACAATAGCATTTATCAGCTTGCTTCGTTTTTAAACACAGACTTGAGCATCTCCTCTATGTTTTTTAATTACCTTAGCAAAATTAATTATACTTAGGCACCCAAAGGAAAACTCATGGTGAGGGACTTATTTCACCTAATTTTTTATGTTTACACTTAGTGAATTTGTCAATCCCTTTTAGAGACAGAGAATGTAACACTCAGTTCTCAAACATGATTCATGTAGAAAGATGAGATAAATAGTATCCTGGATGCATAACTATTCTATAATCTCGGATTCTGGGAGAAAAAAAACGACAACACTACAGAACTGACATCTAACACAGGCAAATATATTGATAAATACCAATTTAGCAAGAAATATCTTCTACTTACATACAAGCTTCCAAGTGGGTATTACAGATGCTCCTCTTAAATGAGAAACATTGGTCTAACGAGACTGAAAAAGCAGATGAAACATCTACTTCTATCCAGTCCTCCACTAGGTTAAGAAAAAGAATATTTTGTTTATGGTCCTCACAGTTCAAGGGAAATAAACCCAAAAAGCACCTATTGTTCAGTCTTAACAACATCAAAACACTGTAGGGCTTTAACACAGAAGTAAAGATTAACTTTCTGAGGAATTTAATATCAAAGCTAAGGTTTCTATGGACTATAGCTTAGCAATACGGAACCTCTGTTTTTCTAAGACACTTGGTCAAGCCCAGTCTTCTCTGAACTAGCTTTAAAACTCTTTTTCTAACTTCCACCCTGAAAGTAATAGGTAACCTTTTTTTGTGTCCATACTGAAGCCCTCTTGCACATTTGCAGTTGGTTCAGTTATGAGACAAGGAAGCAGCTGTCAGTCATATATCTTCTATTGCTAAGAAAAGCTTTCCTAAGTGTCTTCCAAGACAGTGCGACAGTTAAAATTCAGTCTGAGACTGTGATCTCAGAAGGCACCCCTCCCTACAGTCCCTTCAAAGTTTTAGAGGGCATTGTGTGGTGGCAATTTTTGCATGCTTGGGAACAGTGAGCAAATGGATGTTCTTGGTTTTTTTTTTTTTACTATAGTGAAAAGAATAATTCTTCAGGGGAAAATGAAAAAGTACAGTTGACGCAGTTCTCCTCAAGGAGACTAACGAGTAAACTCTAATTATTGTTTAATATAGGCTCAGCAAGGCTACAATTTTTAAAAAGTAACAATTAGGAAAAAATTAAAGATGACAGTAGAAGGCTTATTGGTAGGGCAGTGACGTTTTTTTACAATGGCAAATACATTGACTTCTACCACTCCTCAGCAATTTAGGGACTGATACCAGAAATTTCTTAAGCATGTGTTCCCACACTTACGAAAGACTTGCTTTCCAACTAGCCTGACTCGTTACTACACTTCACGGATTAGTACTACAACCAAATTATTACAAAAGAACTGTCTAGTCATAGTCCAAGTTGACTACACACAAACATAAAGAGAATATGATGACACATCTAAAAGGTTATAGCACCCTTGAAGACAGAATGCAAAAGGTAAGAAGTAGCCTCAGACTACTTTTAATATTAATTTTAATACTTCCTTATTTGAAAAGCATAGCCTTATCTATCAATACTGCTTTAAGATTGATATGAAGTCCAAGTATAACTAATGTGTGAAAACAGATTATGGAAACACGTACCATTCAAAATTACATTGCCCAAGAAATATTCCAGAGTATTAAAATTAAAATAAGAAAGTTGTTAATGTACATGCTAAAGTTATTAACTACTTAGGATGTTAGCAAAGTGAAAATACTGCCAATGCAGCATTACAGGATAGGCACCACGTTGTTTAGTAAAATACCAGAGAAGTTAGTTGAGATGTCAGCTGCATTCTCTCCTGCATAAGATCACTCTGACATTTCATAAGCTATGGAATGCTCCTCTTTAATCTCTAATGGATAACATAAAATCACCTCTATAAGTAAACACCAGGAAAACATAGCTCAAAAGTGCTGTCTGAATCAAAGGCATTATACATATAGTGAAGTTATAGGTAGCCTAGATTTCAAAACAACAGAAGACATTAAAGGCATGTGTACTTCAGTATCACTTCAATATTTGAATTCCATTTCCAGAGAAAATGTAAGGCTTCAGGTTTTCCTCATAAAATAT
Organism: Dromococcyx pavoninus; assembly: GCA_033558185.1. Taxonomy (NCBI): domain Eukaryota; kingdom Metazoa; phylum Chordata; class Aves; order Cuculiformes; family Neomorphidae; genus Dromococcyx; species Dromococcyx pavoninus. Next base: position 251,324 of record JAUMJL010000394.1, on the reverse strand, counting down.
GGTCTATTGTCAAGCATTCAATTTAGTACAGCAATATTTAGTAAGCAATATTTAGTAAGCGCATATGGGAAAAGACTTAAAAGACAGGTTGCTTAAGAGTGAGTTCACAGAAGCCAGTAGAACTTCAGCAGTAGTTGACAGAAGCTGTAATACATCATATGAATCAAAATTAAGAATGAGTTTTTTCAGTTTGCCAAAATAAATCTTACATATCAAGAATACTAAAGTTTACAAAAGCAAAACAAAATCCAGTGTCTCATACTTCAAGCATGTATTTCAAATTAATTCTTCAAGGTATATGTGAGCAAATAGCCTAGTTTACACTAGAGACTCGTTTTCAGAGAAAAAAGCTTTTGACTAGCTAGCAACAAGACATTACATACAACACATTACACACAAATACACTTAGACCTTGAAATGATGGTCAGCAAGCGTACTTTATCCCCATGTAGAATAATCAACTTGTGTTCATTACTTTTATTAAAACAGACATTTAAAAAAAATAATCATTTACAAAAATACTGATAATCGTTCACATTTCTACCACCTCATTACTTTCTTCCTCTTTTGACCTTTTCTACCATCTCAGCAATATTGTGGGGTTTTAAGTAACTCCATGTTGCTCAGGCTCCTTTTGTATAAGATCTATTGATAATATACTCTTACTCCGTTTGCTGATATACTTCAAAGCGTTCACATTCGAAAGCTTCTGGTTCTGTGAAATGGTTGAAAAGGCTTTTTTAACGCCCACATTAGCAGTTGCGGTTTCTGATTATTTTTTTCTGGAAACAGTACTGCTTCTGTTTCAGGAGTAGGAAATCGTACTTTATACACTTCAGGGTAAGATTTCTGAAACTAGAAAAGTACATCAATTTAATGGAAGAATTCACTCAAACATGTAATATAAAAAAAATTACCGTGCAACCTCCACCTCTTGAGCAGGAAAATGATTATTTCCCTAACGGACTTTCTATATATCTATAAATAAAATCAGTTGTTATTTTCTAAGACGGCTTGATTAATCACAATAAACCTATTCTAAATTATTAACAAGTTTGAAATCCCCAAGTGTACATACTACTCTAAGTCTCAGTATTTCTTTAGATGGCTACATGTCTGAGACTTGATAAAGCTTTTTAAGTTAAAGATTGCGGAGAAATTTTTACTTACTTGCTTGAGCCGCTTCTTCTTATCTTTCACAGATATTTCTTTATTCATTACAATTTCTTCCAATAAAGCTGCCACTGGTTCTTGAGAGTCAGTTGTCCTTTGGTGTTCAAATTTGTCTGTACTGATTTGGTGACAAAATGACGGAGGAGGAAAAGTTGCACCAGTATTAGCTCCAGCATATTTTATCTGAAGAAAGAGTAAAAAAAGGGCAGCTATGTTTTCTGCAATAAATTTGCAAAAACTGGCTTAATCAAATTGACCAACTGATGTCATTAAGTTAGAGAAGATATGGAATAAAGACCCTAAATTTTACCTCCTATCTCCTGCACTAATTGAGTTCTAGTAAGTAAGCTGGTCTGAGCTAAAATAGAATCAGTTTTCTAACTTCAGCTGAGTCTCATCTAAGTAACTTCATTTTCAAAAAGTTAACTGCACGTTTTTTAGAAAATGTTTCTCTCTAGAAGTGATAACACAGGGCATTGGTACGAAGAAAGGCCATTATTTATACTTATTCCTATAGTAATCAAGGCCATCCTTGAGCTGGTGGACTGTCATAAGTGAAAAACAAAAAAGGGTCACACCAGCAGAGGGGGTGGAAAGGACAAGTGACTCCAAACTGACCAAGTATTTCATCCCATATACATCATAGTCCGTACAAAACTGAGAGATCACGGGGGTCTGCCCTTCTTTGATGGTGAGGACCTCGTCTCTCTGTTTGCCCCGATCCCAGATCTGTGCATTCCTAAGTCCAGTCCTTCCCTGTGCATGCTCTGCAGCATCTGTGGTGCCGTATAGTTATCGGGGTGGGGGTGGGAATTTCATATATTTTTATATATTTTATTCATTTTCTTACTAATAGTATTTTTACTGTTATTATTGTTTCATAAAAGATGTTTCAGTTTAGTTTCCAACCCACAAGCCTTTTTCCTCTCATTTCCTTTTGCCCTGTCCATGAGGGTGAGGGGGGAAGGGAATTAGGAGCCCAGCTACTCAGTTTTAGCTGCCAAAATTGGCCAGGCTGGGGCTAAACCATGACAATATGATACAGAGGAAGTCTCTTTAACTCTTGGACAAAGTTAGGAGGCGCTTTTTTTCCAATAAAAATTATAAAAGGACTAAAAAGCAGCTTTGAACAAAACAAAACATGATATCAGGCAACAGAAAAAAAGTTATGAAGAAACTGAGCAAGTAAGGATAGCTCTAAAAGAAAATCAGAACATCAGTGGAAACACTTCACCATTCAATTTTCCTCAGTACCACAAACATGGTTTGCCCATTCCATGGAGAAGATAGTGTTGGTCAGCTGTGTAGGTATGGAGCCAGAAAAGCCAAGATGCAGGTGGAGCTGAACTTGACAAGGGTGCAAAGAATAGCAAAAGCTTCTACTGGTGTGTCAGCTGGAAAGTGCAGGTCAAAGAAAGTGTACCCCCACGATGAACACAACTGGCAAACTGATAGCAATGTATGAGGGAAAGGCTGAGGTACTCAACAACTTTTTGCCTCAGTCTTCACTGCAATCTCTCTTCCCACAACTCTCAAGTGAATATATTACCAGACAGCTACTAGGGGAGCAAAGTCCTTTCCACTGTAAGAAACGATCAGTTTCATGACCACCCGAGGAACACGAACATACGTAAGTGTAAGGGACCTGATGAGAGAGGTAGGATGATGGGATGACAAAATCATGGAACAGATCCTCACAGAAGGCACATGGAAGGCAGGTGGCGATTTAAGATAGGTAACATGGCCTTGACAAGCCAAAGTCCTGCCTGATCAACCTGGTGGCCTTCTGGATGGAGCAACTACATCACTGGACAATGGAAAAGCAATGGATGCCATGTGTCCGGACTTCTGTAAGGCCACCGATACGGTGCCCCACACCACCCTTCTCTCTAAAACTGGCAAGAGATGGATTTGATGGACTGTACAGTGCACGAGGAACTGGTTGAACATTCACATGCAGAAGGTAATGGTCAACAACTCAGCGTTCCAATAGAGATCAGTAACTGGTGGTGCCCCTAAGGAGTCCACATTGTTTAATACTACTGTTTAATATATTCAATGACATAAGCAGTGGGATAAAGTGCACTCAGCAAATTTACAGATGATCCCAAGCAGAGTCGTGCAGTTAACATGCCAGAAGGATGGGAGGATGCCATCCAGAGTGACCTTGGACAAGCTCAAGAAGTGGGCTAGTGTGTACATCAGGGGGTTCAACAAGGCCAAATGCTAGCTCCTCTATTTGGGTTGGGACAATCCCGAGCATCAGCACAGACTGGGGAAGGAAGGGAATGAAAGTAGCTGTGACAAAAAGGACTTGGGTGTACTGTGGATGAAAAGCTGGATATGCGTTATCAATGTGCATTCACAGCCCAGAAAGGCAACCGTATCTTGAGATGCATCAAAAGAAGTGTGGCCAGTAGGTCGAGGGAGGTATTCCACTCTGGTCAAATCCCTCCTGGACTACTGCATGCAGCTCTGGAGCCCTCAGTACAGCAAATACATGGACCTATTGGAGTGGGTCCTAGAATAGCCACAAAAATGATCAAAGGGATAGAATGCCTCTCTCCTATGAGGAAAGGCTGAGACTTGAGGTTGTTGAGGTTGTACAGCCTGGAGAAGAGAAGGTCCTGGGTGGACTTAACTGCAGCCTTCCAGTACTTAAAGGGAGCTTTATAAGATGATGGGGACAGACTTTTTATCAGGGTAGTGGTTTTAAGCCGAAAGATGGTAGATTTAAACTAGATTTAAAGGAAAAATTTTTTACGATGAGGGTGGTGAAACACTGGAAGACTTTGCCCAGAGAGGAAATGCCCAATCCCTGGACATATTCAAGGTCAGGTTGGACAGAGCTCTGAGCAACCCAATGTAGTCGATGTCCTTGCTCATTGTAGCAGAGTTGGACTACAGGGCCTTTAAAAGATACCTGCCAACCCAAACCATTCTATGATTCGGACCAAGAGGAAAACACATTGAGCTCCTGTCACTAAACCGTTCAAGATCTGTTTAGTTTCATTTAAATACATAGTTATGGTTGAACATCAGCATTCAAAATCGGTTAGATCTTCATAAGTTTAAGTCTTTAAGAACTGCCAATCTTTGGAGCAGGAAGCGTAAGTGTGATCTAGAAGCACAGAAACAAGGTTTTTTTTTCACTAGATACCTACCTGAACTCTCTGGAGACATACAACATGTTCCTCTATAGAAGATTTCAAGGAGGAAGGAACGCTTAAGATCTCTTGAGAGTTGTCCATCAGAAAAGATACTAGTTTAGCAGCAAGCAGTTCATCCAAATCCATTTCATCCTTTGAGCAGAGAATACAACGAGAAAATGCTTGAACCATCTGAAGAAAAAAAAAGGTCGTTATTGCATATTTTTCATTTGGGGCCAGAGGGTGGGGAGTTAGATCATATTTCAAAATAAACTAACTGCATAATACTGACCATATTTTCAATACTTCAATATGAAAGAAAGGTCGTAGTGTACAGTGACATTATCTGAATGGACTGAAGACGGCTCTTGCCTCATATGTGTAATCTAAGACTAGACTTAGAATGGCTGATCTTTGTTTTATTCAAGACTGTCAAATAGAAACTTCACATGTTTTTTTCCAGTTAAACCGGGCACAAACACTTCAGAGATTTTTAAACCAACGTAAGAATTTAACTGAAGTTAAACGCCAGAGTTAAAGATTAATACCATTAAAGTGAAATCAAATCAAATATGAGGTCCAGTTCACTTCAAGTAGCCTCATGTACAACCATGCAGTTTCAAGAGTTTTCTGTCTGTATACCAGTCATTTCTAACACTAAAAGCGCAGAAGGTAATCAAGGTTTTCTGTCGTGTACCATAGACTACACTCCTGAATTAATACTTGGTCTGTAAAGGATTGACTTCTAAAAATAATATTTAGATTATAACATGATTACTTTAATCAAAGGCCATTTACAGTTAATTATATTATAACCTTAGCAGTCAAAAATATAATTATTTTAATCAAATATTATTCATAGTTAATTAAAAAACTTAATTGCTATGGAATAAATTTAAATTTATGCATGCTACTATAGGATTTTTATGTCATGGCTCTACAGCTTATTTTTCTGTTGCCTGTGTTGCAAAAGACTTAAATTAACCAAAAGAAACATAGGAATTCTGGATGCCTAAAAACATAATTTATGCCTCGTAATTTTGTAATAACTTGCTTTTGCAAACATCAGTGATAACTGTGAGTAGTACTCAATAAAGAGCATTAGTAAAAATTAGGGCTGTATTTTGTATGCACTCTCCAGTAAGAATCTTTAATCTCTGCTACTTCGTAAGCCTTATGCCTTACACTATACATACCAAGATTCTGGTCTTCACTGTTTCAGAAAGAGGTGGCAAATCCTTGTTAAAGCTAATCCTTGCCATCATCCTCACCAACAGCTGTAGTCTCTTCCTATTTTCTGGTGGCAGCAGGAGGCAAGATATCTGAAGAGCTTCTATGGCTTTGCTGTGGTTTTGCAGCAGACCTGGTTTATACAAGATTGGGCAACATTTCTCAATTAAATATTTCCAGAACATTTAACATAACATTTCTAAATCTGTCTCCTCAAATTCCCTTCCTACTCAGTCAAGATTGCCTTAGCACTCCAGTCCCCAAGGAATCTAGGGAAATATCCCTAGAACTGGACCACTACAACTGGGCACCTTTAAGTATTTTCAAGATTTCCTTCTGATGCGTTGGGAGATACTAATTATAACCAGCAACACTAGATATTAGTAAAAATGAAAAACTACAAGGTTTTTATTCATCCTTTGCTTTTTTATAACCCTGAGCATTAAACACAACTGACATGTATGCCCAGATGTAGCAACCACATAAAGTCACCCAGAGCAATGATAAGAATCTAAACAAAACACATTCTTATGCACCAATTACAGCAATGAAAATACTAACATGCCTCTTCCACATATAGAAGTTAAATCTATGGTTAATTCTAAACTCTTGAGAAAACACAGACCGTGAGCCTGGAAGAGATACAATGAAGACTGGACAGGCACAATAAATCTTAGCTTAGGTACCTATAAAAAGGCCTCACCACAAAAAGGTCATCCTCTTTAGAGTTTCCAAGGCAAAGTGAAGCATGCAACTACTACACATTTGCCTAAATAGCTTTAGTATCAGAATAAAAAAGTCAGGAACAAAATATCTGCATGATTGACATTTAGCAGAAATTCTCTTAAAAAAAAAAAGGAACAAGAAAGATGACAAAGAGATACACTTTTTCCCCAAAGGATTATAGAGGTTAGAAGGGATCTCTGCAGACCATTTAGACCTTCTCCCCTGCTCAAAGCAGGGTTATCCACAGCAGGATAACGAGTACTAAGTCCAGTCAGGTTTTGAATACCTCCAAATGTGGAGATTCCACAACCTCTCTGGACATCTTTGTGTTTGACCGCGTTTCAATAAAAAATAAAGTTTTTTCCTATGTGAAAATTAAGTTTCCTGTATTTCTGTTTATGGTTGTTGTGCCTTGTCCTGTTATTAGATATCACTGATGAAAGTCTGGCTCTCTGCTTAATCCTTGCACATTAGTCTTTTATACACATCAACAAGGTACTCCCTCTGAGCGTACTCCTCTTCAGACTGAACAGTCTCTGCTCTCAGTCTTTCCCCACAACACATGCTTCAAGCCTATAATTTTTGTGGCCCTCCACTAGGCTCACTGACTCGTGCTAAGGAAAGATCTCCCTCAATCTGCTGGCAATGTTCTTAATGCAGCTAAGGATGCTGCCACAAGGACACACTACTGACTCATTAGTGTCCACCAGAACTGTCAAGTCCTTCACAGTGAAGCTGCTTTCAAGTCAGTTACTCCCAGCATGGACTGGTGCACGAGGTTATTCCCCAGAAAAAGACTTGGCCTTCTCCTTTTTTAAACATTATGATATTCCTGTTTGCCCATTTCTCCAGCCTGTTGACGTCCCTCTGCATGTCATTAAAATGTGCTGCATTAACGCTCTTCTCCATTTTGTATTATCTGCACACTTGTTCAGGGCACTCTGTCCTTTGTTTAGGACAGTGTCCCACCATAAATGTCAATTAAGTGTTGACCAACATTGGTCCCCTTAGGAGCTCTGGAGTACCACCTAGACATTCAGCTGCCTACACTCAGCTAGTCTTGGTGCCACTGATTACACTACCTGAGACCATTAACTGAGCCGGTTTCTTGTCTATCTCACTACCAGTTTATCTAGCCTGTACTTTCTCAGTTTGTCTCTAAGGATGTGATAGGAGGCACTGTTAAAAGCTTTACTACAGTCAACATAAACAGCATCCACTGCTGTCCTCTCATCCACCATGCCATTCAATTCCACATCACGCAAAACATGGAAGATGTTTGTTATTAAAAAAAGAGAAGTGTGCAGTAGTAAGTGGGGCAGCCAAAACAGACTATATTCCAAGAAAAGAGTGGTAAAGCACTGTAGTTAATTTCATTTTCAAAGCAAATCAAAGCTTTTTCTAAGTTAAAAGGAAGATTTTGCAAGCACACTAGTGCAAACTGTGCAAAAAGTGAGTTTAGTATTACCAAGTTAGGAAAATATCTGATGAACACTGATATCTTAGTCCTCTTTCTTAGTTATTCTGAAAATTAACTTCAGTTGACTTCTTGGAAGAGAAGTGCTCTAGACCAGGGGTGTCAAACTCACAGCTCTCAATGTTCTCCTGCTCCTGCAGTGTAATACACGGCACAATTGACTGGTGTGCTGGCAGGAGCGTATCGGGCAAGGAGCTCGGTGCTGCTGCCAGGTAGAAACAAGGTGCCAGGCCAGATTGGGCTGGTGGGCCGCAAGTTTGACACCCCTGCTCTAGACAGTCTTTATTTGAAAACAGAAGTCAGGCATCGTGATATGGTTACACAAGCCACTTACAATTTCTGCACGTATTCATTCAGATTTCAAACTGGGGCTTTTAGACATGTACAAATAACATCATGGCTGCCCCAAATGACTAAAAACATAATTGGATAACATTTTCTTCAATATTTCCCGAAATCTTCGACTAAACAGAAAGCTTATCCACTGAAGGAAGAAAGAAGACCCATAATCACTATGGAAATGTTGTGATTCCCTGAGGGTAGAAATATGAAAAGTCAAAGATTCAAAGACTGAAAATTGGTTTATGAGTGTCTTAAGACCAAAAATTATTGCCAATTTAGCAAGCCATAGTCCGTTAAAAAAAAAAAGCAACTGTAGACGTGGATCTGCTTTTCCACAATTTGTATATGCACAACTTGCTATGCAATTAAAGGTTTCACAGGCAGCATTCAGTATTAGCAATGACACCTATTACAAAACAGTATTTTATGGAGTACTAATAATCCTCTATGTTTGTGTACATTTTTGTAGTGATCTATGCATTAGCCTCATTGTTAAGACTCAATTACACATTGAGCAGAACCTAAAACTTTCCCCCCTCTCAGCAAACACCTAAAAAAACCCCTTCCTCCTCTCTCTCTCCTCCTGCTCCCAAGAATCACAGATCAAATTTCAGAAGAGAGTCTGAGTGGTTAGAGAGGACCTTGCTACCAAAACTACATATAGACATCACTGCCTTACACTTACTTGTTTATTTTCTTACTATTGGTTCTAAGTAGTTCTGTGTGCTAAAAGGAGACTTAGGCTTCACTGCAGCTATGCTAAATTGTCTTCTTTGAACTCCCTCCACTGGCTAGATAGAGTATAGTCTTGAACCATAAAAAAAAAAGTAGATAAGAATCCTGGAGATTACCTGGACCAACCCCATCTCCTATTCAATGATGGTGATTAACTCTGGTATCACAGGTCATCCCACTAGGGTCAAATGCAGCTTTATAAACATTCAAATATATACGATAGGTGTCTGGAGGAGGTTGTTCAGGCAAGACTTCTAGAGAAAGGTGATATTTTCAAACATGTACTGCCAGTAATTAAAAGTAAATTTTATAAGCATGAAGATGGAAAACAAAATTAGTTCTTCAAAGCCTGTATCCCCATGATTTTTTGTGCAAATTCATTTTTGTTAGTAATGAAAGATTCCACAATAACACTTCATTTTTTCATGAAAGAGACCAGCAATTTTTGACTCTTTGAAACAGTGAAACAGTTTTCTTTCATTTCCGCATAAACATTGGCATGAACTCTTTCTTCTCATTTTTATGTCTGCAAAATGAAACTCTTAAAACCTGAAAGATGTGAAATACAATGGAAAAGCAAACTGAAGGATAATATGAAAGGAGAGGAAGAATTTTTAAATTATCAAGAATCTGTTGTCTAAGAAAAAGAAAAAGAACAATATACAGTTTGAATGAAGATCAACTAACAATTAAGTGTTATTCTGAATTCATTTTTCATCTTGATAGCTTAATAAAAGCAATGTTGTTTCCACTTCAAGAACCTCAGAACTGACATGCCACAAGGGACACCCGCTTTGCAACTTACTTGTTCTTTCTTGAAATATAACCAAAAATGTAATCAAATACGTTCACATTTGCTGTTTTCCAAAGGGCCAACTATAAAAACAAGGTAGATGAATTTGATACAGTGTGACTCCTTAAGAAGTTATAGTTAATAACTAAAGGGTTGTTTCTTTAAAGAACTAGTTTAGCTAACGTCTATTCTAAGCAATGAAAGGTTCCAATTTCCTTCAGATGTCATATTGTCATGGTTGAAAATAGTCTTTGCAGCCCTAACCCTTTTTAATCTAGACTTCAGTCAAGCAAATTCTAAACGATTATGAAAGTTTAAAATGCTGAGGCATTTCTAAAAGAAAAATCTGTTAAAATCCATCTGTTAGGTGTGGTAGTGTTACGCAATGAACAGTCCTTTAAAAATTAATTCCAGGAATTTAATTCAAAAGAATATTTTTTTCATTCCATCCCAAACTACTTACCTAAAACACTAACAAAAACATCAAAAAAATGAAATGTGAGAAGAGGTTCTTTCATCTGACCAAAATAGTCCACTATAGTTTTGAAGACATCTCTTTCAAATCCTGAGTATGTAGGCTGCTTCAAATCTGAACAACTGGGCCCTACAAATTAAAAAAAAAAAAAGAGAATATCAATTTGTAGCTACCACCCAGATCACTCTTTTCCATTCAAAAATGGAACATCAAGTTGAAAGAAACCCTGAACTTAGACTCATATTCTTAAAACTATAAGTGAAACTGTTGATCTATTGAATTGATCTAATTCCAGCAGGTCTCGTGAAAACACATAGTAGAGGGAAAATATAAATAGAATAGTTAAACCATGACATATTTCATTGAAATAAGCTGCACTGCCAGGAGAATATATGCTGGTTGATCTTTTCCAATAAGGTGAAAATCAGAAAAAATATTGACTGTGACTATAAACAGGATTTGATAAAGTAGTAAAGGCACAGTCAGTTCAATTGATTTTTAGGGGGATGGAGGTTTTTTAACCCCCTCCTGAATTTACTTACAGTTTGCTAGACATTTCATTGCTGACAATATCCAGTGAGGTAGTTCTTCTGCACAGGGGAGAAACAGACAGAAATTAAAAGAAAAAAAAACTGAAAAAAATTATAAACTAAGATGAAAGTGAGGCTGAAAATTCTTTAAGCAGTTCAATTGATTGCAAAGGCAGGCTATACCTTAATGTAGGATCTAGCTTGAATTACATATACATTGAGAATTTCTAAGTACTTAATATCAAATAGTTACGCTCTTACAACTCAATCAACACAATGGACCATACTGCAAATCCCTAACCTGCCCTGCAAGTCAGCCAAACTAGTTGAAGACGCACATTCATTATGCATAACAGTACAGCATTTACTTTCTACTGAAGATGATGAAAAGCACTCATATAGTCAGTTTTATCATTCCTGCAAGGAGAAAGTTAATATCTTGAGGCGTTCTAACTGTCTTTAAAATGAACATGTGCACCTTCTGGAGGAGGTTTCATTCACAAAGCAAACAAGGGTCCAATATCATATTTAAACTTCTCCACAAACTTGTGGAAAACATGGTGGCAATAATATTGCAAAGTGAGATATCACAGCAGCAAAGATGTTTTATTTTTGCCCTGATATGCAAAGCAGTTTTAAGCTTGGTACTTGTTCCAGAAGACAGATTGAAAACTCAAAACTGAGAAATTTTAAGTATCTCTCAGCATACATTTTGATTCTTTCCCAGTTTTCAGTACACAGTTCCCTTACGTAAAAACTCTGCTTCAGGCAGTTAAGGGCTGGGCTGACAAAGCCAGCTTGAAGTAAATAATGTCACTATCTTCATAAATGAAAATTGCTTCTCTTCACCTTCATCTTTCAACCCTACTAAAGCAAGAATGTGGAATAAATACTTATTCTCACTATTGGCATGTCAGAGGACAACAATAGCATACTTTGTAAAACCTCTATTATACAGATGGTCATACTACTATAAAGACACTACATGTTAGTATAGATCAGAACTGATTTTTTTTTTGTTAGTAAACTACAAAATAATATAGTTAAATGAATGCTTCTAAAATACTCACTGGATTTGTCTTCTAAAGCGACAATGCCTTGCTTATTGACATTGTACACATTTTGGAATATATGCTTTGAATTCACGAGTCTTGTGTCTAGCACTTCATCCAGAGAATCCAAACCCAAGACCTTCTGTAATCTGTAAAAATACATAACATATAATTTATATATTGTCTAACCTGAAAAAAGCAAATGTAGTGTTAGGATAGACACAATTCTGAAAAAAAGAGACCTCTCCATTTCATAGAATCTTAGAACATCTCAAGTTGGAAGGGACCCAAGAGGATCATTCATTCCAACTCCCTGCTCCTCACAGCTACCTAAAACTAAATTGTATGACCAAGAGAATCGTCAAGACACTTCTTGAACTCCGACAGGATTGGTGCCATGACCACTTCCCTGGGGAGCCTGTTCCAGTGACGAACTACCCTCTCAGTGAAGAATCTTTTCCTAATACCCAATTTGAAATGCCCTGACACAGCTTCATTCCATTTTCTCATGTCCTGTCACTGGTCACCAGAGAGATCAGCACCTCCCTCTGTGCTACCCCTCTTAAGGAAGTTGTAGGCTGTGATAAGGGCACCTTTCAGCCTTCTCTTCTCCAAGCTGAGCAAACAAAGTGATCTCAGCTGCTCCTCCTAAACCTTGCTCTTGAGACCCACTATCTTGGTTGTCCTCTCCTGTACCCACTCTAATAGTTTGATGTCCTTATATTGAGGTGCTCACAACTGCAGAGTCCGAGATGGGGCTGCACTCATGTGGCAAAGTGGAACAATCACCTCCCTCAACCAGCCAGCTACATTGTCCCTGGTGTGCCCCAGGACACAGCTGGGCCTCTTGGCTACCAGGGAACACTGTTGATTCATTTTCAACACATCATCAACCCAATCTCTCAGATGGGCTATGACCAATACCCGTGTTGACACTCAACCATTTTTCAATAACTCCCAGAATGAAGTTTCCCATAATTTTACCAGGCACTGAAGTGAGACTAACAAGACTATAATTACCAGGGTCTGCATTTTTACCCTTCTTGAAAATCTGGACAGTATTTGCCAGCTTCCAGTCTTCTGGGACATCTCCAGACTCCCAGAATTGTTAAAAACAATGGAGAGAGGTCCCACAATGACACTGGCCAGCTTTTTCAGTACCCTGGAATGAATTTCATTGGGCCTCAGATTCATGCACATTCAGCTGGAGCAGCAAGTCTTGAAAGAGTTCAGAGCCAGAAAGGAGTTTATCATCCTCCCAATCAGTCTCCCAACACAGGGCTCCAGGGGTCCTAAGGCCCATCACTGATGTTGAAGACAGAGGGAAAGAAGGCATTAAACGTCTCCACTTTTTCTACGTCCCTATTTGTGAAATGACTGATTTGTCAAGCCATGAACCAGTGTTATCTCTGATACTCCTTTTGCTATTAACATATTCTTAAAAAGCCCTTTTTGTTGTCCTTCACAGCACTGGTTAGCTATATTTAAGCTTCGGCTGCACAAATTTTCTCACTACAATGGTGAAGAGCATCTCCGAGGCCCTCCTGTGTCAGATGCCCTTGCTTCCCAAGTTCGTACATTTTCCTTTTTGCCCTAAGTTCTAGAAGATCTCACTCAGCACATTCAGATTTGGCTTTGTTGTCTTCTAAGACTTTGGAATTGCCTCCTCCTGTGCTTTTGAAAGATTGATTTTGAAAACTAATCAGCATACATGGACCCCCCCATACCTTCAAAAGCAGATTCCCAAGTGACCCTACTAACTAGCTCTTTCAGCAGCGTGAAGTCTGCGGTCTCAAGGTCAATGCTTTGCTAGCAGTTTTTCTCCCACTGCCAACAATTTGAAAAAAGCACCAAGTATATTACAGTCTACTATATAATGGGCTAGGTTGAGATGAAAATAATTCTTAGTAGGGCCTCAACTGTGCTGTAAAAACAGCCAATATGTGTTATGTTTTTCTCCTGCATAAATAGTCTAAAGCAATGCTTTTTACCTTTGCATAGGATATTCCTTTCGAAAATAGTAGATGATATCTGAATCTCAAAGCCTTCTGAACTCTATTAGCTACTCCATTTTTTATCTTATATAAAGTATTCTCTTTGTCATTTAAAGGTTTCATGGCATCGCACTCCTACAGAAGTGCTTCTATTTCATGCAACAAGAAAAAAGAGAAAGACTGAGGAAAAAAGTGAATAAATAAGACAAAGCCCACAAAACAATAGGACTTGTATAACACATCAGTTTGAAAGGTATTAAGCACTATAAAGTTTCTTCGCAAAATTTATTTGCTGAATACATTAGGCATATAATAAGTTGTGCAGTTAGTTTGGCCACTATGGCTTTGATGGCAGTGATGAAAGATGAGTGGGTGAAATTACACACATAACTAGAGAAGACAGATCTGCTACACAGCTTTACTCTAACAGCGAATGATTCACAAATATACTCACTGTGACAGAGTCATGGATTTCCATATCTCTTCTATATTTGCTTGTGTTAGCTCTTTGCGGACCACAAGTTTGCATGCTGGTACTTCCCCTATAGCTATACTGTGTCGCTTGTACCACACCTCCGAGTTCTGAAATCAGAAAAAAAACATTCCTCATTGACTGGTAACTTTTAAGTATTTAACAGTATAATACATTTATAGAACATCATGCTCCCTATTTACAAGTACTTTAAATTTCCTAAATTCTAGTAAAGTCTTCAGGATACAAGTGAATGATTAAGTTTCATAGATCTGCAGCATCTTTTCTTAGTTACACAACTTGTTCAAAGCTGAAAATTTATGTGCTCCAGAAAAGCCATTACAGCTCAGGAATCAATGGCTTCTACTTCTGTTTTCAGACCATCTCCATGATTAAAATCAGTTCAACTCATTTGTTTTCAACTACAGCCCTAAAATTATACATCTAGTTTTGGAAAAAGTATTGGAGAACTATTAGATGAGATATCGAAGACTGATATTCATCCTCACTCACTATACACTGATCATGACTAAGCATTATATTCATTGGCAGGTTCTGTACATAGAATCATAGAATGCCTGGTTGGAAGGTACACCAACAATCATCCAGTCCAAACTTTTAGGTGATACATATTTTAAATGATATGGCCTAGAACCATTTCAAGCTGAGCTTTTAAAAGTGTCCAACATAGAGGTATCTACCACTTCCCTGGGGAGATTATTCCAACATTTAACTGTTCTCATGGTGAAAGATTTTCTTCTGGAATCCAATCAGAATCTCCCCAGGAACAGCTTCTACCCAATACTCCTTGTTTTTATCGTGTGATTCCTTGTAAAAAGAGAGTCTCCATCCTCTTGGTAGACGCCCTTTATGTATTGGTACATGGTAATAAGGTCTCCTCTAAGCCTTCTCTCAAGGCTGAACAAATACAGTTCTCTCAGCCTTACTTCATTTCCTAGTACTCTGATCATCTTATTGGCCTTTCTTTGAACCTTCTCCAACCTGTCCACATCTTTTTTGTGTAGCAGGGACCAAAGCTGGACACAGTACTCCAGGTGCAGCCTGACGAGTGCTGAGTAGAGTGGGATAATGACTTCATCTCTGCTGATGATGCCCTTCTTTATGCACTCCAGCATCCTGTTGGTCTTCTTTGCTGTTGCAGCACACTGTTCACTCATGTTAAGTCTCCCCACCAAGACTCCCGGGTCCTTCTCACAGGAAGGATGTAAAAGCAAATAGCTACAGCAGAAAACACCCATCAGATCTAGTCCACAGCTCTAACAGGAAAAAGTAAAGCAGAAAATACAAGAGACCACTATCCTTGTGATCACAACCAAATCACAAAAAGCACTCCAGAAATGCACTTAATTATTTAAAACATTAATCATATCACTACATGACACTAGCCTAGAGCTAGTTTGAAACAAATGTTATCCTCTAAAGTTAGTATCTGGTCTTCCACATCAGTATATAACTACACAGACCCACGCACACCAATCCATACACAGCCAATAAATGTTTCAACTAACACTGAGGCCACCACTTTCACCTACCTGTCTATATCACCATTCCAGTGGAAAGCAGACCTTACTACAAAGGAGCTAGTAGAAAGAACCTTATTCCTTTGCCTCAGTTACTTCAACTTCCAGTCTACTGTATTAACCAAAATTGCCAGTGAAAGATTTTGAGCTATGCTAAACTGTACGGCATAGCAGCTGAGACACATATATATAGGCAGTCTTTTGCTGATTCTTAGCAGGCCACGATGCTTGGATGGAAATTTAGAGCAGACAGTTGGAGTCTGTAGCAAGTCAAGAACTGCAAAAGATGCTGGCCTAGTTACGAAAATACTCTATTCTCTTTACTTGGATCTGGCACTATTTCTATTTCTCTCATGTTCTATATACTACTGTTCCAAGAACTGTGCTTTTTCCTCTTCAGAAGCTTGCTGCACATGAAGGGTGCACTCAGTCTGCACTTAAGTAACTAGATACAAATATGGAATGACCTCTCATTCAGGACTTCTAGATGTCCACCAAAATGGTAGGAGCTACTTTTCCAAAGAGAACATTGATCACCAAGAAATCCAAGGCTATTGTCCTGCACTGATGAGCATTAATGAAAGGGCTGAAATAATCAAAGAAGTCCCAGGAGTTCACAAAATATGAGAACATTCACACACAAGACAGTGGAGGAAGGGTTTAGAATATACATAACTCTGGAAGTCAAGGCTTTTAAGAAGCCCAGGCAGCAAGAGATGGTATGATTTTGGTTTACTAATAAAACCAACTTTTTTTTCAACAACTTCACAAAGTCTGGATCAATCCAAGTGAGAATGGGGCAAGATGGCTGACCAAGATCACAAAGGGTAACAGTGAAACCAGGACCATTTCTCACAACATATTCTTTCTGAAAAATGAAAAAAAAATCACTATAAACTTGATATTAGCTAGGAAGGGAGTAATACCATATGTATTCTGCTACATAAAGTGTCTGAATAAGAGTTACCACATATGTGACACTAAAGCAACTGTTTTCTCTTGTAGTATAATAAATGCCCTATTGAAATTTGAGCAAATTAGAATGCAAGCATACTGGAAAATACAGCCATGCTGAAATTAGGATGCTCAGGATATCAGAATCTGTAGCAGAAAGAACACCCAAAGCCAACATCCCTATGAAATGTCTAAGAACAAATTTACTTCACGTAAGGTTAAAATAAAAGTATTTTGCATTTAAATTTATAATCAAGCATGTTGTGCCACAAAAAAAAGAGACCATTAGTTCAGTTTTGCTTTCCAAATATGCTTGCATCATCTACGGGAATGAAAACTACATATCTTACCATTGTGACTGATTTCACTGAGATGTGTTCTTGGGAAGTGCCAGTCTTTGGTTCATTCCAGTCTGGGAATTTAATCACTTCCTTTCCACACGAACGTTTCTTTGGATATGGCTTCAGTGGTGAGGAAGGAGGAAATCTACAATTAGAGAACATTTTAATGCCTCTGAACTCCATCCTATTCCATATTTACTAATGCAAAGCTGTAATAGGCCTTTACATGCAAAAATACAATAAATGCTTTGGACATTGACAGCGTGACTTAGTTGCCTTGAAGACTGGTGTTGAGTGACACATAAAACATCCTAAGCCATCTTGTTTGGCCTCCATCTGCTGCTCAGTAACAGTTCAGATCCATTGTACTTCCATGACATAGCTAAGCCTCAGGTGAATATCCGATAACATAGAATTGTTTGGTTGGAAAAGCCTTTTGAGATCGAGCCCAACAGCCCCTGTCCACTACCGGAGCACAGGCTGGGTATAGAGTGAGCAGCTCTGTGGAAGGTACCTGAAGGACATGCCTCTCAAATAGCATCAGGTGCCTATGCATAGGCAACTGACTCAGGTCTTCACTAGATGCTGATTAAAAAGCTGTAGGTAGATTTTTGCCATGCCAAGTGCACGGCTAGCATGCATCTCCTAAAGCAAAACTATATAATTAAGTTACATGATGAATACTTGGATTTAATTAGTGAGCATGCAAGTGTCCACACAAAGCTTTGTGCACATTACCATGTTCTTCTGTGTTTACATGTTTTCATGTGAAGATCATATCCTGCAGGTTTTTTCTGGAGTCTTTTTCCAGCTGGTTGTGTAGGAAAAATTCATTCACTTTAAGGCATTTCAAGAAGTGCCTTAAAGAAATTAGCAGAAACAAACCCTAAGCTAGTTCTTGCAGAAAACAAGGACAACAAACTATCTTAGACCACATTCAGCTCAGGCACATCTCCAGTCTGACCGAAATTAAATTACTAACAAACTAGGTCAGAGCATGTACAAATGAATTAATGGTAGCACATCAGAAAGAAATTTGTTCAACAGCAATGTATCATCAGATTGGCCCAAAGCAGATCCTGTTTTCCTGCACTTCTGTGTTTTAGATGCTGAGGTTCCTGATGCTTCAAGAAATTGCTTCAGCCTCACTCACTTTTTTAATCAGAATGTAAGACATTTCTATCTGTGACCAAGCAACAATAGATGGTACACCACTGGTAACAGGCATTTATATCTTACCAGAAAGATTCTCATGCTCAAGAAATCCTCAAGTTTTCTCTAAAATTTCACCCTATCTTCTCAGGGTAGTTGCAACAGTTAATTCGTTTTGAAATCAGTTTTGTATTGCAATTTTATTGGGCCAGTATTGTTATACTGCATGGGTTAGACACGTTATGATTTTGACCACACACACTGAGTCCAGCTGGCATATTGCACAATGCTCTTCAACAGAAGATCTCCACGTAAGGAGATGTCACTTCCTTCAGACAAACTCTGAGAAGTAATAACCACCTTGCACTAATCCAGCAAGGCTTACTCTGCCTTTCAGAAGTAACACAATTACACTGCAGATGTTCAGCTGTTGTGTGTACCCAACTATTTTCAGTTGTTCATTACTACTTAGAGTTTAATGTTAAAACACCTGCAGCCTTTTCTTTCCTTTCACAGAATGGTTTGAGTCAGAAGCTACCTTAACGATCATCTAGTTCCAATCGCCCTGCCACAGGCATGGACAGCTTCCACTGGATCAGGTTGCTCAAAGCCTCATGCAGCCTGGCCTTGAACACCTCCAGGGATGGGGTATCCCACACTTCTTCAGGCAACCTATGCCAGTGTCTCACTACCCTCAAGATTAGCGTGGTTTACAGCCAGCAACTCTAGTTTTAGGAGTTTTTACAAGCAGGAAAGTGATACCTGTTTGTGTCTAGGACAATGGATGGAGAACAGGGTCAACTAACATTGGTATAAATGATATAACAAGTACCACAGTTGAATTCCCAGAAGTTTACTAGCAGCGCGAAAGTACTAACCCTTTTGCTTTTAATATAATCACTTAGATATAAAAAAAATTAAACCCTGACAGCTTCCAAGACTAACTTCTCACATATTATTGTAGACTACACTGACTAAGTCAGAATATGCAGACAGGTAGTCTGCTGTCTTTAGAAGTCGCTCTAGTTGTCACCTTCAGATTTAATACTTGTCTAATACTCAGGCAAATCAATATTTGGCATACTTCATGGACTGTACAAGAGTGGACAACTATAAATGCACGTGAAGTTAATGAATTACACCACAGTGCATTGTCACAGTAAATTAATCATAGGAATTTATAGAAAAGGTACAAAGTATATCAAGGTTTTCAGAGTAAGCACTGTCAGTGGAATTAGAAGCAACTTGTACTGCTACCCCGATCCAGAGAACAACTGTATTTACGATGTAACATTAGTAAAGTCCACCAGAGGGAGCTGCCAGGACGTGAAATACATCAATAAAGGTGGGCTAAAACACAGACATTCAGCTCCAAAAGTAGGAAAAAGCATGTATAATTCTTAAAGCTAAACACCAAAACCGTAAGTAGCATGCATAGTTAATTATGCACCAAGCCAGTGGGAAAAAGCTGGCTCCAATTCAAGATGCAGAAAAGGTTTGCAGTTTTAGTAAAAGAACTGTTTAACTAGCCACTTCGTTATCTTTTGAACAGGAGGTAGAGGAACAACATCATTAAGACAGCTATAATAAAAGAACTCTCTTGTCCAATAGCAGACCATTGGGAACAGCACAGAAATGAGAAACACAGAAATATTTCACCCAACCGACTTCTACAGCCTGCAGGTCTGTAAAATAATGGCTGAATATACAAAGGAAAAAAAGAACAAAATAATTAGAATGACTCATGATGCCAAAAGAAAACAAATAAACAAAACACCAAGACCATACAAACACAACAAACCCAAGACATAACACCAGCAGTTACCAAAACCCCTATTAAATCTTTTGTCAAAGAGTCAATGGCCAGAAAGGGAGGAGGCAAAGTACTTAACACCTATGGCACCAGTGAAAAACTCGGAGGTAGTGTTGGCCTAGGAAGAACAGCCAGGACAGGACCAGGCTAGGAACATATCAGACCATTAATACACCTACCACCGTCTGCTGTACCAGCACATAACTCTACTTTCTCACAAGTAAAAAGCCCACTCCACACCACTCCTCTGCATTTAAACTTCTTCAAAAAGAAGTCGAAGACCTACGATCCTCTGCAGCTATTCTTGTCTTCAATGACTATTGGCCACAGAACTTAAGAACAGGAGAAGCACACATGAAGCTTTCTCAGCATGCTTTCCTAGTCTTTGGTCATTTTCAGCTCACAAACTGCAGAGCCATATATTGGTTTTCTATACTTAGCAACAGACTGTATTGGGTGAGACTCACAAAATATCTTCAGATACAAGTCTGGAATTTTTTTCTTCTTCAACTGGCTTGACAATTTAACTTAGTTGTCAGTGAAGCTATAGCACTCAGTGCCCTTTCCTTCAGAAGGCAGGCTAAAAAACAGCTACCAGTTTTACTGGAAGATGTCATGCAGCGTCATAAAGAACAAAATTAATTGGTGCTCTTTTGTTATTTGATTTAAATACAAATCTGATCCAATCCGTCTGCAAATTAACTCAACAGCATTGGAGTAAGTTTAACAGAAACCATAGATCTTTTATAAGAAAGTATCTTGACCCAAGTTTGCTTATGACAAAGAAAGAATTACACAGTCATACACACCTCTTATTTTAAAAGTATTCCAAGTTAATGAATAAAATTAGAAGAATCATGAACAATTGTGCTTACCACATAAGCGTACAGACCAGATAGCAAAAACGCTTAGGCATACTCTACAAATAAACCAGCTAAAATCAAGGTAAAATTAAAACTTGACTTCATCCACATCAAGTGGAAAATCCGTATTATGTACATTTTCCAAAGATAATATTAAGAAATCACTAAAAAACTTCAATAAATGAAATTTCTTTAAGTACATAATATTATACATAATAAGTAGAAACACAGCAACATTGCTGACCTGTTCTCTCTCTTGTCCTGCCTGAAGATAGCTCCCTCAAAAGACAACTCACGACAACAACAGGTAATGGTCGTTTCACACTACTTTTTCACTGAACGGGACACTACAAAATGGTACAAATTCAGAACCCACAACTTCTAGACACTCAAACCTGACCGAGGTCACAAAACGTCAAAGAACCCCCTCCAGTAATGCTAAGCTTTCATACAAAGAAAACTCTTCTCCTCCGATAACAAGTCAGCAGCTGAGAGGCCAAACAGGAATAAGTAAATAAGCATCCTTGAGGATAAACAAATAAAGCTTTTTAATTCCTAATATGATTTCAATCAAGAATAAAAAGGAAAACAACATCAAGTCAAATATTAAATCATGATGGTCACTATCACTAAAAAAAAATACGTATGTAGAAGGAAAAGGGAGGAAAAACACATTAACAACATCTCAAAGTCACTCTACAAAAACATTTGGTTTACCTATACAAATGGCCATCATCTTGAAAGTCCTCTTTGCCCCATCTTCCTTTAATATCTTCAATAACGTGATTTTTCAGGAATTTTTTAAGCAGCTTAACCGTTTGATTGCGAGTTACTTCTGGACCAAAATTTTGATTAGAGCCAAGCAGTTCATGTAAACAGTCCACTGCCTCCGAGGCTTTGAAGCACCGCTCGTAGCTTTTGAAGCGACACCGATGCTTTCGTAAAGGCATCCCAGCACGGAAAAGTTCTATTATCTCGTTCCACTAGGAAAAAACAAAGCAAGCCATTGCGGAAGCTGTTCGCCTAGAAGTATTTCAGTTGCAGAAATTGAGATGAGAACTCACCCAGACCGCAAAGCAGAACGTGTTTTTTATTTTCTGCATTTACACCTGAAGTTACGATTTAAGCAGCTAAGAACTGAGAACAAACACCAGATTTACGAAGCTAAACGATCTAGATCCCCATGCTACCTATGGCGCTGCGTATAACGTCTATAACTTCCCCTTTTGGGAGGTTTTTTTTCCTTTTGGCTTTTACCGTGACAAAAGGCTGAACCGACGTGCTGCTCTGCCGGCTCCTCAGCCCCACGGGGCGAACGAGTGCAGCCGCCCGTGCACGCAGGTTCAGCGGGGGAAACGTTGGCACAGTGACCGCCCCGGGGGGTCCGCCAGGACTCCTCGGATCGCTGCGGCTCCCCGGAAACGCCCCGCCAGGGCCCACCAGGCCGTGGAGGCCCAGCCAGTGGAGCAGGCCAGGACGGGTACACCAGTAGGAGACTCCGTAGCGCTGCCGCCGCGCACGGAGCCCCGTCGGGCACGGAGCCACATCGGCATGGGGCGAAGGCACGCAAGGGGCAGGGACCCCTCACTCACCAGCCGGGTGGCACGGTAAGGCCCGGGACCGACGAGCTTGGGCTCCATGGACGCGGCCGGGCCCCGCCGTCTCCAGGGAAACCCGCACCGTGCGCGCCGCGCCCGTTTGAATCTGGGCCCGGATACGCTGCCGTCGCCTATTGGCTGGCGAAGCATATCACGTGATAGACATGTGCCGCTCTTGATTGGCGGGAGAGGAAGCCCACCGCCCTCCCGCGCTCTACCCCCTGCTCTGTGGTGTGGTCTGCAGCGGTCCCTGTGCCCGTCCGTCGCTCCGCGTGCCTTCCTCTGCCCGGGCGGTGGCTAGGGCAGTTTCGAATGCATCACTTAATTTTTAGAAGGAGTGTCAACAACGTGTTGTTGTTTGCACTTCCTGAAGAAGGGCCCAGGCGTCCGTGCGCGCAGGAGGCAAACCCATGGGATTTTGCGTTGTGAACTGTCGCTCCGATGAAGGGCTTGCAGCCTTTTAATTAATTTAACAACAGAAGACTCCCTCAGTTTTCAGGGCTCGGATTCTTGGGTGAGGAGTAGCTGCTAGTGTTTCTCCTCCATCAAATCTAAGGGATTCTACGATTCTAAGAATACAGAATGTCAAACTGGTGCCCCTCACGATCAGTAAGTGCTCACTGTAGCGTTAACGATTTGCTGCTTGCTGCTCTGCTTTTCCTACCTAGCTTCGCTCCAACATATAACACATTTCAACACGTATCACAGTATCACAAGGTTGGAAAGGACCTCTGAGATCATCAAGTCCAACCTATAACCCAACACTAACACCAACCATCATCTAAACCATGGCACTCAGTGCCACATCCAATCTCCCCTTAAACACCTCCAGGGTCAGCGACTCCACCACCTCCCTGGGCAGCGCATTCCAATGGCCAATCACCCTTTCAGTAAAGAACTTCTTCCTCACATCAAGCCTAAACTTTCCCTGACGAAGCTTGAGTCCATGCCCTCTAGTTCTGTCACTGGTCACCTGAGAGAAGAGACCAACCCCTGCCCGACTACAACCTCCTTTTAGGTAGTTGTAGAGAGCAATGAGGTCTCCCCTGAGCCTCCTCTTCTTTAGACTAAACAGCCCCAACTCACTCAGTCGCTCCTCATAGGGCTTATGCTCCAGCCCCTTTACCATCTTCGTTGCCCTCCTCTGAACACATTCCAGTATCCTAACATCTTTCCCAAACTGGGGGGCCCAGAACTGTACACAGTATTCCAGATGAGGCCTGACTAGTGCCGATTACAGGGGGACAATAACTTCTCTGGTTCTGCTGACTACACTATTCCTGATGCAGGCCACAATGCCATTGGCCTTCTTGGCCACCTGGGCACACTGCTGGCTCATGTTGAGCTTCCTGTCAACCAGAACTCCCAGGTCCTTTTCTGCCTGACTACTCTCCAGCCACTCTAGCCCCAGTCTGTAGCTCTGCATGGGATTGTTGTGTCCAAAATGAAGTACCCGACATTTGGACTTATTAAACATCATTCCATTAGAATCAGCCCATGTCTCCAATCTGTCCAGGTCCCTCTGCAGGGCCATCCTACCCTCTAACAGATCAACCCTTCTTCCCAGCTTGGTATCATCTGCAAACTTGCTGATGATGGACTCAATCCCCTCATCCAGATCATCAATAAAGATATTAAACAGGACCGGACCCAACACCGATCCCTGGGGGACACCACTGGTGACCGGCCGCCAACTGGATGAGACACCATTCACTACCACTCTGTGGGCTCGGCCATCCAGCCAATTCCTAACCCAGCACAGAGTGCTCCCATCTAAGCCACAGGCTGCCATCTTCCCTAGGAGTCTACTGTGGGGGACAGTGTCAAAGGCCTTGCTAAAGTCCAGGTATACCACATCCACAGCCTTCCTCTCATCCACCAGGCGAGTAAAATGGTCATAAAAGGAGATCAGATTGGTCAGGCAGGACCTACCCCTCCTAAACCCATGCTGGCTGGGCCTGATCTCTTGACCGTTCTGCAGGTGCCGCATGATTTCACCCAGGATTATCTGCTCCATGATTTTACATGGGACCGAGGTCAGGCTGACAGGTCTGTAATTACCTGGATCATCCTTACGGCCCTTCTTGTGGATGGGCGTCACATTGGCCAACTTCCAGTCTTCCGGGACCTCTCCAGTGAGCCAAGACTGCTGAAAGATGATGGAGAGCGGCTTAGCAAGCTCATCCGCCAGCTCTCTCAACACCCTAGGATGGATCCCATCTGGTCCCATAGACTTATGAGGGTCCAAGTGGCTCAGCAGGTCTCTAGCTTCCTCCTCATGGATTGCAGGAGGGCCATATTTCACCCTCCCCCCCATCAACCACTTCAGAGGGCCAACTGTCAAGCGAGCTGACATCCTTGCTGTTGAAAACTGAGGCAAAGAAGGTATTAAGTACCTCAGCCTTCTCTGCATCTTTGGTTACTATATTTCCCTCCACATCCAACAAGGAGTAGAGGTCGCTGCCGCCCTTCTTTCTACCATTGATATATTTATAAAAACTCTTCTTATTATCCTTAACAGAAGTGGCCAATTTGAGCTCCAACTGGGCTTTTGATTCCCTGATTTTCCTCCTACATGACTTAACAACATCTTTGAACATGACGTGGCTTACGTCCCCTTCTTTCCAACGATGATACATCCTCTTTTTCTTACTTTGTTCCTTCAGAAGCTCCCTACTCATCCAGGCCGGCCGTCTGCCCCTACGACTCTTCTTACAACACATGGGGACAGCCCACTCCTGCGCCTTCAAGATTTCATTCTTGAAGTGTATCCAGCCTTCCTGGACCCCTTTGCTACTACGAACTATTATACACGTAATATACACGGTTTTTAGCTAGGAAGGAACTTAAGGGTGGAGAGGAAGGCGGTGTCGTTCTCACAGACTGCAACATGCGTGGCAGGACAAGGTTTAATAACGTATTGTATGAACACTATATTAGCACAGTTACACTACGTGCAGCCTCCTAGGATATGTCCATACAAGCAACGGCTGTTATTGCAGAGAGTGGAATATTTTGACTTAAGTAGAGATGTTTTTTCTGTAGAATTGGTTTTCTAACTAACTTCAGTTAAGTGAAATCTAAGTGGCAGTATTTTTGAAAGTTAGACAGACACAGACTGTTCTTCTGGTAATATGTTTTTTTTAAATAGTGCTGTTTCCAGGCAATACTTCTTCCCTTATCTAAAAATGCAAGGTTGGACAGAGAACTTGCTTCAAAGCTTTAATAAGCAGAGACTTGGCTCTTATGAAGTTCACAATGAAATTAAGATTAGTCCTTAGAAAGTAGTTGAATATGCATGAGATTGCTGGGAGATTTTATACATATGCATGTAAGTGGGATATATATTCTGTGACCAGCTCTTGTCTCATTGTGCATGATTGATTGAAATCATTCCCACATGCACCCAGCACTGAAATAAAGGATGCTGCCTTCTAAAACTCCAAAATGAGTCCTAGAGGGTTTATTTGCTGGCATTTTCAGTATCAATACATCCAT
Organism: Dromococcyx pavoninus; assembly: GCA_033558185.1. Lineage (NCBI taxonomy): Eukaryota > Metazoa > Chordata > Aves > Cuculiformes > Neomorphidae > Dromococcyx > Dromococcyx pavoninus. The sequence continues at coordinate 225,416 of JAUMJL010000394.1, read as the reverse complement.
ACAACTTGCTGAAACAATGCATTCTCTTTCTCCGAATGTTTCATAACTCATAGAAAATTAAACCAGTATGCAGGAAATTATGCAGCAGAAATCTGAAATGGCACCTGCTGACAGTCCACTAAATGATTACCATCTCCAGTTTCTGCTTATGCTCATTAATTCTTAATCTCAAACAACTGATTCTGGAGGCAATTGGCTACTGTACAGCTCCTACACTTGGAATTTTTCCCTGCCTTCTTTCTTTTCAGCACCTGTCCATCTGTTGAACAGCTTAGTTTTGACCATCTATACTCTCACCTCCTACTTAAGCCCAAGTGAGTTTCAAGAATGAGCTGAAGATCAAGATCCTAAATCAAAAAACAAGTATGTGCCCCCTCACACCCAACTGCAAGATTACACCAAGTTGTGCAGGAGTGTTTATTGGCTTGAGGGAAGGGAGGCTTTACAGAGGAATTTGCTGAGGTCAATTGTGTGAGATTGAATAAGGCTAAGCATTGGGTCCTGCGCTTGGGTCACAACATCCCCATGCAACACTACAGGCTTGGGGAGAAATGGCTGGAAATCTGCTCAGCAGAAAAGGACCTCGAGGTGCTGGTTGACAGCTGTTGGAATATGAGCCAGCAGTGTGCTCACGTGGCCCAAAAGGCCAACAGCATCTGGGCTTGTATCAGAAATATTGTGGCCGGAAGCACTAGTGAAATGGATGTCCCCCTGTACTTGGGACTGGTGAGACTACACCTTGAATTTTGTGTTCGGTTTTGGGCCTCTCACTACAAGAAAGACAATGAGGTGCTGGAGTGCATCTGAAGAACAATAAAGCTAGTGAAGAGTCTGGAGCACAAATCATGTGAAGAACAACTGAGGGAACTGGGCCTATTTAGTCTAAAGAAAGCAGGCTGAGGGGAGAACTTGGAGCTACCTGAAAGGAGATTGTAGTGAGGTGGGTGTTAATCTCTTATTCCGAGTAACAAGTGATAAGACAGGAGGAAATGTCCTCAAACTGCTCCAGGTGAGGTTTAGACTATATATTAGGAAATATTCTTTCACTGAAAGGGTTGTCAAGCATTGGACCAGGCTGCCCAGGAAAGTGGTTGAGTCACCATCCCTGGAGGTATTTAAAGAACTTTAGATGTGGTGCTTAAGGACATGGTTTAGCATTGGACTTGGCAGTGTTATGTAAAGTTGTATTTGATGATCTTAGAGGTCTTTTCCAACCTAAATGATTCTGTGATTCCTCCATGGATATTTGGGGGATGGAGCAGGTATGTAATAATTGCAAAATCAGAGACCAGAACTAGGACTTCCCCTACCACCATAGGAGTTATCTGCAAGACTGGAGAGCAATACCTACTTCCCTCGAGAAGAAGCAGAAGGTAGCATGATCCAGCTTACCCTACAGACCAGCTATTACAGCCTTTCTGAAAATATCTGTATTTACCAAACATGTTGAAATCCTCAGGCTCAAGAAGGCCTAAATGAACCAAATTGTCCCACTGTCTTAATAACTTATGGTATAAAAATGAGACACAATTCAAGTTTTAAAGATAAAATCAGAAGGAAATCCTTACAGCTGTTTGGAAAAAAAGGCAACAGGTCATTTTTCCTTAGGAGATGACTCCCCCTGCTTGGAAGCCAAAGGTATGCAGACAGGCTGGCAGGATTTGAGACTTAAGAGTCAGTGATTGCTTTTCCCACTGAAACTGTGTGGCCCTTAATTAGAACAGCATGTGTCTTGTATTCTATGTTAAAGCACCCCTCTAAGTGCAGTGCCAGGGAGCGAAAACTCAGCACTGAGAATTCCAAGATAAAGCATCTAAAATTTAGGGATCACAATATACCTATCAAGCCACCCAAATCCCTTCTTGGATCTAATTTCAACCTTCCATGACAGTTGATAGCTACAGGAAAAAAAACAGTGGAAAGATAAAACATAATATTTTTTATTTGTTTTATAAAGGTTATATATAATCTCATAAGACATACTATGCAACTCATGTCCAAGACGAAGTTTAAATACTTAGAGCATTAACAATGCAGCATAAATGTCAGTATCCCCATAAAAGTATTCATTTACTTCCTTGGAATTGTACAACAGGGAGGCATTTAAATCTGCCCTGAAGTTTTAGGTATTTGAAAAATCTCACACATAGATCAAGCACAAAGCAAATATTGCAAGCTTCTTTTCTGTTAGTAGTGAACATAATAAACAGTACTTTTGAAGATAACATTAATTTAAACACCTTAAATTCCTCATTTACACGTCTGTTGCACGCACCAATTCGTTAATAAACTCATACAGTACAAATGCAACTTGCATACAAATAGCCAGATCCTTTCATTTCTATACGTGTGACCCTAACAATCTGACAGTACACTGGTTAATTTTACACAGACTGGATTCATGCCCTGTCACCATTGCCTGCCCTGCCCTCAACAGCTCAGAATGGCACATGCATTTTTGCCTAGTTCCCAACAAGGTAACTGATGCTTGTAATGGAGAAACTTTAACCTTGAGTTGTTTAAAACAAACAATATTAATAATGAAAAAAAAAAAACAACAAGAAATCTTTCTAGGCATGGATTCCAATAGATAATGCGAATGGAAGAAAACAGAGCCCAGTACAGTCAAGCTCGGTGACCTGGAGGCTTTAATCAAAAATATTTTTTTTAAAACCTGATTAAGGCTACTGAGTTACAAGTTTTTTTTTCCCCTAAGCATCCTAGGCTACCAATATCAAAATATATCCATAGATACATTGAATAGTAAGTATACTAAGCTACTTTGGTGAACAAGTAAGGTTTTTTGATCATTACACTACAAGAGTTCAGATAATCCTCAAATTAGTAGGTTTCTGATACTTAGAATAATGTTCAAGTGAGTAGAACATGAAATGAATTGTTATCTTAATAAAACACAGTATATCCAAAAATCTGTGATCTTCAAATGAAACACGATACCTTGACAGATTAACATAAATTCCTTTTTTTAAAGCAGTATAGTTTGTAAACACTGGGAACAATGTTTACACTTTAACTATATCAATAATAAGTTTTAGATCCTATAAACAGTACTTATTGAAGATTCATTATTTTAATAAAATAGCTGACAGTCTCAACAATTTGTAACATTTAAGGCAAAGTAATTTTTTCTTTCAGTGTTCAAAGTACTCAGTACTTGTCATACACATTTTGGTTTTCCGAATGAATATCTTTATTTTCATCCATCTTCTAGATAGATATCATCTATCCACTTATTTCTTGTAGGATAAACACAAACAAGATATTGAAAAATCACCTTTTTTTTTTTTTAAATCAGAGATTCACACTGCTCCACCCACCCCCAAATTCTGAATCCCAAATAACTTACGGCAAATTTTTAAATACAAATTCTGTTTTGGAAGAAAATATACAAAACATACACCATGTAGTGTGTGCACCTAAATTTTTTGATTGTCAAGTAGTTCAAGTTTCCACTTTGACATATATGCTGTTTTGGTTTTAGAGACAAATGTTTGTTCACTGATCTTTGCTGATCCCATTTCTTGACACCTTTGGTGGCCTTCGTCCCTTTGTGTAAGCATGGTACCAGAAGTGGAGAAACAAGACTAAAAAGATACAGCCATATAGCAAAATAATAAACATGAAAACTGGATACTGGTATGGGCAATCATCCATGAGGTAGATTTGTCCTATGTGGGTTGTAACTATAATAAACTGGACCTGGAGGAAAAAGGTGAAGAAAAATACTTTTTAAAATAAATGACAAACTTACTACAAAAGTTTAAAAACATTCAGCATAACTTGCATACAGAAAAACAGAAAGTGTTCATAATAAAGATTTTTTAAGATTACAAAGATGCACCTTTTAGCGCCCCTCTTCTAAAATGTTACTGCATCAAAAAACATTTTCAGAGAGTAAAGAAAGAAAAGTCCTGGGACAAACTGAATTACAAGCAGCACTGAGAAATCCATACTAGGAGAATGGGAATCTGCCCTGGCCAGTTCAGGGAAAACAGAAAAGTGTTTGATCTGTGACAAATGGGAGGCTCCTTTAGAAGAAGTACCCAGAAAAAACCAAGAGATCGAACATTATAGGACTGGTGAACATGAATTCCCACCTTCCTCACACACTAGGCATGTGACACAAAGGGCCACAGGTCCCAAAAGCAATTTAATGGTGGATTAAAAAAAAAAATTTTCCACATTAACTCAAGTTAATAATCCACTGGTTGTGCCGCCAAGACAAAAAAGTCTTTAAGTTATAAATATTCAAGCTAATTAATTCTGTTATGTGTGGCTACAAGAACTTTTCTATTAAAATCAGACCAGGTGCAAGCAGACAGCCATGGCTGCTTCTCCCTGCTCCCTTCACTCCTCCACATCAGCATCCTTGCTCACGCTAAACAAGTTGTTTAGATAGAAAGTGAATTTTGAACATTCTGCTATTAGAAAAATGAGAAATAGAGCAGTAACCTTTAGAAAATGATCTATTGTTTGCAAAACACTTCATGTAATTACTTCAAGAATGTTTTTTAAGCTCTTAGAGAGGTAAATTTTCTAAACATAAACATCCCCTATGAAAGAACGGACATGAAATGCAGAAGAAATACTTCCTTTTCCCCTTCCTCACTACTAGTTACATGTGTATTCTGTACATTGATTATGTTTCCTCGGTGTAAAATTACATTCTAATAATTTTTATAATGACAATGAGTTTATCAAGTACTGCATAACTGAAAACCTTATATGTCTAAATCTGGATTAGAATGAATGCTGAAGTCAGCAGATTTAAATATACAACTGACAGGAACTCACAGCTTTTCTTTTACTCACTGTAAGCTACACACATGAACATAGCTAAAAATACATACGTATTGCATTAAGCCTGCAATAGCCACAATCAGCTTTCCAAAAGGCATTTACATCAAAGTTACTCACAAGTTGTATAGTTGTCATGTATTTTTTCCACCACAAATATTTGTAATAGGCTGGTCCCAAAGAACAGATTCCATAATAAGTGTACATGATAACATGGACAATACAGTTCACCAAAGCATGAAATGTTCCTAAACCACCTGCAGAAAACCAAAACATAGTAGTGTTATTGCATCAGCTATTTAAAAATCCACCTCAGAGCCTAGCAGTTTGTTCTGAGTCCAGGTAGAAAAAGCACATACAACAAATACAAAAAACTTTTATTAACCCTCAAGGAATTTAATCTGAATTTGGTTGACACCAGTTCTAAGGGATCACATCAGTTTCCTTTCTCAGAAAACTTACCTAGGCATTTCCAAAACAGCAATAAAACCTAGCTGATCTAATTTCCACTAAAACCTATTACAGATATTTTTTGTTCTTTGGGTTCAGTTTTTCATTATTTTCTATTAAAACATACACATGATGGTGACATGGAAAATTTAGTAAAAACGGTGTTCCTCTTGTTTTACACCTTTGCAAAGCTGTGGAGACTAAGTAATAATTCTCTACCCAGCACAGATTCCCAGATTCTCAGGGAAAGAATAATAGTTTCAGACAGTAAGTTTTTGGAATCATGACCTAAGTGAGGGTCTCACAAATCCACGGTCCATCTCAAAACCATACATACAGTGAAAAGGAAATATATGGCCAAGCAACCCCATCTGGGGCAAACTCATGACTGAAACTGGTAAGATATAACCAACTCACAGAGCAAGGAACGAAATACTTTTCCATTGGATCAGCCATGGAGTTAGCCGATCCTGCTCAAAGTAATTTTTTTAAATGAACACATGAAATTACAGGTAAAAATGATCCAAGAAGTAGCAGACCACAAAGCATTTTTAAAAGAAATATGAATATGAAAATATTGAGCATCCAGACATTTAGCGAGGGGAAAAAAGTGCCAATTTTCCATTAAGAATCATTCAAGTTAAAAATAAAACTTGTTTTGTGGTTTTAGTAGCTCATACTAATCTTCCAGCTTGATAGATCGCAACTCCTCCAGCTGTGACTGCAAACTTTCTTAGAATCTCAGCTATCTGTATTTTGAAAAATAATTTGAGTGTTCTTACAGTTCAAACGTACATACTTTTTTTGGCTTGCAGAGTGAATATTCAAAAGAAAAAAAAATAGTTAAAGCAGAGAAAAAAACAACTTAATCAAGACTACAAAAATATGCTTCAAAAAGCAACACCGTACATAAGCATGATTTTACAATTTTCTGTTAACATCAAACCCATTGCTTTTCTACAAACAAGTTGAAAACTTGATCAACACCACTATTTAAAAGGACAAACGGTGGTCAAACTGAAGAAAAGCTAATTATCAGCAGGACTGAAATTCTTGGAAAAAAATTTAAGTTATCAAACAGAACAATATTTGGAAAGGTTAGTATAAAGAAAGATAAGCAATAGAGTTGTAGGAATAAACATACCTCTGCATGAATATAAGCAACTATTATTAGCAGAGGACAAAACAGTTCTTACACTCTTTGCTGAAAATATTTGTTAAATTATCACATGGGAAATCTGGATCTAATGCAAAACCAGAAGCCTGTAGCTAGTATACTGATCGGATGTCCAGATAAAAGGTAGAAAGTGAGTCACCATTAAATGGAAACTTTTCAAGGTTGAAAAGGATGCATTGTTAGTGGCTGGAGAATTTTTGTTTCTGCAAATCTATAAACACACTGAACTATATGCTGAGAAAACCATTCAATTTCATCATTAACTTAAACACCAGTTACTTAGCAACATTTGAGAAAGACATGATCAAGACACCAGATTCCTAATAACAGAAACTCAACAAATACAGCAAGAATATATCCTTTCATACAGTAGGAAATCTGCACACTGGACATGGACATGTTCAAAAAGCCTGACTACAAATCTTCTGGACTGCTTATAGGTCTTATTTTTGTATTCATAAAAAAAGATACTAACAGATTGGCAATTTTGCTTTATCAATTAGTCACCAATTTTCTGGGAGAGCAAAACATGCCAGAGAATATGAGTGAAGAAACATGTATGAAACAAATGTATTTCTTGGTAGAAACTCCAAAAAAAATCCCACGCCCTCCTAGAGATGGATGACTAAGTGAGTGTTTGTTTCTCCACTCTGTGCTCATCAGGCTACTCTCATGGCAAGACAGATTTGTGGTGCACATTAATAAAATAACATAGGAAGATGCATGCATTAACACACAGAGCAGGGAAGAAGAAAGTGAAGGTAAGTTAGAAGTGGATGAAGACTTTAAATACAGTACAATTCTAATAAGTTTTTGTAATAAGTCAAGGTCCAGAAAATATTTCTATAGTTTTGTGAAAGCCAAAGTATTAGATGTAAATAAACTTTAATTATGCTATCTAAAGCTAGTAAAAATGGGAAATTATTTAGCTTTGTTGCAGTTAAACAGGCAAAAAAATGAGGACACAGTCCTTCCTTCCAACTCAGTTCTTACATTTCAGGGGGACAAAGGGCTTGAAAGTAGTTTCAACAGAGTATCTGCCTTATAAGTCTCCCCTAGCACTTCTGATTTTGCAGTCACATTTCTTTTTCATGTAATATGTTTACATACAGCTTTCTCCTCTGCACCCTTCCCCCTCAATATGAGAAAGCAGTGCTGCACAAAATGCTGTCAAATAGGAAAAATGAGTACCCCCCCCCAGTTAAATAGTTATAGTGATCTCAGATGTTCCATGAAATACTGCAGACATCTACATTTACAAGTACTGATGTTTTCAAGATTTTTAATTCTGTTCTTCAAATATTTTTGTCTAATATAGTTAACTTTTACCACCAAAAGATATCTACAACGTAAAACTCTCTCTCCACTACCTGCAGCAAATTTGACTCCAAACCACCAGGTCCATGGCATGATGGAATGATGAAAGACATGCAGGAATGTAACTTGGTTGTTTTTCTTACGCAGCACAAAAAATATCTGAAACACATTTTTAATAAACAGAACGTTACAGTAGATAATCGAGCCCGATATAGTTACAGAAAACTATGCATCAGTGCTGGTTTCTCATTACTATAAATTTAAAAATTCTTCATAGTTGTAGTGTTGGGAGAATAAAGGAAATTGAGGCTCTGGATATGCTGATCAGTTTTAAAAAAAAAAAAACCAATATGCAAAATCCACCTGTGGAGTCTCAAAAGCCAGGGCAAGCTTTGAAAGTAAATGTCCAAATTTGAGCCATTACCTATGCATGCAATGGACGTAATAAGATGAACTTTCTTGGACTGTGACGTACGTAGAAGCATCATATTTTAAGTTCTCTTAAAATGGCAAGGCCATTTGAGAAAATTAACCAGAAGTCTAGCAACAGATAGAGACAGCAGAAAATATTAAGTTTGAGAAACAGCATTTTATTATGAATACAGACTTAGCTACCTTTGGAAAAAGGCAAAATTGGACAGAACGTATGTAAGTATCGTTAATCAACATTGATAGGCCACATTTTAAAAGACAGGCATAGATGGAAGTGTTAAGAGAAGACAGAGCAAGAAAACTGCATAAGAAGAAGTCAGGTCATGCAGTGGGTAGGATTAGATACTAAGAAAAGCAACACAGAAGAAGTCTTGTGAGCCAGGGAAAACATTTGGAAAGAGCTGACTTAAATACAGTAAAGAATAAATACCAAAAAGCTGCTGAGAAACAGGTAGCTGACTGGGTGGATTCAAATAAAACTAACTTTTTAAAAAATTATTTTTCAGGGCCAGTACTAATTAAAAAGGAGCAGCCTATCCAGTGGGTAGTAAAGGTAAACAGAAAACTAAACTTGTTAGGCTTTTCTAGTTTTAGCAGTCCTGGCCCTTTCATTACCATACCATTTGGCTCTTTCAGCAAGATCTTCCAGTGTTGAATCATGAGTATTTGCAGATGAAAGTTAGATGGCTACCTTTGCTTCAAGGGTGTAGAACTCCTCATGAGTCAGCTCCTGAATCACTACTATTGTGCCTCACAGAACAGGGCAAATGAAATTACAGCCAATTCTAACACTCAGAAGCTGGTTTGAGAACAGCTAAACCAACCCTACTAGGTGTCAGTTACAGGAAGAGGGGAAAGAAGATGGCTACAGGTGCCAAGTGAAGTCTGCCTTCTGCTTCAATAAATTCGTGCTACAGTTATGACCCAAAAGGCATACTGAAGAATTTAGACCACGTAGGTATGGCAATTTGTGCTGTATTCAGAGCTACTGATGCAAATATTCCAAATGTGGAAGATAAAATCTGAAGATGTGGAAAAAAAAGTCAGCATCAGCAACATTGGTTTTTATCTGCAGTGCTGAGACAAGCATTGCAATAGCACAACAGGTCAGTGTTTCAGCTGTTAAACAAACAATTTATCAGGGCTACCTAAATTTTTAAAGGTGTGTTCCCTTATTAACATCTTTCCTGATAATCAAGAAATGACAGTACAATGGGACAATAAGTTGAGAAAAGATAATAGGGTTAAACAACTTGATGGTATTCCAATAACTGAAGATTGGAGGGCTAAATAAAAAGCAATTTATGCTCCCAGCCGTCGACAGCACTGGATCTTCTACTGTGAAAAGGAAACATCACTACTACTTCTACTAGTCTGCATATACTTACAGTGTCTAATAGTTCAATAAACTTGGAAAAGTAGTAAAGCCAACAAGTTCGCACCATCTGCAAGAGTAAAAACCAGAAATTGTCAAATCATAATAGATATAAATAAAACCAAGCAGCTGCAGGAAATATAAGTAACTATATAAAGTATTGGGATGAGTAAGTAGTGTCATAAGGTTGAGCAAAATATCTAAATGTACAGTTTGTTTTTTTCTTTAAAAATAAACCATTTTTTAAATCTGAAGGAATTTTAAAAGAACAAGCCAACAAATATGTTGCCTCTTTCTTCTCCCAGACAATCAGTCCCTCCAGTTAACTCTCATGCTCTACATTATGCAAAAGGGTATTTCCATTTAGTGCATTCCACTCTACAGCAGTGCATTTGGTTGCTCAAAAAGCATTTCTAAAAATAAAGTCTGTGTAGCATAACAGTTTGGCTTTGTGTTTGGCAACTTACTCTTAGAGCTGTAGGTGACCTCGAGTAGTCAACGATATCACACCGGAATGAGTATCCTGTGGCCCAACCTGACATAAGAAACTGGAGCAAAGAAAAGAGAAAGGGCAAAGATTTCCTTTATGTCTTTTGAAAAATTAATTAATTTCAGATTACTTTCGCAATCACTAAGCAAGAGAGGAAAACAATATTAAACTTTAACTTCGTAAAATAAGTCAGCTGCTTAAATAAAACAAGACTGAAACACCACCAAGGCAGCACAATACTCAAGCACTGACAACATGGCTTGGATCCAATCATGGAAAGAATCAACTTTTTGCTAAGTGTCGCACAATAGCAGATATTCAATCTGTTACACTCTATCCATGCATTCTTTCAGGAAATTTGTAACATGAAAATCTCCATGGCAGATTAATTGAATACCGAGATAGTGTCAGACACTAACAGAAGCTTAATATTTTGTTTCTGAGGGTTATAACCAAACCCAAATTTGTCACCAAATCACAAAAGGAATTTTGGCAATTTTTCCAAACAAATTCTGAATAGCAAATGTGTGTGTCTTGCCCATGGTTTTCCACACAACAATGATGACACAAAGCAGCTGCTGCCATACTGCCTTTAAGGCGCTGTTACAAGATATTTCAAGGAGTTCACTGTAACTCATGATGAAATGTAGGCAATTGAGGTAACGGAAAGATATCCTGCTAATTATGGCACAATAATTTGACAACTTTGTGAAGCTTGAAATAGCCACATAGCCAGAGAAAACAAAATGGGTCAGTACAAGCTGAGGGATGCTTCAACAAACAAATGTATAAGACTAACATTCACATAATACTATTTTTAAATAGCTACACTCTAAAAAACAACAAAACCCCCTGCCAAACAGCCAAAAAAACCCCTATTCACCAACCAAAAACAATTGCCCCAACCAGTGAAAAATAAACCCACAAAAACCAACAAACAAAACCAACAGACAGTAGCTGTCTTAAACCTTAAGGTTCTAAATGAAAGCTTCTACACAGTCTAACATTTGTTTGAGCTACGAACTACAGCAAAATCTCAACATTCCTTTTAAGAGCAAGAGCATTTTGGGTGTGTGGGAGGAAAATCAATGCTAGACTTTCATAGTTTGGGTTGTGTTTCTGGGGTTTTTTTTGTTTTGTTTTTTAAGGATGAACAAAATGTAATTTGGGGATCTTAACTTTTGTCATTTAAAAAACAGACCTACCTGAAGGTTATTCCATTGTAAACATACTCTATATAGTGTTTGAAGCATCAATGTCAACTATCTTGTAGTAGTACAGATACAATTATAAAAGTAAAACAGAGTGAGAAAAATGTGGTCTGCTTTACCTGCTATAGCCCAGAAAAACTAATAAGTGATGAGAATTTTTAATTTTGTACATTATATATAATAACACACAAAAAATTTACAATCTTTCTTTCTAGGTATGACTTACTCTTTTTTTTTCAAGTATAAGCTCAATTAATTTAGCATAATGCTTGGAGGAATATAATAACAACAATGAGAATAATTTTTTTAGAGAATTGCAGAGTGGGAATTACATTAATAAATCTATTAAAAGTTAGTATGAGGGTAGTTAGAGACAGAAAACATATAAATACATTATAAATAACAGTAGTACTTACTTCATAAGTCATATATAAAGAGAGGGCTACCACACTAAAATTATAAAATGTCATTATCTGCCTGAGTTCAAAAGGTTTTTTATTTTCCATAAGTTTGGGTCCCAAGTAAGTGACCAAATAAATGTAGATTCCAATGATAAAGGTTGTTGGAAAAGGTGAAGACATGAGTGGCCAGCCTTCCAGTCTTGGATCTAGAGAAGGGGAGGAGGGGAAGAGGGAAGGAAAAAAAGATATCAGATCTTTCCAGCACTTATGAAAACCTAAACCAACTACAGAAAGGTACTTAATTCTTAACAGTTTGGAGTTTGCTGTCACTGATCAAGTTTCAGTGTTCACTCACCTCAAATCCATACCAACTGGATAAAACAATCTAGCACCTGTAGGATTCAACAGTTCTTTCTGCATCAGTTCTTCAAGTGTAATGAAGAGGAGACACAAAATCATGTGTGATGTGAATTTCAGTCTAGAGTTCTCCTTCACAGGAAGTCTGTGTTCTCTAAAATTAATCAGGCCTCAGAGACCTGCACAGGAAGGCAATGCACAAGCAGATTGCCAAGGTTGCATTTCCATGTCAGACTTAGTTCTTCTGGAAATGCATGAACCTTCTTTCACAAGTTCAAGTCTCAGATGTGGAGTAGCCTCAGTTTTCAAGATCCTCAAGCGTTATAAGCAGTACAATCTTACAAAGAGTAAGTATGAGGATTTTAAAATTAGACGGCGTGTCCCACCAGCTGATATTCGTAGCTTAGTATTTGCGGCCTGTTCGGTCCAGACACATCACGACTTGCATAGCACCATAAAACATGCACTTTCATATTACAGGCCTCTAAATGACAAAAATGTTGCAAGTTCCTCTCCCCTAATCCCAAACAGGAGTACTGCAGAGTCCTCCTCCCCCTATGCATGCCCAGCTCGCTCTCTCCAAAGTATAAACTGACAGGTGCTCCCTCTGAGCTTCACAATTCCACTGCACCCTTCTGTGGTTCATCACCAAGTCCCAGCTCACCAAAGACTTCCATATTTCTTGATAAACTTCATGTATTTTATAAATATATATACATATATATTTAGTTTTTATAAACAGACATTTAAAAGATTTGTTTCTGAAAGACCCCACGCTTAACCCTGACTCAGTGAACTGCTGCCTTCATGGTCTGCTGTTATATTTTGGGAGTGAAATTATAGGTCTGCAATTTTTGTTGAGTGTTTAATTCAGTGTCTAAAGTCAGGAATTTTCAAGCCACAACATTCAAGTAACCCATTACCCATGACCCTCTGATGTTGTTTACAGCCACTGCATGTTTTAAAACAGATTGAGGAGGAAAGCACATTATAGTGCTGCTCACAGATCAACAAGGACTGTGAACCACAACACTAGGCATCCGTTTATGTTGCACTGCAACACACACACTCTCAACTGACTGCTTTTTCTGCATCCATTCCTTACATTGGTACTTCCTAAACTTCCCTATTGGTCTTCCCAGCTTGATCCTGAGGAAACCATGTCCAGCCACTAACAGTATGTTAGGAGATGTCAAATATGAGCACTGGTAGACAGGGTAGCATGGAATTCAAATTCTAAAGTCATGGACACTGCCGCAGAAATGCTCCATCACCCACCTCCATCCCAATCCACTTCATCCCACAAGTCATACTGATAAAATTCCATTCTCACTTGCATGCTGTGGTTCTACAGAACAAGAGATCTTTGCTATACTGGAAAAGGTAAATTAACAATTGTATTGACCAAACCTTAACTGCTTCTCAAGTATTCCCCAGGAATCAGCTAATCCCTGTTACTATGTGCCTACCACAGTGAGAAACAGTCAGGGATGCCACTGCAGCAGATGGATCTTAAACCTGAACTTGACATCTTCTCTGTCATTTTTTGAAAAGCATACAGAACTACAGAAGAACCATGTTAAAGCAAAGTGTGTGTAGTGCCCTTGTATCAGCTGCAACAGGAGACTGATGTTCCTTTTCAAAACTGAACTGTGGCAGAGTTAATTACTCTGAAGATCGATTTCAAGATACTATAACTTATGAGGGGAGTTATTTTTTATACTTTGCAAAAGCAAAATACAGTAACACCATGTACCTAGCTCAACTAACTCATAAAATACCATTGCTTAGTAATGAAAAAGAAGTAGAGCATTACATCCAGCAGCTCAGGAAAAACATAAACCACATATCCAGGCAAGCCAGAACCACTATCTGAACATTATTTAGTCTGAGGATATACCCATAAACTAGCTGAGTTTGGCTTCATTTCTTTGTTTAAAATGCAGAAACTAGTCTGTTCTTTACAGTTAAAAATGTCAACAGGTAACCTGGGAAGTCTTCAGAAATATTTACAGGAAGATAAAGTTACTTTAAGTTGATAAACAGTAAAGCTATATAGCTATATATAGCATTCTATAGCTATATGTTGATATTCAAAAATCATTGAAAGTTAATAAGTTTTAAATCTAAATGACTCACCAGCATCTTTAATCCATTCATCATACAGTAGTACAGCCTTTGATGTCAGATTGCTAAAGGCCATTTTCACTTGATTAAGATTTTATGACACTGCCTGCAAGAAAACAAACCAAAACAGAAACATGGATTTTTGTAATTAATGAAATAAAGGGCAGTAAATTGTTTTGGAAAAAATTTTCAGGAAATAGAATGGAAAAAAATATAGACAGCACCACATGTGAAATACAGATCAGGGAGCGTTAGCTGACCACATCTCACTATGCTCAGGGCTAATTTATGGCTAAGCTGTTATGCACAACAGTATGATTTTGTAATCTTTACATACCAAACAAGGTGCTTCCGTGCCATAAATTATTATCTCAAGAAGTCATGATGTGGTTAACCATTATAGTTAAGGGTAAAATAGAAGAGCAGCTGCTTAAATTCATTTTTATTACCATCTCTACTCAAAGTCTAAGTCACTGATAGATGAAGTTCAGCTTTGCAACATTTCTATTGAAAATTTTAATTTTCTAACTAAGAAGTATTTCTAAGGTAGGTGGGGAGGAAGAAAGGTGCCAATGTGTCTGCATACTCCTTTTAAATGCAATAATTAGCTATGTTATAATTAGTATGCAAATCATACTCTGGTGAATCAACTGTTTCCACACCAGGATCATTAAATGTCGTAGTACGACTGGTAATATCATTAACTCACAAAAATTATGGAGGACATCCAGTTTGCATGCAGCACCACCTACATATGAAAATTTTTTCAAATAAGCATGCTTGTATGAATATTTGTTTTTGCTCCAACATCAAATACTTATCACCGCTTCCCTTACCTCATTCCCCTACAAAACAATTTTAAAAATCCCGACAGATTTGAAGGGTATCTCTCCTATTCCCACTCAGTGTCTCACTTCGCCACACAATTTCTCTTCATATTGCTGTGTAATCTTCACATTGTATTCACCTTTGTTAGTCCAAGCTGCAGCACACTTTTATAACCATTTCTTTTCCTCTGCCTGCCCTTCTGCATCTCATCCAGGCTCAGCCAGCTGCAGGATTGGAGAGACAGTGCTGTGTTCATGATGATAAAGCATTTCTCTCCTCTGATGTCCCTACTATAATCTTTGCATTTGTCCTCAGCTGAACACTCCTAAAAAATAATTTCACCCTTACTGCCACTTCTACAAGTACCTCCTGTTTAGTGCCACTTCACAGGAGTGTTTAGGCACCTCAAAGTACACTACACCCATCACATGGTGCAATACAGACAAGCCTGCCCTCATTACAGTTCATCTGATGTACCTCTTCACAATTCTCATTGGCTACCCACTTATTTTACTGCTTGTACTTCCGTCCTATGCGTCTGAACACCTGAAACCATCATCAGTTTTGTGTTCAGAAAATATTTCCTCTGCAAGTCTCTTTGAAGTTTATGTTTTCCAGAAATACCATCCACTAGCATCAGTATTTCTAAAGTCAATGTCACTGCCTTTATGCTAACCCATTTCATATGTCCTACGTTCATACTACAACATTTGCTACAAAGTAGGGTTTAATGGCAGCGTGGAAGGTATGTTGTCTTATCCTGTTACAGTTACTTTACACACAAACTAATACGTACTGGAAATTATTCTGATCTTGCTTTTTTTTTTTAATTCAAGACTTGCTTTTTTTTTTTAATTCAAGAGTAAAAAAGGCCTCACACACAAGATAAACAAGTAGCCCGTGCTTCAGCAAAAGAAAAAAAACAATAAACCATTTTTGAAAGATTGCTTTTTTACGTTAAAACCATGATGTTAAGAAGTAACCTGGTAACACTTGGACAATAATACAATCTTTGGCAGTTTTGAAGTCTACAGAACTTATCCTCTAAATGTGAGACTGGAAATATTTGGCTGAAAGGACAAAATTCTGTGGGCACAGAAGGCCATTTGATAAAAGCACAGCTATGGTTTGTGCTGTAAGTTGACCTGCACATTAAGCATTTATATAGCCACAGTTCAGTGAAGGAAACCTACCTTCATATTAGATAACTGCTAATGTACTTACAGAATCAGTACAATTATTTCCAATGTTCCACATTCTGCTTCTAACAAAATTTGAAAATGTAGATAAAATGCACTAACAATATAGAATTTTCTTTTTAAAATAGAGTATCTAGATTGTAGCAAACTCTTTCAAGATTAGGAAAGTGGCAATAGCAGTCTCATTTTCAAAGTTAAGTTATTTTGAATTGGAAGCAATTTAATTAAACTTAAAATATGTCGTCACATAAGCTCAGTCTGCCCAGCATGAAAAGAGCGAAAGAACATAGAGGCAGTCCTTTCAAACACTCACATTCAGAAAACAAGCACTGAAATCTGCTCAAAAATATACACAAGGTACTCGGTTCTTAGAAAGATAACCACTATTTTTCTTTTTGTTTAAAAATGTCAGTTAAGGTCAATGAAGTAATATCGTGCACCTAGGATCAAGTCAGCTGTACTAATATAATTTCTGAAGACATCTTTAAACAAATGTGTCTCCACTATTATAAAAATAGAGGGTGCAATTGAGGCAAAGAAGAGAAAGGGCTATGTTAAAAAAGCAAAGTCATTTGCTGGCCTCGGGTCTCCTGCAGCTCAGCAGAAAGAGCCCACTAACTGCACTAATTTCAAGTTGGACCATTGCCTTTACTGGAGAGGCAAAAGTAGATAAGATCCTTTACACTAGACAAAAATGCCACAAATACCACAGCAAACCATATTAGCATGCCTCACGATGACAAGTAGTAGGTAGTAAGTTGGTGAAAGTACTCAGATTTGGTTAGCACACAAAACTGTTACTGGTTCTTGTAATGGGAATTACTGGTATGCCTCAAACATTCCTTATTTTTAAATGAGAACAAGAAGTTTCTCACATTCCTTTGCTTAACCCACATGAAAGATATTTGACATTCTTGATGCTCATTTATTCCCCCTACACAGTTTTAAAATATTAAAACAGATATTAAGATTTGATTTTAAATAATAATTTTACAAGCATTTTATGTTGATGGGTACTGAACAAAACAAGCAAACAAAAGACCTTGACAGAAACCCAAGCAAAACGGAACAATCTAATGTAAGCTCTGTCACTCCAGAAAACAAATTCTAAAAGTGAGAACTTAGAACACTTAAAGAATTTGCATTAGAGACAAAAGTTAATTATTTGAAAGTTGGACAAGTTACTTTTACAGGGATCTCTTAGTAAAAGACTGGAGAATATGACAATATTCTGCAGAGCCCATCTGGAAGATGCAAAAAGGATTGACCCACACAGGTCTGATTTCAAAATGATAGCTTAAGAAATGACAGTAATACTGGCTTACATATTCAGGCACAATTGTGAAACTTCCATGCTTCAGAATCACTTGGTATACTGCTGCCAATGCTGCTCCTGAAGTTCAGAAGGTAATTAACTCAAGATGTTTCACAGATGATATCTTAAGCCTTACCTGGGAAATACCAGCTCTGCCCTCCGTATTTCCCAAGGCTGTGTGCTTACATAACTGCACATATTTTAACAGCATGACTCCCTTATGCTACATGGCAAACAACACAAACTGCCCATTATTACACATTACATGGATTACTTACCTATATTCTGCAACGAAGTTTTAAACTTTAGCCTAGTGCTGCCTGTTGTTACAGATTTCCCTGAGAGGAGTTTTCACCACTTTCCCCATCCTTTACGCCCTCTTTAAACCGCTCAACCCATTTTTTGAAAGATTCATCTCACAAGAAAGTTGGCTGCACCCTGTTTAGCATTAGATGACCTTTTTTATTTATAATGTTGCTTGTAAACACTGCTCCTGTTAGATGACAGTTCTGCCTAATTGAACGACAGGAGGCAGGCAAGGCAACTTTATGCAACAGAGGTACTCTGAGAATCTCAATTTCCACATTTTGAGAGACGTATTCATTAGTCGTTACTTTGATTAAATTTCAAACATTGTCTTTGAAGCCAGCCCATTTTAGAACACAAATGGTAACTCCTTAGAGTACATCAGCAATCACTGCATGTATATTGTAGAGCAGACATTGGGGAAAGAAGAGAAACTTTCAAAATAAATACAAATTCCATTTTTTAAAAAAGTAGACTTCCGAAAAACAGATAGGTGTAGAAACTATATTAGAACATCTACCTGTAAAATTCCCCTCTGGCAGTATTCAATAACAGATCTAATACTTACCCTGTGTAATCACCCTCCCTGAATTATTTACACAGTACCTCTTTATTTAATGCTTTCCTTTTTAAACTAGCATCAAATCTGTCATTTACCTACATGAATAAAGTAGTCTGTAAGCAGCAGAACTAGTCAAAAGACATTTAATTTCAATCACACTTCAAACTGGTTTTCTGCCAAACTAATGGATTTCCCATTCTGATGCTTCATAAAATAAAGACCAATTTGTATTTCCTTCCACACCTGCCCAGAAATTGTTAAAAAAATGATACTGCAGACTTCACAGCAAGGTTGAACCCTGGCAATAGGCACAGAAAAGCCCCTTCCTATGGGAACTCTTTCAGTTCCAGCCAGAATCATATGGCATTCTCCTGGTTCATGTACTCCGATCCAATCATCAGCAATAGCAGAACAGCGAAGCCCCCGTGCGCAGTCCCACAGCATCAGTGCTATGGGTTTTGTCCTCAGGCAGCTGCAGTATAAGTCACAGCAGTTCACTGACCCAAACAAAAAGTTCAATCTTTTGAGAAAAAAAAGTTATTTTTCAGTCAACTCAGGCCTGAAAGACTGAATGGGCCATGCAAAGAGAAAAATAGGCACACAAACTGGGATGTCACAGGCAGGGAGAAAGGTGGGAACAGCAGCCGTGTCTTAGGTCCCCTTAAGCTGATAGCGAAATCATGTAGGGAGGACACAGGATTGTCATGTCCCATCCTGCATAATCATAGACATAGATGTACTAGATCTGTAGTCAAGAAGTCCATACACTGTACCTCAGTAGGTCATCACTCTGTCCACCATAAGCCACAAGGGACACTTTACAACATGAGAACCTAAGCCACAAAAATTGCATTGTGCCACAGTAAGGCAGGAAAAGATTTGGCATCACCAGGATCTTAAATGTCTTAAAAGAATGACCTGGGGTTGCAGTGGTGCATGTGAAAGTGATCCTAGGGACTAATGTCCCACGTCACATAGAAGTAATCATAGGGACTAATGTTCTACAACACATAGAAAGACTCATTAAGTCCAAACATTTCCCTGCAGTCATAGCCCGGAAGGAAGTTTCTTTGCAAGTCTGAACCTGGTTATCAGTTTAACTCACATACATGAAAGACACTGGGCAGATCCCTGAAAAGTCTCCTAGTTTCACTTGCGAAGCGAACACCATAGACTATAGCCTACCATCCCCAGTTTTCTCTCCCTGTATTCCAAGTGTTTCAGAGAAAGGCAAAAACATAAGCAAGAGAAAAAACTCCTAGAATTTTAGCTTATCAGTGCTCCCATGCCTTTACCAAAAAACTCTACTTGAGCATTTGCGTAACAGCCATCCTGCAGCCAACTACTCTCACCTGCCTATGCCCCTACTGCAGTGTGCAGCTCCTGCACCCAGTTTATGACAGGTTGGTCCTCCAGTGTGTGATTTTCACTTGGCTCTTTTAAGTTTCATTCCGGCTCAATGATGCCAGCTCACATATCACTTAGCCCTGCCTATATGGTGAGCCCTGTTGCACATACTGCCTGACAACTTTCACCTAGAAATCAAAATAAAGTTTCACTTATGATGTAATTATTTTTATTGATGCAACCTCATTTCCATTAGATAATGATGCATCATTAGCCTTATTAAAAGCCTTTGGCAAAGTATTGTTTTAGTATTTGGGCCATAACTGACTCAGGTTAATCTCCTTACCAGATTCTCCATTTTCCTCCTTGCTTATTACATAACCAGAAAACTTTATGCAGCATTTCATTTTTTCTTTCAAGGCCAGATCAACTACACTTTGATCACGGACTTTCACAAACCAAGAACCAATGGCTGGACAGCAGTAACACAGTGTAGTATTTTCAGCTGTGCTACACAATCATGCTAACTCAAACACTCATTGTTCCCTGGTCATTTATTTATAAGTAAACATCTTCATAATAATCTTAGCTTTTACACTTTCTGTTTTTTTCTTTTCCTCTACAGTAGTGACAGTTCTGATAAATACATTTAAGTACATTTACAGCTGCATTGTTTCTAAAGTGCATGCAGATTATTAGTAATCTGATGTCTACTGACATAAAAAATTTGCATTTTATAAGATTAAAGATTAATAGGCTTTGTGAACACATCCACAAAATAGGACTAACAACATTTTATTTCCTCTCATTGTTGTAATGAAGACTGCTTGTTTTCCGTATATGCTGTAGTTATTTGAATGCTATAGTATTATTCTTCTGTTTTCTACTGGACACCTCTTTTAAGGTGAAGCATATGGAATGTAAATAAGAGCATCCTCATATCAGTTATCAGTAGCTTCCCAATATACTTGCAAAGGTCAGGCCATGAGCAAAACCTAACATTGCCAAAATCTGTGACCAGTCTAAAGCTCTCCCTGCTTCTCCTCTGTGCCACCATTACCCAAAGTCTTTATCAATCTCAAACCTCCAAGCAGGATGGCTTAGAATTGACTCTAGTTATGAGAAATATTGCTGGTATCTGCATGCCTAATTAAAAGCACTCATATCAAAATATGAGAAGTATGAGTGAGACTTGTCCCCATCCTTCAGCAGCAAGTTGAGTCACTGAGTTGGCTGCACCATGTCATCTATCCTCATTAAGAGTCAATATTTATGAGTTAACTTCATATGAGAATCAAATACATCCAATTAATTATAATAGAATTAATATCAATATTTTGCTACCAAGGGCTGGTAGAGAATTTAGCTTGCCTTTACCCACCACTAAATAGAACAATTATGTAAATATCCGTTATAGAGTCACAGTGGAGGGCACTGCACAGAAGCTAAACAAGAAGAGAAATGCAGAGCTAGACTTCACCTTCAGGAGAAGACTTCCTAAAACAAACGGAAACAAGATTTCTTACATAGGTAACACTTCGCTAACCTATGCAAAATGGAAAAAAAGCAGACAACACTTCTTATTTCCAAAGACATTTTATAAACGAGTAGTCAATGGCAATATATGTTAGCTATTCAGCACTAGAGATAATAAAGAAAAATTAGACCATAAATTTCCACCTGCGGTAGACAAAGACGGTGCTGTCTTTTGTAACAGAAAGGAGTTTAATAGGAACAGGAGACAAAAAATAAGTAAATAATTACCTTTAGAACACAACATTCACCTTAAAGAAGAGGTAAGCAAGTAAAATGAAAAATATTCATCATTTCCAAAGGAAGAAGTATTTTTCTACAGGCACATGCATCTTTCCTACAGCTTACACTCCATTCAGCTGCAGTCACTGTTGTTGTGGCAAAATGGCATTGCAAAGTAAACGTCGTTTTACAGAACTTATATTGCAGCAGCTGTAATCTTGCTGGGTTCCTGATAACAGGGGTGCAGAGTGGCAACATATTATTTTGCTCATGCTTTAATGCAGTAATTTACAAAAGCCTGCTCCTACACCACACTCTCATGCTGACATGGGCTAATTTCCTTTACCATTGTTTCCAGCTGCCTTGGACTTGCACAACCTATGCCCACCCTCTGGGTCCCAGGCTGATATCCTCAGCAGCAAAATAATGCATTCCTTCTGCTCCAAGTTTGCTTGCATTGCACTAAGCAGGCATAAATTTTAAAGGCAGCTGACCTACAACGGACACCCTCCCTTCCCGCCGTTTTCTTTTAAGCTACTATGTAGCATAGCGAACATGCTGTTGAGCAGTGGAAACATCAGCAACTGCATCCTCCCTAGGAGGCTCATTTAAAGGAAAGTTGGATCCAGCTGTGTCAGCACCTTCTGCAACGACCCACACATCGAAACCCTGAACTTCGGGAAGTCCGACACAGGCAGTGGCTGCACAATGGAAGAAGATGACTTGACTGCACCCCTTGGTGGGTGATACAGTTTGACAGAGGTTGAGCACACAGTGTGAACACAAGAAAGGAAGCACGTTTGCTCTGACTCAGTATTAACAGCAGTTCCAGAAACACGAGGTGTGTTTGCTGTGCAGGTACCCTTCTAAGGACTATAAAAGTGTTGGACTTCCGTTCTCCTGGAAGCCCCGAGGGTCAGGTCTAAACAAAAAGTACGGAATAGGAACATTCATAGCTGCCTACAAGCATTTACAAACAGGAAACATCCAGGCAAGGTGACTCAGG
This sequence comes from Dromococcyx pavoninus, assembly GCA_033558185.1. Classification (NCBI taxonomy): domain Eukaryota; kingdom Metazoa; phylum Chordata; class Aves; order Cuculiformes; family Neomorphidae; genus Dromococcyx; species Dromococcyx pavoninus. Next base: position 202,943 of record JAUMJL010000394.1, on the reverse strand, counting down.
GCAATCAAAGGCCTATGGAGACAAAAGAAAAAGGTTGCTCTGAGGACAAAGCAGTGCCATATGGGACAGCATTCAGAGGACAGCCCAACCTCAAAAGCTCATGTGAAAACAAAACTCTCCATCATCTAAAATACTAACTGGCTTGATTAGCAAAAGTGTAATACATTTTTTTAACCAGATCTTGTTATAAAACCCAATTTTAAAAATATATCGGTTCTTTTTTCAATTTCCAAGTAATTAACATGCAGGAGTTTGCATAACACAAAATGTGGAGGAGAGGCTAGTATTATAGGCAAAATATATTGACATAACACAGCTGTAAAGGTTTACTTCTGCTCCAGATCTAGTCAGTTAGACTTAGTTCCTCTGCTAAAAGGAATTTTTAAAAGTCTTCATTTTTTTGCACTTTCAGGAAGCTCAAGAGAAGTCTATATGCATTATGCAGGTTGTGAGTTTGTAATAGTACAGCTGATAACTTCATAGAAGAATAGAATGGAACACGACAGTAATGTACAGGTTTCATTGCAGGTATGTTGTAAGGATTTTCCATCTTCTATCAGTATTTTCCACTACTACAACAGAAGGTAGCTTTTATCATTCAGAGACCACTCAAGATATTGCTGCTGTTTAAAATAGATCATCTCAGCCAGACTGTGTGTGTGTGTATGAACCAGCTACACTGGACCGAGTCAACTGCACTTATTATTTTTCCTCTTTCCAATCCTGAAAGACTGCCAGATACAAATAGCTCAAAAAATTTTATCCCATCAACCAAGTCCATTACACAGTGGATGTGCCACATCAGAACAACACAGGAGACAATAACACTTCCAGCACAGAAGCTTTGCAGGCAGCAGAGTACTCAGTATAATACTAATGTCCCTGTAAAACACCAGGATACTAGAAACAGACAAGTGCCTAATCATCTACTCAGCAGTAAAAGAGAAAGAAAAAAGAAAACTGGACTGCCTCCAGCATGACGAAGCATTAGGCTTATATATAACTATGCATTTAAGTTACCAAAAACGTCTCAGATGGCATTTTTCATGCATGGGGTTTAGTGCTTTGCAGAAAAGCTCAGTAGATTTGGTTCGCTCTTTGTATGGAGCGCTCGGTCACCAGACAAAAAGGAGCACCTTTTCTACCAGTTAGCACAACAAAGCTGTAAACAAAACTAAAGTGTTGGGTGCCAGTTCAATATTCCAGTTACCATGCAAAACAACCAGGCGACACATCACTGTCTGAACCTGAAGTAACTCCACAGCCATCATCACCCAAACAGGTTTCTAAGCACAGTGGTTTGTCTCCCCTTTTTCTCTTCTACCTTGCCTCCAGTTGATTTTATTCACACTCAGACCAAGGAATTTGCTTTCATTATGCTGGTTTTGGCTGGAATAGAGTTAATTTTCATCATAGTAGTTGGTATGGGGCTATGTTTTGGATTTGTGCTGGAAACAGTGTTGCTAATACAGGGATGCTTTCATTGTTGCTGAGCAGTGCTTACACAGGGTCAAGGCATTTTCTGCTTCTCATGCTGAGAGTGCCCAAGAAGTGGGGAGGGGACACAGCTGGGACAGCAGACCCCAACTGACCACAGGGATACTCCACACCACATGACATCCGCACATAAAACCATGGGAAGAAGGAGGATATGGGGATCTTTGGCATTACAGTGTTTGCCTTCACAAGCAGCCATTACACATGATGGAGCCCTGCTTTTCTGGAGATGGCTAAACACCTGCCTGTCGATGGGAAGTAGTGAATGAATTCCTTGGCTTGCTTTGCTTGAGTGCAGGGCTTTTGCTTTACCTATCAAACTGTCTTTATCTCAACCCACGAGTTTTCTGACTTTTAACTTTCTGACTCTCTTTTCCATCCCATCTGTGGAGAATGAGAAAGCAGCTCTGTGGGGCTTAATTATTGATCAGGGCTAAACCATAACATCCATATACATTATATAGCGTCAGGTTCACCCAGCTGACTATATCCAAAAAGTGTGATGCTTTCCTACTGACTGGACATCTTCTCACTGCTATCGTCTCAACAAATGAGCCAATGTCATATAATTTCATCTGTAAAAGCACCTCTCTTGCTTATCATAAAAGTCTGTCTAGATTCAATTAAATTTTGTCTGATCCTCCAGCACCTTGGATGAAAACAACCGATGGCATGCAATCACACTTCACAAAGACGTGTGTAAAGTCTCTACAAAATAAAAGTAAGAACACTAAATTGCACAATTTCCACAGCTCCAGAGGCAATTTTTCATTCCATACTTTTAGATGCATCTCAAATGGCGGACCTAAGCAGTTCAGTTTTAAACTACAGTAGCAGACTCATTTCAATAGATTGGGAAAAACTCTGAATCAAACCAGAACTTAGCATGGTCAAGTCCATGTTCAGGAGCCTTTTTTTACCACAACTTTTGGATAAGTTTTCCTAATTGATCAACATTTTATGAGAAGCAGTTTCAGGACAGTCTGAAATTCGGCTGGAGGACTTTTCACTCCATATATCATTAAAGGACTTGCTGAAGGGAGGCACAGAGAGCTCTATCAGCTCCTACATATTGCATGCCCTCCTCCCAACCTTCTCCTTTCTCCAAAATGTAAAGAGTCATGTTCATGGTTAGAAGTTAAAATGAGTGGACTTCTAGAACACCAGAGCTATGCGTAAAGCTAGTTACAGCCTTGCCTTACAGTTTATCACTTCTTCATGCAAAAAAACCCCAAGCAGACTCCTCCTTAACCTAATTCAGTACAGAACTAAAGGCACAGAACAATGTTGTTGGCACAATAGTAATAATGCAAGTGACCAAAGGAATCAGTATCTGTAACAAAGTTTCAGAGCAACAGAGCTCACAAGTAGTTTTGTGAAAGGTTTCATTTTGAAGTTGACAGTAAGCACTGATCTTCTCCATTAGCCTCTTGGCTTTTGTACACTGTGTCTTATATACATCTCAGTGTACAAGAAACAAGGTTGAAAAGGGCACTTCCAAAGTGCATTACAATAATTTCATTAAGCTTGTAAGAACCGTTCTGCGCAGTTAAAGCTTCAAAAGTGAACCTTTTATTTCAGTACTGAAAAGAAAAGCCACAGAACTCCAACTACAAAAGTGATTAAAGAATGTATTTAATCCAGATTATTTCCAACTGTACATCTAAACAAACAACAAAGGGATTCTACTAGATGTTGTAAATGCAAACACTGTAAAATACACTAAAATATTCACTTGCAATATAGCTGAATCTCAGTAATTTTCACCTGTACAGGAGAAGGCAACATTACCTGCTACTACTTCTCTGAACAAACTAAATCCCTACCTATTTCTAACGACACATGGAAAACAAATATTGCAATATTTACTTAACAGAATAAAGAGCACATCTGACCAGTTACCCTGATACTCAATGCTTCAGCCAATACTTTTTCAGTAAAAAAATATGGAAACACTTTACCATAAGAAAACAACTGAAAATATAACAACTGGCTATGAAGACTTTCAAAAAAATCCCAGACACATTTGACAAGTACTGTACTTCAAAACTTACCTAAACAGAAACAATCCTCCCATACTCCACTAAAAAAAAACCACCCCATATATTTTCTCCTCCACCAGCAACAGTATTTATAAACCAAGAAGTTTTTCCTTCTGCTCAGTACACATCAAAAAATATCAGCCTCAACTTCTGGTAACAATTTCCAGGCACTTAAGTTTTTAAACAGGTCAGGCAAAACACAATTTAAAAAAAAAATAAAATCTATTTCCCACCTCAAATAACTCTCCTGAAATAAATGGCACCATATTGACATGAACCATACCCGTACACTAAAACCATACAGAGAAGCATTGAATCAGGTTTTTGTGACTTTGTTTTAAGCCTTTTCAGGACTGATGATACAACGCAAATTATTTCCAAATCAACAAACTGATCTTTGTGTTTCAGACTCCAGCAAGATTTGTCCCCTTCTTTTGTTAGAAAACAAAGAATGAAAGGAATAGATTTATTCTTACTAAGCTATTTTTTTATCTCAGACATACCATAAACCCAGGATACCATCACTGGGATATGAATGTTCTCTTGAATTCCAGTCCAGGACATACCTGTAGAAATTTAACAATTTTTGCACTGCACATACTATTCCTCTGTACAGGTTTTTGCAGTGAACCATACAAAGTTACGCTCATTCACACACAAAAAAACCCAACTTTGAATAGAGGCTCCAGACACAGGGCCCAACGTGCAAGGCAACGTATCAATATAAAAGATAATCCAAACTACAAAGAATTCACAATACAATTAAACACATGCAGGCAGTGTGTAGGAACTCACAAAGCTGCTACAAGCAGCTTCTCTTGAGCATAGCTTACTCAAATAGAGCAAGTCTGACTGTTATAAGGCAAGTTTGCAATTATAAGAGCACTTTCAATGGTGGCAATGTCATTAATCAATTTCTCCTTCCGTTACTCATACCTGCTCCATATCACTCCACTTGTGTTAGAACAATCATTTTTTCTGGCTAAATAATAAAATAAACTGGAAAGCAGATTCAGGGTGGGTGGAGGGAGAGAGCCTGAAAGGATATGTTTAACTTAGACCAGTTCCTTGGTGCTTTTCAGCACCAGCCTTCACCAAGGGTTATACCAGCACAGCAGGAAGGTGACACAAGGGCAAAAGCACTCATGATAAAAGAAATGCTGGTGAAACTACAACATTAGCTTAAGTTGGTTTCATGAACCGCGTGGAGATAAAATTTGGTGTTTGCTGCTTTTAACATGATGAGAAATACAGCCCTGACACAAGAGGGTCCAATCTGAATACCATTGCTTGTGGCAAATAAGATTCACAGAGTTTACTGATACCCATATTTGTCTTCCTTGTGATGTCTGTACGACTCTGCAGGTAGAATTCAGAGCTTACTTTAGGCTGCACAGGCTTTACAAGTAGTTTTTAAGATAATAGTTTTGTGTGCTAGCTCAAGACTTTGAAGTTAAAAATCTATGGAGATTTAGTTCCTCAGACTCTGATTCAAAACCGAGATAACAACCAAGACTCTTTTACACTTGTCATTCTCTAAACTGTGTATTATTCTTACATCACTCAATTTATGAACTACTTATAGGTCTTTTCTAGTCAACATCCTCAGTGATGAAATGTCTTGTGCAACCACCATTAACAGACAGAACATAAATAGCAAAATCAATACAGTAAAAAAAAATAAAAATCAAGAAATAGATTGACAGATGCATGAAAGAATTTTACCACATGAATTTACAAAAAGAGACAAAAAATAAAAAAAACGCTTTTCAACATTTTCAGTTCAATGGTCAGCATTAAACACAAACAAAAGACAGGTGAATAAAAGAGACACCTGAGTTACTCTGGTGTCTGCCATCATAAACGTACATATTTCGCTTCAGCTGAAATAATCTTTTACTTTTTGGATTTAAATTAAGATTTTTTTTCCATCCTTCTGCTACTTAACTGCTACATCACTTGCAACTTCACAAAACTTCTTGTAAATTGATCATGTACCAACAAGCTACAGTAAAGAAAACTTCTGGCTTTCATTTTCTTGTCTTTTAAAGGAACTATGCTAAAAAAAATACAATCAGGCTTACAAAATGAATTATTCATTCATATTTTGTTATAATAATCTGATAATTTCAAGGAGTAAAAGGTTTACTTTTCTCCATTCAGGCATTTGCCCTCTAAATGCAGCATTGAGTCTGAGTACTGGAGGGATGCCCGTGGGCAAGCACATGAGATTGCTCCCTAGCAATGCCCAACATAGCAAAGGAACTACTCAACTTTTTAATAACACGTACAGCAATTTGAAGTGAGCATAAAGTTACTAAAACTATACCTAAAACAAGCGTGAAACTTCTGTGATGTGCTTTAGATGTATTCTATAGCAACAACTATTCTTAATTTTGGAGAAACTTTTGTTCAAGTTTCCCAGTGCTTACTTAGCTCGCACCCCTTTCAACGTTGTGGCACCTTCCAAGCATAGATCAGCTTCCTCCTGAATGTTCAAAAAAGGCCTGCCAGAACTGCTGTTTGAAGTATCCATAAATTGCAACAGAGAAAAACATGATCAAATCTGTCAGCTGTCAAACTTAGTATCTACTTGGGCAATGAGGAAAGGGTTAAGACACTGCACCCGTGAGTGCTACTTACTGTCACTTCAGGAAAGAACACCAGAACAGTGAAAAACTTCAGTAAGGGACAGAGGAATACTGAGAGAAATGGAGTATTTATTCCTTTTCAGCTACCCAGGCTTTGGGAAGTAGCATAAAGCTTCAGACATCCACTAGCCTGAAGTCAATAGTACTGGGCTATAAAAAGGTCATGCTGCGCCACTGAAGAAGACACCACTCCATCTATTCATCCTTGCCTATGTAACAAAGCTCTACTACCCATATTTTACAAATGGTCCTTAATCCTCTTCACACAAAGTGAGTCAGATTAGCAGAGCCCATAGTCAGGAGCTAAGTTGTCTCATTTTGGCTGGGGCAGACCAGGGAGCTCACATGAGCCTTGAACAGGAAAAACACTGGGCGGCAGCCTTCAACAGCCACACTGAGGCAGAGAGGAATCAGGTAAGGAGGGATGCCACCTTAAGTCTGCAAGGTTAGATCCAGAGCATGACAAACGTGATTTCACAAGCAGCTAATGAAGATCCAGGACCAGATCCTGTCTCCATTCCACCTCCCGCAGAAGAACAGAGGCTTCCTGACCACCCACATGCCTCCTGTGCCAATTGCTCACTCCTCCACCTCACTCCACATCTGCCCACACCTCCAGAAATCTCTGTGTTAGGCAACTGGACAGGAGCAGGCTAGAGGAAGAGATTAGGTAAGCATTCACTCAGAAGTACTGGGCAGAAGTAGATTCAAGAGGAAGAGCAGGAATCCAAGGTAGGAAAAAAAAGACTTTCCCTGTTTACTGCAGCACAGCAAAACAAAGCCAGGAAGGGCACAGTACAGCAAACGGAGCACACTCAGCAAAGGCCATCAAGTCATGTCAGGATAAAGAAATGTACCTGGTTAGTTCTTTTATGGGTATGTAATTAGTTGACAGGTATTTCATAGCATTTGCTGAGCTTTATAACCAGTTAGATCCCATTTGGCATGTATTACTTGACTAATGCTGTGGCAACTTTCCCAACACATTCCATGAATATTGCTTCCCGCACCATAACCTGCCTCACTCCATCAGTAAATAAATACTATTTAATAGAAAATTGACTGGCACATTATAATGAAATACCATAGAGCTGTGTTATTTCCCACACTAGTAATGGAGGTGCTACCTAGGAAGATTTTAAGCCTATGTTTGGCTAGGTTTTCATAGCCTAGGTCTTTGCACTGTACTTTTTCTTCAAGCAAACATGTAAATACAAGTGCTTCCACTCGCTAGTGAAGCATTTTCAGAGTATGTCCACACTGCCCAGTGCTGCACTGATAAATAAAGATGCTACGTCTACCCAAGGCAGCTCCAAGGCAGCCTGAGTACTTCCTGGGCAGCACTCCGGATGCCAAACAGCAGAATAAGTGAGACAGCACAATGTTCCCAGGCTGCTCCCGACAACCAGAAAATCTAGTTCAAACTTCTTCCACATGGCAATGTTCAGTACAGATCTACACAATGGTGTGAGAAGGACCGAGTTACAATGGAGTAAGGAAAAGAGTATCCATACACAGCTGTAAGGTTTCTGGTTTGTCCAAAAATCTTTACTTAACCGATCTTGATTTCCTACATAATCAAGCAAAGAAATGAGTAAGAGTTGGGTCTGCAGCCTCACTATGCTTTTTCAAGCATCACCCAATTCTGTTGTAACAGCAACAACACCCAAAACCCATCCAACCTATTGATGTATTTCAACGTATCTATAAATTAACAGTCAATGCACTTACAAGGCTCAAACAACATCCACGGTTGCAAAGGGCAACTTCAAGAGATTGCCCCTATGTGGCCTCGATAGCCACACACACCAGAACCCACCTGCTTCCTCAGCTCTTGGCTTCCCTATTCCTGCGAACCAGTCCTTAGGGACGGATCCGCCAGGCATCGCAGCAGAGACCTGTCTCCTCCGAAAAGGAAAGCAGCAAGCCAGACAGCCGCCCCACTTTCAACTTGCCAGACAGCCCCTGACTAGACATCAAACCTCTAGCCCTACATTTTAATATCATCTTAAGCACGTGGGGCACACCTCTCCCCTGGCTCCCTCCAGCCTTTGCTCCTGCACGGAAAGAAGCCTCTATTTCTTGATGCCTGGGACACTCTTCTCAGGGATTGTGTGGAGCGAAAGGCATTGTTCAAGAAAAAAATCCCCGAGGCAGCCTGCTGTGCACGGAGGAGCCCGTTCCCATGCCTCATCCTGGGTGCGACTTGCTCTTCAGTACAGGAAGATCAGGTCAGTATATGGCGCACATCCAGAGGGACAGGCACTGCGGGATGCAGGACACATACAGAGGGTCCTGAGGCAACAGGTACCGTGGGGTGGGGGCCACAGCCAAGAGCTTGGGGGACCACACAGTGGAGGGCGTGTGGTGCAGTCCGGGGGGCTGGAAAAACAGATACGGTGGGGAACAGCCACAGGGTTTGCCATTAAGGCACAGCAGGGCGCGGATGGGAACAGGAACCAGGGATGCGGGTGCTGCCTGCAATTTTGGGGTGTAGCCAGAGGGTGGGGTGGGAAGAGGCACAGTGGAGCAGGGCCCGGCGCTGCGGGAGAAGAACAGGGGTGTGGGAGAAGCAGAGGGGGTGCGAGCGCAACCAGGGAGTTCTGGGAAGAGGTCGGCAGAAGCATTCCGAGCCCCATCCCGCCCAGCCCTGTGCGCACCGGCGCGGGAGGGACCCCGCGAAGGGGGCACCGTAGTTGCCCATTCTCCCACCCCGGACCCCGTGGAGCCCAGCAGGCGGCCGGCAGCGAAAGGCCAGCCCTCCCGCCCCGCGCTCCCACCGGCACCACTCACGCAGCGGCAGCACCACCTGACCCCGCATCCGCCGGGCAGCGACTCCGCGGCGCGGGCGGCGGGAGGGCGGGCAGGAGGGGGGTGCCCGGCCCCGCCCCGGCCGGTCCCGGGCCGCCCCGTCCCGCCCACACCCCCGCCCGCCCCTGGGGCCGCCGCTCTGAGTCACCGCCTCGACGCTGCCGCCCGCGCCCCCTCCAAGGGGCGCCCAGGGGCTGCTGGCGCTTCTTAGCTCAGGGAGCAGCGAGGGTCGGCTGGGACAGCCACGTTCGTACTCATTGCGGGGCCCACCGAGTGTCCGGGGTTTCTGCAAGACCCCCCCCGGGAGCTCTCTCTGTGGGCAGCGCTTTGTGCGGGTCGCAGCGCAGCTTCCTGACGCCGATCCGGGATCGGTGACGGTGGAGAGAGACTCGAGGGGACACTAGGGAGGAGTTACAATGCCTTGTCTTCAAAAACAAAGCACAACTGGCCTGCTTCAGCTCGGTGTTTTAGAATCACAGAGTGTGCTGGGTTGCAAAGGACCTCAAAGCTCATCCAGTTCCACCCCTCCTGCCATGGGCAGGGACACCTCCCACCAGACCAGGTTGTTCAAGACCCCATCCAGCCTGGCCCTGAACACTGCCAGGGAAGGGGCATCCACAGCTACCCGAGCAACCTGTGCCAGAGTCTCACCGACCTCAGTGTGAAGAATTTTTTTCCTAATGTCTAATCTAAATCTCCCCCTTCCATTTCAAAGCCGTTCCCCTTTGTCCTATCACTGCTTGCCCTTGTAAAAAGTCCCTCCCCATCCTTCTTGTAGGCCCTTCAGGTACTGGAAGGCTGATGTGAAGTCTGCCCACAGCCGTCTCTTCTCCAGGCTGAACAAGTGCAACTCTCTCAGCCTGTCCTCATACAAGGTAAGCTCTCATCCCGAAAAGACTGCAGCATTTCTCTCTTAACAGCTACTGAGGATGAAATTAACACTCCCCAATGACCCCTCTCTAGAGAAGCCTCGGGCACAAGAAAGCTGATGGGGAACTCCTACTGTAAATAGGTACTCCTTTTTAGTTTGTCTGTCACAGAAATCTAAATTACAGATTTTTGAGATGGTTAGCATGGAGATGATAGCCTGAGTCAAAAGAATAGGCAAAATCAAGGAGCAGGCAGAGTGTGTGAAGGCAAATTAAAGAAAAGAGGCAAAGTCCTTTTATGATGTGCAGAAAACTGCAAGATGAAGGGGCTGTGAGGTGATACTGTGAAATTAATATATAGTCAATGTGTAAGTGCAGAAAGGGTCTCTGAATTGGAGGACAGTGAAAAGCTCAAACCAGGCAGCTGAGACCACAAGAATCAGAACCAGCATAGAAAACTTGTTATAATTGTGGAAATATTACAAGAGGCTGAAAAACAGGTGGTGCGATAGTGATGGAGAAACATAGCTTGTGACAGAGATCCTGCAGAAATTCCACATCAGTGAGCAATGGACCAGGCTGGAGGTCAGGAGGCAAACCTTGAACTACTGGATTTGCTTCATGCTCCTGTTGGAATTATTAGGATCATGAAAGCTGAATAAATTCTGGAGCTTTTGAAAAGGCATCTTAATAAGATCACTGGATTTGGCCAAAAGAGATATGTAGAAATACGATAATACATTGAGCAACATTGTAGTATGTCTTACCTAGAAGGGGATAATGAAATATCAAAATTAAAACACCTTATTTCCCCTTAGCCTTGATTCTCAGAAGCTGCAACATACTATTTGATTTCTTGGTTCAAATCCATTTTTTCTAAGACATCAGACAATAAAAACTACAAAGAGACCCTACGAACCAAAACATCCCTGCTCAGACAGAGCCTTTGGGAATCTTAAGATTGGTAAGTTTTGACTTGTCCTGAAGGATGTGGCTGTGTGGCTCAGCAACCAACTAACATTTCTCATATGTTGTAATGTCTATTTTGCTATGCCTTGATAGATTTGCCTTGGCCGAGACAAAATAGGACACTGTGGTGCAGTGGTAGGTCTCCTGTAGACTTCAAAATGCAAAGAACTGTTGGCATTACTGGAAAAAACAGCAACTATTACCAGATGCAAGCTAACAGCTCTAATACATTTGATGTCAACAGTGCTAGCAACAACAGCTTTTCTCTATTTGGAGGCCCATAAAGACAGTAAATGATCTTCCATTGCTTCCATCTTTACCATTGCTTCAGAAGCAAAGGTAATTTGAATCATCAGGCAAGTGTGTGAAGGTTGGGAGAGGACAGAAATGATGGCTGACCTGCTCATGGCAGGTAAATTATTAACACGCAGCATGAAGGAGACAGCTGTGCCCTGCACACACAAAGAAAGCAGAGACACACAGGAAACCAGAGGTATTTACATTGTAAAAGAGGCAGCTAGCAGTGACCAGGTTTTCTCAGTGCTTATTGTGTGAAAGCTGCACATGAGATATACTGAAAAGTAATATTTCAATTTCCTTACATTCACCATCCAAGAACAGGGCAAGAAGGAAATGAATGTAGGCACTGGAGACAGCTCTCTGAATTTTTCAATATGCTGTAAACGTGAGTCCTGGTCTACACCCAATAAAGAGCAGTGTTTGCCATGAGTACTGCTAACCAATACTTTTCCTTATTTTGTTGCCTTCCTAACATCCAAACGGCTCAGATGCTGCTTTTCTACTGACTAAAGGATGTTTAGACTTTCATTCTGTTGATGAGATGGTGTTTCAAGACTATCAGAGATGAGTGGTCTCTAGCACTGCATTTGAAGCCTGAATGGCTAATCAGGAGGAAAATCCCAGGAGCTGCTCCTGCTCACCAGTAATCAAATTGCTTACTGGGCTGGAGTTATTGACTCCAAGGAGAGGGGACTGATGAGTTAGCTGAAGGAGGGCAAGAGGCTGCATGTACACAGGAGACATAGAAAATGTAGGCAGCGAAGAATGCCAGTGGCTGCGCGGATAAACCCAACTCACTTTTAACCTCTTGTTAGGGGTTTACTGGATGCCTTGAAGGTCCTGGTTCTAGGGGAAGGGTTTAAGGGGCCAAGAATTGTGGCTTGCAGACTCTCCTGAAGTCCACCCTACAGTGACTTGTAAGTTGGCATGGGCTGACCTGGGTGGGAGCAGGAGAGTCCGTCCGGCCAGCCATCAGCCTCATGCCATGAGTCATTCCTAACGCTTCCCTGGCATGCTGGGTCAAGCCAGTGGTCCAGAACTGTATGACCAGTGATGCAAGGAACTGGCGCTGGGGGTGCCTCAAATGTTCTTGCATGGGCAGTCCACCAAGCACATAGGAATCATGTGGAACAGTTCATTAGGACCCCATAGCTTGCCCCTGCACTGCCACAATCTGCAGTCTCTAAGGAGGTCACCAGCCTCCCGCCTTCTGTGCCGCCAGGACCCTGCCTTCCGCTTTTGCCTGGGCTGCCAGAGCCCAGCTGAGCAGCAGAGAGAGAGAAGCAAGGTAAATGAGAAACAGAGCTCTGTTGGGAGTGCTGATCTCAGGGATGGTGGCCAGTGTCCATGAGAAGAGGTGAAGGAGTTCTTACAACTTGTCCACAATTTTGGATGAGGCTTAAAGCCAACCAACCAAACCATGCTTCAGCCCAGCATGACAAACAAGGCTCTTTGGAGCATCTGGCAAATTGATTATATCAGTCCTTTAAAAATATCCCGTGGGAAGACATATATTCTGGCAGGAGCAGGGGTGGTGTCAAGACTCACTTATGGCTACAGCTGGTAGCCCTGCCACAGAGATGGTTCAAGCGCTGATAGAGTGATTTGGAGTTTCACTCACTTTCAAGTGCTTTCAAAGTGATAACAGGTCACATATTACAGACACAGTGGTGCAGGACTGGGCTGGGAGAAGGCATCGTGTTGGTGTTCCGTACACTGTATCATGCTCAGTCTGATAGTGTAGTCAAATGAACCAATGGTATGATTAAAAGATATGCTGATGTCTTGCACCACAACTAGGACATACAGTTATCACAAGCAGTCTTTTTTTGTTAGCAACCACTGGGGGTGTTATGGAAGCCCAGAAATTCAAGTGTTTCGTCCAATGGAATCATTAACAGGCATTGACACTATACAAGACTGTAGAGGGGACCAGTTTCCACTACGAACATACATGAGCCAACCTGTAATTGTGAAGCTACCCTCCACTGGCATTCTGCCCATGACCCTGGCAAAACTCAGGGACTTACATGCCTGGGAAGCCCTGGATGGGAGCAGAAAAACCCGCTGCATTAGTGACCAGTGGATAATTCCTGACTTTTAACCCTGAAGCTGGTTTCTAAACCAAAACCTACTCAGGACTTTTTTACTGGGCAACAGAAAAGCATTAAAATTAGTGCTCCTTAGTGTTCCTACTGGCAATGGGGACAACAAGGACCCAAATGAAAATGTGATGGCAAAAATTATAGTAGGATTCACCCAAATGGTGAGGTCATATTTTTCCTATCTTCTTACAATATTATAGAGTGGGGATTAGAATGGCACTATACTGCGCTTTAGCTTTCTGTGAAGAACTGCTGAATGTTGTGCTCAGTGGCAGACCAATGCTGCATGTTAGCAAAGGAGGAGAGTGTATGTGGAAACTTAAACCTGTTGATAGATAAGTACTGCATTCACATCCAGAACGTGTCAGTGTTATGCCAGGATCAGATCGACAAATGAAAAAAGTGGCAAGAGACTTAGAAGCAACTGTTGCTGTATTGGGAACTAATTCATTGGTGTAAATCCTGACATGTTTAGATTTTATTTAATAATTATTGTAGTTATGATTATTTTAATTTATATTGCAATAAGCTCTAGTAGGGGCATAGCAGTGAAATCTGTGGTTAATAGTAGAGTATACCCCCTCAAAAACTGTTCACATATAGTAGATTAGAATAATTAAGGACTAATAATCCACAATGAGAACTAAAACTCTCCGAATCTCTGTTCCCTTTGAATTTTGGAGGGACAAGTGACTGTACCATCCCTCCAAGAAAACCAGTGAAGTTCTGACTGTGGTCACAGGGTGGATTGTGACAGGTATGACTTAAAGATTAGGGTTTACCAAGGACCTGACCAAGATCATGGGCTGTTAAAGATCTGAGAAATACTGAGCTGGGCAGACACAAAGACTGGGGCTTTTTGGTTGTTGAAACCTGAGTACTTTCTTTTAGGTTTGGAGGATGAGTAGGGGGAAGATGTCCTTTCACTGCAGAGAGCCTAAATTCATCAAGGAACAGACTGAAATGCCTGTTCCCCACCCCACCCTGTGTCACTGTTGTGGAAAGTAGAGAACTGTTGCCAGGCACACAGTCTGGGAAGGTGTGAGTGTACAGGCAATTAGAAAGACCACAAATCAGTCTCAGCTATGGTATGAAATGGGAAACTGCTGGAGAGCCCCTTTGAGCCGGTTCTCCTCAGATCTGCAAGCCTGCAATGAGGACTCTACCTTGGATTGGGATGTCACTCAAGCTAACTTCCAAAGACTGAGTGCCCTCACCCTCTTTTCTGTGAGTGATTATTTTTTCTCACTTAAGGGTTTTTAAGTGAGTCCTCACCCTGTAGGAGAAAAATTCTGAGTACATTTGACTGAGAGATTTTGTTTTGTGAGTGAGTGTGTGCGTTTTGTGGCATCCTCCTAAAAGATTGCTTGCAAAACTTGGGAATTCTAAAGGCAGTTGTGTAGTAATATTTCCGAATGATATATGAACCTGTGGTTTATCATTTTTTGTCAGAGTGCTAAGTAAACACTCATTATTTTCAGTGACTTGTTGCCTGTTTTTTGAATGCCTCCATGACAGTGATGCCATTGAATGTTTTATTCTGCAGGAGCTCACACAGAGGAAGCTAAAGGAAGTAGTAGTCTTTTCAGGATGCTGGAGGGTTATGGAGCCTGTTTTTTGCCACAATATTTGCCATAATACATGAGCTGGGTGCGTAAATATGTCTGGGAAACCTAAGTTCCTTTTAGAAAGAAGTGCTCCACCACTGCAAAATCATTCTAATATGTATCATCAAACAAACAAACAAACAAACAAATAAAAAAAAGTCAAGAAAGAAGTGAATGCTAACTCTGCAGAATACCTGTACTGTGTTCACTAGGCAGAATCTGGCCAAACTAGCAGGTGAAGTAATGTCGTGGTGCAATACTCCAGAAGGCTGCAGAGCTCTAGGAAGATAAATAATGATAAAATGTTAGTACAAATTACACTACCTCTAAATCGGAATAATTAACAAGGATTTTTACCAGATTTAAAATTTGGTTTGTGCTGTTAGAAGCAAGTGAGGCAAGCTGAAGATAAACCAGTACAGCCTATGGAAACACTGGTGCTCGTGAAAACAGAACTGTGTACGTCATCACAGCATGACATGTCCAGCACAATATCTGCACGGATAACAGAACTTTCTCAGGTGTGGGCTTTGGTAGCAGCTGATTTACATTTTTTTTTAATACTAAAGGAACAGTTTCTTTGTGCAAGCAGCATGTGATGACACAGATGTGTAAACAGCTATATCTCTCACACCATTTTCCTATTCCCTCACTTGTGCAAAGACCACACTCTGGGAGGCTGCTCTGTTCCCTGAACAGAACAGACAAGGATGGCTGTCAAAGAGTGCTCTCTTTGGTTCAGTGTCCATGCAAAAACTCCAACTAGTTTTAATAGTATCCAAACATTTTGCTGTGAGAATGCTTTTCAAAGCTGGTACACCTGGGTTGAGGAGAGAGAAGAGACTGTCAAACGAGAGCCCTTGATTTGTTTCATTTGTTTCACATTCAGACAGCCAAGGAGATAACTTATCAGGTAACTGAGTATCACAGCAAGAAACACATCTACAGAACCTTTGAAGAAACCATTGAAAACTTTCCTCCCCCTCTTCAAAAACCAAACACATTTTTTTTTCTCCTGTCTCTTCTCATATTTCTCATGCTAACCTCCACAAAAAATCCCATGAGTGCTACTAAATTGCAGAGCCTTTCTAACAGCAAAGCAGCTTCTCTTTCCTTTCTCTGCCAGTCTCTGAGATATGAACAAAAATAAAGGACCAGAGAAGGCAGCTTTAGCATTAATTACAATAAATTCACTGCTCATTCTGCCTTAACAGATATGCCAGTACTGACAGGATGCAAAACTACAGTGAAATGACAGCAATAAATTAGTTTCCAAAACTGAATCTTGGTCACACTACACATAGTTAACTGCATTGTGGAAACCTAAATAGTATGTAGATGTTTTCCTTTTTCTTTTTTTTTTAATTATTATAAAACTTTCTGTAGGTGAGTTTGGGAGAAAAGCAGGAAAATAAAAGGAAAGCACAGGGGAAGCAAAAGGGAAAGAGATATTCAACACCGTGTTAATACATTACGCTTTCCCTGCCTGGGGTTCACATCTGATTTCAGATAAATCAGGCTGACTTTGCCTCTTTTCTCCCTATGACAGTAATGTTACCTGTGCTTGGTAGACAGGTCACAGAATAATAAGCTTCTTTGAAACTGAATATACTCACTCATGGAAAAATAGCCTTGCAGGAGACATGCTTTTCAAGACATTCAGAAAAGGACCTTTAGGTAAGGTATGTTTTAAACAGATTAAAATAAGTATTGCCACTTTCCCAATAAGGGCTCCAATAAACTCTAAAAAGACCAACAGATTAAGTGTAAGAACTTGCAAATCTAGATTAATTTTTAGATTAGGTTTTAAGAATAATAGACTGGGAATGTCAACAAATTTTGAAACTTGTGGCGTGATACAAGAGTCTTTGTAGTTTGTATTGTATTGTCATATGTAGGTTACATGCACAAACATGTTGGTTTTGAAACTGAGACTCTTCCCTGGGGATATAAGACCTGTGAGACATTCCTGGAAAATGTCCTGGAAAATCCTTAAGCTAATTACCAATCAATCAAACATAAATCTATATTATATTTCATAACTAATAACACTTCTTCTGTGGTCTCTCATACCTATAGCATTACCACAGATCACGTATTTTAAATTAGGCTTTGAAATCAAGGAAAAAAAGAACAAATGACAAAACCCAAAACCAAAACAAAACAAAAGCCCAACCAACCAACCAAACAAAATTTTTCACTTAACATTATGTGGTTTTTTCCTAGAAAAATTTGCAAAAGGCACTAAAGACATCTTCCATTATCATCCTTCTATGTGACTTTCCTTTATGAAAAGATACATTGTGCAGGTCTGCAGTTACATCCATAACCTATTAGAGTCACAAGAGCCCATCAAACAGTGATGTTCAAGGCAAGGCTTAAAGATATGGATAGTAATGTGATTGGAAAAACACATTCTGTCTTGTAGAATCTGCCATGAAATCTGAAATGTTCTGTGAAGGAGTCTAAGGCCAGTACAGAAGGAAGATGGGGAAAAACACACCAAACAAACTAGTGAAACTTTTAGTCTGAACTTAGTGAACCAAATGGTTTCTTCCAGAAAATATCACTGTCTTCCTATTGTAGCTGAGAAATTAGACCTCTCAGTAAGAGATTTTAAATGCAACAGGGTATGTTGTCATTGCAGGATACATCCTAAGTCTGTATTCCCACTGAAGACACTGTCCCAGGCAGGGTCTTGTCATCTTTGACAGCTGCATCTGGGGAGATGTTAGGCAACTACATGAAACAGCATTATGTCTTACAGTGTGTTTCATATTAGGTATTGTCGTTCTTTCTCTCTTCCTGCTCTTTCTTTAGTGTTGGGGTTTAGAATTTAAATAGGTCAAGAGTAAAAGGTGGAAGTGGGAATGTGGTTTCATGTCAGGTGGCAGAGCATTATTTGAATCTTAGGTGTAGGCGGGAGCTGAAAAAAATCCTTTTAACTGTACTTGTTTTCATATCTCCACCCATTCTAACATGCCTTTACACTCACTCTAGGGTAGCCACAGGCAAAGTAATGAGTTATAAGAACAGCTTAAACACAGATTGGCTGAGATTGATGCAACTCTTTACAGTGTGTTGAGTCTTACTTTAAAATCCTGGTGTTTCAGAAAAAAAAAAAGCTTACTCTGTCCTGTTACTGTTCATTGAGTTGTTACTTCTACATTACTATAGAACATGTTACTGTGGAATGGTGCACAGTTGAAGCTTGCAAGACCTACATTCATAGACCAGTTTTGCACCTGAGGTACTATTTTCTCTGTGCATGTTACACCCACAAACACATAAAACAATGATTTTTAGATAGGGTGTAGGAAGAATTATGTATTCTTAGATGTCAATAGTTTCTCTTCAGAGCTTAACCACTGGATTATTCGCTGAGGCATCTGGTCTTTTTTGGTGATTCCAGCATGGCTTCTTGAGTATTTCTAAAAAACTTTCTAAAGTTTTCTCCCCTCTTTTTCTTTTCCTTCCTGTCAACTACTGTCTTATTCAGACTTATTTGAGTGAGGTAAAGTGTTATTATATTCATTGTGCTAACTTTTTCTACTGAGAGATGCAGTAAAAGGACAGAATGGGTTTTTCAGAGATATTTTAGCTCTTGTTTTCTAGGCTGCTCTTGGCTTGATCTTGATCTTTATTGTTTATAGTGAGTTCTATGCACATAAAATAATCTCAAAGGTTACACAAGCTCATACATATGAATGTCTGAAATCTCAGCAGATATGTATTATTGTAAGACAAAGAAAGGACAAAATTACTTAGTCTTGCTTACTGTTCTTTCATGATTTTTTGTCATGAACTGAAGAGGAGGAAAAAGAAGTTATCCCCAAGCATCTTTGTTTCTTCCGATGGCAGTATTTTCATATATGAAGCCATAGAGGGATTAGTGCTCTTTGTCAGGACATGCCCTCTAATCCTTCTGATCTAAGATTCTGCAAGATCACAGAGAATACTGAACTAAATCATCCTACGTACTATCAGTTAATGTAACAACAACAAAACCAACAGAATTAAAAATAAATAACTGAGAAAAGGTGACATTATTTCCTTTCTCCCACTCTCTTTTAGTTGTTATTTGGGTTAGTTCTCATCCTAGGATATTTGTTCTTTGATTCTGCTAGGGGATCTAGGCACTTCCAAATCACAAATGAATTTATCATTAAATTAATTACTTCTGGTTTAAAGGCAGAAATTTAAAAGTCATTTTAAATCTCACATTCTTAAAAACAAAGAAATTTGACAGTCTAGTCTGCCTTATACTCTTGCTTTAAAAAAAATTTAGCTAATTCAGTCTAAATAGCAGAATGGCATCTACTGTGTTTTTATGGTTAGATAGAAACAATTATTTCAATATCACTAAAAAGAGGCTAAGCAAAAATGCTATGTAGAACTCTCACTTACATTGGAAACTGCTTTTGATCACCTTGTACAAATATTTGTCACTCTTATAAGAAAATCCAGTAAAGCTGTAGTTTTGAGCATTTAGAACGGTTAGCCCCCAAATTCAACGAGTTACCTTTTAGAAAACTCTTACCAGTGCCACAGCACTGAGTTTTATATGAAGTGTACTTTGTATTCTGAAACACTAGTTTCAGAGCTTTGTTTTTCCAGCTGCATGTGCACATTATCATCTCTAAAAAGCTCTCTTTTTGTTTGACATCCCCCATCCGGGCCTGACTTCCTGCATTCATCCTTCTTCCTCTGTGCAGTCACTGAAAGACAGGTTCTTGCTTGGCCACAGGGAGCCTTTGTGGCTCCCCACTCAGGCATATGGTATTAGCCTGCATCTGTATATTTTCCAAGTAGGATCTGAACTTGTCTTCCCATCAACCTGTTGAGCATGAACAAGCTATTGAAGCATTACTAATAGCTGAGTTTCAGAATACGGCAGGCTGGAGTCAAGTGTCAGGGAAACCTGTGCTTTTCCACAGATGTTTTAATGGTTAATCTTTAACAACTAAAAGGCTTTTAGATTAGAGTTCCTAAGAAAACACATTATTTTTCCGAATAGACTACAAAGAAAGGTGGGGAGGATGAGAATGGTCTAAGTAATAAAAAAGGGATATGGATGAGCAAGAAAAACAGGAGAGAAATAACACAAATAGACAAAGTGGGAGACTTTCCCTAAAAAGTCCTTCCATTGTGCTGGATTTGTTTTTAAGACTGTGTGAAAATAGAGCAGGATTTTCATGCATGGAAATAAGTCATCCAGTTCCTCATCAGAATTTTCCTTCTTGCCACCTGACGAGAGGCGAGGCAAAGTTAATTTTAACTATTTTGAACTCTCTCACTCAGATGGCAAGGACGTTCCTGTGCCTGTTTGACCTGTCTTTAATTTAACATCCCTGAGGGGCTGAAACCCTGCAGACACTGGCAGCTGCTGTGGAACAGCCCATGCAGGCAGAGCTAGTGGAGACACAGACAGGGCTCTTTCTGTTGACTATCCCTGACTTTGCCACTCTGGTAACCCTTTTGTTTTCTAGAACAGGTTGACAGCTCTGAGTGGGGTAACATTGTGTGGATTTGGAATAATGCAAAATATCTACTTACTTGCAGATTTCTAAAGAGCCCAACTAAAGAAATCTTCTCTGCTTTGGGTAGCACAAGTTCAGATTTTATAAGATTTGGGAGAACTGTTATTTTCCTCAAAACAGTTTTGTAAATAGTTTTTAACAAAGTTATGCAACTCTATCAATGCACTGTAATGCAGAATAACTCAGGTATCAACGTATACTTGGTTAATTATCCTGTACTATTTTTTGAATACAGCTATTGATGTAATAAAACTGGTTCGTTTGTCTGCTAATGTTAGACGTAGTTTCACCTCCTATATGAAATCAATCATATGATTAATATACCTGTGTTACAGTATCAACTGATATAATGAAGACATTAAAGCTTTAGGAAAGGAGTGAATGACATGATCATACAAAAGAAGCAAGGTCTAGCGTTTGTCAGCTATGGACAGTGGTCTGTTTTCTGGGGTAATAATGGTTTGGGACCCCCATAACAATGGGACAACACGAGATGCAGCTGAAAGCACAATGCAGAAACATTTCATGAATATTTGAGAGGTAACCATAAATAAACGTCTGACTCATTTTCTAAAGACATAGCAACAGAAGTGAGTCTTGAAATCTGATAAGAGTGAAAAGCTATGACCTGGATAGACCAGCTTGAGGTAAGGTAGAAAAAGGGGTAGATTTAGTTGCTGGACGAGTAAACGAATGAATCTTATGCAGGCAGTCTAGGTAAGAATTACGAAATATATTGCAGAGGAGGCGATATGCTGGGAGAATAAATGTGAGGGTAAAAAGAAAGTAAAAAAGACCAGGCAAATAAGAAAATACCTAGATCTTAGCACAGGAACTACCTTAAAATTTGTGGTACCTTTTATTAAATCGGTGGCAAATTGGAATTGTGGGAGGAAGTGAAGAGGAAGTTATCAAAATGGGAGATGAGGCGATGAAATTTAGGGGACTTGTTAGATTTTATCAATAGTTATACAGGAAAAAGAGGTAAAATCTCAATGCCGGATGGAGCAGAACTTGCAGCTCTGCATCATGGAGGCTGCTGGTCTTAGATATGATGACAGGGGACAAGGCAATGAGAATATTTTAAGAGAAATTAAGTAATTCAATTTGTACTACTGAAATAGCCTTTAGGAAAGGATGACGAGAAAGGCAGAAATGTAAAATTGGGTAAAGAAAGATGGAGAAGTAGGATGTACAAAAGAGGATAAACAAGAAAGCTGGGAGCTGTTTTATGATGTACAAAGTTACAAAGTTGAGAAATACTTTATAGAGTAGTTAGTAGTGCTGCTGATTTTCAAATATTTCTCCAATACTTCAGCTATACTTTCATTTAACTAACTCTTCTTTTAAATAACCTAGACCTTGAACATTTATATGAACACTTCTGTTAACGACTGTAAGAATTTAAGAAGCTGTAGGTGACTGGGGAATATAATGATAAACATAAATCAAGTCTAAAATGGAAATAGTATTTAAATGCCACAACTTCAAGATGATTCTTTTCTAACAACTTAATGAACAAATGTTGCAAGTGTGGGAATTGATTCTTCATAGAAAAATATTGCACTAGGTCTAAGTGAGTTAACAAGCAGCTAATGTTATTCCAAATATTGGATGTGTATGTTAGCACATGGTTACAAAAAACTAACAAAACCTCCCTCACATTTTCCTTATTCTGTGGGTACAGTTCTGCTCCATTGTAGCCAGATGGCTTTCAAACCAAAGGTCTCATGTTCTTCTGCGCAAAATACTTACCTGAACCGTGAAACTGCTGTAGGTACCTAAGCATGTAGTCATGCCACCCAAATGGAAATGGAGAATAAAGGGGAGTACAGACCAAAGGACTGCCCAGAGAGGTCAGGTGGTATTTCAAAAGCAAACAGAACTATCAATTTTAAGCAGATGCATAATATTGGATGAGTAAAAGGTTGAGGACTTCAGTGGAGAGCTAGGCCAGGATTAAGTCCTGTCCTGGAGAGCTGTGTGTGTGCATGGCTGTGCGCAGCAGAGGAACAAGATGCAAATTAACAGTGAGGACTATGAGCAGCCTGCTGTAGAGAGAGGAAGAGGAGGCACTGCAGCACAGAGGGCTGCACATCTTGTGCAACTTAGGGCGTGAGCAGGAATCTACCTTCCTTCTATTAACTAGAATGGCTCCTTTGTTTCGTTCCTCTATCTTAATTTTTCTTGTGCCTGTCAAACTTAATGCTTGAGCAGTCCTGTGAACTACTATATCACTTTCCAACTTTGACTTGCATTGTTTTTCCTCTCCCTGGAAGGAAAAAAACCTTTGTTGGCACAGTTTTCAAGGCCACTGGAATATATAATAATGCTTCCAACTGATACAAGATGTACCAGTGATATCTCATACATTTTTAGGACACACAGAGCAAGTCTGAATTACTGAAACCTACAAACACAGGGCAATTCTGCTAAGCAGCAATATAATTCCAGAGTTCTGTATGTCTCACAGCCCATCACTGAGCATTATTTAAGTTACTTTGATATGCTTCATCAGTCAAACTGAATTTTAGTTGTTATCCATAGTGGCAGAACAGGAAGAAGCAGCTGTTTCCAACATTCATTTAGGCCCTCAGGTATATTACCTGTCTGCAAAACAATTACATGTTCTGGAAATTTTCTTTATAAACAATGATGAATAGCATTCAGATGGCAAAATTCCAGCAACCCTAGAGATGCATCTTTTTTCCCTGGGAAACAATTATGCACTACCCAGAGAACATGCAAGTCACTCCAAGTAGGTGCCAAATGTGGCTGTGACCATTTCCCACAGACATTGTGCAAAAGAACTGTTCAGTATAAACCTCCCATTACACTAGTGGCAGTGCAAAACTACAGAAGAGCATCAGATGGTTTGGATACTTAAGACACTTAACTTCAAATCACATAGGCCATAATACATGATTCAGGTACAAAAATATATTCCCTGGGCCACATCCTGCACCTGAAACAACTAATGATGGGCAAAAAAAGGAGCTTCATTCAAACCTACATTTATGTCATGTTTGCTAGCATGAGAATCATAATTAGCTGATTTCCAGAGGTGTTACAGAACAGTGTAGGAGGTGATAGCAACAGTAATTACCTGTTGAGCAACAGAAGACACTCCTTACTGACTGATACAAAACATGAGAAGTCAATATTCTTACTATACACCTACTGTTTGGTGTAACTTCTTTCACAGCAAACACGGGCTTCCCAAACTGCTGCATTCATTGTGCCCTGTTGACACAGCATATCCACAGAGAACAGGAAAGAAACACATCAACACACTAACAAAGTAGTCGAGCCATGGAGCCAGCCAAGCTCCACACAGGTGAATCAACGCAGCACCCCAGCAAGGCACATTAGCCCGGGGTAGGGTTGCTCACATAAGCCAGAGTTAACTTCTCTGTATTATGCTGCTGCCTGCAGAACAGATGCACTCTTAAGTCAGAGGAAAAGATTTTCTTTTTTCTCTTTCTTCTTCCCAGGTGACCCCTCTTTTCTTAAAATGGCACTGACAGATAAAAGGTCCACAATACAGACCAAGATATACTTGTTTGGATAAAAGTAAAACACTGTAAGCAGGCATTAATAGCTACAGTTCCTTCAGAGGCTATACTGAAGTACTAACAGAGAAGATTAAGAGTAAAAATTTAAATTTCAGATACAAATTGAACTGGCTGTCTACCAAAAGTAAGTTTATTCTTGCCAATGATCGCAAGCAAGAGTGTAATATGGAGGTCTCTTTAGCTAACTTTTGTAAAATTGTGATCTCAGATTTTCTTAGAACATTCTAATAATCCTGCAACTAATATAAAGTATCCTGGTAAATAAATGTTTGCAGTTAGTAGAAAAGGAAAACATTCAGAATCTTTCAAATGTGGCTGCAGAGAACAGTAAAGAAGTTTTAATAAAACCCTTTATCTGCCCCCGTTAATCTATTTTATATTAAAAACCGCATATTATTCTTGTTGCTGAATAAATTACCCCATTCTTGCTTAAACACGTTTCCTTAGATTACAAACATACAGCTGTAAAAATAACTGGTTTGACTGAATCAAAATGCTGATTTCAGTCTCTGATTCAGTGTGAGGAAATTTACTATAAAACCTGCTCAGTATTGCAGATGTATTTCTGTCCCACAGCTGCAAGAAAAATGTGGATCTGTAATCTTCCAACTGTACAGACCTTAGTGACTGACTGCCATCTTAGCACAAAGTTAAAATGCATAACTAAAAATATCCTGGTTACCTTCTGCCTTAATTTGAAAGCAAATGGCTATAAAATGAAAGTTAAGATCAAAGCTGTATGCCTCTGCAATTAAAAAAATATTTTATATTTAAATAGAACACTTCCTTAATAGTTCCAAACATTTTTTCCATTCTCTTGGGCTTGGTGGAATTTGGCAGGATTGGGGTGGTTAAGCGTTGCCAGCGTGGTGGATGACATTAGTTATCTGTCATTTGCCCAGAACGTGTGGGCAGGTGGGCAAGGCTGAGTGTACAGCACACAGATACGATCAGAAGGCCTGAAGCTGTAGGGGGGGGACTAGTTAGGCACCTGCCTGAATTTCTGGCCACTCAGTCATCCCTTTTTATCTTTCATTCCTGCTGTTTTTATAAAATAGACTAAAAGAAAACAGCAGGAGAAGATGGAAAAAGGCATAATCCATTTTATAACTCAGCTTTAACCACACAAAAGGACTTTATTGATATGTTTTACATGCTTTTTTCTAGTTGGATATTACAAGAATTAACTGCTGCCCACACAAACCAATATACTGCCTTCAAGAAGGTCTCTGAGGTATCAAATCCTCAGCACGCATCTTGGTGGCTAAGCACATGGCAAATACACAAGCTCTCTTTCATTATGGACTGCTTTAACCATGTTAGTTCCTATGTTTTACATGTCAAAAATAACCATTTGGACAGTTCCCATGGTCTAATTGATACGCTCACTACTTGACTATGTATCTCAAAGTTGACTTGTACTAAGTTTACAGGAGCCTTCACCATTAATTTTAGTGGATCCTAGGCCAATGTGCACTGAAGAACTTACAAGTCTGAACTATATGTACTAGACTTCTACCTGCATTAAAAAATGAGATAGGAAGAAAACTGAGAAATATCCTCCCATGGTGTCAAAGTATCATATGTGTATGTCCTGTACCTGTATATATGCATGTGCACACATGTGTTTACATATGTATCTCTGTATCTCCGTTCATCGTAGGGTAAGGACACAAGGGTAAACATAAGGAGAAACAGTCAATTCTATCGATCTTTCCAAATCTAAGAATTTTTCAGCTTTACAATGACAGGGGTCTTAAATTCTGGGCCCTAAGCTGACTGAGAATGTGATGAACTCATTCTTGATTAAAAAACCCCAATTGTCTTGTGTAGTGAGAAATTTGGCCTGACTACAGATCCAAACAATGAAAAATCCCTAAGATTTTAGTGTTGCCAGCCTGCATGTAAGAGCGAATACATTGGAGACGGAGAAAAGGACAAAAGGAGGTAAGCACATGGCATTAACTTATTCTTTCAAATACCTGGGAGTTAACCATATTTAAATTCTCATGTACTAATGCGTTCTTCCAGGTCTGTGTACATGAGGGAAAAAAGGAGCAGTTTTTGCTCAGATGTCTGAATACCAGATTCTTTCTGAGCATCATAGCCCATTCATAAATGAGTCCCATCCATAAGTGAGTTCCATCTTACTGTCCCTACAGAACTCAACTTTCACTCAAGCTGAAGGAGGCTTGTCTTAGGCTCTCTGGATTTCTTCAGCTGGGCTGGCTCAGACCAACTCCTACCTCCATTGTTTCCTTAGTCTAGAATGGAAGGAAATTCTTTGATGTCTTGTAAGAACAAATAAATTCTTTTCCCTCTATTGGTACCTGTTGTATTAAGTTCAAATAAAAATTTCTGCCTTGGCAGGCAAAGCAACTCTTATAAGCAATAGTCAATTCCCGGAACAGCCTGAAAAGGGCTTTTTCAAATATGTTAATAACAAAGGCAGGACAGAAATAACATTTGCCCATTACTTGATAAGCATGGACACCTCATAAGCAGAGATATAGAAAAGGCAGAGACATTTAATGCTTTTTTCACCTCTGTCTTCAATATTGATGATGGGCTCAGCTCCCTCCAGAGCCCACGGCCAGAGGACCAAGACTGCACGAAGGATAACTGCACGATCAACCCTGAACTTGGGCAGGATCCCCCACAAGTCGATGGAGCCTGACGGGAATTCATCCAAGGGTACTTAAAGAGTTGGCTGATGTCATAGCGAGACTTCTTTCAATGATTTTCCAATGCTCTTAGGAATCTAGAGAGGACCAGTTTGACTGGAAGCTGGCAAACACTGTCCCAATCTTCAGGAAGGGCAGCAGGGATGATCCCAGTAACTACAGACCTGTCAGTCTCATTTCAGTGCCTGGTAAGATTATGGAGTAGATTATCCTGAGAGATAGTGAAAAACACCTGAAAGACAACACAGTCATTGGTTCCAGCCAGCACAGGTTTACAAAGGGAAGGTCCTTCCTGACAAACTTAATTTCCTTCTATGACAGGGTTACCCACCTGGTCGACCAAGGAAAACCAGTTGATATGATCTTTCTGGTTTTCAGCAAGGCCTTTGATACTGTCTTTCACAGTATCCTCATAAACAAAATGGCAGCATACAGCTGGATAAACACATAATGCAGTGGGTGAGCAATTGGCTGATAGGTCCGGCTCAAAAGGTCACAGTGAATTACAGGGGTTACATCAGGCTGGAGCCCAGTCACTGGCAGGGTTCCACAGGGATCCATACTGGGGCCAGTGATCTTTAGTATCTTCATAAATGCAGGACTTGAAAGTTTATTAACCAAGTTTGCTGATGACACAAAACTCGGGGGAGTTGTTGACACTCTGGAGGTCAAAAAAGCCTTGCAGAGGGAACTTGACAGGTTGGAGAGC
Organism: Dromococcyx pavoninus; assembly: GCA_033558185.1. NCBI lineage: Eukaryota > Metazoa > Chordata > Aves > Cuculiformes > Neomorphidae > Dromococcyx > Dromococcyx pavoninus. The sequence continues at coordinate 175,584 of JAUMJL010000394.1, read as the reverse complement.
TGAGAAATCGCCAACCATATGAAATTTAAGAAGGGCAAGTGCCGGTTTCTGCACCTGGGACACAGCAACCCTGGATACAGACTGGTGTGTGAAAGGCTGCAGAGCAGCCCTGCGGAGAGAGACCCAGGGTTCTGGCTGACAAGTTGAACATGAGCCAACAGTGTGCCCTGGCAGCCAAGAAGGCCAACCATGTCCTGGGGTGCAAGCACAGCATTTCCAGCCAGTCGAGGGAGGTGATTATCCCACTCTACTCTGCTCTGGTGCGGCCCCCACCTCGAGTACTGTGTGCAGTTTTGGGCACCACAAGATAAAAAGGACGCAGAGCTACTGCAGAATGTCCAGAGGAGGCCACAAAGCTGGTAAAGGGTCTAGAGGGGAAAACATATGAGGTGTGGCTGAAGTCAGGTGGTCTGTTCAGTCTGAAGGAGACTGAGGGGGAGTTTTCTGCTTCCTGACAAGGGAGGGAGGAGGAGCAGGCCCTGATTTCTCTCTGATGACCAATGATAGAACTCAAGGGGAGGTTTTGGTTAGATATCAGGAAGAGGTTCTTCACCCAGAGGGTGGTGGAGCACCGGAACAGCTCCCCAGGGAAGCAGTCACGGTGCCAAGCCTGGCAATATTCAAAAAGCATTGGGACAATGTCCTCAGGCACATGGTGTGAATGTTGGGATTACCTTATGCAGGCGTAGAAGTTGGACTTGATGATCCTTGTGGGTCCCTTCCAATTCAGGTTATTCTGTGATTCAATGATTCCATGAAGATGAAAGTACTTCTCTACATATTCTGATACAGAGTAGGACTACTACATCCCAGTACCACTACTGCAATAGCAGTGCAATCCATTCCAGCTTAAGCTCTCTCTTTAAACTCTTAAATTTCTTACCTTTTTAAAAAAGAAATTAGAAATCCAGCTATGAACTAGTTGCCTCTCAACAAATAACTTTATTTCAATACTGGATTTTTAAATGTGTTTTTTTCCTGACTGATCTAAGTATGGGAAGAGCAATTCAGTCTACACTACCCCACTTGCTGCATTTTTGTTCTGAAAGTGCTCTGATACTATCAAATACATACTGTAAGCACAGCAGCAGAATCGTCATAAAAGAAGGGGAAGACTCAGGTTTAATTATCACATTTAACTCACACACACAAGAGATGCACAGTTGCAGCTGACACTGTTAGCTTTCTACTTGTTCTTTCCAGTCAAAATTAATATACAGTATACCTTCACTGTCCTTTAAAACTTTTCATTTTGAAGATACTAATGCTTTACTTGGTAGTTAAGTATGGCCACTGTAAGAATGCAGCAGAAATAAAATAAACTAATATTTTTTCCTAGAAAAAAATCAAAATAATAAATTTACCACATCTACAGAAAACCAGAAGTACTGAAGGAAATCATAACATATATGTCATTATTCAAAGTAGAATTTTCACAGAAATTAGTGTTTTGAGATGCTGGGTAGTACCAAGAGGTTTAAAACCTTGCAACTTAAACATCACATATAGGCTATTGCCATTATATGAAAGGTTTGCAGGTGCTGGATTGTAAGATATGCTGGGATTCTTGCCCAGATGAGACACAGACGTTCTTAGTTCTCCTCACTGTTAATGCCTTTCCTTCCAGCAGAGGACAATACTCAAGAGGAAAAATAATTACATCATCAACTGATACCAGAAAACAATTTGGAAAGATTCCTGTGCAGAAGGTACTAGTATAAGCCCCTACAGCAACCAGTTTCTATTTTCAACCCTTTGGCACAGCTTCAGACACTAAATCAACATGTGCCTGGATAGATAGATGCTTGCACAAATAATCCCTAGCCCAACTCTTCCTGAGCTGAATCCCATAATTCACTGATGGTATAACTTATGTAAAACTGATATGCAAAAAATTATTTGGCAACAGTATGAAAATAAGCCCTGTTAGGAGTATAGAGGAAAGTTTCCACAGTTCCAGATAAATCCCTATTCAGGTTTCTGTCTAGAAGACTTCCAGGGCCCTAATGAGAAGAAGGGTCCAGGAATGCTGGTTGATTTTGAAGGATGGTCCATCCCTACACAAAGGAAATAAAGCAAAGGGGGAAGGATAGCTGCATGCATGAAAAAAATAAAGATGCAAAAAGAAAGCATATAAAAGGTGTATGCAGGGAAGAATACATGTACAGATAGCCAAAACCCATCTGGAGTTAAATCTGGTGAGCAATAGGAAAAGCAAACCTAAAATCTACAAGTATATCAGCAGCAAAAAGGAAGACTAGGGAAAATGTAGACCCACTTCTAAATGAAGCAGGGGAACCAGAGTCAAAGGAAATGGAATAGGCTGAAGTACTTTACGCTTCTTCACCACAGTCTTTAGTGGTAAGACTAGACTTTAACAACTGGAATAAGGAAGGTACACCCTTGGTAGAGGAGGATCACTTCAGGAATACTTACACAAACTGGACATATCCAAATCCATGATGCTTGACTGAATGCACCCACAACTGATTGATGTCATTACAAGATCACCCTCAGTCATCTTGGAATGGACACAGTGAGCAAGAGAGGTTTCTAAGGGTTGGAAGAAAGCCAAGGTCACCCAGGTCTTCAAGTAGGAAGATTCAGAAAATACAGAGCAGTCAAACTCATCAACTTTCATCACTGGGAAGACAGTGAAGCGAATAATCCTGGAAACCTCTTCCAGATACATAAAGGACAAGAAGGTAACAGTCAGCATAATTGATGAATGCTAATTATGCCTGACCAACCTGATAGCCCTCTACAACATGGTGTCTAGCTGGCTGGATGAGGGGAGAACAGTGGATGTCTACTTTTACTTTAGCAAGGTTCCTGACAGTCTCCCAAAACACCCTTATAGATAAGCTGACAAAGTACAGAGAGATGAGATGAGATGAGATGAGATGAGATGAGATGAGATGAGATGAGATGAGATGAGATGAGATGAGATGAGATGAGATGAGATGAGATGAGATGATTGCACATCAAGATAGAAAAATGGCTGAAGGGCCAGGTCTAGAGGGTTGCAATCAGTGGCACGAAGTCCAGTTGGAGCCCATTCACTAGTGGTGTACCCCAGGAGTCCACAGTGGGGCCAGCACTCTTTAACATTTTTATTAATGACCTTGATTGATAGAACAGAATGAACCTTCAACAGGTCTGCAGATGATACAAGACTGGGAGAAGTGCTTAATACACCAGATGGTTGTACTGTCACCATTCAGAGGGACCTGAACATACAGAAGAAAAAGACAAACAGCAATCTCAATGTTCAATAAAGGCAAATGCCAAATTCTGCACCCAGGGAGGAAAAACCCTATGGACCAGAAAAGCTTTGCAGATAAGGACCCAGCACTTGTGGAGAACCCTAAAGTGACCACAGGCAAGCAATGTGCCCTTTCAGCAAAGAACACCAAAAGCATCCTGTGTTGCATTAAGAAGAGTGCTGTCAGCAGGCTGAAGGAGCAGAGACAGCTCCACCTGGAGAAGAAACAGCTCCACCTGGAGAAAAAAAGGCTCAGAGGGATCTCACCAAATTGTAGAAATATCTGATGGAGCCAGGGAAAGGGACAGTAAAGAAGAGGAAGTTCATATTCTTCTTAGTGGTATCCGTCAACAGGGCAAGACACAATGGATACAAACTGAAATACGGAAAACTCCATTTAAACCTAAGAAGAAAATTTTACTCTAGGTCTGCTCAAACACTGGAAGAGATTGTAGAGACCGGACACAAGCTGAGCAACCTGCTGTAGGTGACCATGTTGTAAGCAAGGAAGTAGGACCAGATTATCTCCAGTGATCCTTTCTAATCCCAGTAATTGTGTACTCAAAGCACAGGAAAAGAAACTCTGCTGACAAAGGCCACTCCAAAAACCAGCAGAATTAATGTAACATTATTATTTATGGGTTTAGTTTTCATTATTTCTGACCTTTTTAAATAAATGTAATTTTTCTGCCTCTCCCATTTTTTATACCATTCTCAGTCTACCCTAGAGCTAGTGGCATTTAAAGTCACATTACAGATAACTAAAAACAGATTGAAAAAAATAATGTATTTATTCTCTGATAACTAGCCCTACGGTTTACAGTGCACATTTTTAGAATTTCAAATACCAAACACATGCACTACAGTTGGTATATATAAATGATACGCACTAGTTTAACAAGTAAAGAAATTATCCTCTTCAAGACAAAAATAAAATTGTGAAATCTTTCTTCAAATTTTTTTCCCCAGTTTTTCCAGTTTTAGAGGGAACAGCCACAACTGGTACTATCATTTCAAAAAAATAGAAAATTCTCTTTTCTTCTCCTGTAAAGTGACAGCATCGGGGTGGCCCTTAACTTCAGATGAAACTTCCGGAAATCTTCCATCTTGCAGTTATACACCTAATAGTGCAACTTAAATTTTGTGTCTCTCCCAGCAAATACGTACTACATATGACACGTATTTAATTACAACATTCCCTTGTTTAGCCTATTCCTCCCTTTGTATCATTTTACAATGCTAGGCTCTAGACTGCTACAAAAACTGACAGCCTGTACCTTATATAGACATTAAAATACAGAAGCACAGTGAATTAACTCTAAAATACATATTAATCATAGCAATAATACAAACTATACTAAGATTAAATTATTATCTTTTCTTTATTTGAACAGCAATTTTTTTCTTTTGTCTGAACTTGTGGTATCTGAGTATCTGCTCTGTTTTGGAAGGAATTTTTCCTGTATAGCGCTGCATCTGTATCTGGTGGGAACCTCTAACACAGCAATTGGTGACTACACTTCCTGAAGCACAAGCTAGTGATTGATATGAGACAGAACCCCACAAAGTTCCTCCCTTTTAAAGAAGAGGAGGCATTAAGAGCACAGATACAGATAAAAACAGTTTTGAATGACTACATTCAATATTTCTAACTTAGGTTGTGATCCACTCTCTGTCTTGTACTGTTTCCACCCAGAAATTCTTTATGCTGGATAGGGAAAGAGATTCATACATAGAAGACTGATCCTATAAACCTGCTAACAGGAGCAGTAGAAACTCCAATTAAACTAGTTTTTATTCTTAACTTCCTAGGACAGATTCAGATACCAGCTGAAAGGGTCACCACGTAAATACGTGAATAGATGATCCCAGCTATACCTCCCTTCTGAACCGAACACTGCATTTATGGAGAAACTTAGGCAAAACTGAAAATGCAAAAAAACCAGGTACAAAATCCTGTTGGCTTCTACAGCACATAAGCACTTAAAAAATGGACACAGTCTGCTCCATCTAGACATTGATAAAAATAGGCTGGAAGAATCCCTGAGCTAGTTCTCCCTCAGGTGAAATCCTCTGTATCGTGTCTCTTGGAAATAAAGGAATTAACTCCTCACGTATTAGTGATACCAGAAACAATGCAATATTACTAGTCCCAAGGGTTTTTATTATTCCTTTGTCAGCTGTTCAACACTAAAAAAAGTATAGCAATGGATAAGGGTAAACAGAAAAGTCAGTAAGTATGAAAAAATAATCCTTTAGAGTTAACTTTAACAGTGAAGACGGATCACAATAGTGGAAACAGAGTAAGGTCTTTCAGAAATAGCAGAACTGTACCAAATATCCAGTCACAACAAATCCAACAATATCCAATTCTGTAGATAAAATCTGTGAATGCAGTGTCTGAATGTCAATTTCATATCGGCACATAACTGAAATTCAGCCTTCATCATCACTGCTGCTCCATGCATCTTCATATGCCGGATTTAAATGCTGTTGAGGTAGAGGCTAAAGAAAATTAAAATTCTCTCAGTGGTTTGCTTAATTAAAAATACAAAAATCAAATAGCGGGAATATTAAAGGCATTTCTTAAATTACTATATGTAGACAAACTAATATGTCTCTCATGGATACTGGATTTTTTTTTAAGCAATTCTCTGGCCGTTTCACTGATCAGAGACAGGGTAAGTTTTGAAAACAAACAGTACTCTCTTTAATTTCAATCTCAACTTCAACAAAAAAATATCTGGAGCACTCTGGTATAAAATGTAACAGATGATACTACTACATTTGTTCTGCGACACTGGTTTTAAGTCATAGTTGCCCAGCGTAACTGAGCACTACCGTTACAAGAAGCAGTTCTGGTGTCTACCACATCCAACAATCACTCACCTCAGCTCCTGCTAGAATAAAGCTAAAGCGTTTGTGCAGCTTTGCAGTGCACTGAATCTTTTCTGACTCAGAGTAAAACTTTTCTTGTTTACTTCTATCCTGGGTTCAGATTCTGTTTATACAGGCATTCAAAGTGCTGTTCTTGCACGTGAGAGGGAGCAGGAACTATTGGCCTGTGGAGAGCAGAACTCCTTCTTCAAGAGTGCTCATCTACAACATCTCCAAACAACAGTTGTAGCTTAACAGATATCAAAACAATTACACATATTACGTATGTCCACCACGCAAAATTTAAAAGGACAGTTCTAATCAGAGCTGAGTAATTAATCTTTTTGCTGTGGGTTTGGTTTTGGTTTTCAGACTAAGAAGAAACAATTCATACACATTAAAATTCTCAGTTACAGCAAAAATTTCCATTTCAGGTCAATTGAATACATTTTAGGTTTAGGGTGTATAATCTTGGAAACTATTTTCTTCTTTGCTTAAGTGTAGGGTCATTTGAAATAAGTTGTTTTACAAAGTAAAGCAAATGCTACAAAAACTTTGTGCTTGTTACTTCCTCATCCAAAACAACATTTCAGAAACTTTAAAAAGAGGAATTTTTGTATGCTTTGAGACAAAACACTAATATATCCTAATTTTTTTAACATTTAGTAGTTTTCCAGACTCTGATTCTATGAATACTTTCAGTTCCTTAAAAAGTATAGCTTTCCCCCCTCAAACTAATCTATGAATTTTTTAGTGCCCAGTTCTAACACTAAAAGGGAGAAAGTACTCTCTTAGAAAAAAGTGACACATACAGTCTTTCCAGTAACAGCCTGAACATCTTACCCCAAACACTTAAGTAAGCTCATATTCTCTACTATATTTCTGCATAAAAAATATTTAGGTATGAAGTGTGACATCCCTAATCTTACTGTTTAATACACAGTACAGTCTTAAAGAATTTAAAATACAATATCTTTGACACCTTTCTAATTACAAAATAGCATAAACTACAGAAAACAGTACGGAAATTAAGGAAGCTAAAACAGAAGTTGAAAGACTGATAGCCAAATGACAAGTACTATTTTTAATTAAGTGAGAAGCTAGAAGTCTGCAAAAGATTTTACTAGGTTACGAGAGAAAATGTCCTCTCGTAACCACACAAAAATTAAAACATTAGAGAAATAACAGGCAATTTCCCTCTTAATTAGGAATTGTTATAAATTTTCATAGTGAAACACATGCTTCATATTTAATTTCCACACCAGCCTCCAAAGTTTAGAAGCCACAAAAAGTATAGCTTAAACTCACAAATTAATTCATTACCTTCTCAGAAATGTCATCAGGAACTGGCTCTCGAAGAGCTGGTATCCATGCAAGGATATTGCAATCTTTGCTACCACTATAAAGTTCCTTTAAGAAGCAAGGAAAAATTGCATTTACACAAACTTACAGAACACTGACATAGATACAATGTTGGGAAAATTGTATGAAATATTTATTTAAAAATAAAGACAAATATACAATTTCTAATTTGTACTATAATCTTGATAAACAGTATTTTAAACAAGCCAGACTGAAATGAGTAAGTTATATTTTTCTGAGATTGCTCACCAAAACAACACTACCTTGATTTAAATGAACTTTATTCCTTAAACACACTTTTCTTTCCTCTCTTATGTCTCCTGAAAAAAAATCCTATTTTAAACAGTTAGAAAGCTGAAGAGAGGATTGATTTTCAATGAAGTATGAGGAGAAAAAAATAAAAGGATTTTTTGTTATAGTTAAAAATATGAATCAACTCAAAAGCATCTACTAAAACATGTTAGAAGAGTGCGTAAGTATGGAACAAAGAAGTGTTAAGTAAACATAATTTCAGTATGCCTAGGGAAGGAAAAGAACAAATAAAGAATAATTTGAAGCCTGTATCCTGTTGGGAAGGCAAAGATCAGAAAGACCAATTTATTATTTTTAATATAAATAACTCTATTTATTATGGTAATGACTAAAGACTGAGATCCCATCGCGCAAGGCACCCTGCAAACACATGGAAGCAAAAGTCTCTACACCAAACATCTAACAGTCAAATACAGCTTAGTTTTCTTAGTTCCTTGTTAAAGGAAATACAGATGTCTCTTGTCACTTTAAAAAAAATTTTTGCTGATGAGAAATACTGAACCATCTTTGCAGTACACTTTGGGCTAATAATGCTCCTGTTTTCCAAAGCGTTACCGAAATGAACGCACAAGAAGATATTCTCATATGTCTTCAATTTTGACTCATACTCCTGTGTATTATTTGTCATGCCTTTCAACACTTCAATGTTGCCATGCATTCAAACTGCCTGAATGAAGTGTATAAAATATTTCTTCTGTATTCAGACTGCCAGTATGAAAGCCTCGCTTTAACCATGTTGGCTTTTAAACTTAAACTAGTAATTATGGGCATATGTGCACATTATTAATACTTCAATTCAACACAAGTTCAATAAATTATTACAGTTCTGTCTTTGCAGAAAATCTCCTATATTATGTATATTTAATTCTAGAACTGCATGAATTACACTGACAGTGCAGGATCTTAATGCCTAATTCCTAAAACTACTCATTTATATGAATAATCATTCAGAAAGCTGACATACTCATTTTTGTAAAACTAGTCCCATGTATGAAGTTATTCATGCATAAAACACATACATGATTAAAGTTTTAATTTCATGAGAGAGAAACATCCTACTTGTTGCTTAAAAGAAAAGAGGTGAAAGTTACACCAAGGTACAAGTCAAATCCCACTGTATTCTGTCAGCAATATTCCACTCAGAACCCCTCTCTTTGACAGAATGCAGAATGCCACTAAAACTTCAAAACCTCCACCAATGCCAAAATCTCTCCTTGTGAGCAACGACACAGTGACATCAGCATATTTCTGTTTCATATAAGCCTTCCGAATGACGACCCACACAAATGGATATTTTTAGGATTCTATTTTTCAAGAAATGCTAGTCTCACTTTCTGATCCTGACATTGCAAGATCGACAATTAATATCCACTGCATTGAGTAATACTTAAAATTAATTATTACACCCTGAAATAGTGATTCATATCTTAAGTCAGTCAAACAAAGATCCAGTGAGTTCCATGCATGTTTATGGTACAGTAGAGGACATACATATATCATACCACAAACGTGCCCAATGCATGCTTGTAGTGCAATTAATGGAAATATTATAACGTTTGAAGACTCTGAAAGACTGCAAATAAAACCTCATCTAATATTCACTCTTCACTAATTCTTTACTACTAGTCTACCACTGGATTCGCCAAATATCTTTGCAGGTGTCACTGCCATTTCTTTAACAATAGAAATAGCCGTAATTTAAAGCAATATTGTTTCCTAATGCATACCTAATATTTTATGACATCTACATGTGCACAGTGCTTTACATAACTTCCTTTTCTGTAAAGGAAACACAGAACCATTAAATTTGGAAAAGATCTCTAAGATCATCTAATCCAACCATCAGTCCAATACCACTAGGCGTACTAAATCACATCCTGAATCACGTCCTGAAGCTCCACATCTGCACGTATTTTGAACACCTCCAGGGATGGTGAATCTATCACTTCCCTGGGCAGCCTCTTCCAATGTTTCACTACTCTTTCAGTAAAAAAATTTTTCCTGATATCTAATCTAAACCTCCCCTGACTCTCAAGGCAACTTCCTCTTGTACTATCACTTGTTATTGGCTTGAAGAGACAAGCACACACCTTGCTACAACCTCGTTTTAGGTAGCTGTAGAGAGCAATAAGGGTGCCCCTCAGCCTCCTCCTCACCAGGCTAAATAATCCCCATTCCCTCAGCCCCTTCTCATAAGTCCTGTCCTCCAGATCCTTCACCAGCTTTGTTGCCCTTCTCTGGACATGCTTGAGCAACTCAGTATCTTTCTTGTACTGAGGGGTCAAAACTGAACACTATTTCAGGTGTGAATTCACTGGTGCTGAGTACGGGTGCAGAGAAGAACAATCCTTTCTCTGGTCCTGCTGGCCACACCATTTTTGACACAAGCCAGGATGTTGTTGGCCTTGGCCAGCTGGCAACACTGCTGGCTCATACTCAGCCAGTTGATGACCAGCACCCCCAGATCCTTTTCCGCTGGGCAGCTTTCCAGCCACTCTTTCCCATGCCTTGTTTGTTTACCTAAATTATTTTAAGCAGTTAAAATGGCACAATGGTATCTAGAATAACAGAATCAACAGTAAACACCATCTAAGAGATTGCACAATGAAGGTTGTCTCTTCCACGCCACCCTTGAAACTACCAACCTCCTATTAAATTAATGGCTCTTATTAGAGTCAGATTCTGCAGTTCTTGTTACTTAAGTAGATTAACATCTTAATTTTACAGAGATATTTACAGAAGGACAATCTAGGCAAACAATAATACCTCCTACTCTGCCGTGGCACAGGGGATGGACTCCTCACTCTCTGCTCTGGCATGGGATCCCTCCTATGAGGCTGCAGTTCTTCAAGAACTGCTCCAGAGTGGGTCCCTTCCATGGGATGCAGTCCTTCAGGAACAGAGTGCTCCAGCATGGGTTCCCCACGGGAACTGCCAGCAAACCTGCTCCAGCTCAGGTTTCTCTCTCCACAGGTCCATAGATCCTGCCAGAAAGCTGCTCCAAGGCTGGCGTCCCATGCGATCGTAATCTCCTTCAGGCATTTACCTGCTCTAGCATGGTGTCCTCTACAGGCTGCAAGTGGATAGCTGCTCCACTGTTAACCTTCATGGGCTGCAGGGGGATAACCTGCCTCACCAGGGATTTACCACTGCAGGCGTGAGGAGGAATCTCTGCTTTGTCACCTGGAGCACCTCCTCCCCCTCCCTTCTTCACTGATCCTGTGTCTCTCTCACATATTCTCACTCCTCTCTTTGGCTGCAGTTGTGCAGGCTCCTGCCCCTCCTCCCCCCTTCCCCCGGACAGCCCTTAAGTACATTATCCCAGAGGCGCTATTACTGATGGGTTCAGCCTTGGCCATCAGCAGGTCCGAGTTGGAGCCAGCTGGCATTGGCTCTGTCAGACATAGGGGAAGCTTCTAGCAGCTTTTTTCAGAAGTCACCATGTACGTCTCTGCTACCAAAACCTTGCCATTGAAAGACAATACACACAATACACTTGCGTATCAGCAATCATATTTGATTATATAGTTCTCCACAAACAGAAGACAATTCTCACCTCAAATACCCACCTGATGTATGGCCTATGCCAGAGCATTTTAGAGCCTATTCCAGTTATGATGCAAAACAAAGGTAGTGGCTAAAATGCAGTTAATGAACAGAAAGAGGGACTGGCAGCAACCAATATCAATTAGGAGTTTTGAACACAGGAGAAGATAGTAAGAAAAAACAAGGACCACATTTGGGGGTGAGCAGGATAAAAATTACTCACTAGGGTTAAGGACATCAGAAAGAGTTTAGAAGACTATCAATATGAAGAAAACTCTTAATGATGGAGACCCACTACTAGATTGAAATGGTAGAAACTGGGCATAAAAGATGCAGACCTTGTTTCATATGAAGGTAGTGTATTAATTTCACATTTCCCCATAATTAAGAATAATAACAGCAAGCCCTCTGGTACACATTTTACTAGCAGATGCATAACTTATATCAGAGAGACTTAGAAGAGTTGTTTAAAAAACTTCTGGCTTGTTTAAGTTAGTTATGTGCTAATATGTACTGAAATAATAGGACGCTGAAAGTGAGCTAATATGCCATGTGGGGAAAAAAAAGAAAAAATGGAACGACACAGTCAAAAATGAATTAATTGACATTTCTTTAATCCTAAACAAGGCAATGGAAAAGCATAAATTATTCAGTTACTGTATAACTAAGATACAGGATTATAAACAACAGTCAACAGTTCGCAACAAAGCAGGTTTTGTCAAACAGAACTGATTTTTCTTTACAACTAGTAACCGAAAATAGAAATGCAAAGCAGTGTATCACTTTCGTAACATATTGATTTAATATTGCTTGCAAGAGTAAAATAAAGCAGGTAACTATAAATGTTACAAATGTCTGCATTCTCAGAAAAGGAGTTTTAACTGGGAAATTACCACTTCTATTGTAATTAGGTCTGAGGAAGGCTACAAACTCTTCGGGAGAGACAGGCGGGAGAGAAGGGGTGGAGGGATGATCCTGTATATAAAGGAAACTCTTGACGCCGTAGAAATTGAGATTAGTGATGACCGGATTGAGTGCCTATGGGTAAGAGTCAGAGGGGCAATCAAGACCGAACATCCTGGTTGGAGTATGTTACAGACCACCCAATCAGGAGGAAGAGGTTGATCATTGTTGTTTAAGCAACTGGAAGTTGCCTAAAGATCAGCTGCCCTTGTTCTTTTAGGAGACTTTAGTCTCCCAGATATCTGCTGGGAACTTAACACAGCCGAGAGGAGGCAGTCCAGAAGATTCTTGGAATGTATTGAGGATTGTTTTCTGTCACAGCTGGTGAGTGAGCCCACCAGGGGTGAGGCTCTCCTTGACTTGCTGTTTACAAACAGAGAAGGGCTGGGGTACAGTGACCATGAGATAATAGAGTTCTCCACAAACAATGAAACAAGGAAGGGCATGAACAGGACGTCCACGCTGGACTTTCGGCAGGCAGTTTTCAGATTATTTAAGGAACTAGTCAGGGAAGTACCCTGGGAAATAACCCTTAAAAACAAGGGGGTCCAGGAAGGCTGGAGTTTCTTCAAGAATGAAATCTTAAAAGCGCAGGAGCAGGCTGTCCTGATGTGCCGTAAGACGAGCCATAGGGGCAGCCAGCCAGCCTGGATGAGTAAGGAGCTTCTGAAGGAGCTAAGTGAGAAAAAGAGGATGTATCGCCTTTGGAAAGAAGGGCTGGTGCATCAGGTTATATTTAAAGATATTGTTAAGTCGTGTAGGTGGAAAATTAGGGAGGCAAAAGCCCAGCTGGAGCTCAAATTGGCCACTTCTGTTAAGGACAAAAAGAAGTGTTTTTACAAATATATTAATGGCAGAAAGAAGGGCAGCAACGAGCTCCACTCCTTATTGGATATCGAGGGAAATACAGTAACTAAAGATGATGAAAAGGCTGAAGTTCTTAATGCCTTCTTTACCTCCTTCTTCAACACTGGGACAGATTGTTCGCTGGACAACTGGCCTTATGAAGTGGTGGATGGGGTCAGGATGGAATATAGCTCCCCTGTAATCCAGAAGGAAGAAATTAGAGACCTGCTGAGCGACTTGGATCCTCATAAGTCTATGGGGCCGGATGGGATCCATCCTAGGGTGATAAGAGAGCTGGCAGATGAGCTTGCTAAGCCACTTTCTGTCATTTATCAACAGTCCTGGCTCACTGGAGAGGTCCCGGATGACTGGAAGTTGGCCAATGTGACACCCATCCACAAGAAGGGCCATAAGGACGATCCAGGTAATTACAGACCTATCAATCTGACTTCAGTTACAGGTAAAATTATGGAGCAGATAATCCTGGGTGCAATCATGCGACACCTGCAGAATGACCTAGAGATCAGGCCCAGCCAGCATGGATTTAGGAGAGGCAGGTCCTGCCTGACCAACCTGATCTCCTTTTATGAGCATGTGACTAGGCTGGTGGACGAGAAGGCTGTGGGTGTGGTATACCTGGACTTCAGCAAGGTCTTTGACACCATTCCTCATAGTAGACTCCTGGAGAAGCTGACAGTCCGTGGCTTGGACGGAGTGATCTACGCTGGGTTAGGAATTGGCTGGCTGACCAAGGCCAGACAGTGATAGTGAACGGTGTCTCATCCAGTTAGTGGCCGGTCACTAGAGGTGTCCCCCAGGGGTCGGTGTTGGGCCTGGTCCTATTTAACATCTTTGTTGATGATCTGGACGAGGGGATTGAGTCCATGATTAGCAAGTTTGCAGACGATACTAAGCTGGGAGGAAGTGTCGATCTGTTGGAGGGTAGGAGGGCCCTACAGAGGGAGAGATGGGCTGGTTCCGATGGGATGAAGTTTAACAAGTCCAAGTGCCAGGTTCTACACTTCGGACACAACAACCCCATGCAGAGCTACAGGCTCAGGACAGAGTGGCTGGAGAGTAGTCAAGTAGAAAGAGACTTGGGAGTGATGGTGGACAGGAAGCTCAATATGAGCCAGCAGTGTGCCCAAGTGGCCAAAAGGGCCAATGGTATCCTGGCCTGCATCAGGAATGGTGTGGCCAGCAGGACTAGAGAAGTTATCAGCCCCTTATACTCTGCACCAGTCAGGCCGCACCTTGAGTACTGTGTCCAGTTCTGGGCCCCTCAGTTTAAGAGAGATGTTGAGATGCTGGAGTGTGTCCAGAGGAGAGCAATGAAGATGGTGAAGGGGCTGGAGCACAAGCCCTATGAAGTGACTGAGGGAGCTGGGGTTGTTTAGCCTGGAGAAGAGGAGGCTCGGGGAAGACCTTATTGCCCTCTATAACTACCGAAAAGAAGGTTGTAGGCAGGCAGGGGCTGATCTCTTCTCTCAGGCAACCAGTGACAGAACAAAAGGACATGGTCTCAAGCTTCATCAGGAGAGGTTTAGGCTTGATATTAGGAAAAAATTTTTCACTGAATGGGTGATTGGCCATTGGAATGTGCTGCCCAGGGAGGTGGTGGAGTCATCATCCCTGGAGGTGTTTAAAAACAGATTGGATGAGGTGCTTAGTGCCATGGTTTAAATGATGAGTGGGTGCTAGTGTTGGGTAATAGGTTGCAGTAGATGATCTCAGAGGTCTTTTCCAAACTTGTGATACTGTGATACTGTAATGTACTTAATTGTCTCAAGACAAAATGACCTATTTGGAAGTAAAGGTATGAACATAGTCAAAATAACACTACCGCTACCTTTGGCGATGACACATTGACTATAGTAATGTTATTCCATCAGAGTAATAATTTAATACAAGTAAAAAAAAAAGAGAATACAGAACTGAACTCTGGAAAAGGGCGATTCTGAAAGAAAATCAAGAATAACAACAGATAAATGAAGTTTTTGCCAACATAAACCATTAGCTATAATGACTGATGCATTAATCGTGTGTGCGCTCACACACAAGTCATTGTTTTCTAAGGATTTTAAGAGCCAAGATAGGGACACTAAAGAGATATCTTTGTTTCCAGAGCTGGGAAATATGTCTTACAATGAGATTTAATGAGCCGCACCTCTTCAGCTTATCAAAAAGAACACCGAAGATGACTTAGTATAAACACACTAGCACTTCTGTTGGAAAACTATTCTTAAAAACATTTTTTTTAGGCTATTCAAGAACAGTCCAGAAACAATGTGCCTTAGCTATAATGTGAATATTCCACCCCTCAGGGATCCAGTATCTCACTGACTATTTATGCCAGATCGGCCTTCCAGGTGTAGCAACTAGGATTATTAGACGGGACTCTATTGCCTCATCTGTAATGTGTTAAAAACTTTCAGTGACACTCACCTCAGTGATAGGGAAGCACTGTTACAAAGTTACTGGACTCAGAGCAAGAGCTACCAGATTAACTTCCATCAGAAGTCATGAAAAGACATCTACGTGTCCTTTCTGTCTCAAATATTTCTGCCTGATATTTCAAAAACAAGAGATGAGAAAGGGGGAACTGGAACAGAAAAAGTTACCCTCAACATCTGCAGGACACTATGTAACAGCATTAAAATCCATACTATTAAAATCCATCCACTGTGCTCTTGTCACACCACAAGCAGCAAGAAAAACCTGTTGTAAAGTATCTCTTAACAAATTAAGATTTGTTACTCTTAAGTCTTTTGTTACAAAATTAAAACATACCATACTGGGAGAGAAAAAATTAAAAAAAGAGCAAATTAAAAGAAAAAAGGCTGCCAGCACCACAGGTCCCTGTAATGGGATGGTATTTCTTAGGTGAAATATTCTCAGATTATTTAAGCAGCTCATCACGTTCTCAGCATCTCATCTAAACTGTTCATAAATCCAGTGACTGATACATCCATCTGCGTTTGAGCAAGATCACCTTAACAAAGCATTTGAGAGGTTTCTCAGTACTGAACGCAATACTAACACTCACTTCACCTAAATGCATTCTTTAGTCTTGGATACCTTAGAGAAAGGCAAATGCATCCTCTTTAGTCTTCCAGAAAACAGGCAAAAGCCCCTAATGCATATGATTTATTAATTACAATACAAGGCAAAAAAATTACAGGTGTCTTGAAGAGACGATATGAATTGTGGAATGAATGCAATATAAAAAGCACCATCCCAAAAACCTGACCACACTTTTCTTTTGTGCTTGACACAGAAGCCACTCCCTTTCATGTCAAGATATTTGATTAAAACACATCCCTGAAAAGCTAGTACTTTCAGTGCAAATGGTTT
This sequence comes from Dromococcyx pavoninus, assembly GCA_033558185.1. Lineage (NCBI taxonomy): Eukaryota > Metazoa > Chordata > Aves > Cuculiformes > Neomorphidae > Dromococcyx > Dromococcyx pavoninus. The sequence continues at coordinate 159,059 of JAUMJL010000394.1, read as the reverse complement.
GGTAATCTGCATAAGTATTCCAAGTTGTGTGGAATACTGTTTGTACATTACTTACCTGAAAATTACGTTGAAATACACAGCAGTTGACAGTACTATAATGCCCTCTAAGCATAGTTATAAGTTCTCCGGTGAAAACTGTATAAACAGCAATGGTACTACCATATGGTACAAAGGCAAATTCTGTATTGCAGCCACAAGAGATGGTGAATTTGAGTCCTTTTCTACTTTCATTACAGACCTTCCCATAATTGACCTGCAAAATGAATGATTATGTAGTTAGGTATTAACTAAAACTACAGGAAATAACTTTACATGGAAAGGTCAATTTCCTTTATTCTTTAATACCCAACAGAGGGGGGGGGGAGAGGGGGAGGGGAGGGGGAGGGAAAAGAGGGGAGGGGGAGGGAAAAGAGAAGAGAGGGAAGGAAAGAGAAGAGAGGGAAGGAAAGAGAAGAGAGGGAAGGAAAGAGAAGAGAGGGAAGGAAAGAGAAGAGAGGGAAGGAAAGAGAAGAGAGGGAAGGAAAGAGAAGAGAGGGAAGGAAAGAGAAGAGAGGGAAGGAAAGAGAAGAGAGGGAAGGAAAGAGAAGAGAGGGAAGGAAAGAGAAGAGAGGGAAGGAAAGAGAAGAGAGGGAAGGAAAGAGAAGAGAGGGAAGGAAAGAGAAGAGAGGGAAGGAAAGAGAAGAGAGGGAAGGAAAGAGAAGAGAGGGAAGGAAAGAGAAGAGAGGGAAGGAAAGAGAAGAGAGGGAAGGAAAGAGAAGAGAGGGAAGGAAAGAGAAGAGAGGGAAGGAAAGAGAAGAGAGGGAAGGAAAGAGAAGAGAGGGAAGGAAAGAGAAGAGAGGGAAGGAAAGAGAAGAGAGGGAAGGAAAGAGAAGAGAGGGAAGGAAAGAGAAGAGAGGGAAGGAAAGAGAAGAGAGGGAAGGAAAGAGAAGAGAGGGAAGGAAAGAGAAGAGAGGGAAGGAAAGAGAAGAGAGGGAAGGAAAGAGAAGAGAGGGAAGGAAAGAGAAGAGAGGGAAGGAAAGAGAAGAGAGGGAAGGAAAGAGAAGAGAGGGAAGGAAAGAGAAGAGAGGGAAGGAAAGAGAAGAGAGGGAAGGAAAGAGAAGAGAGGGAAGGAAAGAGAAGAGAGGGAAGGAAAGAGAAGAGAGGGAAGGAAAGAGAAGAGAGGGAAGGAAAGAGAAGAGAGGGAAGGAAAGAGAAGAGAGGGAAGGAAAGAGAAGAGAGGGTTTCATCAGTGAGGAACAGAGGGGGAGAATAACCTCCTTCGACCTGCTGGCCACACTTCTTTTGATGCAGCCTGGGATACAATTGCCTTTCTGGGCTGCAAGCACACATTGCTGGCTCACATCCAGCTTTTTAAAGAAGAAAACCAAAGCAAATAAAGAATAACTTGCTTAATTATTATGGACTAGTTAAGAGCGATTAAAAAAGCCCATCTTCTAAACAAAGCTAAATCATTATTGAGAAATCAAATACTATAAAAACAGCTGGGATAGGAATAAATGCTACCATTCTAAGACCTGACTTGTCAGATGTGCGTGAAGCCTCGCAAACAAAAGTAGTAAAACAAGTATAGCTTATTAGCATCTAAATGTTTGAAGCTCCTAACACGTCCTACACAGATAAAAATCTCGAAGACTGAAAGTGGAAAGTTGCCAAACATGCTAGGAAATATGCCAGTTGGATACATCAGTTTAATTACATCCTATCAGACATTAAAAGTGTACTCATGAGAAAATACAGAAATATATTAATGAGAACAGCATAGCTTACGTCTAAACAAATCTACTTTAAAAAGGCATTAGAATTTTGAAAAATAAAACATACTTGCATATTTTTTCATGAAGAAGGAGAAGTCCACTATGCAATTAAACTTCTTTACACAGCATGTGAGTTGTTAACAGCAACAACTGCCAAACCACAACACTGCTCATAACAAAGGCATGCACAACAAAAGGAAGGAGTGCAGGCTGTGGAAAGTAAATTATACAGATATACTCAGCGTAAATGTTGCTGCTTGACAGAGAAGCAATGGAAAGAATGCTGTCAAAGCAAAAACTGAAGAAAGATCTTAAAAACCAGCTTTGTCCTTCAAGCACTCAAACAGAAAACCTGCTTCCTTCTGTTTGGTTCTTCCCATACTCAGTGAATCAGGACTAGCTATTCCCCCTTGAGATAGAAGGATATATGCAATGTGTACGATTCCAACATTCATTTCTACTAAGTGAAAAAAAGCCACTAGGCCCCAGGATTTGGCTCATAGCTTAAAAAATTCTTATGTATGGCTTAAATTCTACCCTTTCAAAAGTACAGAAAAAATTACAGAGATCAAAAGGACTAACTAGAAGGGGAAATGAAAGAATCATGGTGTGAAATTGTATTATCTGTACACGTGTTTATTTGTCTGCTGGTACCTGAAATTATTTTAAGCAATAATACTGGAAAGTGTGAAAATACAGTACTCTGAACAATACAATTCTGGACTTGAAAAAGCAAGACAGGATTAAGCTTGAAATAAGAAAGTTGTAAACCAGCCTGTGAAACAAGTCAATGAACTAACAGGCACAGAAAAACAAAAAACAGTGATCCAGCTGGTGACAGGAGAGTGAACAAACTGTATTATCTACTTTGGTGATAGTGATTTGAAGAAAGAAAAAGATGTTTGTATATTAAGTGCTGAGAACAAGCTGGCAAATATGGGTAGCATGGAGACAGAAAAGCTCTTTCATTTAAATCTCTAAGGAATTCTTTCTGCTGTATTCTGAAACTAAGCAGCACAAGAAAAGACTTCTAGGGTACAGTAAAATCTCCTCCTTTCCTGATAGCAGACTATCATCAGTAATGGCTAAAATTCCCTGGAAACTGACTTACTGACTACATCCTTCTTTCAAAATAAACATAGGAAACAATTTCATTCACTGAACAGAAAATTAAAAAAGGAACCATCAGAAAAAAAGGCCTAGAAAGGATTTGAGCAGTAGTAAAGCTTTAATTCCTGCCACTCACCTCCCTCTCAATTGGTTGCAATGCAAATGTAGAGAGACTGACACTTTTTTAACACTACTATACAGCTTCATAAAAGAGGTTCCCCAAAACCACAAAGAAAGTCGCAAGAAATCCAGGAAGTCAATCAGTGAAACTTTCAAGTATGAACAACTGCTTTGTGAACTGCATGCTGACAAATAACAAGCTAAAAAAAAATTTCTACTAACAGTCACTGCATATTAAGGTTTTTATCACTGTCTGAAGTGTTTTTAGCTATGCTCACAATCTAATGAACTTAAAGTTACCACTTTCAATCTTTAAGTAGATTCAGGCTTCTTCATACGATTTTTTTATAAGTAGAAATAAGAAAAAAATTTTAAAAAGAATATTCACAAAATCTTCTAATTATGAGAATAAGCAGCTATATCCTTGATGAAAATGAAGAAATACCCAAAGTTGTTATGACAATTGCACAAATTATAAATCTTTAAAAATTAAGTGCAAGTGAAGACAGAGTTGCTTGAAAACTTACTAATGTGTTTTCTCCAGTGGAGCTGTTCCAGAGTCGCATCCGATCATCTGTGCCAATGGTCAACAGATGAAGCCCATCGTTTGTATAGCACAAACCATTAACTCTCCCATTGTGAGCAGTGTTAGCTGTCAGGAAAAAGAGCTGGCTCAGATTTCTACAGAAGAAAAACTATTTTTTATATGTATTTTTAGTACAATATGTCGTACTGAAACTGTTGTTCAAATGGTAACAAATCAGTAAGTGAATAATTTAACTCTTGGTTTATGAAAGCATTTGATGGGCAACCAGTCTCCAGTCCTGTTCAATATATTTATCAACAATCTGGATGCAGGAGCTGAATGTACCATTAGCAAGTTTGTGGATGATACCAAACTGCTGCTGACTCTCAAGGGACAAGACGCTTTGCAGAAGGATCTAGGATAGGTTGGAACACTGAGCTATGATTAAGAGGATGAAATTTAACAAGTCCAAATGTCAGATTCTGCACCTGGGATGGAGTAATGTTGGACACAAGCATAGACTGGGAGAAGAGTGGATGGAGAGCAGCCCAGCAGAAGGGGCTCTGAGGGTGCCAGCTGGCAGCAGGCTCACTACCTGTCAGCAGTGCCCTGGCAGCCAAGAGGACAAACCACATCCTGGGGTGCATCGAACACAGCACAGCCAGCCAGACTGAGGGGGAATTATTCTGCCATATTTGGCACTGGGGTGGCCACACTTTGAGTGCTGCATGCAGTTCTGCACACTTCAGTTTAAGAAGGATGTGAAGGTGCTTGAATCCATCCAGAGGAGGACAACAAAGCTGCTGAAAGGGCAGGAAGTCATGTCCTGCGAGGTGCAGCTGAGGACTCTGGGTTTGCCTAGTTTGGAGAGAAGGAGGCTGAGGGGCGACCTCATTGCTCTCTACAGCTGCCATAGGAGAGGAAGCGGAGAGGCTGGTCTCTTGTCTGGGCTACCCAGTCACAGGACGTGAAGGAATGGTTTAAAGCTGCACAATGGAGGTTTATACTGGACACCACGAAGCATTTATTAATCAAGAGGGTGGTCAAACACTGGAAGAGGTTTCCTAAAGAAGAGGCGGTTGATGCCTCAAGAAGCTTTTAAAAGTATTTGACCAAGATAATCATTGTAGGTCACCTCCAACTGAACCAGTCTGTTCTATTCTGTATTGTTTATGGAGCACTATAAATTAACTCCATTGAATTCATCCTTCAATACTGCACATTAAGTATGTTAAAGTAGCAAAAATCCTACTCAGCACTACTACAGCAATACTTAATTATTGTGTGCGCAAATTAACTCACTGAAAAATGGATGAGGTATCTCTGCATTATACCTCAGCACACAATTTAGACATACCTGTGACGTGAAAAGTGTTACCTTTCTTTTCAAAGACTTCGTAAAAAAACATTGTTAGCTGCATTTGGTTTAGTTCAGCAATATTTCAATATATTTTATATCCTAATTTATCTAATTGCCATTAGATTATTAAAAACTAATCTTGAACTTGTCACAGAAATAAAGTTGAAAAGAAAGTTGTTTTGCTTGAACAAGAGAATGTGACATTCAAAAGAATGCATAAAATGGCAAAAATTATCTTGGGAGTTACAAAGAATTTTGCTTTTCATAAAAGAAAATTTGTGCAAATTTTTCTTCTTTCATACATCTTAGATTTCTTTAAAGCATTTTCTGCATTTTCTTGAATTTCAATTACATTTAAAATTGTCAAAAACCAAACATCCATAGTAGCACACTAAAATTTACATAGCAGACAGCATGGTTATTAAAACAAATACTTAACTGCTACTTTGTATCCTATCATGGTACATTTTGTAAAATTAGTTTGACTTTGTTGATTTGCATGGTTTTTTCTACAGGCAATTTAAGTTGCACATAACAAGTCAGACTGACTTGTATGTTAATCACTATGATTTATGCTAGGCAAATCCATCTGTTGGGTGCTGTAATACACAGTTTCTACTTTGTGATTGAATTTCAAATTCTGTGTATTTCTATCTCAGTGCACTGACTACTCAAGTACTTTTTTTGTGTGCCAAAAATAATATATTTTGTCCTAAGTTCACCAAAATTCATGGAACTACAATTTGAAGTTCAGAAGGTTCCTTTTAATTCAGGTTGTTGGTGTTTGGGGTTTTGGGTGTTTTTTGGGGGTTTTTTTGGTGGGTTTTTGGGGGGGGGGTTTGTTGTTGTTGTTGTTTGGGGGTTTTTTTTAGCTATGGAAATATGACCTGAAGATACATAAAAATGTTAATATTACAGCTAATGACAACTGATGCAAGGCACCATTAATGCATTTGATTGTGCTGAAATAAAGTGTAATTTAGCTTCCTGCAAAATTAACTATAAACACAAATTTATGCTCTGTTGTATGCTTTATGCAGTATAAAAGAAATATAATTGATTTTACAGCTCCATTTTTAAGACAATATTCCACAGGCTTGCACTAAAAGCAAGACTAATTTAAACAGGAAAAGGAATGCACTTTTTTGAGTTTTGTGTTGTCTCGGGTTTTAAAAGAGAGTAATTAACTACTGAACAGTTTAGGAAGAATGAAGTGATTGCTGTTTATATGAAACCTAATTTACAGCAGGAATGAATTCTTCTGCCTATAAAACCAATGGCAAAATCTCTCATTTTAGTGAGAAAAACTGTTAGAACAGATACAATACAGGTCTCTCTAAACAATATCCTTAACCACAAACACTGTCTCTATAACAGAAGTAATTAAATAAAATTCCATGGCCTGTGTTACACAGGAAGTAGCAGCTGAATTATCAGTAGTCTGGTTTTAGTATTGAACACTTTTAAGAAACACAAGAATGCTTCTGGTTACATATGGATTACCACTAGTTTTATTCTGTATTACCTGCTTCAGATGATGCTTTGGACTTTTCTCCATTGTGCTGATCTAGAGTAGTGAGACATCCAGTTGCTCTCCTCACATCCCATAATTTTACTCTACTGTCAGCACTAAGAAAAACAGATTTGTATATATTAAGGAAATTGTGTGCACCCTGGTTCAAGAACTGTTTTCAGCCAACCTGCCTGGCACTCACCCTGGTCCAGCAACTTCTGAACTACTCACCATGCAATCCCATTTCAGGCAACAGAATTTCATGAAAAGATTTTTAAGACAGACTTCCAGCATTCATTTACATGAATTAATAAATATAGCTGGTACACTACAGGCACCTAAAGTTGAGGAGATCTTTGTTTACAATGTAGCACACTTGCCTCTTTGTCTATAACATAATACCCTTGCATACATACACAAACTAGGAATAAACTTGCCAATTGTTCTGTTGATTAAACCATAGCTATAGACTCCAGCACACTCTGTAATGGTCATCTGGGAACTCGGGCTCTTACAATCACAGATATTCAGTGTGACTGGTACAAAAGTTGGCTACATAAACGTAGGCTGGACAGGTCCATACACCCTGTTGTCCTGTGGAGCTACGGCAGAGAAACACTGGCAGCTTGCTTCTCTAGGAGTTCACTGGCCTTGTCTACCATACCAGCATGGCATAAGGAGGTAAACATAAGGAGGTTCATTCTGCTGCGATTCATTCTGGTTCGCAGCCTGCATGTTCATGCTTTGCTCACATTGTGTCTTTGCCAGCAACAAAAGCTATGATAACTGTTGGTAAAACCTATGTTTAGACTGCAACATTGCAGGCAGGTCACTTTGCATGGTTCCTTCACATGCAGCTCTATTTGAGCATTCCAGCAGTATATTTCTGGGTGTACCCCAAGACTCCCAAGTAAACAAAAGGTAAATTAATAGAAAAGACCATTTCCCATGAGCTAAATCGTCAGGGTAGATGTATTTACTGAAATTATTTGGACAGTTCGCAGCTACTTAACGCTCCTTTAGGAACAAAACAAAACTATAAATCGCTTTTCACTCCAGCTAAACAAAAAACAACTGCATCTCTTTAATCTACAGTAGGAAAACAAATCCAATCAAAACAATTCCAAGATCTTCTAATTGAAGTATTACATGCTTTTTTCTGTGTGTTCTCAAGTTAGATCAGTGCATTAATATCAGGAATGTACATAGTATACCTTTACCAACTAACCAAAGCAAACTGTTCCTCCTTATCTGTTCTCTGTCTGACAAATCTAATGGCTAATTTATTCTGTTGTGCTCTTCTCTACTACAGATTGATTCTGTCAACTTCCACTTAGTATTCCAACTAAATACACTGGCAACACATTACCTTCCTACAAACAAATATCCTAAGACTGCGAACAGCGATATTGCTGATGTTTGAACTAACCGTAATGTCAGCAAAAAACTGAAGGTAGTTCATTGAAATATTCTTAACAAAGGCATAGGAAGAGCTTCCCTATTATAAAAGCCTAAAGTTGTCCATTTCTAATGATGGAGTTCCTACTGGGTAATCTTTTCTAGCTAAAGAGCAAGAAAGAGCTTATAATCTTCTCCAGTGCCTGAAACTGAGGTGTGCGTAAGACACCCAGAAAACATATCTCTTCTGTAACAATTCAAATCTTCTGCCAAAACTACAGAAAAGCATCACATACAGAAATCTGAAATATCACATTTCGCATGCAAGCCACATATATCTCAAAAATATTTTTTCACTCCTGTGAAGTGATCACAAGCAAACATACGTCTTGGAAAACAGTCACATCTACAATAGTTAATATTACTCCAAATTCTCCTTTTACCATTACCAGTCAGTTCTTCCTCTTCATTATCTCAGTGTTGCCAGTTCTTGTCCATATTTGTCTTGGCAGATGGCAAAACTGAGTTATTAGGAACTATGTCCAACTACGGCACTGAATAAAGTAATGGAACTATAAGAAACACCTTTAACATGCAATTATCATAAGACAACATCACAACATAAGAAGACACAGTTTACAGTTATGACTTTGAAGAAAAATGTTTCAGCAGATGTCAGTAAGTCAATATTTTGTAAAAAAATTTTGTTACTCCTTCTGTGATAGAAAAACAAGAAAACAATTTTTCATTTGCTAAAACAAACAAATCACTCTAAACTTATAAAGCCACCATTCCTCTCCACAATTCAAAAGAAAAAGCATGCCAACCATGAAACTAAGAGGAGAAATGTCACATTATAATCAAAAGCTAACATATGAAAAAGTTATAGGAAAGCCAAGACTGAAAAAAGTTAAAAAAGAAACCAAACAAAACATTGGCCTGAAAATATCAACATACAATCCATTCTCACTGAACTACTGCAGCCTGAAAAGTTATTACTTATCAGCTGAGCTACCTGCACTATACTTTTTGACATAATTGAGCATTATTAACTAGGATGGTACTTTAAGCTAAACGTGTTTCACTTTCTTGTAAAACAGATGAGCAATGTGCATACTAATTAACAGTAATTACCTCTGTAAAGCTCTATGCAGCTTTGAAAGCTATCATTATTTCAAAATTTGGTACACTCTTCCTATAAAATAAGCATCACTTGGACAGATTTTCAGGCTTGTTTTTTCAAGACAAGGTCAACAAAACTGTGAAGAGGTTAAAGTGAATGATGAAAATTAACTTTGAGTGCATTTGAATTGTAAAAATGATGCATAACGAATATATTAAATTTTACCACCAGACATTTTTAGTGCATATGAGTCCAATAACATCTCTACCTTGCTGTTGCCAAAATATATTCATGACGTGGGGACCAACACACTGCCAGTATTTCTTGCCTGTGACCTAAAAATTATACGAATAAAACTTCTATTATTTTCTAGGAAAATATCTATACACATAATTTTATGTAAATGACTAAAAGTAAAAGCAAATACTCAGTTCTATAGAATCCATAAATCCAAAACAATTATCTAAATTGTAATACAAATTTTAATTTTGTGAAAATGTATTATTTGGCGTTAGAGGTTATTTCTTTTTTTTTCTCCTGCTTGAGAGGGACTGCAGTGAGCTTAAAGTGATACATGGACTAGTATATGTGTATAACTTTTGGTAATTAATATGGTAATTCTGACAACACATTATAGCACCGTTACAATTATTGAGTCTACTTTAAGCACTGTTATTAAATTTTGTGTTATCTCTGGTGTTCTCACATGCAGAAGGAACCTTCCATTTGTCTTCTTTCAAAACCTTTCAAAATGTTTAATAAAAAGTATATTTACCTTATGTACTTAAGATTAATATTTTATTCAGCTTATCCTCAAATGCTCTTGTTCTGAAATAGGGATATTTTTTCCCCTGATTAGGTCTGAAATACTAAGATAAATGTCTTCTCTATCTCCCCTGCGCAGCTTAGTGGCATGTAATACATACATATACACACATGCACACACATTTAAACCTTGGAAAGTTTTTAAAATATTACACAACAAAGACAACAGGAAGTGTAACGTGTCCTAAATGGAAAGGCTGCAATCACAATTCATGTAATAATAGAAACACATTGCTGAAAAAGAAACTAAGACATAAAAATACATTTTTACTCGTGCAGTTCAGAGCTATGTGAACCACCTTGTTTCCGCTTCATATACTAGTAGTTGGTTTTCCATCACCTGAAGTAATGAAAGGGCTGTGATATCCAGGATAATGGAAAAACCCCTCCATGATGCAGGTACTACCAGAAACACTTGAAAGGCTCAGAGCAGACAAATTTATTTGGATCCATTTAGCAAACTACATTTGGCTCCATTTCAGTTGCTAGAGTTACCCTATATGAAAAATATTCACATCTATTTTTGAGACACTACTGAGTGCTTCAAGTTCCTTAAAGAATGATTAGATTATGTTTAGTGGAGGGCATAGTCTGCTTCTGCGTGTTTCTCTGATATTGCACTTGAGCTAACTGTACCAGCTAACTGTTCAAAGACACAGCCAGTTTACTCCTGAAAAGCACAACAATTAAGAAGGCCTGCTGAAACTAAACTGATTCTCTAGAGAACTATTCTTGTGTGGGCACTCGCTGGTACTCCCAGATCTAGAAAAGAACATTGAGACACCTTTTGTGGCTGATTCAGTTCAGAAGGACTTACTGGCTTAAGCCCTGCATCACATCAAAGTATCTAGGCTGCTTTTAGACTTGAGCTGGCCAGTGACAGAGCTGCATTTGCACATTGCTGTGTCTGAGCTAACACTTCTCTACAATTTATAGATCAGATCTGGCTCTTGCCTTGCTGGCTCGAAGCATGACGATTTTTCTCACTATTTCCTCCACTTGAGCATGCATATACTCGTACTACAAAGAGAAAGCACTAGAAAAGAGTCATTAAAAGGAAATTCTCTTCAAGTGCAAGTAGTAATGGACCACACAACAATAAACCACTACACTTACTGAATTAGGTAAATGCAAAGGATTAGCTGTTACCCTCTGACAAGATAGTAGTGTCTTGCCTGTTACACAGAAACTTCTTAAACAAATCTGTGCAAGCACTTCCACAGGATATTTTGTTGTGATAACAGTGAAGGCTTTTTATTTTGGTAGTGGGTTTTTCTTTTGTTTTGCAGTTGTTTTCACAGCAGCCCATACTGAATTTCCACAAATGCAAAACCAATGCCTACACTTAACCATGTAATAAATAAGTAATCACTGCTGATCAGGTCATGAAAAAGCCCAAGCATATGTAATAACTGTTCACTAATTAATATTTGTGTTCTCTAATTCATTAGCACTAACACCCAAATGAATCTTTTGCCACTGTGTAACTTTCACAAGTGGCAATAAAGAAATTAGTCATGTTACTTACAAAGAATACATTGTATACAGTGTTTCTTTACAGGACTTGTTTTACTCAAAGTAGTTATTGTTTAACATTTATGTTTCAAACTGAAAAGTACCCTGGAGAATGTGAGAACAGGATCCAGACTTCAAGTCACAGAGCTGTACTTTGGGGCTTTTGGTACCAACTGTAACGAGAGAAACAAAGACAGCTAGAAAAAAAACCAGTATCTGAAAGAACAACAACAACAAAATCTTAGCAATGACAAAGAAATAGAAGAAAAATGTTAGCTGTACAACAGTTCATTTAGTAAAAGCTATGCATTCTATTAACAGACTTACATTTTCAGTCCAAGTAAGTTTACCATATAACAAACAAAATTCAGAAACTGGCGATAAACACAACAGTACTTATGAACTTAAAAATAATTTAAAAATCCTTAATTTTTTTTTTTGCTAAACAGTTAAATTGTGCACATGTAAGCAACACTCCCCTTTACAGAATTTATTATGTTTGGAACTAATAACCTTCAAATGCTAACTTATGTAATGAAAGGTAACCAAATTACACCTAGGAATTTTTATCTAGAAGGAGAATTGATTGATTGATTGATTGATTGATTGATTGATTGATTATTTCAGAAGAACAAATGCAATATTCTCATCATCATCAGATGAACTGACTCATTCAAATTATGTAAAATAAGACAGTAGAGAAAGAAAACCCTACTGAATATTACTTGTTTTTACTATAACCCTAAAATACATAGGGCATGTCTTAAAAATGCACAAATACCTGCTATTAAACAGTGCTTTGTAGCGACTGGAGACATGTGATGGCTATAGACTGTTCCCTCGAAGTGAAATACATCTGCAGGCTGACAACAAAAATATCAAATTAGTCACAGCACTAAGTATGTTACCAGAATGTATATCCTCTTTATTAAGTACTTTTCAAATAATAGCTACAAATTAGTAATACAAATTAGTAATACAAATACTGTTAACATGTAAATAGCAATAACTCTCCTCGCTAAAAATCCAATCACGTGTAAAGTAATTTACTTTGCAAAGTAAATAAGTCTGTTGCCAACACTAAAACAACTATGCCGGAGCTCAAAGATAACGGGAAAGAAAGACCAAGAAAACCAACTAATCAGAAGCATGAAGGGAAATATTTTAAAAATTATCAAAAATTAAAAAGTTAGCAAGAATAAACATCAAACAACAAAGTTATAACATGGAGAAGTCAACAGGGAAGAGGCACTTTTACTAAATTTACAAGTCCCTTGTCATTCACAAAAGTCACATACTGAGGTTATTCAGTTCCTTAAAAAAAAACACAACCCAAACCAAAAAATATTATCTCCCTTGTTAAAAATTAATGAAATATGCTATTGGCATTAATAATCAGTACAATTACTTTCAGGTAAAATGGCTTTTGTTCTCTCATTCTAAAACACTACACATTAAAAAGACTCTTAAAACTAAGTTTCTATGCTTTCAAAAATACCATTTAGTGGCAGAACACTATATCTTTCAGCTTATGCCCACAAAATTACCTGGAAAGTGAACTGAACTTTGTATTTACAAGAAGATTCAGTAACTGCAAACACAGCTATGCATATCAGAAACAAAAGGGCAGAATATATTCTCTGTTGTGTCCCTAGGACGACAGACCTCTTATTTTTTTTAATTCTTTCACTATGCGTGAAACAACATGCAAATAGCATCAGCATAAATCCATTAATACGTGCCTACTAGAAACAGGGTAAACTGCAGTCCAGAAAGCATAGTTCAACAATTAGATGTGAAGATTAACGAGTCAAAGCTACCTAAAATCCTACGGAATCTGTTTACTTTAATAAAGCCAATTACATTGGTTAGTGTTTTCTTAATGTTTTCTCTCATGCTCAATCCATTTTTAGAAATGGTGTCTATAGAATTTACAACAGAATTTTTGACGTAATCACCCTGAATGACAAGACCACCAGTTCTTCATATGCAGCACTTAGGCCTTGGTTACTAAAAATAATTAGGCCCACTGTCCACCACCATTATACTCAACAATGCCCAGAAATGAACTTCAGACCAGTCCTTGGCAGACAAATTTAGATAGCATAAATTCAACTAGCTGGCTTTCATCCTTCTGGATGCTTGACCCTGTTGACCTCTGGGTGGACTGCAGATGCGAAATGAATAACATATATACAAAGACTGCAAGCGGTATAAATTCTCTCTTACTTGTAAAGTATTTGTATCCCATATTTTCAAGGTTTTATCAAATGAGCTGGATGTAAACATGCCAGTATCATGAGGATACCACTGGACTGTCTCCACACTGAATCTATGTACATCAGGATGGCTCCTAAAATCAATGAATAGATTCTAGTTGGAAAGAGTCTTGATAATCACCTAATAGTTGTCCTGATATTTGATGACAATTGTTGAAAATATAGTTTGTATCTGTAGCATATCTCAAGTTAAGACATTCAGTCTGAGGCATAAAAGGCACTAGTGTCTTTCAAAATTCTGTAAGTCTAAAGTTTAAATAGTTTAACAATCTTTAAAGTGAGGGCCTAACACTACAAACCATTTATTCCTATGGATTCCCATTGACTTCAAAATAGATGAACTGAAAAATATAACCACATACACAGTTCAAAAAATTCATGACTATTGGATAATAACTACAGCTGCACGGTTATTTCAAATTGATGTATACTGAAGTCAGATAGCAGCAAACTGAGCTACTTAATTTTGCATTCACAAACGAAAAAGGAAGAACAATATGAAACTTTCAACTCAACTATGCAGAGTAACAGAACGTAATATAATTAATAATACATTAATAGCAGCAGAGGGACACCGGAGCCAATCTTGACAGCTCCAGGATACAATTCAACTGACCAGGCTCTGAACAATAGAGGTTGTTTCACATACCTAATAGGTCACTCACATCTGAGCCGGATCCACATGGATCTAGCTTCGTGTCCCAAATCCATGCTCCCAGACTCAGAAGTACCATGCTATTGTGGGCTACCCCTAGGAGGCTAAGCTCCACCACAGCCACTCGCTCGCTCCCCCCCTGCAGTGGCACAGGGGAGAAAATCTAAACAGCAAACCTGAGAAAACTTGTAATTGAAACAGAGGCATTTTAATAAACAACAGGAAAAAAACCAAAACAACCCACTAAACAAAGAAAATTAAGTGACGCAAAAGCAATCTTTCACCACAGGCTGACCAATGCCGAGCCAGACCCTGAACAACCCCTGGAAAACTCCCCCCAGTTTTATTGCTGCACATGACATTGTATGGTATAGAAGACTAAAATCCCTTTGGACAACTCAGGTCAGGTGTCCCAGCTGTGGTCCCTCCCAGACTCTTGTCTACCCCAAATTGCTGAAGGGGCAGAATGAGGAACGAAAAATGCCTGGACACTACACAAGCACTATTCAGCAACAGCTACATCAGTCTGTTATTGAGCCTGGTGACAAATCCGAAACATAGCACTCTACAAGCTAGTATGAAAAAAATTAACTCCATGCCAGCCAGATGCAGTACACATTAAAAAATAGTCCAACAGGCTCCATCTGCACCTAGTGAAGGGCTCACAAGATTTCTTCACTTAGCTCTTATCTTTGCATTGTTCTCTCAAGTGTTCTGGCCTGCAAAGTGATAACTATTGCAGGGGTATCATTGTACAAATGCAGATATTCTCTAAACATCTGGCACTACACCTAAGCTAATAAACCTTCCTTCTTACTTGGGCTGTTAGAAAGCACAGAAGACATCACTGACAACACTAAGCAAGAACTACTGAGCAACTGTTGAGCTTCTTTTACTCATTCCCACACTACTCATCCCTGAGGTATATCCCCAGAATGGCCTGTTATTTTGCCATGGTGCTAAAAATCAACGGACTTTGTGCACTTATTATACAGAGGGGTCAAGCTGAAAATTTTCAGTACCTGCACTATCAGAAAATCAACCCTGACTCAGTGTAAACTTTCTCCTGCACAGGCATTTGTATGCACTGTGTGAAAAAATCCAGACTCATGAAACTAATCACTTTGGTACAATAATCATAAGCGCACAACACTGGACTGTGTTTAGCACTGCATCCCATCAATCTTCCATAACCCAGAGGGCTGAGGAATGAACTAAACTCTTGAGCAGCTCTTCAGGAATCATTTTTTATCTGTTTAGGCTTAGCAGTGGCCACATGCTATTCAGACTGACTTCATGTCTGAGAGCCGTATGTTATGTATGAACTGAGGTTAGTGAACCCCAGTATATGTAGTAATTACCCCATTTACTCAGACTATCCCAACCTTTTCTATTAAAATAAAATACAGAACTAATTCTACAGGTAGTAAGGTCACAACATTCACCTCACACACAAGGATCAGCTACCTATCATCCAGAAAACCATTACTGTTCAATTACTCTCAAATGCGTTTTTCCTACAGAACAGCATCGATCATACAAGCCATGTAAAGTTCTGTGTGCTGACTCCCAATGGAACAAGGAAAGTTGGTTTTTTTTGCAACACTGACCCTATGTTATAGATCAGAAACAGTGAGTAAATCACAGCCTACCATCAGGAATTATCTTCTCTGATGTTCTAAACTCCTGGATTCTCAGCAGATCCAGTTTAGAGTCTATTCACAAATAGCTTCAAAGGGTCTCTACCAAGAGCCTCTTCTTTAAACAACTCCAAGATCCAGAGTTGTACTGTGCCCTGCAAACTTGGAACACTGGCAAACTTTTGCAATGCATCATTATCATATGCTCCAAAGATAGGAAAGAGATAGTCAGATCAGAGCATTTCTTATTGGTGATTATAAATTCATTTATGATGTCAGGAGATCTGCACAAATAATATTCCAATATCTGAAGCTGTATCTGTAGTTAATTAGCTAAAATAACTATTAAAAACATACTAGAAAGCTACATGAATACTGGAAATAAACAATCGAGGCAAGAAACCTACTATGGTTACTTTAAAAGACAGTAACAATAAGCCTACCACTTAGAATATTGTGTCACACAAAATCAGATTCTCCTGAAGTTGATGATGGAATGATTTTAGCACACATTTTAGCCAGTTTTCATTCTGTGTCTTCTCAGCGCGTATTTATTCAGTTTGCTGTAGCTATTCCAGAATTCATTTTGGCTTTAAGATTTGGGGATGTATAGTTCTTATTTCTTCTGAATTACAATTTTAATTAATTCTGTCTAAGAAGCCCCGGTCATGAACACTCACAAAATGAAGCTTACTCACAGCAGATTCTGTTCCTATCCGTTTTTTTTTGATGCATATTCTATTATCATTTCTCTTCCTTATGGTCCAAGATACCACGTAGGCCTTTCACTTTTACAAATCCATTCTGTTCTTGTTAGCGTTACTCATGAAGCTCTTGGGCCTCAAATAATCTGAGGAACAGGTGAAAATAAGGGGAAAATGTAGCTACTAATCTTTTACACAGTAGCACACACCTTGTTATGAGCCTCAGATACAGTCCTAGCCTACTAGATAGTCATGTAAACACAAGAAAAAATATCTCTTTGGCTAGAAAACTTAATGCCCATAATGGATTTAATGCACATAATGTATATTGCCTGCAGGAAAAGCTTAACAAATTAATAAAGGCTTTCAAGTCTTTATATAGATTACACGCAGTATGGTAGTACCCTGTTCTTCAGAAAAATATGTCCCATTTTTGTCAGTAACACATCTGTCTTCATTCAGACATGTTCTTAAGAAGTTCTGTATTAATTACTTCTGTATGTGGTGAACACACGGTGAACTTAAAATACCTGTTAGTAAAGGTGGGAGTAGGGGGAAAGCAAATCAAATCAAAACCTGCAGATTTTTTTGCAAGCAGACAAACGGTGTTGTACAAAAATTATTTCCCTTTTACTTAAATGCATGATTACTCAAAGATACATATATTAAATTAATTCAGAGGAATACAAGCAATAGTTGTACAGAAGTCCCCAAATTAGGCTCTTTTAGTTACTGGCGTAGAGTCAACAATCAGAAACAATCACGGGTGAGGAACTGTGACCTGGAAGAGAGCTGGGTTTTCTTCCTCTATTTTTTCTAGTGTTAAAACACAAGATTGGAGTACCAATTCTGATATTTTTTAGTGTGGTGTACAGCAACTACTCTAGTTTCCATGAGTAAAATACACCCTCCATTTTAACAACTGCCAAAAATCTACTCAAACACTATCAGAAAGTCATTGTACATACGTGGTAACTGTCAGAGTAGACAAATCAGGAAAAAAAAATTAGCTTCTGTTTTGTAAATCACATAAACGCTCACAAAATTTCTTGCTTTTCTTTGCATTCCAAAAACCACAACTCATCATGTTAGCCTTCAAAGATTTCTGGCGCTACTTGCTACAGTCATTTTATCCTACTAATAAGAACAGACATTAACTTGTGAGCTTAATGCTTGTCACGTAAGAGATATCAATACGAATTATAACACAATTTTTGGGTACATACCTTCCCACAGAACAAACTGCTTTACATGTGTAAATTGGTTTTCTAGTCAAGTTTTCAAGGTCGTAAAGTACAATAACACCATCTGACCCACCGGATAACATGCTGAAAGCATTAATAAAGCACATAAGTTATAACATACAATTTCAATATGATCAACATAACTGAGTGCTCAGCAAGGAAAGAAATACATAGTACCAAAATACAGTTATCTAAATTTTTACCATCTAAAGTAGATATACTTACTATCTTCCCTCAACAGGCTCAATATCGAGGGTGTTGATACCACTCCCATGTATTCTTTCCACATCTCTATCTTTATTTAATTCCAAGCTTAGAACCCTTAAAACAGCAACAAGAAAAAAGGAGAGATATGAACAAGAACAACAGAATTCTATAATTTTATTATGTAGCTCTGAACAGCTCAAACTGTAGTTTCATACTTCCTCAATGCATTTAACCCACCCCCATTATTTTTTGTAAAACCAGACTTGCAGACATGATACGGGGCTGGAAATAAGTCCTGTGAAGCTGGCAGAAAAAATATTTTGTTCTTTTGTTGCTTATGTTAAAGTTATGTTTATGGCTAAAATAAACAGCAAAACAGCATTTTGGGTCAACATATGAAACAAAACCTAGAATGTAATTTGAAAACACTGAGAAAAAGAAATATCAAGAAGCAGGTGGTGTAGTGGTAATAAAAATAAACTATGCCGCAGTCTCATCCTGTACAACCCTTCCAAGCTCCATTCTGCTTGGAACTATGGACACCTAGTGGACAGAGTCACCTAGTTCACAGATTATAGTATTTCCTTTAAGGAAACAATGTCTGAGAGTTACAGTTTCTATAACTTTAAATAAAAACTACATTATCCAAATGATGAAGCCTCCAAGACAAACTTTTCTGACCTGAAATTAACATCTTGTACTACTTATTAGTAGCCTGTATCTTCAAATATGCTAATATTACATGGTAAAGAAGAGAGACAGATTCTGCTACCTTAAATTATACTACCTGACATAAAATTAGTCTTACAAGATGATCAGTGCTTCCTGCATCACTATTTTGTGAAAAAAGCACTATCAGCAAAAACATAGCTAAGTAGATAACTGAAAACTTGTAGTGCCCCAACTCAGCTTCAGCATAAGTGGCAGAAATCTTGATGTGAGAAGCTTAGGCTACAGGCAGATCACCAATAGTACACCTATAGGTATGCTTCAAAAGCAGCAAATCATTTAAGCTCTTTTAAAGAATGCGAAAAATAATTCCTCAAGGATTCACCCAGAACAAGAATCCTGACATGTACAAGATATCTAGTTTAAAATTCTTGAGCTCAAGATTGAATTTTAATAAAGTTATAAACCTAAGAAAATGTTTTAAAAATAGTATTTATAAATAAATATAAATTATAGCTACTGAAGACTATAGATCAGGGGTATCAAACTCATGGCCCGTGGGCCAAATCCATCTTGTTTTATGTGGCCCGGCAACTAGTTTCTACCTGGTGGCAGCGCCGAGCTCTTTGCCCCTATGCTCCTGGCAGTGCACCAGTCACATATGCAGGGTTCATGATGCGCATGATGCTGCAGGAGCAGAAGAACAGTGGGAGCTGTGAACCTGACATCCCTGCTATAGATTATTTCTTTTCAAAGCAAAAATTAAAGCATTTATGAAGAGAAATATTAGGCAGACAGTAACGCAAATTCTGTCCATTGTGCTTCCATTCTTAACACCGGATGCTATACAAGTGCTGAAGTCACAGGAACGATGTAATAGTGTTGTTAAAATGCACACAGAAAAGAGCTTCCTGAATCACTAAAACTCATTTCAAATTCAAACAAATTCCTTCTACAATGATACAGGTACAAAAGCTATATCATTGCACGGGTTGATCACCAACACAAATCCCTCCTGCTGATGGAGTTGTGCGAGGCTGAACTGAGGCTGGCTTAACTGGACTTATGTTCAAATATTGCTGATAAACCAATCATCTGATAATAAGCAAATATTATCACATTACAGCCTTTAGCAGGAATATCAATAGGCCTCTCTATACAGTCATTACTTTCCACAGAAGCTGCTGGGAACCTAATAAGCTTCCTACATCCTGTTCTTCTACAACCTGCCACAGGCGCTGCCGATCCCAGAATGGCTGGGATTGGAAGGGATCTCTGGAGATCGCCCAGTCCAACTAAAGCACGTTCACAGGAGCACAGCCAGGAGGATTCTGAATATCTCCAGAGATGGAGACTCCACAGGCTCCCTGGGCAGCCTGTGCCAATGCTCTGCCAACCCCACATCAAAGAAGTTTCTCCTCATGCTGAGATGGAAGCCTTGGGAAGAGGGGGGAAGAACCGACACGGGCACACATAACCCTTTTCTTGGAGCACAGGCGCGCATAAACCGAAACACGTGCTGACATCCTGAAGGCACCCAGGGCCCCACAGGTAGTGACAGCTCGTTGCCCGGCGCCTGCCGACTCCACGGTAACGCCACCGCTCGCCCCTCAGGGGAGCCCTGCGGTGCGGCGGGAGCCTCTGCCGACGGCCGGGGCTCCCTGCCCCTCCGCCCCCGGCGGTGCTGTGCTCGGCTTTCCCGGCGCCCCAAGGGCGGGGCTCCCGCCGAGCGCAACCCCGGCCCAGCCTCACCAACCCCGCTACCTGCGGGTGCTCTCGGCTCGCCGCAGCCGCACCGGATCATCAAGCCCGGCCTGGCGTGCCGCAATGAATCCCAGCATAACAGTGCCGCTCCACGCCGCGCCACCATCTTGGACTAGGGGCCTCCGCGATTGGCTAGGGGCGCGCCGGCCTCCGCCAATAGCGAGCGGCGTTACTGGCGTGCGTGTAACCGATGGGCGGGGCGCGACCGGCACTGGGGGAACTGGTGAGCGCGGTCAGCGGGGCGAGGCGGAGCAGGGAAGGGAAGAGCTTGGTCGGCATTGGCGGCGCCTGTGAGCGCGGCCAGCGCGATTAGCGGGGCGGAGCGGGGCGGGGCCGGGCCGGGCCGGGCCGGGCCGGCAATGGTGGTGCCGGTGAGCAAGGCAGGGCTGGGCGGGCAGGGCAGGGCCGGCATTGAGGGCGCCAATAAGCGCGGTCAGCGGGGCGGGGCGGCATTGGGTGCTCTGGTGAGCTGGGCGGTGCAGGGCAGGGCAGGGCAGGGCAGGGCGGGGCAGGTATGGGGCGGGGCAGCCATAGGGGGCGCTGTTGAGAGCTATCTGCGGGGCGGGGCGGGGCTGGCATTCCGGACTGAATTGCCTGATCCTGCTAGAACGGGGCTGTCAGCGGAGCTCTCAGAGGACATGCAGCCGTCCAGGTGTCCGGCTGCAGGGAGCGCCGTCGGCTCGCGCTGCAGACAAAGCAGCAGAGGAAGCGCTGAGTGAGGCAGACTCTCCTCAGTCGGGGTGGCTCCGAGAGGAAGTACCAGGGAGTTTGGAACCGTGCACTGAGGTCTCTGAAACATGAACAACCACCAGGAAAAACTACTTATAAGAGGGGACTCGGTGTCCTCCCCCAACCAGGAAAGCAGCGAGTGG
Organism: Dromococcyx pavoninus; assembly: GCA_033558185.1. Lineage (NCBI taxonomy): Eukaryota > Metazoa > Chordata > Aves > Cuculiformes > Neomorphidae > Dromococcyx > Dromococcyx pavoninus. The sequence goes on along the minus strand of JAUMJL010000394.1, from coordinate 137,781 downwards.
ATGGGAGTCCACAAACAGGACAGCGAGCGACCTGGCTCCCCACGTGCCTCTGCACAACAGATTGCAGAACTACAGAGTGGTTTAGGCTGGAAGGGACCTTAAAGCCCATCCTGCAGGGACGCCTTCCAACAGACCAGGCCGCTGAAGGCCTCACCCATCCTGGCCTTGAACACTTCCAGGGAGGGGGCATCCACGACTTCCCTGAGCAACCTATGCCGGTGTCTTACCACCCTCAGTGTGAAGAATTTCTTCCTAAGGTCTAATCTAAAACTCCCCCCTTGATTTTAAAGCTATCCCCCCCTCCTCCTGTCTCTACTTGGCCTTGTAAGAAGTCCCTCCCCAGTTTTCTTGTAGGCGCCCTTCAGGTACTGGAAGGTGGCTATAAGGACTCTTCAGAGCCTTCTCTTCTCTAGGCTGAACAAGCCCAACTTTCTCAGCCCTGTCCTCATAGCAGAGGTGCTCCAGCCCTCTGATCATCTTCATAGCCCTCCTCTGGACCCATTCCAACAGTTCCATATCCTACTTATGTCAGGGATTCCCGAACCCAGACACAACAGATAACAATAACACTCTTGGTGGTAATGAGGCCCTGCAGAGGGATCTTGACAGGTGGAAAAGCTGGACAATCACCAGCAGCAGGAAATTTAATAAGAGCAAGTGCCGGGTTTCTGCATCTGGGACATGACAACCCTGGCTACAGACTGGGGTGTGAGAAGTTGCAGAGCAGCCCTGCGGAGAGGGACCCCGGGGTTCTGGTCAACAGCAAGTTGAACATGAGCCAACAGTGTGCCCTTGCAGCCAAGAAGGCCAACCATGTCCTGGGGTACATCAAGCACAGCATTGGCAGCCAGTCGAGGGAGGTGATTGTCCCACTCTACTCTGCTCTGGTGCAGCCCCACCTCGAGTATTGTGTGCAGTTTTGGATGCCATGGGGATAAAAAGGACACAAAGCTACTGGAGAGTGCCTAGAGGAGGCCACAAGCCTGGTGAAGGGTCTAGAGGAGATGTCGTATGCAAAGTAACTGAAGTCACTTCATCTGTTCAATCTGGAGGAGACTGAGAGGGGATCTCATAGCTATTTACTGCCTTCTCACAAGGGAAGGCAGTGAAAACAGGTGCTGATCTCTTCTCTCTTGCAACCTATGATAGGACTAGATGTAATGGCAGGAAGATGCGTCAGGGGACGGTTAAACCAGTGGGTGGTGGAGCACTGGAACAAGCTCCCCAGGGAAGCAGTCACAGCACCGAGTCTGCCAGCATTCAAGAAGCATTTGGACAATGCCCTCAGTCACGTGGTGTGATAGGAGTTGGACTCGATGATCCTTTTGGGTCCCTTCCGGCTCGGGTAATTCTATGAGTCTACTCTATGACGCTCTAGCTGCGGAGAGCCGACCAGCGGATGAGTAACCAACTGCGGGCGCCGCTGAGCAGGGCGGTGCCGGCACTGGGGGCGCTGGTGAGCTCGGTCGGCGGGGCGGGGCGGGGCGGGGACTGGGAGGCGTGCGCGGACGTGACGCAGAGGGGCAGTGGGGCCGTTGGTGGCGGCGACCTTGGCGGCGGTAGCGGCGGGGGGCGCTCCGGCGGAATGAGTCGGCGGCCCTGGCAGGTCTTGCGCGCTTTGCGCGCGCGGCTGTTCGGGCCCGCCAAGGAGCTGGTGGGCACCGACCAGTTCGGCAACAAGTACTACCGCCTGCCCAAGCACGAGACCCGCGCAGGTGAGGTGGGGCTGCGGCCGGCGGGGTTCGGCGGTCGCTCGCGGGGGATTGGGCAAGGGGAGGGCGCGAGCCCCGGGGACCCAGGACCGCGCGCGCTATGCGGGCGGCGGAGAACCCCGCCGGCTGGCGTTGAGCGCAGGGAGTCCTGAACCATCCAACTGGTACCGAAAATGCCGGCAAATAAACTCTCTAAGGCTTGCTTAGAAAGCAGCGTCCTTTCTTCCAGCGCTGGATGCGTGAGGGAATGATTCCCATCAGTGATGCTTACCTAGACAAGAATGTATTTCCGACTTATATGCATATGTATGAATTTTCCCAGAAATCTTATGCATATTCTGTTACTTTCCAAGGACTAATTTTAATGTTATTATGAACTTCATGTCAGCTAAATCTCTCCTTATGGGAGCTTTGGAGTCAACTCTCTCTCACCAAGGTCTGACCTTTTATTTTAGAGAGGGAAAGACAAACAGCGATGGTTAGAGAAGACATCTGTTCAGCACAGACCATACTTCACAGAAGATATTATCAGTGTGAAGAACAGTGTGTGGAAAAACACTGTTTGAAAAAAACGTGCTATATAAAAAAGCATGCTGCCAGCAGGACATTCTGTCTGACTTGCAAAAAAATACAGTTACTTAGATGAAAATTAACTCCACTTTAGCTTAAATCAAAATGTACCACTTTTTGTGATAGTAGCTATGTCTTGTATCAAAACTAGAGTGTGGCTGTTACCAATAGCAGGGAGGTAGGCTGCAGTAAACAAATGGACTCTTCTTAAAAATTCAGTGCACATTTTGGTATGTTCTTAAATGAATTCCTGATCACATCTTTGCTGTACTCCTGAGGAAGAAGTTTTCTAGGTTTCTACCTGTGTTCTTGGTCTGCCTGGGTGCTCTTGCAGCAAATCCTTGCATTGTTTACAGTTGGGCCTGGTGACCTCAAAGGTCTTCTTCAACCAAACAATTCTGTGAGTCTCTACCGATGCTATGCTTTGGCTGCACAGCTGTGTGTAATCTTTCAAAAGCAGCTTCTCTGACTGCACATACTGCAATATTTTATAGTCAAGTGTCCTCCCCCAGCACAGGCCTGTTTATTTGTGTGCTGTAATCCATGTGTGTTGTGCGAGCACACCAACAAGAGCACCACCAGGCTGCGGAGACTTTCTGCTTGATGCTTTTCAGAGTACAGGGAGAACAGAAAGTCTGAGGGTGTGTGGTCACTGAAGTCAGTACCCTTCCTGAAGGGAAGGTGCGCAGACTGCACCTTCCCTTCAGAAACATGGAATGTCTTCCAGAGTTATTTTGCCTCAGAGCTGTTTCCTTGGCCTGTTTCGCTGTACAACTCTGTGAAGAGCTGGGAGTTAACTTAAAGCAGGTCTACTCAGACAAGTGCCTGGGAAGGTGTTGTGCACACCTTTCGTCAGCAGTGAAAAGCCTTCCTGCATCTTGCTTTCAGGTTTTGGACTTCCTGCTTCTGACGTTCCTGATGACTTTGAGAGGTGTCTTTTCAGGCCTGTGTCTTCTGGCATCAAAAGGGAGGAGTAAAAACTACACTCATATTTCTTCTGTGTGATTATTGCAGTGTCATCTCTTATTTACCAGTCAAAATGACTTATGTTTTAGATGCTTGCAACCTTCTTCTCTACACTTGAATCTATGCTGTCATGCCTTTCACAGTGAAAGCCCTCTGCTGAAGCTTTAAGACTGATCTCTGTATTTTAACTTGGTTATACGGTAGTTGTAGTGCCAGTAAGAGGCAGGGGAGATGGGACATACCTATTGAACTCAGCAGAAGTGCAGCGTAAGAGGCTTTTAAAATTAGCAGTGAATCGGAATAGTTCTAAAACACATCATGGTAGCCTTTATGCTTCCCAGTTTTTCTTCTGATGAATTTTAAGAATACTGAGCGTAACATTTCTGAGGTGAAGTTACACTGATTTTTCTTTCAGTAGGGAAAGCAGGTGGACTCTTAAATGCTCCCCAGTTGCAACTATGGCTGATGTGAATGAGAATAGCACTTTGATACATCTTAAGGCTCTTGCACATCAGATGACACCATGCACGTCTGCTGAATAATCAGTACTGTTCTGCTATTAGATTTTCTTCTCTCATTCTTCCACTTCTCTTGCTTTCTTTGTCTTCATCTGTTCAAAACTCTGTACTGCAGTCTTGCACTGTGCAATGTTTTACTGCTGCCAAAGCAGAGATCTCTTCCTCCTGTTCGCTTGCTGCTAACTTTTCACTGTCATTTATTTGACTTTTCTACAGAAGGCTTTAATAGAGAAATGGATTAAAATTATTTGATGAAGAATAAATAGTAAGCTGGATCTGTCACAGAAGCGGGAATGAAGAGGATGAGTGGTCAATAACATAAGGTTATGCAAGATATCTTGAAACAAATTCAAGAGCTACAACTTTTAGAGTCTCTAGTACTTCCTAGTCCTATTCACCCGAGTTTTCCTCTGCCTTCTATAGTTTGCTATGAATCTTTTTGGTTCCTCTGACCTGACATAGTCAAATGCATTTTATCTGGGAAAAAATGTGTATTTACAAAAAGATTAAAAAGCAGAATAAGCAAAACAATATATGGCAAAAGGCTAATATTTTATTAATTCTCCCCATGCTTCTCTGGCAAAAGGCTAATATTTTATTCATTCTTCCCATGCTTCTCTGGCAAAAGACTAATATTTTATTCATTCTCCCCATGCTTCTCTGGCAAAAGACTAATATTTTATTCATTCTCCCCATGCTTCTCTTCTGGCTTTGGAATGAAAGTAGGGGAATGATTATTATAATTTTGCTTTATAAACTGAAGTTTGAGATACTCAGAAGTAGTACTACGTCTTCCATGAATGTGTTCATTCAGTCAGTTAATTTTCCCTTACTGTCCTTTTTTTATGTAACTAGAGAACAGGAAAGTACATACAAAAAATATCAGTATTGTATCAGTATTGTATCAGAGATGTATTGTAGAGGAAATATTGCAGAGACACTCAGCTGTTGTTTACAGGTTCCACTGCAAGGTCACTGCTTTGTGTGTTTTGCTGTCCTCCGGTTTGGGAAGGAGTGTTTAGCTCTAGCACAGTGCTGGACCTGATGTGCTTTATTGCTTGTACTGTACTTGAGCAAATCAGTTCTTGTGGAAAGTGAGTGCAGAACAGAGGGACACTGCTTTCTCTTTCATGTCCTAGACTTGGTAGGTCCATCAGGACCCAGACCTTGGGCTGGGCTTTGTTTCAGACCAACGGGGGATTCCCACCTTCAGTTAGAAGTGAGAATGGATGTGTTCTTCAAGGAAACTCTGGCTGACAGCTTTCTTCTTGTCTGCCCTGCCTGGTCCGTGACAAGGGTTTAGAATAGAAATATGTGGAGCCTATTTTGCAAAGAATTTATGCATAGTTTCTTCCAGTTGTGAATTGCTCTCTCCTGCCCTTGGTCCAGAGTCTAGGATGCTCCTGAACCGTGAGGCCTGATCCATGTTAGTAAGGAGCAGTAGGAGCAGGTCAGGAGAACCCAAGTGATTGATACTGAGTTTCCTCATGCCTCCATCACATGTGATTCAGTTTGCTTCAGATTAAATTTAGCCTTTTTCCCAGAACTGCATGTCTACAATACATGGAGTTTGACATTCTCAAAAAGATAAAAAAGTGTTGGGTAAATCGCTTTGGCATCTAATATCCTGTTAATTTTTTAAAATTTTTATAAGTGAGAATTTATTTTTAAAAAAAGCAAGTTGTGGTAAACACCGGCAGCACAGGCTTCACTACAAACCACACCTGCCTTGAATCACATCACCACTGTGGATATAGTTGCAGAAATATCATACAGTCTGCAATATCCAGATCAAATGCAAGATTTAGCAACTGTACCCTGAGACCATTACCTGTTTGTAATCACAGGAAAGTTGTCTTGCATTCCTGATTTTGACTGTCTCTGATTAATTACATTAGAAGAAGAGCCAGCAACTTGAATGTATTTCACTGTGGTGTAGGGAATTGTTGCAGAGATTTAAACAAAAGTATCAGCTGTCAGTGACGTGCAAAGGTGTTTTGCCTTATTTTTAAAAAGTTTCATGAGTAATCGCAAAAAGATATGAGCTTGCAAAGGTATCATAGTTCTTCTGGGTGAGTGTAGAAAAGATTGGCAGTTTGGAGGGGAAAGGAAAGAAAATGTAAAACTAAGCTTTTGAGTCTGGCTGCATTAATTCTCTTGAAAGGAGAGAAAGTGAATATTGAAAGTGTGTACTCTGTAAGAATAAGAAGTCAATAGATTCAGTACAGAAAATAATTGCTAGAAATAGAAAAGGGGTTAAGGAGAATTCTAAGCGTCAAGACAGAGGAGGAAGACCCTGAAATTGAAACTTCTATGTCCGCTGGAATACAATAGAATTCAGAATTAGAGTAGTTACCTTGCTGAAAAATGGACCTTCAGACACGGTTGGACTGAAGGTATATAGTGTAATATTTATTAGGGAACTTTATTTTTTAGAGGGAAGAAACTCTTATCTCTAAAACCAAGTCAGGCCTTCAAGCTATAGTCATACAGGCTCATTTGGAAGAAAAGATGACTGTATTTGATGGCATTCTGCTAGTGGTGTTTTTGACAAGATTACGTTAAAGTGATGACAGTGGTTAAACAGTCCAACCATACCCTGCTTGTCGTGAGAGAAACATCCAGCCTAACTCATTAACTCTGAGTAGTGGTGATTGATGACTCATTTCAGTATCTCAGACAAGTATTTCACTAAACACACTAGATTTGTCAATGTAATGCATTTATTTTTCTTATTGTAAAACATGCTGTCAGGGAATTGAAATGGCTTCACTACATGATGAATTGTTCTAGCTGAAGAACACGCTTAAAATGTTCATTTTTTTTAAGTTACAAACGGAATTCCTTGTGCAGTTTATGCATTTATTGCAACAAAATGTATTTTACAGGAAATAGCTGATCCTATTTTCAATTAAAAATAATTTATAAGGACTCTTAATAACTAATTCTTTTAAAAATGCAGGGAGATAAGAGACACTAAATATTTTAAGAATTGGTATATATTCATTTTTTCTAAAGATTGATAAGTAAGCAGCTTGTATTTAAACTTCTTCAGTATCTTCGTTTTGTACTGTTGTCTGTTGCGGTTGTAATGAGTTAAAATGAGAGCTCTGTGAAATAGTAGCATATGCAAGATTTTTGCAAGAACAGTAAATCAGCAATGGGAGAGTAGTTACTTTAAAGGATGGTGCATCAGTGCTAAAAGCATGCCTTGTGTTTTAAGGTTCCTTTTGGGGAAGCATCAGACTCAGGTCTGACTTGGTTTGGAGCTGCAGCCTCCCAGGAGCAGGTGGAAAAATCCGGAAGAGTTCTGTAGGGATAAGGGCTTTAAGAAGGAAACTGGCTGGCAAGCTGATCATGTTTCCCAGTGTTCTTATAAATACCATCTGAAACAAAAATGGGATTAGCAAGTTTGAGTTGTAAATTTTGATGATAATGATTGAGTGTAAGCGCTAACTTGTTTGGGAAGCCTTTCGTTTATTTGAAATGCCTGCCCAGTTTTGCTTAAGAGGCCAATATCTTGTGACCTCTTTTTCTCCACAAGCCAGAAATGTGCAAATAAGAATATGTTTAAGGAAAAATACTAATTGCTCGATTGCATGAAAAATGTAGGATGTCCTAAATCTTACTGAATCCAGACATCAATGTATATAATTTTTTAATAAAAGTTAGAAAAATTTACAATTATGTTGAGATGAATGAATTCACTGTGGTTATTTTTGTAGCTGCTTGTTTTCTGGCTCAGATAGCAGCATGTTGCCTTCCTGTTCATCAGAACTGTAGAGTAGAATTTATTTTTTTCTTCAAAATTTGCTGTAAAATTAATTTTTTATGTTGAAGATTAAAATGAAAAATTCCCATAGTACCTTACAGTGACTAGAATAGACTGGAAGGAGCATTGTCTTATCACCAAAGCATATCTTCTAAGATCAGAGAGTTTCTTTTGGTTCTAAATGTTACCTTTCTCACTAACAGGAATAAAGTCTGAGATAGAAGCAGAAGCTGATTCTGCTTCATAAACTGATTATCAGGTGTTGCAGATAATTCTACAGAGTATTTCTTAATATGTTTTGCCCCCCCTAGTTTTTCAAGCATCAGTGGAAAGCTAATAAACTCATTTTAGTTTAATATGTCTAGTTTTAAGATACTTAGGAAATGCAGAATTTGGTTAATGAATATGAAACAATTTTTAACAAGTTACTTATTTGGGGTACGAAAAGAAATCTATTGGAAAAATGTTCTTTTCACGTTGGGGGATACTGTCCTGATACGTGCTCACACATGCAGTAACAACTGGCAGTTACAGGTTTGTCCGGACGGTGGCAATGCTGTTTCAGATGCAGTGGATGCTGACAGCTTTGGGATGAGACCCCACAGCAGAGAAACTTAGTTCCTAAATAGTTGTCTGTATGTGTGTGTGTACAGAAATAAAATTTCCACTGCAGACTGCCAGCTTCTGGGACAGTAATTCTGGAGTGACAAAATAGCTCTTCAGTCTGGGTGATTCATTATGCAGCAGAGCAATTACACTGTGAAGATCTCACTGCAGATTACAAAAGCATTAATATTTGAAAAATAGTGTTTGGGTGCAGTGATATGTTTTTCCTTCAGCTGCCAGAAATGAATTGACAACAGGCGTGGTATGTTGATCTTGCTGACTTGAAAGCCAGGAATAGCAATAAGTAGTCATGTGGGCAGGCAGTAGTAACTTGCATGTTATCTGTTGCACTGGGCAGGTTCAAACTTCAGTGTATATGTTGATATTAAACTGAGATGCTGATCTCGCTGAATTTTGCTTGTGAGTGTTATGTTTTATATGCTATACAGTTGCTACTTTTAATTATTGTGGCTTTGGTTTGAGAACTGGTTTCCTTTCACTGAGGGTGATGGTGTAATGATTATGGGGGCTTTTTTGAGGTCTGGTGGTGGCCAAAAATCAGATAGGAAAAAATATATGTTTAAAATTATTTGTGTTAATAGCTTTCTTTTTTCTACATATAGAGAAAAAAACAGTAAAGTGCTGGACAGGTATGTGTTTTTAATGACTGAAAAAATCTTAGTTGATTTTGTGAATCCTGGTAACTTCAGCAGTGGCCACCTGCAGGGTTCAGAATAGCAGCCCTTTGGTAAATATTACGGAACATGTTTCATTAGGTGTGTATTTTCTAAGAGTTAAAATAACTACAATGTACCTGTGCTGCCTTCATGAAGTTGCTTGTGCTTTGTTTTCCTACCTGCGTATTAAAATTGGTGTAACTCACCACTACGTCGTTCTAAGTTAGCACAGGTGAGTCTGTTGTGGGTTCACGGTAGCAGAAGGACAGCTGTCCCAGAAATAGTTTTATGAAACTGTCAGCAATCTTGCCCGTATTTCATCCTTGGAACATGATGACTAGAGCTGTAAGTGTTGCAAATTTAATCAGTATATCAATCAAGATTGTTGACAGATCATCGTACCTGTTTTATGGCTAAGTTCTTTTGCATTAGTTTAATTATCCTGAAATACAAGGAGAATTCAACAGATTTCTGATTTGAAAGGAAGGAGAAAAAACAGTAAGTAATGTATATAAAAGCAATGTAAGGACAATATGTATAAGAACAAAGCTTTATACTCTGTATAAAGCTTTAGGGTTTGAAACTGTACTGGCAAACTAAAGAATAGGTTTAATATATAGATGAGACTTGAAGTGTGTCTGTAGCTGGTAAAGGAAGGACTTTCTAGTATGTCTGTAATTAATTTCAGCTCATTATTTATATGAGTTTGGATTAACAAAATTATGATACTGTCCAAAAGCTTTGTTAGTTGTGATTGTCCTATGAAAATTTTGAATGATCACTTTTAGTGGTATCTCCTTAGAAGTGGTTTATTACTGTAAAATAAGACTAGAAAGAAAACTGAAGCATTTAAAGAAAAGTGGAGTGGCTGTGTTATTATTTTAAACAGGAAGATAGACTGGAAGGGTAAATAGCCAAACAAAAGAGTGCAGTTGAGAAACTGCAGTAAAAGAGAGGTTAAGTTAGAAGAGCTGAGGAAGGCTGGTATCCTGCCCTATGGGCCCCTGTAACCTTTCCGGTTTCTCATGAAGAACAGAGAAGTTGGTAAGGAATTAGATTTGACTTCTGCTTTGTTCAAGAAGTTTTTTGTGTTCTTTATAGATGTTTAAAATACCAAATAAAATTTCTGTCATAAGAGGCTTGGCAGTTCTAAGGTCAGATTTACAGAGATAAGAACTGCTTTGCTAAGGTCAGATTTACAGAGATAAGAACTGCTTTGCTAAGGTCAGATTTACAGAGATAAGAACTGCATTGCTTTGAGGAGAGGGAAGAATCAGTTTCATACTCTGCCTTCTGGGTACAGGAGTAGTACAAAAAGAAGAAATCCTTAAAAATGAGTGTGACAGGCTGAGGAAATGGAAATGATGGAGCAGGGAGGTAAGACCTTAGTTTCTAGCATCCATTATTTATGGCCATGTGCATGTGAAATACAAGGTGTTATCACTTCACCCTTCTTGAAGTAAAGGACTAATTTTACCAGCATCTGTGTCTAGATGATCTGGAGGCACCATCAAGGGATTATTGCAGTCAGTATGAAATCTGCTTCCGATCAGCAGAGGCCAAAGAAAGGACGCATTCTGGTAGACTTCTGCAGGTGTTAATCAGTACTGTAGGAATTGCAAATGTTACAAGCTTTGGAACTTGTGAAGTACGGGGACTAATTGATGTTTTTTGCCTCTAAACACAACAATGAAGAAAGGTTGTTCCACAGAACTACAACCAGAAAGGAAGAATGGAAAGATACATAGCACTGTGCAGCAAGGATGACCACTGCAGTGTCTGCGGAGCGCCCTGAAGATACTGCCCACAGCAGAGTTTAATCTATTAGAACTAATATCCTTGAAAGGGTGATCACATCCAGTCGCTGAAAACTAGTGAGAATGTGAAAATGGATGTCAGTGAGAGTGACATCACCTCAGCCAAAAATGTTATTGATTGTTATAGTTAGAGAGTGAGGGAGCACAATTTTATAAGGGTCCATTGCTTGCGTGTCGTAACTGTTTGTAAAAGGCTGTTTGAAAGCATGTGGGAAGCAAATACCCGTTCAGCAAATAGGTGCTTCTGCATCTAGTAGCCTATGTATATTGGCTTGAGTTTTATTTCAGACCTGCAGCAGAACTTCCTGTAATGTGGCATTTCCAATCACCATAGTTTTCTGAGCAACGTAGATTTCACACACCCTCAGTAGTAGCTATATATTCCTGTCAGTCACTTATTTACTTCTCTGTAAAAGGTCCAGGGCAGAAATTGAGGCTTTTCTTCCAGTGCTGTGGAGTAGTTGTTTCTTTTCTGCTGAGGAATCTTAAATAAAGATGATCTAATTAGGCAGCTTAGATTACCAGAATAGCAGTGTTTCCCAGTCTCACAGTCCTGCCCATTCTTTTTTCAGCCTTATCCATAAACAGTATTTGTATTTTTTCTCCTTTTTGCTTAGTGTATAGCAGTGCCTCATTAGTATGGTCAAGAATGCTCAAATTTAACAGTTGTAACAGGAAGATACCACATAGCAAAGACTTTAAGATAAATTCATTGAACTGAGTTGTTCCGTCATATTTTGATACATAGCAAGTTAAATGTATCCCCCGCCCTGACTTTGTCAGAAATGTTAATTATCATGTTTTGCTGTCTGGATCAGGATGCACCACACCAACAGCTGATAGTAGCCAAGGTGAGGTTCTGCCTGAAGCAGGGGAGGAATTAATTCAGGCCCATTCTTCATGTTTGATTAGTATAAAGATTAATCACATGCTGAAACATACTGAACTTTTAAACGTAAGTAAGCTGAATTGTTAGTATTGTTTCTCTGAATGGATGGAACATGAGATGAACTAAACAGCTTTTTGGTTCAGCATTGTCAGTACAGTGAATTGGTGTCCAGAGGAGGCTTCCTTTTGTAGTCTGCTGGCTGCTTCTGCAGACAGTGTGATCATGGTAATTATTGTTACCTTACCATGGGAGTCACCTTATCACAACCATCATAATTCTGGGAAGGAGGAGTGGAGAAGGGGCTATCCAAGGGAAAATGTAGATGTTTAAGATAATGGTTGTGTTGGATGTCCATATCTAAAGAACAATCTGGTTTTTCATCCTGGAGACCTGCTGCAATAAAAATCTTGCTGCTACAGATCATTAGTTTTACCACGAAGGACAGTAGGAAGGCACAGATGTGCTTGCCTGAATTTCTCACCTTGCTATTCTCTCAGATAAGGAATCAGATGAAGGATGAAGATGGAAACTGATGGCCAAGGATTTTCATTAGTTATTCCTTATCAGAATTTATGAATCTGTTCCGATAGAAAACCTGTTATGTTGAATTTTTTTCCTCAATGTTTCTGAAGTCTTCTGCAGCGTCAAACAGTTGATCTGAATTGTCCTTGCTTAAAAGTTTGGACTAGCAAGAAGTTCATATATTAATTGATTGTTTCAGACTGCTTACCAACATCCGTATACTTTTATATACGGTGCAAGTTGAATACATTCAGTAACTTGCCTTGGGGAAAATTTTTACAGCTTGGTTGTTTCTCTTGAAAAGGGGATATAATAGAAGTGCTGATACAATCAAGACAAGCTTCTTTGTCTTGATTACCAGAGGTAGTGATTGAAATAATGAGCTTGCAGACTCTGGCCTCTTTTGAACTGAAAGGGATTTTGTTCTCTTCCTCAAGCGTTTTTTGGATCCCTGTAGGTGTATTGCCCTGGGTGCAGAACTCACAAAGGAAATCCTTATGTGGTAGGAAGATATGGCATAATGTGAAGTAGGACTACAACTAAGCAAAGATAAATGGAGAATTAAAAGGAAATAAATTGTGTTGAGGTAGAAGAGAAGAAACTGATGATCTGTGATGGTTGCACAATGGAAGCCAAAGGGATATTTGGTGTGGTGCCTTGTTCTGTTCAGATGTGTGAAGTGCAAATGCAGGCCCTGTATAGATGTGTGAGGGAAAGAAATAAATTTTACCTGCTTTACTTCAAAAATATTTTTGTTTATTTTTTATTTCTTTCGGCAGGCATGTCCTGAGATCAGGTATGGCTTCAGTGGCTGGCTGACTAGGCAGAATAGATATATTAAACAATCTAGACAAAATACTGTTATACATTACTTAATGCTAAAAACATCTACCAGGTCCTATGTTCTACATGTTGATCAGGTGTGGATTTATACAAGCAAAGTAGATTTAGATATCTTTACTTCTATGCTGACATGGGTCAATGTAGTGTAATAGGATTGATGATTCCTTGTTGTTTTTTACAGCCCCCTTTCTTGTATCTTTCTCTCTTTGAGTGTTTTTAAAAATGTTAGGAAATGTCAAATATTTAATTTCCTCTTTACTGCAGTTTCACTGTCCATAGGGGTCTGTTTTCTTTTTCCCATATTCAACCAAACAAATCTTAAAAAGAAGCACCTCTGTCTGAAACTGGAATGGTACAAAAGAAAAAAAAAAGACGTTCTGTTACTGCCTGATGAAATGTCTTTGCTGTAAAACTACTTCAAAATTTGCTGTAGTTATGAACAAAGAACAAGAGGCATCTCCATAGTTTTATGTTGTCTTCCTGGCTGTTGCAACGTGATTTCTTTCATCCATGTAGTTTAAATTTGGTTTCAGATAGTATGCATTTTATTTGTAAGTGTGTTTTGCTTATGAGCCATAAACCATAGCTTTGCGTTTCTGAGTAACTGCTTGGTCATTTAGACAGAATAGTCTTTATCCAAAGTGTTTAAAGTTGATGCATTAAAAAACGTACTCTAGAGAAACATGGATAATAATGATCATTCTAATTAGCAAAAATGTAACCCACCTGCAGACTAACTGATGCTTTTGTTTTATACCATGGTAAAATAGAAGGTAAAGGAAAATTTTTATATTAGCTTTTGGATGTTTATGGACATCTCCTGTCCAGTCAAGGAGGCAGAAAATAAATTTAGGTTGATTGATACAGACCTGTACATGATACAAAACAGCCTGTCTCAGACTATTGAAAGACAGAGGAGAAGGGGAGAGTTCACAGAGGAGTTTAGAAACGGACTATCTTGTAGCTGATGCTGAACTGTGGAGTGTCTCAAGACAGGCTTGAGGTACTCAGGATTTCTGACTGGAAAAGCAATCTTACAGCAGTATTGTAAAATAATGAATACGGTAGGATGCGTATGTCAGCTCAAGAGAAAATGATGTTGTATTAATGGAGCCTGGATGACAGATGTAGGGAAGTTTTTCTGCATAAGATTTTTTTCAATAAGAACCTGTGTGTTTCAGAGAGATCCTGAGTATAGAAACAAGAGAGCTTCAATTCTAAAACAGTATCAGAGAGAAAGAAGAGTGATGGCATTCTTTATCATGATTGTGGGTAAAGGAGGGAGAATAAGATCTGTTTTAGACATGCTGATTTAATATAAATATCAGGCATCTGTTTGGAGATGTCAGAGGCAGATATCTTAAGGCAGAAAGAGGCAAGTCTTGAAAATCTTAGAAGGGATTAATTTGATTTTATGTATGAGATGAGTGAACACTGATAGTAAACTCAAAACAACTGTGGAAGGTGCTTAGCGGTAATTTCTATGGGAAACAAGCAGTGAGAGATTGGCATTATGCTGTTGCATTCTGTACTACAAAATACTTGTCTGAAGGATGTGTGCATTGCAGAGATTGCAGTGTCTCCAGAAATGAAATACAGAGAGAAAAGAGAGAATCAAGGACAACCAGTGTCATGAGAAAGTAACCTTTTAAGTAGTGCAAGGTAATTATTAATTATATATTTCTGAGGGCAGCTGTTAGAACAATTGCTGCAAATGAGAGAAAATAGGTTGGTGTTAGTGTTGGGTTATAGGTTGGACTTGATGATCTCAGAGGTCCATTCCAACCTTGTGATACTGTGAAGAAAGGTCATGGTGGGGCTTTTTTGAAATCAGTATTGCTCACAGACAGGAATTGGAATTATCATGAAAGGCCAAACAAGTATGCATTGGAAATAAGGTCAGAGAGGACATGGACTTGGATCAAATCAGAGATTTTCCATTGTAATGCGTATAGATAGAAAGAAGTGGATTTAGAGAGATAGAAAAGGTAAAAAAAAATGTTTTCCAGTGCAAACTTTAATATTGGATGGTGATCCGTATTTAGGATTTAGTCCATTTATAATGGCTCTTTGAAGCAATGCAGCAGTCCCAAAGACAGAAAGAGAAGAGAAATGTATATGCATTTGAGATTTAGCAGAGTCTTATCCTTCAGGTTTGGGATTTTTTTCCCCTATTAAATATTGAATGTGTATTTTTTCTCCCATTAATGTACTGTGCATTAATGCCTATTGTTTCTTAAACATTTAGTTTGAAGTATTGCATAAATGTATAATGTGATATAATAATGTCAGTTTAATCTCTGCAGCATTCAGTTCATTGTTCTTGGGATGATGCACCTGCTTCTTAGAAGAGAGTAGCTTTCAGCTTAATTTGAATTATATTTTAAGTATAGGTCCAGTTAACAAAAAATTAGAAATTCCATCTGTTTATTTGTCATGTAGAAGAGTGTTTTATCTCTAAAGCACATTATCGTATCTAAAATTGACAGCATAATCTGTTGATTTTTTTAAAAATTTGTCCCACTTCAAGTGACTCTTGGTACAGTTTTGGATAAAAAGAAGGAATTTAGTACTTAAAACTAAGCTGTCTCAAATTATGAGGGTTTTTTTTCTGCCTTTTCTGTGGTGCTGGTGTGGCCAGGCAAGTTATGCACAGTGTTCGCTAGATTTTCCACTTATTTCTCCCTCACGCCCCCAAGCTACGAAGACAGTAGCAACCACTGTGCTTAATTTTAGTAACAATTCACAAGTAGCAGTAACATTTTGCACCTTTATGAACACCTCTTTATGTAGCTGGCGTGCTGCTGAATTAGCTGTGTGCACTTCTTTTTCTCAGGGTAGTTTCCTAAAGCATGTTCTATCATTTACCTTCGGTTCTCAGATCAGAGTGTGTAATTTACCGAATATTCTTTATTGTGAGACTTTTCAAAGGGTTCAAATTTATTCACCAAGTGTTAGCACTTTACAGTGATTACGTTACCTTGAAATCTTATGTAACAGAAGACCTCATAACTGCTAAATGCAATGAAACTGTTTATAGGAGGTAATTTATAGGCCAGAGTAGGGTGGTAGGCGGTTGGATTGATACTGGCATAATGGGGTTCTGATGCATTTTCTAAGTGAGGGAGTGGGGATATAGAGGTTCTCAGGTGTTTCTGTAATGCATGGAACCATTTCAGCTGTTTTCTCTAGTTCTGTGAGGTGAGGTTTGAGAATGTGTTGACTCTGTATGTGAGTCTGTGATGAGATAGGTAGCTGTAATCCAGTTGTTGGATGAACTCAATTGGTGGAAAAAGTGTACTAAGATGAAGGATGAGCAGGGGTAAAATGTGGTGACATTACTGATTAGGAAAAAGCACAGCACAGAAAGTTGGCCAAAATATACATAAGCACCTGGAGTTGACTCAAAAGAATAGTTGCTATTGAGTACATCTGCAGATAACCAAAGTGTGGATGAGTGATAAAGTGCTGAAGGTGAGTGAGAACTAAAGCCTGTAATTCAATGCAGAGAAAAAGAATATGCAGTTTGTCATAAAACGGGAGAGAAAATGCAAAATATATCTAAAATACTCCATAGAAACTGCACTTTAGAATGTTTGGATTAGGTTTTTTAAGTATGAAAAATTTAAAGGCCTAACAAATAGTATGTCTGCATCTGACAAGCAACAAAATAATGGACAAAAAAGAAGGTAATGGGTAGTTTTCTCTGAATCCACAATTACAGGTATTTTGGTTTAATAGGTGCTAAAGAAAGTAGAATGGAGAAAAAATATTGGAAGACAATGATGAATGTTTGAGTGACAATGTTGGATTAGTCTGACATTAATTTCAGTTACGACTCTGAACCGTACAGGGGACATCCCAATGTGAAATATTTGTATAACATTTGACCAGCTTCCAAAAAAGAAGGTGGATCTCTCCCATCCTTCCTTCTTTTGCTATCCCCAGAGTATGAAAGGCCTTGGATGGAGGTATCCACACAAGTAAGTCCCATATTCCTGTTTTCTTTTTCAGTACTCTCTATAACTTTTCATCAGAGCAGTACTCGTAGCCTGCTTTTTGTGATGTGGATTACAAGAGCAATTGAATTTAGAGGGCCTTTAACATCTCTGTGTGTGTTTCTGACTCCCAAATTCTGTGGACACTTAGGCACTCCAGGAAGGCATGCTTGTTTAGAAGAGATGCACTTTGATTTGAAGAAACTGTGAAATAGTTTTCTGTGGTGGTAGTTTTTGGATTTTTATTCTCTTTTAAGGAAAGATAGGAGAATGACAGAAAGGTGCTTGGACTCGTCTTTGAAGTAGCAAATGAAGGAAAGACAGGTTTCTGAAACAACCGTGAAAACCTGTGGTACTTTTAGGAGGGACTAGGAATGCAGTTGTAAATATTAATGAGCAAAGAAGGCTGGGATTTGGTGACAGACACCTAAAAATGAAGTTTCGTCCTGTTATATCAAAGCTGTGCAGAACTCTTCTGTTGTGCACATTTAGGTTTTCTTTTATGATTGTAAATCTTATTGTTGGTGATTTCATTGATGGAAAATATTTGCAAATGAGGCTGAGTGTGTAGTGTTACAGACAAAGGAGAATATGTGCCTGATTGTGCATTAACTGTCGTGGCCTCACTCCAGATGAGACTTTCAAGGCTATCATAAATAAATACCATTGAGAAATGTGGTTATATATATTGTTTTGTGAAGGCTGTAACAGTTTTGGAAAGCAAGTTTTCCAGAAACATACAAACAAATTAATATTATATAGAGAACTATTTTTGAGAGACTGGAGGTTGACCATGTTTTCGTTTAAAAGATAAGCCTTATGTATATTGGAGTGATGCAGTGTTGTGATAGATGATGTTATTCAAGTCATTCTGTAAATGTTTTAGTCTTTTCCTGTGGAAAAGAATAAGCATTTACATTCACTTTTAAATTTCGCTGGGGCTTTACTTGGTTAATATGACAGTTTTTCTCTATGGATCCGACAGTTGATGGAAACACACTGATTCTGTTTTCTTCTCCCATATGGGCGACAGAAAAGGAGAGGCCATTGAAAGAAGTAAAAGCCGAAGGGAGCTGAAAGCACAAGCACATAACAACCAAGCTGTCTCCAAAAGGACGGATAAGTTTTCAAGTTGTAATGTTATTTCTTTTCTCCATTCCTGCTAGCCACCAAGTGCTTTTCTGTAAGCTTTTCCTGAGAGCATTCAAGTACAAGGATATCCCACTGGACAACTTGCTGTTGTTGCAGTGTTAAGCTGTTCTCTGTGTATCCCTGCCATGCTTCCTTGTTAACATGCCATAAACGGTAGACACTATGTAGGAAGTTTGAAATTTAATGTTCCCAGAGAGGGCATATCTTTTATACCATATGGTGACTTAACTGACAGTCCTGCAATTAATGTAGTTTTAACTGCTGCGTATTTTCTGTTTTGAAAACTATTTATTATATGCATTACAAGGCTTGGTTAAACTTCATGCCAATTTTTAAGAAGATGTTTTACAGTGTGAAGCAGTTATCTTGGAGACTGCCATGTTAAAGAATACCTTTGGTGAGAAAATAATTGACAATTACAAAAACGAAGAGTGAAATCAAGCACTTCTGTTTATTTTTATTACTCATTTAACTTTTGCCTTTGACCGCTTCTAATACTGTCAATGGTTTTTCTGTAGTTTAAAACAAAAATCAGCTTCACAAGGTAGAAGTGGTACCAGTCTTTCTAAGCAAACCTTATTATGTCTTGCCATTTACAAACTTTCCCAGTTGCCTTAGGAAGAAGATGAGAAAAAGAAATCTTTGTGAACTTAAGCATGTGTGTGCGGGAGGTGTTACTGAATTAAAAACAAGCTAAATGAACTGTTTAATATTATTGGCTATTGAGTAGAAAAGCCAAGGAAAATATTGTGGTGACCTTTTAGCCATGATCCTTGAAAGAGAGCAGCAAGGCAAAGTTTATAGGTAGAAGGCAATATTTTTATTAAAACAACCAATTATATTTTCAGAAAAAATAAACAGACTGACTTTTGAGCCCAGAAACATATTTCATTTCTGAGTCAGAAGCTGAGTATTTCAATCATAAATAAGTGAGTTTAGGAGCATCTGGAAGGAGGCCAATACAATTGACAAGTCATGTACGGTAATGCCATAAAAATAACAATTTTTGGTTTTCAGTAATATTTTGACACCTTGCCAAAATGTAGGTTTAGTGTCATCCTAGGCTTATCTGAATTGTGACGTTACTGCTTGTTGTATTTGTTTCATATCTGCACATGACTGATTTCTCCGACTAATACAACTTTCTAAATTCTAATTCTAAAACTGTTTTGCTCAGATTAGGGCTCTTTTCAAGTGCACGAGTTTCTTGTTCTTGTTAAGTATACATATGTAATTGATATGCTAATGACTTTCAAGGTTATGTTGGAAGGAAAAAAAAAAAATCACAGTTTAGTAGCTGTAATTATGGTGCCAGAAGATGGCACTGAAGAAATATGTAGCACATCTTAGATTTCTGCAGACTGCGTTTTTTTGCACAGCTCTGTGTTGCTTGTTAATGCTGTTTTCAATTTTTGTTTTCTTGTGTGAGTTTTAAAGTACTTCGGTGTTTTCCATTTTGCTAGGAGGCCTGGAAGGTGCCATGTTGGAGTCCACACAGAATTTGGAAAGTTCTGCTCTGTATATATTAGATGGAAGTTTAATGAGCTTTGATGCTCTGCTCTTTAATAAAGCATCATGCTCTGGAACTTGATAGATATGGATAAAATGGAAGAAATTGTTTCCAGAAATAGATGTGAGGTTTTGAAATGACGTGAGACAAGGATAAACCATAAAACTGAACAGGAAAAGGTGACCAATGTTGGTAGATTAATAGAGTTAAAATGGATTCTTGATGCATCCTTCACATACATTACAGTGAGTTCTATCAGTAGTACTCTGGATATTTTGAGAAACACAACCATATTTTCTTATTATGCCTCCCTTCCTTTCTGTCAGGCTCCATGGATAAATGTAACCAAATAATCCAATATTCAAGAAGCAATTAAAATGGAAGCTATTATAATACATTCAGTAATTACTATTCTTATGTACTGTAGCAGAATCTGTACTGTATCTGAATACTCAGGTGCTAAAACTTGTGACTGGAAACTGTGTGCATTACAGAACATCTACTTTACTGTATAAAATTACTGGCATTAGAAAAGAGATGGTGCATGCTTTTGTTTTGTTGTTAAAGCTAATAAATATATGCCCATGTGAAACAAATAAAATCTCAGTGTTATTTGGTCTGTGATGTTGTGACTCAAGCAAAACCAGAGATCTGTTGAAATAATGTTTTGAGCAAAGTTGTTTTTTGGCCATGCTGAGCAGGGAGTTTGTATTCTAATAATAGCAAATATAGGGTCAGTTTCATAAGGATGGTTTAAAAGAGGGGCTAGTAGTTTTCTCTGAACAACTTACCTCTCTGACCTGGACAGGCTTGGTGAAGGAAATGCTGTAGTGACACAGTAAGAGTGATAAAACCTCAGTACACTGAAGCTCTTCTGCAAAGAAATTATTCTGTAGCTGCTTGGTTTTAGGTTTCCTTCCTCATTCAGGGAATTAATTGAAGATTTGATGTATGAAAAACGAAGATGCCCCACTGAATTCTTCTGTAAACTGAAAGAAAGTCTTGTGTTTTGGAACATGGTATCTGTATTGAAACATCCAAACCAGAATCATTCTCTTCAGTGTTAGGCAAGTACATTCAGTAAGCCCCCATGTGCCCCAACACACAGAGTTAATCCTGGAGAGGAGAAAACAGATAGAAAGACAGCCAATACTTACCTATTTACATGAATAGATAAATAGTCTTTATCAGCGAATTATCCTTGTGAATGATGTTTTTATATATGGAAAGGAAATGAGAGAATATGTAATAAACAGACTATTTAGTTTGCTTGCAAATTGAAAAAGTAGTACTGTTTCACATATTTCATGTTAGTGTCTAAGGAAGAGAATAACAAATATTCTTCTAAAGCAAAATATATGAACTGCTGCAATATATCTGATAGGCTGCATATGCTTTCTAAGGTACTGTAAGAAACAGTAATTGTGTTTTGCTTTACTGTATTTGAAGAAGAGTAAACAGTTCAAAACTGTACTGTTTCAATTTTAGTCATTTACATATGTATTTTCTTTTTTCCTTCAAAGTTTAATGTAAGTCAAGATTTAGAAGAAACTAACTGTCTCTGAACTGAACTTTCTCTCCCTGAAAATTACACCATTTTGACACTACAGGAGATTCTTTAAGTTCTACTCTAGCTAATTTCTGGGGTTTTGTCACTACTTCAGCATACTGTGAAGTGAATAATGGGTTCAAATAACTGGTTTGAAAGCATCTGGAATATATTGAAGGCCTTTGTGTTTTATTCTATTACTAAAAAGAATAGAAAATGTAATTTCATTTTTTACGTAAAAGAAAAAACAGGTCATTTTTCATGGGTTATTATTTAACCCTTTCAATAAGCGAGAAAGGTAACGAGGGTAAAAATTACTTTTCTCATGCTGGTAGGCACTATGGAAATATATCTTGTCTCAAGCTAGTTGGCACTATATCTAGCTCTATTTTAGTGCAGCTCAAATTCTCACGTAAGAAGATTGCAGAAATTTACAATTCAAAGTGTGTTTCATCAGGGAGAAATCCACAGATTGTTTTGACACTCAGTTAGAAATTCAGCATGAAGATGGACATCTCATGAAATTTGCAGCTGCTGATTGAATTTATATTTCCATAAAGGCCAACAGTAGCAGCCTGCAGGGGAAGTGGGGAGAAAGATGACAAAAATTGTGAGACTAGCATTTTTTCCTCAGCTTTATAGCAAATTATTTGTAATAAGGTCCTACACTGACCAGGATTAAAGAAAAATGCAGGCAGCCAGAAGGGAATGGTTTTTCAGTTTAATTGATTTGAACTAAAAATGTCTGAATTTGATATTTAAATATATCTTTAGTCATCTGTAAAATATGTAAAATACAACTGCAAATCAGAAGTGTCGTTAAACTGAAAAGATTCTTACTGGTTATTACAGAAGGTTTATCATACAGGTAATTTGATTTTATTATAAATTCCCAGGATAGAGAATGAATAATACCAATAATATCGAAATGTGCAAAAGTAGGTCATATTTATTAGGAGTGAAGATCTCATCTCTGGTGATGCTCCCTCTCATTCATTCACACATACAGATAGGAAAGAATGTGTAAGATCTGCATTTATTTTTCTGAGAAACAAATCTCGTTACCTTAATCATTTAAAAAACAAACCTGCTTTAAAAAAAAAACAAGTCTATGTTTTCAAAACAATTGCTGAGACATGTCATTGAGACAAATGGCATAATAAAATTGAACAGATTTCGGTTTTTTTAGAAAGTTTTGTCTATTTACTATCTATTTATATTTTTGTGGAAGGAAGGTTAAAAGTATCTTCTTTTTTCGGCAGAAGCAAGATCATTATTATAATCTTCGAGAGATTCTGACTCACGTATCACCTTTGTTTTAAAGTACCTGTGCAACTTGAGACTATGAGAAGGCTTAACGTGTAGGTGATTTATGCATGCAACTCCCGGTGTGTAACAAGGCAGCTATACCCACTGAGTTGTGTTCAGAAGCCTTTTGGTCATAGATAGTAGTCTGCATCTGTCCCATCCTATGCTGAATTTCCATCATGCCTTTCTAGCTAAGGAAGGTCAACAAAAAGAAATTTTGATGTCCGAAGACACGTAAATGTTCCAGAAACTCTTAAGACTGTAGCTTGGCATTGCAAGGTTGTACTGTATCGTGGTTTGACGCCAGTCTTGTGTAGTCTTGCTATCAGTAAGGTTTCTTAGTATATGGAGACATTTAAGAATGAAAGAGCTTGTGTGACATCTTAATATAAAAAAATGAGGCTCACATTTCTTAGCTGCTCAAACAAGCAAAAGATGATTTAGCATTCTAATGAGATTAATTGAATAATTGCAATAGTGAGAATCTCTGAATATCATTATTTCTGAGAGCTTAAACTTTAGAGATTAAATTGATAAAGTGAAGCGAAGTATCTATCTTTAATTTTACTTCTAAAAACTAAAATACAGTTTAGGAACCTGCAAGACTTTGACATACCTGGAAAGAAATTATTTGATTGTAGAGTTCATAGGTATCACAGCTTTTTCTTTCAGTGATCATAAAGTCTGTGTATTAAACACATTTTGGTTATTAGAAGCTATGAAAGTCTAAATACAGTGTTTCTTCTTTTCTTTCACTGGCATCAGCATAAATGCTTTCACATAGACACCTTTACATGCATTTATTGGCTATGATAGTTGCGGTTTGTGCTTTAGCTTCTGCTAACACCAAAATAATCTAAAATCAGTGGGCACACAACTGGATGTATACTCAATGATCGGGTACTTACATACTGTGAAAGTACACAGACTTCAGTATTTACTGTTTAGTCTAAAATTTGCTTAGTTAAGCTGGAACTGTGGAATTGGGCAGGAAAACTGTTAAGTGGGGTCTGCGTGTTGGTTTTTGCACATGCATTTGTTTTTCTAACTTGTGAAGTGACTGTACAAACTCTTGAGATTTTTGTAGACAAAAAAGTTCATAGGATGACTTAGGTCTAAAAAGCTTTGTCTTCCTGGTAGTCCTTGGTCAATGTTGTTCCATTGTATCATTTTTCTGCTCTCATTAGCTTTGAAAGAAAATCATTGCTGGAGTGCATCACTATGTGAAGGTGTTTTTCTTCAGCATTGCACCATTCTGAGCTCACCAAAACCAGCTAAAATGTATTTATTTTCCCAGAATAAGTGGTATTGGAAAATACCTTAAATACTGTGTATGCACCAGGTAGCTTAAGGAAACAAAGTTTTGAAGTAGAAGTCTAAAAGTAACCTAACAATGTAAAGTGAGAGTCAAATCAGGCAAAAATTTTCAGCTGTTGAAAGAGAAATGTTTCCACGTTGCTAATATTAATTCACTAAATTGTTGTACTTTCTGGTAAGTATTGTTTAATTCCATTCTAAAAAAGTAGCAGTTATCTTTGAGATACTTGCTTTTCTTAGAACTCTAAGGGAAGGATTTTTTTTAACATAGAATGAAAGATTAAATTTTGCAAACTTAAAGTATCAAAAGCTATAGAAGTACGTACTAACCTAAAGAACATTGTTAAGCTACTCTAAGCATTGGCATAGCATTTTTTAAATTCTTTTGGAAAGTATATTACTAATTACGCTTGCAATCTGTTTCCTATGTTTTACTTCAATATGTTTTTATATATTGAATAAATATTGAATAAAATACCTAACATATGTGTATAATAAGGATCTATGAGAAGGCTTACCTGAAATTTATTGTAAATATAAGCAAACTTGAAATTAAGGCAAAATACAATAACTGATAAATATAAAAGTCTTATTGACTCGTATGTCAATTGTCAAAATAGAGTCAGAAATATGTTTAGAACATTGTTTCTGAACTAGTGTACACTCTTTTAAATATCTCATTTTAAACATCCCACTTTCAGTCCTCACATATTTTAAACAAATTATGATGCTACAGTAAAATTATGAGGAGGTTTTTTTGCTTCTTAACTGTCTACCTATCTTCTTTTTAGAGGAACAAATGCTATTATAATAATTAATATAAATCACAAAGGATAGAGCGTTTCTTCTGTTCTTTAGAACCAAAATGACATTTTTTATTTCAAGATGTATACCTCTGTCATAATATTATAGAGTTGTCATTAAGACCTCTTCAGTAATATTTTTTTCCATATTATAGTGTGAGAAAGACGTGATTTTCTTATCGGGTAAGGTGTTCAAGTTAAGTTAGTTTACCTGAATAAAAAATTAAACTTTCAAATTGGAAATAAGTGATGGTAACGTACTTTTATTTGAATGCACTGCTACAGTATGTTTGTGATACATGATACTGGTATTTTAAAGCACAGAAAGTTTTTCTGATAGCATTTTAAGCTATCAGTTGAGTGAACATTGCGTGACCTGAGAAAGAAGGTAATGTACTTTATTTTGTTCCAGTAGCATTTTTTTTATTTGAAATGTTATTCTTTAGAATTTGTTAAAGCTCAATCTAAGTGAAAGATTTGCATTTTCAAACAGAATCTTCAGTACTGTTTTATATAAACCATGGATAAAATATCTGAATGAAGACTGTTTTGGGGTCTTGCTCCTTGGCCCCTCAGGCCTGTAGCTGTGTTCTCTGCGAGGCAGTAGCGGCCCCAAGCGTGCATGTGAATGCTATGGAACAATATAATTTGTCATGTTAATATCTACGCCCTCACAGCCCTTCAGGTGGCTTTATCGGAGAGATGAGGGAAAGGAGTCCCTGCTGCCACTTCAACAGGTTGTGTGCATCCTGAGTGTCTGATCTCACAAGACGTATCTTTGCCATGAGGTGATTTATAAAAGTACAAAACTTCTGCTAACTGTGTTTTCTCTTTGGCAACCCTGGCAGACTACCATTATCTATGTTTATTTCCATCTTTGTTAGGTATTTTCTTTCCTTGAAGCCATACAGTGTTTCTCTTTACTCTAGTGGGCTACATTTAGAGGATATCCCTGCAAACCATTTGTGGGTTTTGTGCTGTAGTTACTTCTCCTGTTGTATTAAAATTGCTTCCTCTCCTCCCTAGAAGAGTTTTTGCTCTTTCCCAAGATCCCTGTAAGGCCTTGTGTTGCCCAGCGGGCTGTCCCTCTGAATCCACACTAACCAGTTGTTGCCTTTATCAGCCTTCCTTTGAACATGGACTTCTGGTGTTCAGTACCCAAGCTAAAAATGTCAGTGGAGTGCGGGATTCACTGCTAGGGTCCTGCAGGTGATGGTCTGGGGTTCTGCCTGGGCCACATCATGTTCAGGCTCTGTTCTCTGGTATTCTCTCCACCCTGCCCTTTGCCTTGACCTATCACAACAGTTGGGATTTCTTCTGTTCTTCACAAAACGATATTTTAATCCAAGAAGAGTAGTATTTCACCTGCTGAGTGAACTGAGAGGCTTTTTTGAACAGAAGCTGCGTATTCAGTGTGCCTTTGGAGTTGACAGTGGCGTTGCAGAAGGCATCAGGAGCTCATTCTTGATCGGCTTGGATTTCCAGCCACAACGCGAACTTCAGAGCAACACTGGCACGTGAAGAGGGGACGCCACCTCCAGCTTCTGCATCTGATATGTCAGGAACTCAGTTCACATTTTGCTTGAATGTGAATTTTGCAAGAGCTTTTGTGTAATTGATTTATAGGTGAGAACAAGCAACTTCATTACAGTAGGAGTTTATATGTTGTGTTATATTGATGTATCTTCATCCCAGTTTTTTATCTGACTGTATTTGTGGGCCTTCTGTTAGTGAAAGGGCTAGTTGGGAATTTATATGTGTACACATCTCTTATGTTCTCAAATGTTCTTGCAATTGGACTCTGATCTCAAAGGTCTTTTCCAACTGGAAGATTCTATGATTCTATGAATAGTGCCTGTGCCTTTTCAAAGGATAGTTTATAATTTTTGATAAAATGAGTAGCATGTAAATTGTAGGTTAAGGAATAATTTTAATGCTGTTTAAAATAAATGTTTGTAGGATATGCATGTGCCTGAAATGGATAATATATCTCAAAGGGCAAATTACTTTAGCTAACCTTCCATTTCTTCACAAGTCCACTATTTTGTTGGCTGTGGCTGAAATACATGAGTGTTCTCCCTTAAGCTTTATAATGAAAAGCAAATGTAATAAAAGTAGCACTACTCTTTAATCCTTCAATTGCTACACACAGTATTAATTGTAATTGTGTTCAGACCTTGTATAAGACTGAATTGTATTTGGAAGTCTCAAACCTGTAATCCTTTTAGAAAATTTATTAGAACTTACTAAAACACAGAAATAGTATTAGCTCCTTGAGAGCATATGTGCAGCTAGCTGTAATAATTCCATTTAGCCTGAATAAATCAAGACAGTGAATGAGCATTTGCAAATGATTTATAATTGAAATATAATTAATCATCCAAACCAGACTGTAACACTGCTGTGTAGGGTCATGCTGCTTAATTGATGTTCTCCACAGCTGTAACTTCCTTTTGATTTTATTTACAATTCATACCCTTGCTGTCATTTGCCCATTTCTCTTCCCTGCATGACTGCCTTTTTGTTTATATTTCTGCATTATGGTTTTATTTATAGAGTACAAGTTATTGTACACTTTCTGCCTGTTTACTAAATTTTCTTTATACATGCTAAATCCCCATTTAAAGATAGTTTTCATACATTTACAGAAAATATTCAGTACTTCATTCTTGGATTTATTCACATTTTGACAGTAATTGGTAGAAAACTGTTTCTTGAATGATAGACCAAAACAAGCTGAAAGCACAGTTGGGAGAAAGCTTCGGCATGGCAGGGAATGAGCATCCATCAGCTCTCCAAGGAAGTGGCATTTGTACTAGTATCATTTACACTTTTGTTGCAGAAAGAATGTAATATTGCATTTTCTAGTAAGCATACTGTAGATTCATTTACAAAACAACAGTTCTTTGTTGGTAGTACGTGTTGGACTTTGTGGCTTTGGTGAGCTGGAAGGCACAGGGCTTTTCAGTAAGCAGTGTCAGGGGAACTGTTGTTGTAGATGCATCTTTCAGGGATGTGAAGAGAGTTCGAAGTCTAGAGTGACAATGGGCATTTAGCAGAGGATTTTTAAACCTCTGTCCACTGAATGAACTTGCTTTGTCGCACCACAATAAAAGGTGTTTTCACTTGAGTCAGCCTTGGTTTCAGATACAGCAGGCTATCAAGGTTTGTGTGAATATATATATAAATGCCACGGGCTGTGATCCCTCAGAAAGTTATGAGTTCAGCATTTTCAGACTTAAACTTGTTGCTTCTGAAAATATAGAACACAATATACCTTTTTTCCATTTTTTTCGTGACACGGACATAGGGGAATACACATTGATTGCTCAACAGCATGTAATTGTTCATAGCATTCTAATTTTATTAGAATAAACTGTTTAGAGTTAAGAGAAGCAGTTGCAGTATCTGTTCTGACTAACTTAATTGTCATACAATGACAACAGATAAACTAAAAGCAGAATGGCAAGTTACATACAGAGAAGAGCGGGAAATTATTTTTTTCTTACATATGGAAAACATGAATCTGTGCAGTTCAAATAGAGGACTGTTTTCACATACTTATAATGGATAAGATGTGAAATGAGTGTTTAACTAGACTTCTTCCATAGAGAGCTTTGAGGCTGAACTCTCAAGGGTGCTTTCAGAAAGTTCTGTATCACTTCCCATTGCTTCCACCGTAAATAATTCTACTAAAAATGATTTATATTTAATTTTTGGAGGATTATGCACCTTTATAAGATGTGGTTTTGCACTGCAATCACCTAAACTAAGGATTCGCAGTTGAAGCTTCTGCCATTCATCTTGCTCTCTCTGCAATCAGATAGCAAGTTATGACGTTGTCATTTCTCAGTGAGATCTGAGTAATGTTTTCTCTTAAGTTTTTGTGAAAATGCATAATGTATTATGTCATATACATATTTTTTTACTTTATAAAAATAAGATGAAATAAAGTACTACATTTTTTAAAATAATAGAAAACACCTAATCTGTCACTGATTAGTGGTTGTGTCTTTTTTTTTTTTCCCTCTTTCCCTTCTCTTTGGCCTCATTAACAGCTATTGCATGCATTTGGGTTTTTTTGTGACCAGTTCATTGTTTTTCAACACCAGAGTCCAAGTTCCAGTAACAGCTACCACTTTGTCAGGGTGCGTTTGCATGTATAGAAACTCTGAAACCATCTTCTCAGTCTTTAGCTGTTTGATAGTCAGATGCGAGTAAAAGCAAGTTTGAGATTTTTCTGGACAAGTTGTGCAATATCTATCCTAGTACAAATCCCTGAACTACTTGTACTTGTACAGGGACTTCTGCTAGGACAGATATTGTTACCATGTGTAGCTCTTGATGCTTTTTTTAACAATGACATACTCAAAATGTAATGATTGTAATAACCACTTTTTTGGTCTTTGTGACAGTAAAATATTTCACAATATATATAAGCCCTACTGAATCAGTGTATACACACTGATAGCTAATATTTCTGTGAAATAATGTGGATAGCTTTAGCAAATATTTAATACAGTTATTCAGACTCAGGTTCTGCCTTTCTGTTCTGTTACTACTGGGTTTAAAATATGTATTTTTGGTTGTATACAGAATTGGCTTCCTACTCCCAGTATGGCATGGAGTGTTCTGTTTTCATATGGTGGATATACTTAAATTTACATATATTTGTCTGCTCTCACAATTATAATATTTACAATGCAGTGAAGTTGTGCTTTGTTTTACTTGCGGTCTTTGGACTGGAGGTAAAGGTTTGGAGACAAATGGGGAGCGGTGAGGAGGAGGTTTATTATTTTTTTGCTTATTTGGCTGTAGAACTGTAGAACTTTGGGATCTAGAGAACTGATTGTCTTGTGTTATATTTAAGGCTAGATTTAATCTTGCTGCTTGGAAGGCATTTGTCATGTCTCATATCCTCATTTGTTTTGTAATCCCTTTAACCTTAAACACTCTTGACAAAATACTCTTATTTTTCACAGAGAGAGGTTGTGTCTTTCTTACTGCTAATTAACTACCTTTCTCTGAGAATAGTGTGAATTTTTTTTCAGGCCAGGCTGTCGTAGATAACAAACAGTATGTTTTGGTCCTTCTCCGTGACCTGGATTTCTCATTTACTGGCATAGTATCTGTAGTGGTACCTCCGTCCTCAGGAACAGTGATGGCATCTGCATCCTCGAGAACAATTACTTCTAAACCAAAAGCATTTTTTTGATTTCTAGACAGACATGGACCATGTAAAGAACAAACTCAGCCCATCAGTCAGTGTTAACAATAGCTGTATTCTAATCAAGTGATTCCTGCCAAAACAGATGCAGTGAACTAACACCTCAGATGTTGCCATGTCTTTGTATTGGCACACAGATGTTCAAAGAGTCAGCTAGATAGGAAAAGACCCTTAAGATCATGAGATCCAGCCATTAATCTAGCATTGCCAAGTCCACTACTAAACTATATCTCTAAGAACCACATCAACATGTTTTTTAAATACCTCCAGGAATGGTGATTCAGCTGCTTCCCTGGGCATCCTGTTGCAAATGTTGACAGCCATTTTGGTGAAATAATACACAACTTGAGGCCATTCCCTCTTGTCCTATCATTTCTTATTTAAGAGAAGAGATGAACACCTGCCTCACTACAGACTCCTTTCAGGGACCTGTAGAGAGCAATAAGGTCTCCCCCTTCAGCCTCCTTTTCTCCAAGCTAAACAACCCCAGTTCCTTCAGCTGCTCCTTATTAAGACTTGTGCTCCAGACCCTTCACTAGCTTTTTGCTCTTCTCTGGACATGCTCCACCACCTCAGTGTCCTTCCTGTAGTGAGGGTACCAAAACTGAACATAATATTTGAGTTGTGGCCATACCAGCACGGAGTACAGGGGAAAAACTAGATCCCCCAAGATGTTTTTTTGTAAGTATATACTGAAAAAACATTGTCTCGCCTACTAAAATCTTGGATCCCTTTCAGCCCAAAGACACTATTTTGAGGCCATCTTGGCTTGGGTTCATTATTGCCATGCAGAAGGATATCAAAGCGATATTGGACTACAATGGGAAAAGTATATGAGACTTACTGTGTATAATCTAAAGTGGAGTGAGACTGCCACACTGGTGGTAAGCTGAGCTTTTCTCCTCCCACGTGAAAATGTTTTGATCAGATGTTTTATTAAGGTTGTCTTCACATCTGGCTGTGTACCAAAAATGTTATTTTCTACTAGCCTCTAAATGATTGTGTTGTGTTCCTGATGTATTTATATATATGTATGAGTGCATTTTTTTTTTAAGTTTCATATATCTTTAACTTGCCATTAAACTTTTCTGAGGTGATTCCATTCAGAGATGGGTAATGTGATGCTGGCACAGTGCATGGTTTATGCTGAATATTTTTTTTTTTACAAATGTTTTGTCCTTGGAATTTCTGGCTGTAGGTTATAGCATTAAGTTAGACTTTTTGATGATGTTTGTAAAACCAAAGTATATTATTTAAATAAAACACTTTTTGTAAAGTTTTTTGAAAATAAGCTTTCTAAGGTAAAAGTTGGTTTAGTTTAGAAAAAATAGCTGTTTAACTTAAGCAAATAAGAGATATTTAAATACAATTGGCCGTAATTGATGTAGAAATTGTTAAACTTTTGGTAGTTGGAGAAATCAGTCAGAAATAGGGTTTGTGATTAAAGAGACATCTTCAAAGAGAAAGTGAGATGTGTATGTTAGTGTTTTGAGTTTCTTGGTTCTCCAATGATTAATTTAAAATTACTTTTGGGAGAGTATTCCTGCTAACTTGTTGTTAAAATTTGAATTGAGGAACGTTATGAAGATCTTCTAGAAGAACTTGGTTCTAAAATGCGCTGAGCTCTTTCTGTAGAAGTAACACTAACAGTGC
Organism: Dromococcyx pavoninus; assembly: GCA_033558185.1. NCBI lineage: Eukaryota > Metazoa > Chordata > Aves > Cuculiformes > Neomorphidae > Dromococcyx > Dromococcyx pavoninus. The sequence goes on along the minus strand of JAUMJL010000394.1, from coordinate 106,372 downwards.
TATGATACTACATAGCTGGTCTTAGTAAACTGAGTGGAGGGAGCAGTGTATTGAGAAAACACCTCATTCTGATTTCAGTGAGATATACTGTTCTAGATTACCTCTAGGAAGATGGATAATAAAGTAGTTACTAGCATTGCACATTATATAAATGTTTTACCCCTCCTGGTGTTTTCTTCTGTTACTGATTGTGTCATTACTAGAATATTTGTTGCATCACTAGTTTCAGAAATTACAGCTTGGTGTACCAATAAGTCTTGCAACTCAGGTATGTGTGTATTTTTTTCTGTTCAGAGAGACAGCTTCCAGACAGATTTCATATTAATCGTTTGTCATCCTTGACAGATAGATGCAGCGCAGAGTCCTATACTAGGGAGGCAGCAGTCTTAAAATAGCATAGACATACAACTAGGAGACATTAGTTACAAATGCTATAGAAAATCAGAGCAAGGTGGGAACAATTATTTTGGTACACAATGTGGAGTAGTAGGAAGAACAATACTAAGATGGCATGGTAGTGATGCAGGCATTGTCAGCTGGTATTTCTTCTGGGGATTAGAAAGACAGTACCAGGCTTGTACTGCGTCCTGTTACAGTTTGTGTACCCAGAAACAGAAGCAATCATCCTGACTTCAAACATTCAATAGATATTCTGAAGAAACACATATTCCTTTGGAAAAAAAATAGTACTTAGCAGACAACTCTGTAAAGCTAAATGTATTGTTGATAGGAGTTAAATATAAATAGCAAAATCAAAGCATGGGTTTTGATCCTGGGTGCCTGGTACTTACAGCTTTTTTTGGACTTGCTCATTGAGTGCTTACCAAGTTTAATATTGCTTGATCCTGCTTCTCTGTGGAACTGGAAGTCACTGACCCTGATTCTCTTGAGGTTAATAGAAATCGGAACCATAGAATACAGCAACCTACGGCCTTACTTCCCTCTCTTTAAAGTTGAAATGAGTTTCTAATGCTTTTATAAAGCACTAAGGGTTTTAGATTACATCAAGTAAATGAATTGTTGGAGAAAATCTAACGACATGCATAAGTGGAAGATGTTAAATGCAAATACTTTATTTTAGACTACTAAATTTATTGTATCCATAAATATAAAGAACTATGGAAATTTATTAATTTGTCACTTAGCAAAAAATAACTTCATAGAAATACACATTTTGGAAAAAGAAAAATCATAATTCATTGGGGTAAAAGTATTATTTTAAAATGTTGGCATCTTTTCTAAGGTGATGGTTATTACTGCAGAAGTACTGGAGTACTAACCGTAAGGTGACGTAAAGGCAGTCACCAAAGAAAGCGTCCCTAAGCTAAGAAACTCTGCAAAGGAGGAATCTAGGCTTGCACAAATTAATGTTCATCTTTAAAAGAGTTATTTTTTCCTTTCTTTACAACAAACTTTTTTTTTTCTTTCTCCAATAGAGAACTTCTTATCTTGCTTTCAGGGTGATGATCTGGGCTTGCCGTCTCCAGAGTAATAATCTACTTTTTGTTGCCTCTATGGAAGTAATTCTTTCTCTGCTTTGTGTGAAAAGCTACTAGTTCAGTCGCTTTGCTAACTTAAGTATTGCTTTATATTCAGCAAAAACTACAGTTTGTTGAGGTGATACCCAACAGGAGAAGTAACTGTGGGATCCACTCCATTGAGCTTTGTAAGATGCTGCTGAAAATTTTTTCAGAAAACTTTGCTTCCAGTAGATAAAGTTTGAGTTACTGATGATGAAATAACATACTCTTGGTGAATGAAGTACTATATAATCCCATCAAAGTGTCTAGTTCTTCAGTAAGTAGGTATGCTTTGAAAATGCTTGCTTCATCATAAAGTTTACAGCCATGCTGTGCAACTTAGATTTTGTCTTAAATTAACAAAGGCTGCATGTTAATTCTGTGCGTTTTTAAAAGATTTCTTTTCTCTAAGTAATTAGTGAAGTGTTTCTTCCATGGACTCTGACCATGCACAGTGGAAATCAATGACCCAAAAGAGTCCTGGGTTCTCATGAACATCTGAGACTTGTGCAGTTTGAGTGGGCGTTGTGAATAGTTGCTTTAACGTGGTGGCTCCATGCATGAATGCGTGTGAGAGGGTGATCCTGTTTCTATCTACTGACTGCAAAATATACGGAAATTTTATAACCAGCAGGGGCTTTTGGTCAGTTAAGATTCCAAAACCATCCATCCCCCTGTTGATGTTCCTGTTTCTTCTCTCATTGATCATGGGTGCCATAGTTTGTCCTAGCCAGATGGATTATATGAACATGTTTGGAGGTTAACAGAGAAGTTTTTTTCAAATAACAACCTTGTAAACAGTGAAAATCAGTGTACACCTACTGGAGAGCTTTAAAATATAAAAAATTATATTGATATGGAGTAATATAATTTAGTTATAGAACAATGCGATTTTGGGATTATTCATTATTTAACTTTATTTTGATCTGGAAAGTTCTTCAGTGGGTTTTTCTTAATGCAAATATGGATACATCATATTTAGTGACTGCAGTGGAAAAAAATAAGATGTTTTGTCTGTGGAGGAGGGGCTTTTCCTAAGAAAAAATGGAAAAATTAGAATACTAATTTTATAACATCTGTGCATACTGTGTTTGTACCATGCATTTATTGTCTAGGGTTCAGAATCTATAGATAAAGCTATAAAGATTTAGAAAATAATTTGTTAAGTCCTTTGCTACCCCTTCACATTTCACTTAGTATTTCCTTTGCTGGTTTTGGCTACCTCTTTCTCATGCTGGTAGGCTGCCTAATTTCTGTTAAATACTTTTGTTTTCAGGCTGTTATACAAATTCACTTCAGTCATCACTCATTGACTTTCAGATAGACTGGGTCTGAAAGGCTTAGAGAAAATATGTACATTAAGGAAGTATGTAATTCTAAAATATGTAATTACTGTATCACTTGCTGAAAGATTTGTCCATTACTCAGACTTCTTGGCCGTTTTGCCTGCCTGTAACTCCTGCAAAGTTGCAAATCTTGGCTACTTCTGTGTTTTGTTTAAATGGTGAACATTATGTACGTCTGTTAAATTCTTTCTGAAGTAATCTGCTTTTTGTTTTAGGAGTTATTGGCTGTTATTCTTTGTATATGCTGTGTTCGATATAATCCTAGCTTGAAGTATTTATGGTTCTTCTATGTTTCTGTGATTTAGTGGTCACATAAAAATGAGGTTAATTTTAAAGTTAGTTCTTGCTTTACTTTAAAGTGGTTTTTACATTACTATTCGTAATCACTTCATATGTATACGCTTACAAATGAAGTTTTTTGAGTTGTAATAGCAAAGGCCGTGTACTTATTTGAGAACATGGGAATGAATTAATCAATATAAAGCAAAATAGTCAATATCTTTACTATGAAAAACACTTCTCCAAACTGTAACAGGTTTTAGTTACATCTATAGAGGCTTCTGTGATCTTCACTAGAACAGTCTACATAAATTATTTGTCAGTGCTGGTCTGCCAAAAGAAAGCTAGGGGAGAAGGCAAATCAGACAGTTGCAGTTAATTAGTGCCGTGTGTGCATTTGAGTGCATCACAAATGCAAAGAGGCTTGAAAGCCACCAGCAATACTGAGTGATGATTCTTCAAAATCACGTGTTTGAGAAAGAATATTCTGAGTTTGGCTCTACAGTGTAATTTGACTGTGGGACCTGGAGAATGGCATTATTTTGTGTATCTTATGAAAACTTGTAGCAGAACAGAAAGTGGTGTAATTTGTTAAAAGTAGACTAGTTAAAATGTTTTATTTGGGAATACATAAAGATATAACATCAATCGTGGTAACAGGTAGAAAAATATACTTCATTACTTTTGCTTACGTCACTTTGCTAAGACTCTTCTACCTGTGTAAGACTGAAATTATGGGCATTTTTTAAATGGTGCTGTGCTAACAGTAAAATCTAGTGACTTTCCGACAATGAGGAAGAATGTTAATTCTGAGACTTGTATAGGATGAGACTTAATTATTATAGACAGCTCTTCAGCTTTTCTGGAAATCTCCATGAGAGCAAAGTAATTATGTATATATTTTTTTCATATAGATAAAGAGTTTGAGAAATGGATTTATCTGTGGGATTGTTAAAAGGAAAGTATTTTAAAGCACATCTGTGAAGTATAATATCTTCAGCATATAGGATTTGTGTACTTATAAAACAAATAAGTATAAATAATTTATCTTTCAACACTGATTAAAAATTTCTAATGTTGGAGATGAAAGTGTGCTACACTGTTGTCTTTGCCTGATGGCATATGTTATAGAGTCATAGAATTACCTGAATTGAAAGGGAGCCAAAAGGATCACGGAGTCCAACGCCTATCCCTACACAGGACACTCCCAACATTCACACCATGTGACTGAGGGCATTGTCCAAATGCTTCTTGAATGCTGGCAGACTTGGTGCCGTGACTGCTTCCCTGGGAAGCTGTTCCAGTGCTCCACCACCCACAGGGTGAAGAACCTCTTCCTAATAGCCAATCTAAACCTCCCCTGGTGCATCTTCCTGCCATTACCTCTAGCCCTGTCATAGGCTGCAAGAGAGAAGAGATCAGCACCTGTCTGAAACAGTAAAAATTTTGCATGGCTTAAAACTAAAAGAAATATTATACAGCTAAAGAAAGTACTTAGAGAAGTTTCTATACTTCGCTGCATTAAGTACTTACTAATGAACAATGATATGCAGCTTAGCTATTAAGCAGAGATGGGTGAATTGTAACTCCTGTCTGCTATCAGTTCTAACTTTCTTTGAAATACTTGTTGAAAGTGTACTGAAGGAATGAACTGCATTAATCACATCATTATGAAAGAAAATATTTTATGCAGATATTTCTTGGTGTTTCCTGAAATGTCGCATTTCTCCATATCGGCCTCCCAGGAAGATAAAAAGCCTGGGGAATGTTAGGTATTTTTCCCCTGTGAGGGATGGGAGTCTTGTTAGGTATTTTTCCCCTGTGAGGAATGGGAGTCTTGTGCAACTTTCCAATATCTGGTAATTCAAAAGGCAAATTAAAATATTCTTTCATAAGTAAAAGCTGCAGTGGTTAAGAATTTTTTTTTCATCTGAAATATACACTATCTGTTCCTGTGTAGAGCAACATGGTATCTGACAGTCTGTGTGCTGCATCACCCATTGAACATTAACTCTTCCTCTTTGGTGGTAGTGGAATCTGTGGGTGGGAGGTAGACTCAGATTCTCCACACTTGTTCCCCCTACAGTATACTGAATTTTTCTCTATCAGAGAGCTACCTACTGCTTTTTGCTTTTTAACATAGGAAATACTTAGTTTTGAAGCATATGTGAAAAGGCTGGTGTGCACAGAGCAGTTGCCAGTGACTGCGGGTGATGATGTGGCCTGACCGCTAACCAGTGAACTTCCAGTGCTGGTTTTTGACTTGAGAAGAACATCAAGTTTCTGATCCATCACCAGACATGGTGTGGAAGGTGAAGATAACCAGGCGAAGGAAAAAACAATCGGTAGAAAACAGATTGACAGTTCTTCACAGAAGCATTCCTAAAGGAAGTGATAGACTAAGGCAGATAATTTAGGTTGAAATATATTTGTCATTAATAGTAGTGCAAGTCAACTGTAGAACATGCAAGCTTTTGTTTAAGTTAGTGAAACACATAGCATTTCAAGTTGACATCTAGATGGTAATCATTTTCTTAGCATTTTAATCCTTTGTTTTTATCCTGGAGACATCATTGCACTTATGAATAACTACACTTATTTCAGAACATTAATGTAATCAGCAATTTAAATACTCCATAGCAGTATGTTTAACTGCCTTTTTTCTTTATTGCTTTTCTTTCTATAGGGCAGATTATACCAGAAAGAAGATTTGTAGAAGCAATAAATCGTCAACCATATCAGTATGAAATGGGTGACTTTCCAACAGAATGGGAAGGTAAATCCTGAATACTTTGGTTTTATTTAAAGGTAATTTTGCCTGAATGTAGATTCAATATTTTTAGTGGAAAGCCTGAATATGCAAATATGTTGTCTGTTATCTTTGGTTTTGACTAATGCAGGCTTTTGTTTAACTGCATAGTTATTATAAATTCTTAAAGTAACCCCTTTATAAATAGAATTAATTATGTTTAAGAAATCAATATTTAATAAAAATGTAAATAAAGCCTGTATGAACATGACTTTCTCCCATTAAATGTGAAAATATTTGTGCCGATGGTGGATCTGGTAGAATAACCAAAACTAAATGTTTTAAACTTCCTAATTGTGTCCTTACTGTGTTAATTTCTAGATCAGCTGAATTATTGGTGGCACAGTGATGGGGCGCTTTTTTTTTGTGCTGATATTTGGACTCCTATACTCTTCCTTGCACAGTCTTGTAGGGAGTTGGAAAACCTGATAATAATTAACCACTTTTTCCCAATACTCCTGATGAAAGGCTTGCCTGAAAATTTGAGACACAGAACTTCAGGGAGGCTAGTGACCTTCCTTAGGATGCAGCCCATGCAGAGAGAGGGAAAGCAACAGAGAGGCAAGTACATGTTGGTATTTGAGGCTGTAGAAGCTTGAGCCAAGCGTGGGGTTAAATGTGGCTTAAAATCCAGGACTCTATAGCATAAAGCTACATATATATATATATATTACCATGTAATTCCTTGTCATTGAGTGCTTTGCTTGCCAGAAGTTCATGAGTTCAAAAAGTTTAAAAGAATTAGTGGAAGCAAGATCCCTGTATACGGACATCACTGTGGTTTGATTTGTCAGTGAGCTGCAAATTAATGGAGGCTACAGTGTGTTTGGGGGAAATACTGCAATGTATTTGATCTGGTTGAGGGGATTGAGTCCATCATTAGCAAGTTCGCAGACGATACCAAGCTGGGGGGAAGTGTCAATCTGCTGGAGGGTAGGAGGGCTCTTCAGAGGGACCCTGACAGACTGGAGAGATGGGCTGATTCCGATGGGATGAAGTTTAACAAGTCCAAGTGCCGGGTTCTAGACTTCGGACACAACAACCCCATGCAGAACTATAGGCTCAGGACAGAGTGGCTGGAGAGTAGTCAAGTGGAAAGAGACTTGGGAGTGATGGTGGACAGGAAGCTCAACATGAGCCAGCAGTGTGCCCAAGTGGCCAAGAGGGCCAATGGTATCCTGGCCTGCATCAGGAATGGTGTGGCCAGCAGGACTAGAGAAGTTATCATCCCCTTGTACTCGGCACTGGTTAGGCCGCACCTTGAGTACTGTGTCCAGTTCTGGGCCCCTCAGTTTAAGAGAGATGTTGAGATGCTGGAGTGTGTCCAGAGGAGAGCAATGAAGATGGTGAAGAGGCTGGAGCACAAGCCCTATGAAGACCGACTGAGTGAGCTGGGGTTGTTTAGCCTGGAGAAGAGGAGGCTCGGGGGAGACCTTGTTACTCTCTACAACTACCTAAAAGGAGGTTGTAGGCAGGCAGGGGTTGGTCTCTTCTCTCAGGCGACCAGTGACAGAACAAGAGGACATGGTCTCAAGCTTCATCAGGGGAGGTTTAGGCTTGATATTAGGAAAAAAATTTTCATTGAAAGGGTGATTGGTCATTGGAATGTGCTGCCCAGGGAGGTGGTGGAGTCATCATCCATGGAGGTGTTTAAAAACAGATTGGATGAGGCGCTTAGTGCCATGGTTTAAACAACGAGTAGGTGTTGGTGTTGGGTCATAGGTTGAACTAGATGATCTCAGAGGTCTTTTCCAACGTTGTGATACTGTGATATTTGCTTTACCTCATTCTCTCTCCTTTGCTTTCACTGTTGGCCCCTGAGGGAGATGTTATTGAGATAAGAGAAAATTTTGGTCCTATTATATCCCTTCCTGGAGTCAGTAGAGAAATATCGAATTTTCCCATCTTGCATTTTATCATTGTTTTTACACTGATGCCATTGACTATTTTTTATTTTTGTGACTGACTGATGTTAACAGCTGAAAGCTTCTCAAAGATGTTTCAACTCTGTTAGCAGCATTTCCCAACTGTGGTGAAACCATGGTATCAACAGCTTTTGTCTTCTGCTGCTGTAGTGCAGTACCAACAGTTGGCTGGCAAGTCTTAAACTAGCTGCTTCTCATTCTTTATCAATCTGTGATGGCCAACTCTTGAAGGAGAGCAGCAGCCTGATAGGCTTGTCCTTACTAAATTATCGCGAGCTTGAACGGGCATCTGTCTAAGTCTGCTTCCTCATCCAAAAGTTCTCCAGCCACTGGTGGTTGTCTTAAGTCTGTGTGACTGTCATGCAATCGGTCTGCGCTCAAACACTGAGAAGCATGTGTAAAACCTCAGGTAGCTCTGCTCTGCTGTAAATGAATCCTCATCCGACACCCTTTTAGGAGTAGAAAAATGCAATCCAATAGTCCTGCCCTTGACTGGAATTGAAAAGAAACAATATGGACAGTCAAGCTGTCTCAGATGGAGATGGGCTAATAACCCTTTCACAAAGGATCTTAGACTGGTTCAGCCAGCTTGCTGTATGAACCTGTTCCTTAGGACTACTGGAATCGGTGTAGCACTAATATGCCGGTGCTCTATTTGTCTTCAGAAACCTTAGCACAAATCCATGTCACTTGACAGTGTGGTGCATGAGAGGGTACAGTTGTTTGGAGGGGTCCTTTTGGCAAGCACGAGTGCTGGAGCCTTGAAGTCGAAGGTTAGGTACCGTGCAGGACAGAATTGCTGAAAAAGATGCAGCTGCCAGACCAGAGATGCAATTTTGCAAGACAAGGCACCTTATTTGGATTTGTTTTAAAGAAAGGACCATTGGCCAGTCCCATTTTTATGAGCTGCATTTACGTTTCTTAACACATAACTTCCTCATCTTTGTAACTGCCTTTTTTTTTCCCTTTGTGATTTTTTTTTCAACAGCAAATAGAAAGAATTTACAGAGAAAGGGGATATTTAAAGTATGCAGACTGGTAACAATCTTTTAAGTACTGAATTTCTGTAGAAACAAAGACAAGATACATGCATCTATTTCTCCCCCCCTCCCTGTGCATTTCTTAAGTAGAATGGGTTGTGTAGTGCATGTTTCTGACAGATAAAGTATGAGAATTCTGAAAAAAAGCCTAACCTGTATTTTTTGTCCAATGCCAATTTAAACATTACGAACAGTTTTGTGGAAGTAAAATCTAATTTTAAAAAGCTAAAACTGGTGCTTCTGCTGTGTGTATATAGGCTGTTCAAAGAAATACTGTGCTATATTTTGGGATGTGAATTAGGGATATGGAGTGCTCTCAAGTTCAGTTTATCACCACTTCTTTTCCGTGTCTTGTAAAGTGAAAAATTCTCAATGAGTAAGAAATGAGAAAGAATGGAAAGAGTAGAGAGTTCAGATAATACTATAGAAGTCAGTTATCTGAGTGGGAACAGTTTAATATGAAGTTTGCAGGCACACTTTGCTGAAAGGTTCATTGCAATTCTATCCCTACTTTTTCATCTTTAAGATAGGTCTAGAAGTTTCCCAGGCCCACAAGAGCTGTAATGAACTTTCACTCTATATCTTCTGTCCAGATTTTTGAAGATTTCCTAACGCATTCTTTCTGTGGGTGTTCACTTTATAAATCATGCTGTTGTAGATGCTGATTGTTCCAGCAAATAGTCTGAGACTTTGCAGAAGGATTTTTTAAATATTTCTGTTTTCTCTGAACAGTAAAAGATGAATACCAGGTTAAAAGGCTGTATAATATTCCTTACTTCTCTTTTCTCTTTGCCCTTGGAAATATTTTTGATTTTTAGTGTTCTTAATCGACTCTGCTGCGCACATGCTTGCATCTCCAGGAACCATCTCTCCAAATCCTGTGTTCTGCCCTTTGACATTTGCGGCCTCTTGGCTTCAGATTTGGCTGATTCGGCAATTGCAGTAGCCTTTCCCTAGCCTTTTCAGGCTTTTCAGTTTAAGGACAGTGCTAAAGTTTCTGTTGCCTTATTTCCTGTCCTTTTTTGGGGGTCTGCAGAGAGCTGCTGTCTTTATTCTACTCATTTTTTTCATTTGTGCATAATCCGTGGTGGTCACCTGATTTAAAAACAGTCATCCCAACACCTTTTCCTTCTTGTTTCCCTGCATCACACTGTGTGGACAGAAAAGAATCCTCTTCTGACCAAATTGAGTAAAGCTACTGTCCCTGGAAATATTTAAGGGTATGAGTTGTCTCAGGAGAACTTGGACAGTCAGTGCGGACAGCTGGTAAACTGAGGGGCTGGTTTCTGCGCTGTGTTTATCAAGTTATAGACGTGTTAAGGTAACCAAGACTAAGTAGAAAGCTATAAAGCAAGTAGATAAACCAATCATCCAGATTACAGACTGTATCTGTGCAAGCTTTTTCTCAGACTCCGAATATGTGTTTGTGCATTGGCCTTGAGAGTTTACTGAATGCAAGGCCAAGGGCTTATTCCTGAAGGGTTTGACTGGAGTTTTGCTTGTGAAGGTATTTGTTTTAAGTGCTCCACAGGATTAAATTTCCGAAGTTCCTAGACCTGTGAATTTTGTAAAAGTTCTCAATATCTATTAAGGCTTTGGAAAACTTAAACATGCTCAATATTAAAATACTAGAATCATAATCCCTTGTATTGTCCTTAGTATTAGCTATTTGTAGAGAGAAAATTAAATCAATTTTTGTTCTAAAACTACAAAAGCATGTTTGCTTTTGTACTGTACTTTTGAATTTAGAACTTAATTCATATGCACAATACAATTATTACCTGATTTTGTTTAGGTGGAGCCTCTTATATTTTACCACAAGCTGGGAGTGCATACTTTTCTCTGGGCAATATGGGTGCACAATACAACAGATAACCTTTCTGTAGTGTTATTTCTGAATATTCACCTATTGTAGAATGTGTAATGTACCTCCTCAGGACGTGTCAATAGCACTCCTGAGAGGGTATCTGTAATTTTACATACCTATAGAGATTCATGAGATACCATGCTTCATGCAGGATTTTATTGCCCATCTACTCCAGTCTTTTTTATTCTTCTGGTAACATTTAGTGATTAATGGGAGTCTTAATTTGCATGCTCACTTTTACGCTCATTACAGTGTGTTATGTGCCACTAGGAGTCTTAAAGTTCAATGAAAATCTCATGCATACTAATAAGAATGCAAATTTATTCTGATGAAAGAATGCCATGGTCTCAAGGTAGGAAATGTCCAGCTATCTTGCAAAATTCCTTTTAGACAAAATTAGTGTTACAATGAGTACAGAATGCAGGAAGTGTCATCCAGATAAAATTAGAAGCAGCAGCATAATTTTTTTGAAATGGAGGCAATGGTTCATGTTGCCAAAGCTTCAGGGGGCAGGGAAGCATGTTTGGTTGCACTCAGTACATAAAGTTTATCTTCTCTACTTTACCATGTTTAAAACATCTTGGCTGGCAAGAAAGTGGGCATTTTGTTTTGTTAGTATAAAGAATGTGATCACGTGTTCATCTGGAAATCTTTTCCACCTGTAACTGTCACTGGACACTTCTTAATTAAGTGTGCACATGTGTGCATATGTTGTTCAAATAATATGTAATAAAGCACTTACCTACCTTGTTTCCATGAACAAGTATTTAACTGGTATAAATCTGTTCAGTAAATTAAACCTGCATTGACTAAGTGTAATGGAGAGCTCAAAGAAAGATAGGAGAGCTTTTCAGTGCTAAACTCTATGCACTGACTATATTTTTTTAAAAAAAAAAGGCAAAATGTCATAATTTCAAGATAACATTTACTTGTGTTTTGTTAAAATTAATACTAACTCAGTAGTAAATCACTGGTTATATTTTTGTATACGTTCACTCTTCCTTTAATTATTACCATAAATTTCATTTATTCCTGAGTTATAAGGTGTTGGTGGTTTTTTTAAAAAATGTGTTGGATGCTCAAAGTACTGTTCATACTATAGAAAAAATTAAAAGGCAATTTAATTTTTTTGTCTGAAAGAGAACTACCTGAGAACTGGTGGGGATTAAGTTATTAGAGTCCTTACATTCTTCTCCACAAAGACTGAGGGGTGGTCAGGTGAATGATTAGTAAAGTTTATTGCTTTTGAAAGACTGATAAAACTAGTAGAAGCTAAAGTACAATATACTAAAATACACTCAATTCAGATGATATTTGCTTTCAATCTTTTATCTTGAGCTGTGCATTATGTAGAATATTTCAGAAATGGATTTGCACAGAGGGATTATGTATTAAAACTAACTTCATCTTATGGATGTAAAGAGATTTTAGTAAATTTGGTTGTAGTATTTGTCCCTCAGCTACATAGCAGTGAAAGAATCTTTCATTAAATAATGACTTTCTAATGCAGCTCATTAAAGATGTTGAAATGAATTTACCTATAGTAATTTGGAAAATAATATCCAATATTTGTATCAGCAAATTCTATTTAGAATTAAACTGAAGATTCGTAGTCCTGATGTTTATAAGAAAAAAGGAAAGTTGATGGCTCCTGTAAAATCATGCATTTATATGCTTGTTTTAGCTGGAAAGAAAACAAACCAATGTTATAATTTTGTGCATTGTTTTTAGATTTAAATAGATACCGTCTGATAATGGAATTTTTGATAGGAGAACTCTTTCTAAAGTGAGGATTTTTTTGTTGCTTCTGAATGTTGTTTCTAAGGTCTGTTAATGAATGAAAATGTGTTGCATAATACTTCTTGCTTCACAGTTTCTGCTCACAGGACACATTTCATTTTGTTAGCCTTTACTATTCTCTATGTGGCTTCTTAAACTGAGGCACATAATTTTGTGATAAAATCTTTTAATAGAGGTATTCTATTCATCTGAAAATCATTAATCAAATAACTACCTAAAAGTTCCATCTGCTATTGAAAGAAAATCTATTTTAATGGTTGTATTTCAGAATAGTTTTCTAACTGCAGCTTAATTTTTGTAGGTTTTTGAATTTTGAAAATTTTTCTGTAAAAATCACTAATAGTAATCAGTTGAAGCTACGATGCAGCTGGTATTTTAAGAAAATACTGGAAGTTTCAAAAATTGAAGGAATTCTAGGTTTTGAGAGTTGTAGGTCTGAAACCAAAGGTACTGTGCCTCCGTGTGACAGAGGCAAGGCACAACAAGGCAGAAAAGGGTACTTTGTTGAAAGTAATCCCTTAAATTTTGAAGTTTTTCACCAAACACATTAAAGTACTAGTTTTCCTTTTATCTCCAGCTGTATCTTTTATTGGTTAGTGGCTAGTATGCATACTTCACTATACCTGATATCTCTAACGCTTTCTTGCTCTTCTGGCTGATGTTGGAACTATTGCTAAGTACGGAAAAAGATCTGTCTGTCAGGAGGAAAGGCTTGTGTGCTATCATTTTCTCTCACAGCATTGTTGGTCCTTTCACAAAGAGCATCTGCAAGGTTACCAGCTGAGAAATGCCTGTCTCAGTCATGCCAGTTGAGCCTCTCATCTTGCCAGATTTTGCTTTTGGAAATCCTCAGATAATGTAAATATTAAAATGCTACAGGTACATGCAAAATGTTATCTAGTGCCCTGTAGTTGTGTTTTGAATTATGTTAACGGGCTGTTTTTCTTTCCACTGACATAAAACTTTTGCAGAAAGGGTGATTTTGTCTGTTCAGTGTTCAGTTAATTCTACACAATGGCAAATTTCATTATAATCTTTTTTAAGACCAAAAGACCTCTGAGAAAATCTGGCAAGAGACTGTTTTTAAGAAAAGATGTTTGAGAATGGCGCTTAAAAGGACACATCTTCACAAAATGTTTTTTGATAGAAAAGAACCAAAAGTAGTGCCTTGCTTTGTGTCCTTGTGGATATTTTTCCATTATCCTTCAGTTAAGGCTATTGGTCTTGCCATCATGGCTAAATTCCAAGCTATGTAATGCCATTTTGCCTCTCTTAATTCCATTCATATGTTGATTGGAAGCTATTCCTCCTGAAACTAGTTTCATAATGTTGCTGAAGCAGAGTGGTGTTAGTGTCTCACTCTCTGTAACTGCGTTTTCAGTAGTGAGGTGACATTATGACTCTGTGCAGCTGTGTTTTGAACTTGCTGTCTGACTTATTCCCTGGTTCCCCTTAAAATACAGCACAGATGGTACTAGAAAATCAAAATTTGGAATAGTTCCTTCTTCAGGCATTTCTGAAACTTTATAGACAGCTACAAGTCAGACCAGAAATTTAACTGGGTGATAATGAAAATGTCATTTTTGCTTTAATTTTTAAGCACAGTAACAAAAGTCTTAATTACCCAAACAAAGATACAAAAGAACATTTTGCCATATCTTGGCACTTGTAGCTGGCTTTCCTTATGTTTGTCCTTCTGTTCATTACTGGCCACTTCTATTCTGCTACTTATTAGATTGAAACATATGAACAGAAAAGTCTACCAACTGCCCGATACTTTTCAGCTGTGTGTATTGGAAAAGCATGAAGAAATGTTAGTGCGGTAGTGATGGATGTTGCCTTGTCCACAATCAGGGAATCTGTTTGTCTAAATAGTGCCTGTAATAGTTGGAACTATGTCTAATAATTCGTTGTCTGTATGAAGCAAGACCCATCAGAGTACTGTCTCTCTGCAGTGGCGTCCTTTCAGATCACTGCCTTCAGTGAGTCTCATGCTGATTGTCAGTTTTTGCAAGGGAAGTGGGCATTGGCTTTGGTTCATGATGGATAACCTGAGCCACAGGACAGCTGTCGTTGGCACTGTTCTCATTCCTCTGCTGCCTTTTCCAGCATGAGTTGACTGAGGTCAAGGAGCCTTCCTTCGGTCACAGTACCTTCCCTCGATGCACAGCCGTACATGATGCAGTCAGGGCTCTGCAGCCCCTCAGTCAGATTTGGGGCTGTATCTTGTGTCCCCATAAAGGAATTCTAGTTGGTAGTAACATAAACAGTCTTTAGGCTTTAACAGTACATGAGGCATATACAGGAATTTTTTTCTCCCAGAGATGTTTAAGCCTTTTCATACTTTCCAGCAGTCATCTTGTAATTTTCTCAGGGTGGATCTCAGCTCTGTTTAGCAGGCTCAAAAAGAGGCCTGGGCCATGAGCCCTGCTTTTTAAACCCTGTTTTGGCTGCCAAGATGGTATGTAAACTGTACCCAAGCTCTGCTCACTGTGGTGATTCCCTCCACCTTCCTTCTGTGAAGACTGAGAGTACCGGCACAGGGAATAACATCTTGGGTCTTTATATTTTGAAAAGGATAGTAAGGCTTGGGAGGTTGTGGAAAATTCATGGTAATTTTTATATAAATATTTGCTTTCTGTTACAAATTCTTCATAGTTTTGAGTTTTGAAGTTGATCCATTTGATTTTATTTCTTTTGCAGCATGGATAAGAAAAAAAAGAAAAGATCCACCCACCATTGAGGTGAGAGAGATGAAGTGTCTTTAAATCTTTAATAGTTAATTAAACTACAATAATTAATTTGTAATGGTCTCATCTGTCCAGTAATTTGTAAATTTTGAGGGAGAATTTAGTATGTTGCTTGCCTAATCAATGAAATTATACACAGATTAGATATCTAACACTTAGAAAAAGAGAAACAAATAAAAATACAAACTCCAGTGTTGTTTGGTTGTTACTTTTATCTATGTGAATTCTTTAAGAAAATCTACATAGTTTCTTTAAGATGATCGTGGCCATTCAAGAATTTCTTTAATTAAATGGATTTTGAAATTACTGCTCTGAATTTTAAAAATAGGACCTATATGGATTAATGAAATTTTTGGTTTTGTAATTAACATTAAAATGCAGGTTTCAAATTCAGTTTCCAGCAGGTTCATCAGTACATAAATACTTTACAGGGCTAATGAGATGGAGGAATTGCAACCCTGACTTCCTCCATAAGTGAAACAGGGAAAGTTTGTAAAGAATGGGGTGAGTTTGACTGTTGATCTGTGTGTACAGATGAACACACAATTACACTGCTTGCCCTGGATTTGTATTAAAAGTTGGCAAGCACCAGCTACGAATGAGTAGGTAAGGCATGGTTCGAACTATACAGATACTTGACTTGCATCAGTATGAACAACCATGTTGAATTTGGGAAGCTGTGTAGGGATGATTTTAGCCAAGAATTGGCCACTGAGATCTTCCGAAATGTACTGGTTAGTGAAAAGTTGTCCTGCCTGTCTGTGTGTTAAGATGTCAGCTGATGTTAACAAATTATAACTCATTAAAAGGAGCTCCCACATAACTTGCACCTTTTCAGCTAATTCTGTCTGACTCTGCTTCGCACTTGCCACTGTGGTTGGAGAAATAATACGGGCTATAATACACCCATGAGTGGAAGAAGTTTAAGTTAAATTTATCCTCAGAAGTTTTTCAGGGCTTAAAGCAATTTACACACTTTTCTTTGCATTACTATTTGGAGAAGTGTTAAGTGCGAGGTTTTAAAATCTTTTCCCCCTCCCTCCTCATCCTAGTTATTTGTGCAGAAATGATACTAGAGCACTTGATCTCCTTTTAAGTAGCTCCGGGTCGTAGGAACTGTATGCATCCAACTTTTATTGTTGAAATTACCACCTCATGTGATACTTGAAGATGGGGGTGCTGCATGCATTTTATCTTGTCGTTTTTGTGAGCCAGACTGCCATGATAATATTCTAAGACAGTCCTGCTCCAGAGAATGTGGGCAGCCTTGGGTTTGGAATTGGTGCAATAAAGTTCCTTCTGGTGCTGGAGGTGTTGGTTCTGTTTCAAAATAGGAAACAAAGAGTCTCCACAAGTGAAAGAACAGTGGATCAGTAGTGTTCTAAGTATTTCACTTTCCAGAAAAAGCAGATTACGGAGAATGAAAGATTATTTTGGCTAACGGTGCATTCAGAGTTACAGGACTGCTTATGCCTTCAGTTTCAAAAGGTAATAGATCTGGAAAAATCATTTAGCAGCTAGGTACTCTACATACAGGGGTGTGCATTGACCTTATCAGAGCAGAAGTGAGGTATCAGGAATTTGAAAAGTAGTTATATTTTCTTTCAAGTAATCTTTAAATTGTTTTTTTCCTGTATAAGAAAATGTAGTTCTGGTATATGTAAGTTAAAAATTATTAATAATATTTTGAAAATAACACTGCAATCGTATTTTAAATATGTGATAGTTCAGCTTAATCTTTTTTTTTTCTGTATTAATGTAGAGAGACATGTGATCTATTTTTTTCCTGATTTGAAACTAGTTTACCACAAATCAGACCACAGTATCATGATAAATGTACTAGTGAAGTATGTATAGAATAGTGTTTGGCCCCTATTTGTATGCCTGATTTGCTTTAGTGTTTTAGCTACATGAACTTTACTGGATCCTATTCTGTATTATATTCTGGTTTTGATGGTAGTGCTGATCTGGTAAACTCCTGTTTGACAGCTGTGAAAAGAGGAATATTTGTGACCATATTTCATGTTGAAACCCTGTGTAACAAACCTCCTTGTTCTTTCACATATTTCTCATGAGAGTAGAATATTTCTAAAAAGTATGCAAAGCTCACAAATCTTGCATTTTTGCCGTAATGACATTTTACTGTCAACATCGTATTGTAACACCACTGAACAGCATTACAGTTCCTAAAGCATAAATTTCTGGAGCTGTGCCTCTGTTCCTAGCTTTGTGGTCTGTAATCCCACTTTTTTTATAGTTTTCCTTTTTTTCCTGTTTTTTGTCCATCGCCTGTCTTTCTTTTCCTTTCAATATCAAATGACCTATGTTAAACTTTATGAAAACTTCTGTTTCCCTTATATGCTGTCTTGTCTGCCATCCCCTTTAGTATTTTATACTTTATTTTTTTTCTATATTTGTCCGACTTGTCTTTTATTAGTCTCAACCATGGATCATAGATGATGTCAAACTGATCAGGCTATCGACTCTCATGATGAGCTCTATCATCATACTTTAACTGAAAATATTGCAGAGATGTGGCTTCACAGATCTTCCTGATAGCACTGATGTCCACAATTTGATAACTAATGGTTTGGTGAATACTGTGGGCCAACAAAATGTCTTTCATAATCATAGTGAGTGTCAGTCACTGAAGTGAGAATGAATGCTAGTTGTCCTTACACTGGTCGAGGTTGCTAGGTCGTTACATCAGTTGAGTCTATTGACAGCATTCTTAGACTTGATAATGTTTTGGGTTCTGGCCATTCTTCCTTTCACAAACACCTAACAGACCTTTTTCTTTCCGTTATAAAGCTTTCATTTTCTCACAGAATAAATCACTTTTAATCTCTTTTTCTTTAGATTCTTTTTTTTTTCTGGTGTAAGATTACTCCAGTAACTTCACAAGACAACTTGTACAGTGTTAAGTGCTAAACAGTTTCTGTCCTCATTGTGCTCCCACCACTTTTTGTGAGTTTTTACAGGCAGTCAATTACACTTCTGTGTGCTGGGTTAGTCACAACCTAGAAATGCTGCTCATTACCTTGGTTATTTCTGATCTGACCAGTATCGTAAGATGTATTAGTTGTAGGAAGCCCTGGGTTTTAAAAGATAGCTTCTGGGATTCTGGAAACAGTTTGCCTTACTATAGCATTCTGTCATCTGTCCCTTTGTATATATTGTGTTTGGAGGAAAATGTACTTCAGTGAGTTGTAATAACCATAAGGTTTCAATGATTGTTTCTCCCTCCCCACCCCCCCCCCCCCCGGAATAATTACATTGAAATGGCATTCAGTGGTTTGCTTGCCTTAATGAATACCTGCTTTTCCCATTTATTTCATAATAAGTATTATTTGTTTGAGAGATGTTATGATCAAAACTAGCTTCAGTCGTGGAGATTAGTTTACACAGAAATCACATTCCTTTAACCAGAATGGGACGCAGTTTAGAAAAGTTCTTCGACACTGCTGGGATTGCATGTTATAGTTTTGTTTCTGTCTTTTTTCAGATGCATCAGTTGAGAAGTTTTAAAATGAGAACTCTTAACACAGAGATTGTACATTCTTGCATAGCAAATAGGACTTAGCAAATGAGTGGTTTACTCCTGAAGCCACACTAAGTTCTGGGAAATGCTGTTAAAAAAGCACAGGGATAAACAGAGCTCTGAGCAAAATGTTTTCCATTGTTGTTGTCCAGGATCACCATCAGGATTGAAAATTTAGGACATTATTCAAATGACGTGTTTTACACTAAATTGAATTGTACATGATTCCGGAGATGGTTGTTATTCAGTCTGAAAGGGCAGTAAAATTGAAGAGTATGAGGAGCAAAGCTACAAAGGGAGTGGTCAGAGAAGTCACTCCAAAAAAAATTTAAAATTGTACCCTAGAAGAAGGCATCGTCTTTTAGAGTTTTTCCATCTTATCTACTTGAACTTTCCCCTCAGGTTTGAAACATAGGTCCTTTCTGCTGAAGAGTATTGAGACATCAGTTTGTCCTACTGCTCTACTTAGCCTGTGCTGCAGATCGCAAGGCAGTGGGGGAGAGAGCTGCTGTCGCTTTGCTACTCATCTCCATCTGGGAAGAAATGCATGGACTATTGGCTCTGTCTCCTAAATCACTGTTAGCACAGCTGAACGGGGGTGGCGGGAGAAACATGTACCAGGAAAAGGGCTGGTACATATTACATCATCTGTAGAGTAAGGGGGAAAGCAAAGACCAAACTGAGACTGAGTCACAGCTACAGTTCCTTGTTTGCTCTGTGGTCGTCAAGGCTATGTGTTGGCTTTTATTCAGAGCACAGAGCAGTGCTGCTAGGCCAGTTCATGATTTTTGATGCTCCTACACAGTTTCATCTGTGGTCTTGAATGTGCTTGTAGTTCTGTACAAAAATCTTTGCAGTTTTATAACCATAATCCAGGCATAAACCCGTTCTGACCTCATATGTTGCCGATAACACTTTACATTCCAGTGTCTCTGCCTTTTCTCTTCCTTTTGCCTCTCATTACATGTTCTTGCCGTGATGTCCTATGCTGTGGTGCCCTAGAGACTGTCAGATCATACCAGAGATTCTGTAGCTCAGAAGTAGCAGTATAGTAATTTAGTAATAGTTAGAATTGCTTCTCTGTAGGTTCGATTTAAACAAAAATTTCTGTGAGTTAGAATTAGTATTTAATTGATTTAGCTTCATAGTAAAAGTGATCTTAGCACTGCATTTAAAACAAAATATTGGGCTATCATCACAGCGTGTATTTGTACATATATTTGTAATCAAGTATATTAGTTTAACACTTACATATTAATTGTGGAGTGCTTTAAACCTTAACTGCAATTTTTGTGCTGTTATTGATTGATTCCAAAGAATTAGTGCACCTTTCATTTACAGGATTAGGAACCCAAAGTGCAAAACCAGCTTGCATTTAGACTGAACTGTAACAGATAATGCTAAGGAGTTACCTTTCCCTTATGGTAGAATTGAATTCAGAGTTTGCTGTTTCGAAAAACAGTGGTACCAATAGAGATCCATTTCTGTATCTACTTGTGTTTAAGAGGTTATTGCAGGTTGCAAGCAAAAGTAATTGTTCTAAAACAGCAGCTATGTTAGTTTAGTAATTTATTTGGATAATTTATCTGATTTATGTTTATAGGTTCAAAAATATGTCTACAAAGCCTAGAAATGAGAAATGACATACATTATGACATACCCAACAAAGATTATTCACATCAGTTTACTTTTGAATTATGCAGCGTGCGTCCTTCTAAAAAGTGATGTTGAGTGCACAGAACAGAGTCCATATTTTAAAATTTTGACTGATCAGAGATTTGCTCAAAAGCTAAACCTGAATAAAGCAAAGATAGTTAACATATATATTCTTTACAAAATTCATGGTCAATTGATTCAGTGCTTGATTTAAATTATTTTTTTTTAGCAAATCCAGATAGTACTTTTTAATTCAAACTGTTCCTCTATTTTTGCCATGCGCAGATGCAGTCCTTCCTTTACCACGTTTTTTTTATTCCCAGTCTAGTACTGCTGAGCTAATGCTCAGTTGCTGAGGTAACAAGACGTGCCCTGGATCAGAACGTTCAATGCTTTAGTGATGAGATCTTCTCTCTGCCTCCTACTTTTGAAATATGATGTAATATCCCATTATTTAATCTTGCCTGTTTAACTTGTTGTACTGGAAAATGGAGTTCAGTTAAAAAGTTTGCCAATGTTATAAAAACAGATTGGCTTAACTTCTAGCACTTTGCTGGACTTTTAGTTAATTTTTCAGTGAAGAACAAATTTTGACATTTCTCAGTCCTGGCATCAAATAATAGTTGGCTAACCCTATTCAAATCCAGAGAAATCACGAGTTTTTCAACATATGTAATTAAGATAACTTAGGAAGTTGAAAAGAAGCTGTTTGTTTTTAATTTAATCAAATAAACCCATTTGAAATTAAATGTGACTCCTCTATTTATAGGTTTGGGTATAGTGTCTTTAGAAAATCATCTGGAAAGAACAAAACCAAAAAAATGAACAGTCTTTTAAAAATAACCTTTAAATATTCCCTCTTGGGCATTGCTAATTTGGTATGTCTAGCTATACTGTATGGTTAGCCACCTGCATCCTTAGAGCTATGACGCTTAGTCACAAGTTTGAGTTGCCCTTTGCCATCAGGAGATGGAAAAAGCTCCATGAAAGGCAAATGTTAAAACTGGTGGCTGGCTTGAGAACTGAGAGGGAAACAGAAAGGAAGTGAGGGGAAAGGGAAGATGGGTTCCTCGGATTGTGGGGTTCAGGACTTGCTGCAGGATAGAAAGGGTTAAGTACAGACATTTGCCTGTGGAGAAGACTAGCAAGAATTCTGTGTTTGAAAAAGCTGGTTACTGCTGAGCAACCCTCCAGCTGAAGAAATGAGTAAGTTTAGAGAAACCCCTCTTGTATTTAAGCTATTTCCCTGCCAGGAAGAACTAAGGCTACTTGTTTATTCAGAAAAGGGAAAGCAGCAACCATGTGAGATCCTTTGTTCCAATTCTATGCTCTATTCCAAGCCTTCAGCTTACAGAGCAGGTCTTGCAGTACAGCCTGATAGGTACTCAAAGTCCTTTGACTAGAGACAAACTTCTTCTTCTGTGAAGCAGAGGTAAATACAGTTTCCAAGCACCAGAGGATGCTTGCTGATACATCTCAGCTGCTAGAGTTAAGTGAGAACTTTAAACAAAACTATAGTTTGCAAGAGAATTGGAAGCTTAATGCCAGTGGCATGAAATACAGCCTGATCTCTTTTGTAGCAACACACTTGGAAGGCAGCACCTTGTCAGGGGCTGTGTTGCCCCATGAACAGGCTGGCTTTCATTCACACAGCTGTTACCACTACTGAGATGTCAGAATATGCAGAAGTCATCAGTTGCTGGATGGAAAGCAGCTGCCTCAGACTCCGCAAAGGGTCATTGTGGCATTTCCTTAGTAATTATATTTGGTTTTCAAGAAAATCTTAGCTATCACTTCCTTAAACCCTGCCCCTCTAAGGAGGGAAGGCATGCAGCTCCAATCATTACAAGGATACATAGCTCATAGTAATCACCAAGCTGGACAGTCACCTGCAGTGACTAAAATTTCTTCTTTTACATTCCACCTGGAAGAAGACTGTAGGACGTGGCTGGATTGAGTTCTCACCACATTGCATGTATCTTTTTCCATATCCTGGGAGCTGATGCATTTCAAGGTGAATATCCACATGTAGGGATTTCAACTGCTATAAAACATGGCTGGATGTCTTCAAGCATTTGTCATTGTTTAGTTTTGCAGCATAATCCCAGTCTTTAGATTTCTCTTTTAATAAACATGGTGAAGGGCATTTCTGATACTCTTTAGGTTCTGTGTGCCTGCTGAGAACTGCAGATTCAAAGGGCTTAAATAATTTTCTTGTATAATGTTGGAAGAACAAGCCAACCCTTATAAGACTGCAGTTACCTGGTAGACACTGTGTTCTTTATGTTTGATAGAATGATTTTGTATTTCCTCTAAAGGTCAGAGCACATTACATATTCATGTTCTTAGATTTCAGCAGAAAACTTACATGTGATGTTTTGAGTGGCAGTTTATAGTGAAGCTAGCCATTTTATAAAATATTTCAGTTTGTCTTGGAGGAGGAGGGAAGGTAAACGTTCTGAACTCGCCAATGTATTTTTTTTTTAAAAAAGAGACTTTTTGAACCCAGTCGCTGTTTACACTATCAAACAGCTAAGGGTAGGGTAGCAGTGGAGCCTCAAAATGAAAATGGAGCTGGGTGCAGGTGAGCTGGAGCAGCCTGTGCTGCCATGCAGATTTACAGACTGCCTGTCATGAGTAGAAGAGCCCAGCAGATGCTGGCTTCTCTGCCGCTGTTCAGGAGGTGGTAGGAAGCCCTGTAGAACCAGGAGGTTGTCTGAGGAGGGATCTAACACTCACTGTATTTAATTGCAGTGACCCATGCAGATAAACTCAAGACAAATTTGGACAATTAGTTATCAAGATCTTGCACATTTCTAGTGTGTTTTAAGGATAATTCTTTCTATAAATATGCATGCAATAGTTTCATTAAAATTTGCATTTTGAACCAAGTTGATTATCCTAATCAAATTTGGAAATATTGGATCTTTTATTTGAATGCCTATAATGGCAGGAAAAATTCAGTCTCCTAAGTGCCTCAAACTACAGTGGCTGTAGTAAATGGATGCATAAAATGGGTGCATGCAGATAGTTGGAACCTGATTGTGTAGTTTCTGAACAAGTCACTGAAAAGGTTTTGGTTGTGTTGGGGTTTCTTTAGTATATCTGCTAATGAAGATCATTCCTCATGCTTTTTTCACGATAAATGTGATTAGTTTGCTAGATCACTTTAGCCAGTGAAAACTGATTAAAAGAGCCTTATTTGAGCCTGCAAACCAATTGTACATCAACATTTTAAATGGACTTTGAGCATTCGGAATTTAGTTACAGCTGCTGTTAACTGACTAAGATAACTTTGTTAACGTAATCACTGAAAAATATTTGAAGTTAGTAAGTAGCTGTTCACAGTAAGTGACTTACATTTGCAGTATAATAGATCATTTCATGCTGTTTTAGCAGAGACTATGATGCAGTCTTGAGATATCACAAAGGTGTATGACCTTGTTTCTTAGTAGCAGGGTAATACAAGCACCATAGGAGTAATCCCCTTGAAATCAGTAAGGTCATGGTAGATTTATACAGGTGTGTGGTTAACAAGGGTGGAATTGAGGGATGTTGCAAAGAGGATGTGCTATACTGACTGTTGAAAATTTGACCTTGATACACTTGACAGTGTTTTTATTCAAGTATAGGAGAATTTTCTCCCCTTCCCCCTCTTCAGTTTGCCAATTTTTTGTGTATTTTGATGCTGGGGAGTTATGTGAAGTGTTTTGTCTCTCTTCTGTGCATTTAAGTACAGAGGAAATTAAGGACTAAGAAAAAAGTGTTAGTTTTCTTGATATCTCTAAGATATGGTTTTCTTTAAATGCTGCCTTGTTTTCTTTTCTGTTCTTAAATGTTCACATACCTGTCATGTCATCTCTTGGCAATATTACATGCATTTTAATACCATTCCTAAAATAATGTCATGGTTTTCTACTCAGAGAGAAGTGTACTGGTCTAGTTTCTCCTTAGCTCCACCATATACATGTAGTCTGGAGAAAGCTGTTCAGCCTTTTTCCTCCTGTATCACAATCTAAATGTGGGTATTAGCAGCTTCCTTGTTACATGGTGTTGGTTGCTGTTAAGTTGCATTTGAGTTCAAAGTGTTATAAAAATTTGTCTTGACTTCCTGCTTTTGTTTCTAATGCATTTCACTAACTGCCCTGACAAATGCACAGGGAAGTCTTGTTAGCAGGTATGCAAATCATCCTTCTAATAAGAAACATATATTAACAGATAAAAACAAACCAGTATTTTTCAGGGCTTTTTTCTTTATATTTACTTTTAGAGTTCTTTGTGCTTTACTTCTGAACAAGAAGACAAGTTCTATTTACAACTGGTTTCCTATCAGACCTGTAGACGAGCCCATGATTGCACTTGCTTCAACTAACAGACTCAGCATTTTTCAGTGGAAGCAGCCAAATCCCAGTTTAGATCATCTTTATTAGTATATTTCCAGCTTTATCCTGTACCCAGCCATGTTTGAGTATAAAGCTTCATGAAGTTGAGACAGCAAGTTGTACAAGCCTTCTCTGAAACACATCCTGTGCAGGTTTTTTGGCCTTGCAGTAGTGTCATGCATTGGACAGGTGCTTCAGTTTCAGAGGCTTACCTCCACCCCTGATAAACCAGATTGCTTCTATTTGAATTTTCAGTTGTGGAGAGGCAGCAGGTGTGATTTTATACCTATTATGAAAGCAGTATGTTTATTTTAGCTAATACACCTGGTAAATACCTAAGAGTTAACATGCAGCTCGCCTAAGCAGTGTTGTGCTTAGTGTCCTCATCTCAATACCTAGTTCACTTTTGCTGCCAGTCAGTCATCAGATGAGGATGTGTTGGTTTCCCTTGCTTCTTGGACCATACTCAGTCCTTGGCCTTACTGAGCTGTCCTCTGAAGTCTCTGGGGCAGGGTTTCCCTCAGGGATTTTTATGCTCCACCCCTACACCCCCTGGCCTGCCATGTGTTTTTTCTCCTGGGTTACTAGTACTAGCTCAGTAGTTTCAGTTCTGTTGTAGCCTTTTTTTTTTTTTAGTTATTTTATTTATTTATTAATCTTGCATGGCTTCACCTTAGGTACTTTCAGAGTCAAGATTGCATGTCTGTTTCTCCAAAAACTGCACCCTGGGGCACAGATATGTAACATCATAGGCCTAGTGAATGACAGGAAGAAATGCAAGTGATAAATAGCTATATTGTGGCAAGTTCTAAATAGGAAACAATGGAAAAGGTAGTCTTATCTTTAATGTGTTTTCACATTTTTTGATGACATTTCTCTTCCTTCTTGATGCAATATAATAATGAAACAGGGACACTACACTGCAATTTTACTTCAATAACATGATCAAAACATTAAGAGCATTTTCAGCTAGAGCTAAAATTGCAGTTGTAGAAAGTTATTTTTGCCACATTTTATTTTACCTCTGTACCTGAAAATCTGGATTATAAAATTAAGAAAAACACTGACTGCTTAAAATGTTTTATTCCAACATTGTGTATTGCATTTGCTTCTATTTATCTAATTATCTTTCTACTGTGTTCTTAGGAGATTCTTAGGAATGAAAATTATAGAGAAGAGATGAAACAGAAAATCAAAGATATATCCGAAAAGGATAAGCTTCTTCAGGCCAAGGAGTACAAGGAGGGACTTGTTGCTGAACCAGCTCATACACATGTTAAAGGCCACGCATCAGCCCCTTACTACGGCAAGGAAAAGCCTTCGCCAGATCCAACCAGCACTGCGAGTACCTTTCAGCCAGGCTCCTGGATGCCACCAGGCAGTGGTGATAGTCACAAAAAATAAACAGTTGTAATGTACAGATACTGCTAATGGATAAATACTTCAACAGATAATATAAACAGCTGTTATGTAAACACTGTTATACAGCGAGTGTGCAACTGAAGAATAATAAAGCAGTAAATAAATGCATATAAAGCAGTTTAGAAATAATATAAATTTCAGTTATATTTTTGAAACTGTTCAAATAGCCTTAATCAGGACAAAGTACTGTATAATGTTTGGGTTTAGTGAGAAACAGGATGTGTTACTAAGTTTGTTTTCCACAGTTGCTGTTCATTAGTTACTCATTAAATCATACATAGGTTTTCTAGCTAACTTAATTTTCTTAAGTAATTCTAAATTATTTTTTCCTTGAAGACTGGCTTATTTTTAGAATTGTTTTTGATATAATAAATTTCACTTAATTGGTACACTTAGATTTTCCCAAACCTAAACTAATGCCTAAGATAGTTCTTCAGAATGCTTTTTAATTCCCTTAGCAGTGCCAATGTACTTTCCTCGGGAAGTGGATGGAAAAGTTGATTTCATTAACAAGTATCACTATGATGCTTCACTGACTACACACTGTATTAATCTTGGAGACATTCTTGTAACTTAAATGTAAGAAAGCAATCAACCTATTTGAATGTTTGATTTGCAGCCAGCAGTAAGCACAAGATAAAATCAGGCTGAGTTAAAGTACACCTAACTACTACAATAGAGGTTTTAGAGGCATTTGGTAGAGCTGCTGGAAAATTACACATTTCAGACAAATGACAGTCATTAATACTAAAGGAAACAGGTTTGTTTCTACTGTATGCAGGCAGTTCCCTAAACAATTAGATCCTTTTGGCCATAGTTTAGACATATAGAATGTGCAGATTATTTGTTTAGAGATGACAGTTGAGAACTTCAAGTCAAAATAAAGATCATAGTTTTTTGAAAAAAGTATCAAATTTATTTATGCATTGCATACCTCATCAGTTCTCCCCCATGTGTTTTAGGTTACGTAGGTACCAAAGGTGGAATACATATACATTGGACAACACTTGAGACAAAACAGTGGAGACTTAATCCCATCTATTTATAAAATGCCAAAATGTCATACTCTAGTAATGCTTGCTCTGACCAACAAAACTGAGAGGATCAACACTATTTCACATTTACTTTAAGCCATTTCAGTTAGACTCCCCACTTCTAATCCCCCTTAGTGTCAGCCAGCTCTGTAGGTCTTCTCATTTGAACAATATATCATTTTAAGGTTTTATTTTTAAACATAATAAAGGACTAGTTGCTAAGAACAACTGTGTACTGCTATTTAGAAATATGCCAAGTCTAAAAATGTAATGGCTGCCACAAGCTCTTTAGAACTAGACTATTAATAAAAATTATGCTTGAAAAATTAATCACTTCTAATAGAAAAACATGAATTGGAATTAAGGTTAAATAATTTTGGCATTATTTACAACACAATCCCCGTTTGGACTTTTTCCAGCATGCCCATATTTTGCAATGTGGAAGGCAGCAGAGTTTCAAGGGCCACGAGAACAAAGATCCCACCTAAACCCAGAAGGTTCTAAGTCAAAGGTAGCCAGAGGGAGGGTTAGCACTGAGGAAGAACCATTGTCACCCAGCATGCGCATCCTTCTCCTGCACTCTCCCACAGCCAACTGCCATTAGTCACTGGGACACAAAACACGAGCCCACCTGGGCCTTTGGTCTCAACCCATTTATGGCTGTTCTTTGAGGCGTAACAAGTTTCTGGAGGCAGAAACAAATCAGTTACAGGTGGAGTGATCAGATGATCATTAAAGGAAAACCAAACAACCTGTATTTTGTAGAACATAAGTGACTTAAGACAAATGAAGGGTAATAAGAACAAGCAATCAGTTTCCTGCAGTTTGGGCTGAACTTAAAGACTGTTGATGGCTGGCAGTTCGGTTTTAGGATCTTTTTGCAGACAAGCCCCACCATCAAAGTCACTACAGCAGCCCCTTGGGGCACACAGCTGAATGAACCACGGTGTGCTTAAAGGATAAGTTATTCTACCCAAACCTGAAGCAACTTATCTCTACCGCTCTGCCCCAGGTGCACCCAAACTTGCTTTTCTGTAATCCTGTTTGCCACTGACATTTTTCCCATAATCTGACGATTTTAAGACACTTGTTAAGTCTTAGCTCAGCTAAGGAAAAAAAAATTGCCTCCAGAGTCACCTAACAGATTAATTTTTAGTTCAACAAGCAAATTTAGAAAAGCAATCTGCACTAGAACACAAGTAGTAAATTAACGACTGTAACAAGTGTCACTGGAGCAAACTTTAACACAAATCATCTCAACAGAAAATATACATTGAAGGGATTGAATGTTATACTTCAAGAAATACCAGGATTAAGTATCAAAGAACAGTTACCACACAAAATGTGTTTCATTTAAAAAGTGGATTATTTGCACCAGGAAGACCAATTTTCCCCATTTAATCCTTCTTTGATCTTTTGGCTTTTGCGATATTCTCTTGGCGTTTCTGTTTCTTCTTTTGCTCTCGCTCCCTGGCCTCAATCATTTTTGCAAGCTTCCATGAAAGCGCTGCACTGATTACGAACAATGGTGTGAGGGCCAAGATCACTGTAGTAAGAAAGCCGTATGGGTCCTTTGCAGCCCACTCCACGATGTATTCAGCCCAAGCCTTAATATCAAACATTTTTTCTGGTTTTTTTTTCTATTGGGAAAACTCTGTGGAATAATAAAATAATTTCTGAGCAGTTAGAAAAATAAAAGCACACAACAAGTCATCATCTTTCGTTACTAAAGAGCAAGCTCATTTTTGCTAGAAGTTAAAAGTAGTGTTTAGGATGTAAAAGTAAGCATAACACAACCTAAGAGTTGAGCCTACTTTAAAGTACAGTGTTTACAAAATAATTAAGCATTTCGGGCTTGTTTAGCCTAGAGAAGAAAAGGCTCCAATATGACCTTATAGCAGCTGTTCAGTGCTTAAAGGGAGGGCTACAGGAAAGCTGTGGAGGTTTCCTTTATTAGGGAGTGCAGTGAGAGAATGAGGAATAACAGTTTTATGCTCAAAAAAGAGAGATTTAGATTAGATATTAATAAGAATTTTTTTACTGCGAGGGTGGTGAGGAACTGGAACAGTTTGCCCAAAGAATTATGGATGCTCCCTCCCTGTTGGTGTTCAGCAAGATCCAGTGGGATGTGTCCCTGCCCATAGCAGGGGGGTTGGAACTGGATGAGCTTTAAAGTCCCTTCCAACTCAACTCATTCTATGATTCTATGACTCATCCACCAGCGTTTCAGATCATATGGGAAAACATGGGAAAAAAGTGAGGTCCGTGCTCTTTTGGAAGAGATCGGAGGAGCTCCAAGTTGGTTTGCCTTTCCGTACGTTTTATGAAGGAGCCGGGGAAGTGGGGGCACAGCTTTAAGTCGTGACCCAGCAGCACCGGCAAGTCAGCAATCCAGTGCGAACCACGAAGGGGGGCGGGCGCGGCGGCTCACGGGAACCAGCACCAGGCGAGAGCCTGGGCGGGCGCGGGAGGCCCAGAGCTGCGTCTGGAGCCGGGCACCGGCCACCCGGCACCCCCGTCCCTCCTTCCTCCCGCCGACGCTGCCCCGCCCCCCCGGGCACCGGTCTCACCTGCGGCAGGGGGCGCGGCACTGCCTCGGGCACCCTCCCGGCCTGCCGAGCTACGGAAGGTGGCGCCGAGATCCCTGCGGAGAGAAGACACAGCACGTGAGGGAAAGACGCCAGGGATTCTGGGCCAGGGCGCGTCCCCTCGCGTCCCTCCCCGCTGCCGCTCGGTACCGCTGCCCTGCAAGCCCCGTGCCCATCGACCGGAAACAGGAAGCAGCCGCTCTCGCCCGCCGGAAACAGATCCCGCACACCGCCCTCCGCGTCGCGCATGCGTGCGGTTGACGGGCCGGGGAGCGAATGGGGCCTGGTGCGCGCTCGGTCCTGCGCTTTGCCCCGCCCCGCGAGCCGGCGGGGGGAAGGGAGCAGCGCGTGCGCTCCGCAGGGCGGGGGGGGGCGGACGCGGTGGTGTCGGTGCTTTGGAAAAGATTGAAAAGGGGCTGCTCGGGGCGCGTCACCGGGTGGAGTGACTTGAAACAGGTCTGAAGCGGGAGGGGTGGGGGGAGGGGAGGATGCCCCCTCAACTGCTGGGACACGGCTTTCCCAGAGCCCGGGGAGGCGGGGCCGTGTGTGCGCTGCGCCCGCCTTTGGCCCAGCCGCGCCTGGCCGGGGTTGCTCCGAACGCGAGGTGCCAGCCGGGCCGGTGTCTCCTTGGGAGCGGGCAAGGAGCCCGGCGATGCCTCCCTCTGCAGCGCCCCTGGCCTCTGCGCTGGCAGCGCCGCCTCCGCGCGCGGGCCGCTGGGAGGTGCGGCACAGGGGGCTCTGGCGGCCCGGGCGCCTCCCGCGGCTGCTGGGGAATCCCGCCCGGCTCTGGTGCTTTGGCGGGGGCCATGCCGTTCCCTGGGGAAGCGCCGTGCGAGGCTTCTTGCTGAGCTGAGCGTAGCACGGCGCCCAGAGGGTCTCAGTGCAGCGTGAGCCAACGCTGAAGCCCCGTGTTCTCATGCTGAGAATTCAGTGTTTCATAGAATCACAGAATGGTTTGTGGTGGAAGGACCTCAAAGCCCATGCAGTCCCACCCCCCTTGCCGTGGGCAGGGACAACTCCCACTACACCAGGCTACTCAAGACCCCACGCAACACTTCCAGGAAGAGGGCATCCACAGCTTCCCTGGGCAACCTTGTGTCAGTGTCTCATCAGCCTCATCGTGAAAAATTTCTTCCTAATGTCTAATCTAAATCTTCCCCCTTCCAATTTAAAGCTAGTCTAACTCATTCTATCACTGCTTGCCCTTGTAAAAAGTCCCTCCCCAGCTTTCCTGTATCCTCTTCAGGTACTGGAAGGCTGCTATGAGCTCTTCCCGCAGCCTCCTCCAGGCTGAACAACCCCAAGTCTCTCAGCCTGTCCTCATCGCAGAGGTGCTCCAACCCTCTGATCATCTTCGTAGCTCTCCTCTGGACCCATTCTAACAGTTCCATATCCTTCTTGTGTTAGGGATTCCAGAGTAGGACGCAATACTCCAGGTAGGGTCTCACGAGAGAGGAGTACAGGGGAAGAATACTCTCTCTCAACCTGCTGGCCACACTTCTTTAGATGTAGCCCAGGACACGTTTGACTTTTTGGGCTGTGAGTGCACATTGCTGGCTCATGTCAAGCTTCTTATCCGTCAGTGCCACCAACTCCTCTGCAGGGCTGTTCTCAATCATGTTGTCCCCCAGCCTGTCTTGAAACTGCATTTAAGATTTTCTTTCTGTGTGTTACATCAAACCTTTCCCCTCTCCCTTTCTGCATACGTGTTCATGCACACACTGATGTAAATAAAAACTTCATTATGTTTCCAAAGCAAAGTTTAGTATAGGTTACAGTACTAGCTTTAGCACATGAGATCTTTGATCACTTAAATTGTATTGATCAGTTCATGAGTTCCTTTCTCTGTAGCATTACAGCAAATGCCCTTGCTTTAGAGTGAGTGTATTGAATGCAACTTCGTGCTATGTGTAAATTTTCATTGCTTTCACTACTTTTTATGCAAAACCCTCTGTAGCGTTCAGATTCTTGTAATAGCTTTTGGAAAATTAGAATAGAATAGAATAGAATAGAATAGAATAGAATAGAATAGAATAGAATAGAATAGAATAGAATAGAATAGAATAGAATAGAATAGAATAGAATAGAATATTTCAGTTGGAAGGGACCTACAATGATCATCTAGTCCAACTGCCTGACCACTTCAGAGCTGACCAAAAACCAAAGCATGTTGTTAAGGGCAGCGTTGTCCAAACGCCTCTTAAAGACTAACAGGTCTGGGGCATCGCCCACCTCTCTAGGAAGCCTGTCCCAGGGTTTGACCACCATCTTGGTAAATAAATGCTTCTTAATGTCCAGTCTAAACTTCCCCTGCATGCGCGGCCTGTGAGTGGATAGCACAGAGAAGAGATCAGCATCTTCCCCTCCTGTGGCAGCTGTAGAGAGCAGTGAGATCACTCCTCAGCCTTCTTTCCAAACTAGACAAACCCAGAGTCCTCAGCTGGTCCTCACAGGTCATGTTTTCCAGCCCTTTCACTGGCTTTGTTGCCCTCCTCTGGGTGCATTCAAGCACCTTCACATCCTTCTTAAACTGTGGGGCCCAGAATTACACGCCGCACTCCAGGTGAGGCCACACCAGTGCCAAATACAATGGGATAGTGATTTCTTTTGACTGGCTGGCTGGCTGTGCTGTGTTTGATGCACTAAAAAATGCCATTTGTCCTCTTCTCTGTCAGGGCACTGCTGACTAAGCCATTTTTGTGTGCTGTGTAGCTAAGTTAAAAGTAGGTGGGCTGTTATGTAAGTATAGCCTATTTCTAGTAAAATTGCATATTGGGCTAGAGGAGACGTTATATTTCTGATACTTGTATGTCAAATTCAGGTACATATGCAAAAATAAGCACTGACACCATCTATATACACACTTGTTTAATAACACCACCTTTAGACCTGCTGCAAAGCTGATTTCCAATTCCAGTCTTTCACATAATACTAGTCTCATCTGTCTGTCTTTATATGTCTTCTGCATTCTGTTCCTTACTGATTTAAAGTGCCTGATTCATTGTGGCAGGGAAGAAATAAAAAGTAGAGAGTGTTACTTCCTTTTTCTAATAAAACAGATCTTATACAATTACCTTTTCTGGTGCCTATCTCCCTGTAATAGCTTCTGAAGTTGTTGACTGGTTATATTTTCAAAGGGGTAGAGGTCTTTTACGTAGTAATTCTGTTCCTTTAAGATTTGTTAAAATAGGCAGCTAGGTAGAGAAGAGATAGCCAGACTAAAACCTCGACTGAAAGCTGCTGTGCATCTGTATTAAGAATTAAGAGATGTTATGGGATTACTACCCAATGGGAAGGCTTCATTTGGGGCTTGCACTCTACCTAATATAGAATGCTTCAACCACAAGGCCACAGGAGATAAGGATGCTTGTTTTGCTTTTCTGAGTCGCTCAATTGTTGTACTTTTAAGTCGTCAAAGAGAACAGAAATTCCAGAATTTACTGCACCTTCAACAAAGCAGCACAATGCTTAGCACACCATTATAATACTTTAAAAGACCACATTAAACATGTTTATGTAAACTATAATTTTGACACTTAACTGCCACTTTTTAAATCTGCACTTTCTTTTACCACTCATCTAGAATTCCTTTACATGCCTCTGTTCTATTAGTGTAGCTACCAGTGTACCTGTGTGTATCTTAAAACAGATACTGTTTAATATTGTATCTATCAGTTACAAGCAGATGAGGAAGAGAATTGAAGGGTTTAGGAAAGAGTGAGGAAAGATCCCCCAGTGAAAGGTCACATAATTTGAAGTGTGAAAGTCATGGTTGTTCCAGATGTCTCGGCTAGAAAGGAACTTTACTTAGGACGGAGTTAACCTTTTCAGCAACTGCGTAGCCCCAATGACAGCAGCTACAGAAGTAGCATCAAAATATAATACAGTATGAGTTTATGAACCATCAACTTTGGTAAAATTAAATCACTTGTTAGTTTTTATATATATAAAACATATATATGAATAGCATTAGAAGTTACATTTCATTGGAATTTCGTGAGAACATGCTGGAGAGAACAGGCATTACTGTCCATTGTCACACTTTCAAAGAAGGAGTGGGTGGGGGAAAGGAAACAGCACTCAAAGAATTCAGCAATAATAAAGTAAGGCACAGAAAAATATGCCGAGAATATAATACTGGCATGGAAAATGGGAGAGTCACTTACATGAAAGCAAAGCCTTTCTCATGCCAACAGTGACTGAAGTGTCCATGAGTGCTTGCGTGTGCGGTGAAGACAAGCTCTGAGTAAACGTATTCATTTCACTCAGATGTGTTGACATGTACCAGTGGTCCAGAATCTCTCTATATAAGGAAGCTGCTAAATATTTCACCCAGTGTGGTCGCTAACTGTCCTTTCATCATTTGTAAAATCTGAGAGTAAACTAGTTCCTCAAAACTACTTTTATCCTACGTGCAGTGAGAATTCTCCAGTTATTTTTATGTATAATTATTGATGTCCTGAGCATGTTGTACTCCACGTGCTGAATGTCCATTCTTCTAGAAGACCTAGGTGGAAATTTTGTGCTGTCATATGATGGTAGGTTTTTTCAAGAGTTTTCAAAAGTAACTTGACTGTTGCTGTTTTTCCTCCAGCCTGTAAAATCTCTAAACTGTGAAAGCTTTATTGGCACTTTTTTTGCCTGTGTATGATATATTTACAGTATTTACCAGCCAATAAACATTCTGGATTTTATAGCTTTACTTGAGTCAACAAAATTCCTTTGTACTACCGGGGATTAAGGATTCTTTTTCTGCTACAAATCGTTATTTAAAAACATTGGTGTTTTATATTTAAATGGATCTGCAATATATCTTTATTCTACAAGTTGCATGAACAACCCTATACATTTGTAATTTGGGTACCATTCTCACAGGGATGAATTCAGGGAGTCCAATGCAGGTGCAAAATGGAATCGTTTATTGTAACACAAATTCCTCTTTCCTAAAAGTTTTTTTGCAAAGTCATTGTCCACTAGCCAATTTCACATCTATGATTGGGCTAAAGCACTTGTGCACTCACCTTAAGCTGTTTCTTAATTGGTAGCATAAGTTCTGTTTTCCTCTTGTTATCGCCTTCTTGATAAGTGCTCAGGACTTTCCACTACTTTCAAGGTTAGCCAACTCTCAGCTCATCGTCAAACCCTGTCAAGGCCTCTGTGCTATCACCCAGGCTTAACCCTACACCATTCAACACATCTGAGTATCCAAGATGAAAGTAGTCAAAATAATGAGTTATACTTACTGACTGTAACTGACTGTAGTTAATTCACTTCAAGCCATCCTTATAAATTGTTCTGCTACTATATACTTCAAAGGATGGAGCATGTGTTGGGAGAGTGCATGGCCCATAGGCCAAGTAATGTGCTGCATATTTTTGTATCTTAAGAAAGTGACAGAACATAGAAGTATGTATATCTGATACTGAATTAAAGAATGATCGACTGCTTCTCTGCGTTAAGTGGACTCATTTATGTAATGGCATTGTTTTTACTACCCTTATAGTGAATGATAAAACTGACGAATTGAAGGGTGTCAGACTTACTCCATCCTTCATTTCTTCCTATTTTATGTCTTCTCACAGTTCAAAAGGAATTCTCAAAGATACAAATGGAAGCTAGTGAAATAAGAGAGATCTTTTCTGTTACTGCATTCTGATATGGTCGTGAGAGATATATGTATTAAATGGCTTCTGGATTTTTCTTGGATTATATTAAAGGAAAGGAGAGAGAAAATAATTGTCGATACATTTTTGTAAATCCTCAGAGGTACCTTAGTTCAGGTAGGAAACTGAGAATCCTGGGATCATATATGAAATGTAACAGTCTCAGCTGATTCTCAGCATCTCCACCAAAGCCTGATCCCCTGGAAACAGCGGAGAAGGGCAGTGAGAAAGTTCAATGTCTCTGTCGGTGATTCAGGCCCACCAAGGTGTGAGCCACTTTGGAGCTGCCTCTGTCCTCTCACGGACCATAAAGGGCACTAAGGAGTGAGGATACTGTCCCCAGCTTAAACGCTTCAGCTAAAAACCCATTTGAAGTACAAGGAACCCAAACAAAACAGCATATCCTTCTGTGAATCAACTCCATGTCTTTATGTACATGTAAGTGGTAATATTTACCTACATTCTTAAAATAATTTGGAGTTGTTGAATAAAAGAACCAGGGCTGGTATACTGTTAATTTAACTTTTAGGATTCAGATTTTCCTTGATTTTGTAGACATTTAAGTTTATCAAGCAACTTGTGTCTATTATAAATACATATGCAAGTAATAGATCTAAACACAATCTTTTCAAATTCAGAGATTATGGGTGCAGTTCTAATACTTCTTCTATTTGTGGTCTTACCCTATTTTCTATTACAAAAACCTACTAGAAACTGGTATTTCTTGTGGGTAACTAGGCATCTCCCCAAAACTGTATACAAGCACATTCATGTTGTGGCTTCTTTAAAAGAGGAGTCAAAGTTGAGGAGACTGATTTACATTTTAATTTTAAATTAAGTTCTTTTTTTTAGAACTTAACTGATGTAGGCTTTAAGGTAATAAACTTAGTCTGCTCTATATATACTATGTATGTTCCAGACAACCAAACCCATGCTTCCATCTAATCCATCGCATTTCATAGAAGACCTGAGCATCATTATTATTTTTATAGTATCTTTCCAAGAACAGTTGGAAGCGACAATGCTGCTGCACTGTCATAGCTAGTTCACAAGGTTGTGCTGTCCTTGATTAGAATTGAACAAATGCTCCTGCAAAAACCTCTTTACTTGAAGCTCAGATAAGCAAGGCTCAAACCACTTCACCCAAGTGATAGGCAAAGGCAGGGACTGGGAGATTGAAGAACCATCCACTACAGGAGAAGATCAGGTTTGAGACCATATAAGGAACCTGAAGGTGTGAAAGTCCATGAGACCCGATGAGATGTATCCACAGGTTCTGAGAGAAGTGGCAGATGAAGTTGCTAAGCCACTACAAAGCTTATTTGAGAAGTCATGGTAGTCTAGCAAAGTTTCCATTGACTGGGAAAGGGGAAACATAACTCCCATTTTTAAAAAAGGTAATAAGGAAGACCCAGGAAACTCCAGGCTGGTCAGTCTCACCTCTGTGCCTGACGAGATTGTGGAGCAGATCCTTCTGGAAACTCTGCTGAGACACATGGAAAATAAGAAGGTAACTGGTGACAGCCAACATGGCTTCACTAAGCGCAAATTGTGCCTGACAAATTTGGTGGCCTTCTAAAATAAGGCTACAGCACTCGTGGGTAAAAGAAGAGTAACTGACATCATCTACCTGGACTCATGCAAAGCATTCAACACTACTCTGCATGACATTCTTGTCTCTAAATTGGAGAGACAAAGATTTGTTAGTTGGACCACTCCGTGGATAAGGAATTGACTGGATGGTCAAACTCAAACTGTTGTGGTCAACACGTCAATGTAAAAGTGGAGACCAGTGACAAGTGACACACTGCAGGGGTTGGTATTGGTAACAATGTCTTTTAACATCTTTGTTGTAGACATGGACAGTGGGATTGATTGCAGCCTCAGCAAGTTTACTGATAACAACAAGCTCTGTGCCTTGCTTGACACATTGGAGAGAAGGGATGCCATCCAGAGTGACCTTGACAGACTTGAGAGTTGGGCCTGTGCTAAACCCATGAAGTTCAACAACATCAAATACAATGTCCAGCACCTCACTTGGGGCAATCCCAAGCACAGTTACAGGCTGAGCAGAGAATGAATTGAGAACAGCCCTGAAGAGAAGAACCTGGGGGTACTTGTCGATGAGAAGCTCAACGTGAGCCAGCAATATGTGCTTGCTGCCCAGAAAGCCAAGCATATCCTGGGCTGCATCAAAAGAAGCCTGAAATCAAGGGAGGTGATTCTTCCCCTCTAGTCTGCTCTTGTGAGACCTCACCTGGAATATTGCATTCAGTTCTGGAGTCTCCAGCACAGGAAGGACATGGACCTGCTTGAGCGAGTCCAGAGAAGGACTACGAAGATGATCATAGGGCTGGAGCACCTCCCATATCAGGACAGGCTGAAAGGGTTGGGATTGTTTAGCCTGGAGAAGAGGTGGCTCTGGGGAGACCTTATAGCAACAGTCCAGTACTTAAAGGAAGCCTATAGGAAAGATGGGGAGGGCTCTTTGTCAGAGAGTGCAGTGATAGAACAAAGGGTAACAGTTTTATGCTGAAAGAGGGTACATTTAGATTAGATACTACTGAGAAATTTTTTACTGTGAGGGTGGTGATGCGCAGGAACAGGTTGCCCAGAGAAGTCATGAATGCTCTGCCCCTGGAGGTGTTTAAGGCCAGATTGGATGAGGCTTTGAGCAGTCTGGTCTGGTGGAAGTTGCCCCTCCCCACAGCAGGGGGGTTGGAACTGTGTGATCTTTTAGGTCCCTTCTAACCCAAATCATTCTGTGATTCTACAATGATTCTATGAATCGTTGTGCTCTGCATATGGTGTAAGAATGAGTTCTTGACAATAATAATAATTGTACTGTATAGTGTTTCAGTGATCAGAAATATTCATCATGTAGACAGGGACTCTCTCTCACAGTGATTCTAATGTCCTTGCTAAATTCTAGTTCAAGTAATCCATTTTTATAAACAAAATTCCTTTTCACAGCTGCAATGATTTTTATTTCCTTTTTACAGGGTGCCATAAGGATTCCCAGTGATCCAAGGTAAAAGTGAAGTTTGAGTTGTCCTTATAGGATATACTTAATAAGCCAGGACTGCTGTCAGAACAAAGAACCCTAATTCTAATTTCTTATTTCTTTTTGGGCAACTAGACCTAAATGTTTTGGTACATTTTCCCAGTGTATTATATGGCTGCCATTTTCCATCTGAACATGGCAGTATCTTTTTTGCTTATATGTGTTTAGAAACACTTCATAAAGTACTATGAGTTCTCTGCTGATAAAAGACACTGTATAAATCTTCAGCACAATGATGCCCATTTCAGTATTAAATTGACTGACAAGAGTAGTATATGAATGAGTCACTGAGACCTGAAAGATAGCCAGCATTGTCAGCTGCTTCCTGCTCTTATATGGAAAGAAACTGTTGTCAGTGGAAGTGGGAGCCTGTACCTTATTTAATTTCCCAATCCTATGAAATGGGATGCTGTAGCATTCTGTAGTGTTATGTGTACATCCCTCCTGCCTTCTGCTTGCCAGAGAAGTAGTTCCTTAGTGAAATAGAATATTCTGCTATGTTCCCTTACCTAGATTTCATGCTAGAGTTAAAATACCTAAAGTTACAAGATTTTCAGTTCATTCTTAGCAAAGCAGAATGATCAAAATGAAAGAACATTGCCAAGACTAGAATAACTAAACAACAGCCAGTGTTGAGGCTGATTTTGTAGTCTGAAACAGCTCAGCTTCAGAATTACATGTTTAAATAATACCGCATGTTCAAAAGACAATCGGAAAAGATGTATCGTTCACTGTTATGGAACTTGTACTTATTTCTTTCTTCCTCAAAGTACGGAAAATAAGGTACTTAGAAATGCTCTTTACAATTATGATGTCTTATTGACACAAATTTACTTCTACCTTAACAGCAGTGGTCAGTTTTGCAAGATGTATAAATGCATGTTCTTGAAACTGAATTGTTAATTACATGCAAGTGAATTGTTAATCTGGGTAACTTGTCAGCTTACCTATCCCTGCCAATGTCAGCTCTGCTCTTAAGTTTCAAACATATGGTGTATACACTTAGAACAGGCATCACTTAGCAAAAACAACCAACTGAAATTGTGTAACTTAGATTGTTACTGAATACAGTAGTATACATATGATTTGTTAGTAGGAGCTTGATAGCCCAGCTTGCAAGGCTCAGACAGTTGAGCTGAGGCAACTGAAAATTGCTGTCAGGATGTTTCATCCTTCATCCCTGTGAGAAAATCAGGTGCTTTTTCCTTTACTTTTGTTTTGCATTCTGAGGCATACAACAGCGATAGATTTGAAAGCTCATCTGACTTTCTTTTCTCTTGGTAGCACAAAACTTTTATAGAAGAGATTAAATATGTTTTTAAAAGTGGAATGTACATATGCATGCTTTCTAAGAGCTTTACCCACAGAATTAGCATAGGAGTTTTTTCTGTATTCTCCAAAGGCCGTACTTGGCAGGGTGCAACAAGAGCAAGCCACTCTGTAGGGAACGTGAGCTAGATGCCGAGGCGGGCAGGATAGTGGCCTCACTGACAAGGGTGCAGTCCCACAATACCTGACCATGAAGAGCAGAGCAGGCCTGGTGATGGTAGTGAGGTTCAGCCAGCAGTTCAGACGACCAGGCAAGCCTATAGTGATGATACAGATTCAAGATCAAGCCAGAAAGTCAAGTTAGAAAGGCAGAATCAGAGGTAAAAGTCAGGAATGTAGAAGACCGAAAACAGGCAATCCTGCCGAGAACAAGAGCCTGAGCTTAAAATCAGCTCTGGAGCTAAGGTGAGCAGGACCCCACTTCCCACAGCTTTTTCTCATGCCACTCTTTCTACAGAGCCTCCTGACTCAAGGCCACAGAGCTGCTTAAAGTCAGTGCTGAGCTTAAACCATAGTCAGCTAAATCATAGAATTATAATCTTAAGTTGGATAGAACCCATAAGAACACTGAGGTCAACTCCCTGCTCCTCACAAGACTATTTAAATCTAAACAGTTTGACAAGGAGTGTTGTCTAGACGCTCCTTGAACTTGATAGGCTTACTGCCATGCAGTTCCCTGGGAAGCCTGTTCTCGTGACCCACCTCATAAATAGTTCTGTCAAAATTTTATGGTTTAAAAACATCTACTAAAACCATGCTTAAGTTAAACTGTGCTTAAGGTGTGTTGAAGATAAACCAAGCCATTTAACAGAACTGGGTTAGGGAGCAATTACATATGCACTAATGCTGGTAGGCCTTTAGGGGAAGCAATCTCTTAATTCAAATTGACTGTGGCTAGATCAAGATGTCTAAAATGTCCTTACATACTTCATGCTCTAGTTTTGGAAGTGAAGACCAAAATGTATCTTTTGAGTGGATATTCTTATTACAAGCTATTGTGGGAAACTCTGTCTTCTAATCTCTTTCATAAATTGATCGATTTTAACTCAAAATTATATTTTCTTTTTTGAGGGTTTGTGCAGAATTTCTTTATTCTGAAGGTTTGTAATGTTTGCATTTCTGATATAAATGTATTTATAGCAAGTTTATACACTTTTCTTTTATGCCAGCATTGTCCTCTAGTTTTGTAGAACCACAGAATGACTGAGGTTGGAAGGGACCTCAAAGTCATCTCGTCCAGCTTGAGCAGGGGTCACTTAAGGCAAGATACTCAGGACCACATCCAGCGGGATTTTGAGTATCTCCAAGTGTGGAGATTCCACAACTACTCTAGGCAACCTGTTCCATTGTTTGGCCACCCTCACAGTAAAAAAGTGTTTTCTTACATTGAAATGGAATTTCCTGGTTCATGCT
Source organism: Dromococcyx pavoninus (assembly GCA_033558185.1). Classification (NCBI taxonomy): domain Eukaryota; kingdom Metazoa; phylum Chordata; class Aves; order Cuculiformes; family Neomorphidae; genus Dromococcyx; species Dromococcyx pavoninus. The sequence goes on along the minus strand of JAUMJL010000394.1, from coordinate 64,944 downwards.
CATTGCCTCTGGTCCATTCTTTGGGCACCGATGGGGAGAGTCTGTGTCCATCTTCTTTTCACACCCTCTCCTCCCCACTAAACAAACATTTGTACAAATTGATAAGATCCCTCCAAACCTTTACCTCTCCAGACTAAACAATACCACCTCTTTTGCCCTTTCTTCATATGACAGATGTTTCAAACTCTTAATCATCTTTGTTGACTCCTGCTGGACTTGCTCTGGTCTCCTTGTCTCTCTTGTACAGGGGTGCCTAGAACTGGACACAACAATCCAGATACACAACTTTCTCATCAGCACATTCGTTTTTATGCCAGACATATTAATAAAGAATAAACAAAAGAGACTCTTAAGATAAATCAGTTCTACTAGGACTTTTAACTTTATTTTTCAACAATAACTGTTGTCATCTGCCAGTACTTTACCTGCAGTAAACCCTATTTTTAAAGAAATTTATTTTGCTAACAGAACTTCTTTTATTTGAAATAGAGTATTTTTAATCAAAAACTGTGTTGGACAATATGTGCCTTTCCTAAATTTGTGCCTCATTAAAAATACTGTAAATAACTAAAACCGAGACCTATTAAAAAGAACAGAAAAACGTATGAATGATTATTGGAAACTTTTAAAGAAGATTTTACTAGACGTCCCAGAATCAAAGAGAAAACAATACACTAGACTAGACTATTTCAGTTGAAAGGAACCTCAAACATCATCTATCCCAACTAGATGGTCAGGTTCATGCCTGACCACTTCAGGGCTGACCAAGTTAAAAAATGTTTTTACGGGCAGCGTTGTCCAAATGCCTCTTAAACACTAACAGACTTGGGCCATTGACCACCTCTCAAGGAAAGCTATTCCAGGTGTGACCACCTTCTGGATGAATAAATGTTTCCTAATGTCCAATCTGAACCTCCCCTGACACAGCTTTGAACCATTCCCACGTGTCCTATTGCTGGGTACCAGGGAAAAGAAACCAGCACATCCGTCTCCATATCCCCTCCTCTGGCAGCTGTAGAGAGCAATGAGGTGTCCCTCAGCCTCCTTCTCTCCAAACTAGACAAACCCAGAGTCCTCAGCTGCTCCTCACAGGACATGACTTCCAGCCCTTTCACCAGGTTTGTTGTCCTCCTCTGGACACATTCAAGGACCTTCATATCCTTCTTATGCTCCTTTTGATAGTATCCAGTACAGTTTTCTCCATAATTTTTCCAAGAATTGAGGCTAGGCCAACAGGTCTATAGCTTCCTGAGTCTTACCTCACACTGTTCTTGTAAATTGGAATAAAGTTGGCTAGCTTGTAGTCATCAGGCACTTCCTCAGATTTCCATGATTTTCCACTCATAAGCTCTCAAAAGCAAACTGCCAGAGTACTCTGCTAAATATCTTCCTTCCTAAATAGCATAAAGTTTGCTCTCATTAAGCGCAGGGTAGCAAATCTGCTATCTTTTTTTCTCATTACATTGAAAATTTTAAACTCAACCATTTTATTACCACTGTGACCAAGACAGCCACCTACCATCACGTCCCCTTCTATTCACAAATAACAAGTCAAGGAGAGCATCTTTCCTAGTTGGCTCATTTCATACCTCTGACAAGAAGTTATCTCCTACAAACTTCAAGAATTTCCAAGACCTGCTCATCACGGTAGTATGATATTCCCAGTTGACATCTTTGAAGTTGAAATCTCCTGTAAGCACAAGGGCTACTGATCCAGAAATTTCACAGAATCACAGAATCTTCCGGTTGAAAAAGACCTTGGAGATCATCGAGTCCAGCCGTACCCATCTTCTGCTAAACCATGTCCTTCAAAAACTTATCTACCCCTTTTTTAAACACCTCCAGGGATGGTGACTCAGCCACCTCCCTGGGCAGCTGTTCCAGTGTCTGACCACCCTTTCAGTAAAGAAATTCTTCCTAATATCCAGTCTGAACCTCCCCTGGCGCAACTTATGGCCATTTCCCCTTGTCTTATCACCTGTCACTTGAGAGAAGAGTTCAACACTCGCTCTCTCACAGCCTCCTTTCAGGCAGCCGTAGACAGAGATGAGGTCTCCCCTCAGCCTCCTCTTCTCCAAGAAAACAACCCCAGTTCCCTCAGCTGCTCATCATAGGACTTGTTCTGCAGCCCCTTCACCAGCCTCGTTGCCCTTCTCTGGACATGCTCCACCTCAATGTCCTTCTTGTACTGAGGGGCCCAGAACTGAACACAGCACTCAAGGTGTGGCCTCACCAGTGACAAGTACAGGGGTAAAATCACTTGCTTGGTCCTGCTGGTCACGCTGTTTCTGACAAAGGCCAAGATACCATTGGCCCTCTTGTCCACCTGGGCTGCTGCTGGCTCGTATTCAGCTGATTGTAAACCAACATCCCCAGGTCTTTCTCCTCCTGACAGCTCTCCAGCCAGTCTTCCCCAAGTAACACTGCACAGGGTTGTTATGCCCCAGATGCAGGACTCGGGACTTGGTCTTGTTGAACCTCGTCCCATTGGTCTCAGCCCATCGATCCAGCCTGTCCAGATCCCTCTGCAGAGCCTCCCTTCCTTCAAGCAGATCAACATATCCACCCAGCTTAGTGTCATCTGCAAATTGTCAAGGGTGCACTCGATCCCTTCGTCCAGATCATTAATAAAGATATTGAACGGGATTGGACCCAGCACTGAACCCTGGGGAACACCACTCATGACCGGCCTCCAACTGGATTTAACTCCATTTACCACCACCCTCTGGGCCCGGCCATCCAGCCAGTTTTTGACCCAGCAGAGGCTGTGCCCGTCCAGGCCAATGGCAGCCAGTTTCTCAAGCAGAATACTGTAAGAAATGGTGTCAAATGTTTTACAAAAGTCCAAGTACACCACATCCACAGCCTTCCCCTTGTCTATTAGCTGGGTAACCTTGTCATAGAAGGAGATCAGGTTGGTCTGGCAGGATGTTCCTTTCATAAACGCATGTTGACTGGGTCTGATCACCTGGCTGTCCTGTATGTGCTGTGTGATAGCACTCAATATGATCTGCTCCATGACCTTCCCCGGTACCGCGGTCAAGCTGACAGACCTATAATTCCCCGGATCCTCCCTCTGACCCTTCTTGTAAATGGGAGTTACATTTGCCGGTCTCCAGTCAAGTGGCACTTCCCCAGTCAGCCAGGACTGTGGATAGATGAGGGAAAGGGGTTTGGCAAGGACCACTGCTAGCTCCCTTAATATCCTTGGGTGTATCCCATCCGGCCCTTAGACCTGTGGATGTTTAATTGGCTGAGCAGGTCTCCAACCAAGTCTTCTTGGAACATTGAGGGTTCATCTTCACAGTCTTCTGGCTCAGGAGGCTTGGAGCCCAGAGAACATCTTACCTTACTATTAAAGACCGAGGCAAAGAAGTACCTCTGCCTTGTCCTCATCCCTCGTCACTACTGTCCCTTCTGCATCCAGTAGAGGAGGGAGATCCTCCTTGGTCCTCTTGTTGTTTATATACTTGAAGAAACACTTCTTTCACCAAACTGGCGAGTTGAAGTTCTAGTTGGGCTTTAGCCCTTCTAATTTTCTCTCTACATGATCTCACCTGCTCCTTGTAGTCCTCCTGAGATGCCTGTCCCCTCTTTCAAAGTTCATCTATTTTCCTCTTTTTCCTGAGACCAACAAAGAGCTCTCTGTTAAGCCAAGCTGGTTTTCTTCCCTGATGACTCATTTTATGGCTCATGGGGATGGCCTGCTCTTGTGCCGCCAGAATTTCCTTCTTGAGGAGCATCCAGCCCTCATGGGCTCCTTTGTCATTTACAACTGTCTCCCACTGGATTTTATCAAGCAGCCTTCTAAACAGTTTGAAGTCTGCCCTCCGGAAGTCCAAGGTGGCAGTTCTGCTGACCCCCCTCCTTACTCCTCCAAGAACAGAGAATTCTATCATCTCGTGATCACTGAGCCCCAGGCGTCCTCCAACAGTCACCTCTCCCACAAGGCCCTCTCTGTTCACAAACAGCAGATCCAGCAGGGCACCTTCTCTAGTCAGTTCACTCACCAGTTGTCTTAGGAAGTTATCTCCCATACACTCACAGGACCTCTGAGATCATCAAGTCCAACCTATAACCCAACACTAACACCAACACTAACACCAACCATCATCTAAACCATGGCACTCAGTGCCTCATCCAGTCTCCCCTTAAACACCTCCAGGGTCAGCGACTCCACCACCTCCCCGGGCAGCGCATTCCAATGGCCAATCACCCTTTCAGTGAAGAACTTTTTCCTGACATCAAGACTAAACTTTCCCTGACGAAGCTTGAGTCCATGCCCTCTAGTTCTGTTGCTGGTCACCTGAGAGAAAAGACCAACTCCTGCCCGACTACAACCTCCTTTTAGGTAGTTGTAGAGAGCAATGAGGTCTCCCCTGAGCCTCCTGTTCTTTAGACTAAACAGCCCCAACTCCCTCAGTCGCTTCTCATAGGGCTTGTGCTCCAGCCCCTTCACCATCTTCGTTGCCCTCCTCTGAACACATTCCAGTATCCTAATATCTTTCCCAAACTGGGGGGCCCAGAACTGTACACAATATTCAAGGTTGAGTCCTGACCAGTGCCGAGTACAGGGGGACTAATTGCCTATAGAATAACTAATTGGTGCTTACATCCTGGCTGGTCCCAGTAGCAGTGTAGAAGTTCCCACTAGCATCACCACCTTAGGTGATTTCATGCTTACCTGCTGCAATCTTGTTGGTATCCTCTTCCCCCTGATTCTAGTTTAAAACTCTCAGTCAGCCCCCCCAGCTTACACACAAATATGTGTTCCCATGGGGACAGGTGGATCTCGTCAGTCCCCAACACACCTTGTCTCTCGAAGGCTATTCCATGATTTCAAAATCCCAAATTTTGGTGGAGACACCAGTCCTGGAGCCAGGTTTTGATATCCTGGGCTCGCTTATTTCTTCTAAAGTCTCTCCCATTACTGGAAAGATTTAGGAAAATGCTACGTGTGCTTCCAATTTTTTTAGCATTCTTCCCAGGTCGTTGAAGTCTCTTTTGGTTGACCTCAGGCTTTTGTTGCTATATCAATTGTACCCATGTGAAAGAGCAGAAAAAAAATAGTAATCTGATGGCTGAACTAAGTTTTCAGTCTTGTGGTGATGTCCCTGATTTAGGCCCAGGGAGGCAGCAGACTTCCCTGGAAAGAGGAAGTCTGCAAAATTGTGCTTTTGTTCCACAAAGATTGAAATTGCAAATGACTGTAACTTGCCATTGATTCTTCTCAGCAATGGTCTTAATGCAGCTTTTGTTACAACGTGGCAGTCTCTCCAATCTTGGTAAGAGTGTTTGCACAGGTTCCCCCTCTTTCTCATTATGCGCTTCATATATCATACCCTGGGCATCCTACCCATTCTGTAAGGGCATCTTAGATAGTAACTTAGAGAGTAAGGACCTTCTTCCACCCTCCTTATCCTTTGTGATGTTGGCTTTCTCTTGGCACAAAGAAGATCCAGGACCTGCCTCTGTAGTGTTCATGCAGAGTTGGCTTCAATGCATCGCAGGTGGCAGAATACCATTCCACTGATGAATTTCACTCTCAGGCTCTCAAATACTCTTCAGTCTGCTCACATCCTCCTGCAGCTCAGCCACCAAGCAGAGCAGTTCATCAGTCTGGTCACACCTCCTGCAGTCTCGCTTGCAATCGCTTTCAACCTCTAAGAATATCCCTTCACATATGCCATAGCTGGAAATTTGGGTGTCTGTATTGCTTGAACAAGAGCTCTATATGGCTATGGTGGTTCTACCAGGTGCTAGAAGCTCAGGAGGAGCAGAAAACATTTCTTTTTGCTGGGTGGTTACCATGCTGCTGCACACCTGCCCTCTGCCATACACCTGCCTGCTGGAAATATATATATTCTGACATCTGTCACAAAAGTAGATGACACAATCTAAAAAATTCACTTAGAGAGAAAATTAAAGTGTTATTTCAGAAAAAGTAACTATCAAGATAGGGAAAGGTAAACATTAATTTTTATTATAAAGTAGAAAAGTAGTAATTGCAGAAGGATTATAAAGCAAGCAAGTACAGGAGGACACGCTTGTAGCCAGCAGAGTTAAGGATAACTAGGAGGCTTGATTATATTCTTTTCTAGTAAAGGAATTGGTCTGGGATCAGTTGAAATGTTTGGTAAGAATTTATGATCTACATCTGGAGAAGAGTCTTGTTTATGGCCTAATATATGTGCGCACTTTAAAAGGATGGGTCAGCTTTATGTGTCTTAAAACAATCCTTTTACAGGGAAACATTCTATAAAGAAGATGGTTTGAAGAAATATCATAGCCAAAAGAAGACAGAAAGTAGAATAGGTGGTGACAGGGAATTTCTTAGGTTACATATTTAGTGAGTATTATGTTGAATTGAAAACAGTGCTTCTAGCAACAATGATGCCAGTTGATGTCACTTGAAGAAAAGTTTTTCCTCCTTTACTTAGATTTTATTTCCTATTAGAAAATGTAATTTTATCACTACTGCTTTTGAAACAATCTTAGTCTGTAGTTCTTATTGCATAGCCATCCTTCAAATTAAGGGACCGGATATTTTTGCTGTTCTGTATCTTTTGTTTCCCAGCAGTACTATCCTTAATCTAGCTGGATAATGAGATAGGTGTTCATGTTCTCTGTTGCATCTCTCTAAAGTCTTTGGTTTGTTATTTTACACATTATATAATGTTTGCTGAACAAAGCCAATGGCTTTGAGTCCTTCTTCAGTGGAAATGTTTCATAAAGCGGTTGAAGACTATGATTAAACTTAACATTTATATTGTGTGGATACTGAATTACCTATTCTCCCTTATCTTTCAAAACTCCTTCAGCCTAATATGGCACAATGTTCTTAATTCTGAGACTCGCCAGTAAATGGTGATTAATAAAGAAACACCTGCATAACTAGGACTATTTCTTCCATTCAAATTTTTGCTTCACTTCTCTCCTTGAATTTTAAGCTTTTTCTTCCAATTTGCTTCTGAAAAGGAAATTCTTTTCCTCCTTGCTCCCATCAGACATACGTTACAAGAGGCAATGTGTTCTCTGCAAGGAAAGCTTTCACTTCATCAAAAACACCAAGGACATATTCCAAAAAACAGAGAGCACAATTTTGCCTGCTATGATTCAGTAACATTTTTCACATTAGTCACAGTCCTTTTCAAGACAGGGAGAGTTGGGGCCCCTCATTTTCATTCTTAAAACGTTTTGAACCAAACTAGTATGTTTATACTCAGCCCTGAAATTTAATTACTCTGTGCTTGTTGCGTTTATTTAATTGCTAAAATGTTTCCATGGGAAATTTTGCTCTCTCCATTTTGGAATGAAGAGCAGAAAGACGTGGGTTCTGGTGGTTCCCACAAACTTCCCCAATAATTGCATTGCCCACTCTAGCAGTGGAAAGAACAGCTCTCAGACTCTTCTGTTAGATGAAGAATATTCATGGCTTCTGGACCCCTTCTCCCTTGCTGATGTTGGTATTGGATTTCTCATTGACCTGAATAGGAGAATCAAATGCACAAAAAATGACAGTGAGAAGCACAATGCAAATTTTATGCCCACAGAATCATTGCTTACATCAGTCTAGGAGAGGCAGGTACTAAATTGTTTGGCTTTTTGGAAACTTCTGCTTGATTTTACACCAGTGGAGGAACCATAGAAAAAAAATAAAGGCATTGAATTGTTTATAGACGATTGACTATGCTGAATCTGTATGTTGGGCAAGTGCTTTACAAAATGCCTCTTCCTCAGGGAGCCAATAAATTAAAACAGATGCACATAACCAAGACAGGTAAAACAAGCAGGAGGACTTCCTTGCATTGCACTTCCCTCAAAAATCACAGAATAGATGTTTTTCCAGTCCCCTGTATGACTGATTCAAATTACATCCTTTATTGCTAGCAGTGGCTAACTAGGGAGGAGATATTCTCAGATATTCTTTGCGCTCTTTATCATCCTAGTAGTGCCAGAGAAGTATAAAACAGGTTTAGTCTAAATGAGGATTTAGCTGCCACAATGTTAGGTTTGTTTCCTCTTTCGTAGGAAACGCCTATATTAGTTTACAAACTCTCCAATAAATCACAGCTGGAGAAAAGTGTGTAAGTTAAATACTTTACTTTACTGCAATGTGGTAGATGTTGGGGCCTTACTGGCAGTTTGCCCTTTGGAGAGAAATCATTAATGTGTTGGATATCCTACAGACACCACTTCTGCATTTACACTATAGACACCCTTCATGAGAGATGCTCATGAGCCATGCACAAAAAATTCTGTTTTCTCAGGAATCTTCCATTCTGATTCCAGTCAGTTCCCTGAAAACAGTTTTTAACAAGATTATAAAAATTCTAAGGTGTGCTGAAGACCCCCAGAAATAATCTGCATTATGTACAAACCCTGTGTAACCCATTGTGCTACATGGGTGTCTCTTGTGTTGTGATTAGCATCTACCACCCAAAGTTGAGAACGCATTAAAAAAATTGTTGAAATCAATATAGTAAATGAAAATGCAGTAATGTAGTCATTTCATGAAATGGTATCAGTTTGATGCTCACTTAAAAATATTTTATTTTCTGACCTTCAGTTTTTGTTGGTCAGTTCAGCAATGTGGTCAGTAAATATCAAAAGGAACATGAGATTCTGGCATTTACCTTCTGCATTAGAGTGCATCACTTTGTTCCCCACCTCCAAAATGCTTTATATCAGATAGGCTGCACTTTGATCCTGGTTGCACTTCTCATATACTTGATTTTCAATACAGAAATTTCTTTGATTGTAACTTAGTCAGGAGTTCTCCCATGGCTCCACTTCTCTATTTACTAGGGAAGTCTACAGTGATAATGCTGTATCATGGTGTATGCCAATGTGTTGTTAAAGCTCCACTTTTAATAATGCACAAGGTAGGAAATTTGAAACCTATTTTCATAAGAGTTTCCTCTTTCATTTTTCACTTTTATACCATGATAGGTTGTATAATCACAAAACATCAGATACCACGATGCAATATGATGTTTCAAAACTGAATTGCACTGTTGTCAGTAATGAGTCGTGCGGATATATAAATATATGTTTATAAATATATGTAGATGTACATATTTGGGGATGTGTATTGCACAATTATGCAACATAAAGGAACACAACAATAATGCTTGTCACTGCTTTCTTTAAAAGCACTTGGGATAACCCTATATGAAAACCAGAGGGATTAGGTTTATTTTCTGTGCAGAAAGTGGTGAAATATGAAGGAAGTTAATTCTATAAATGCAATTCTCAGTCACAACAAGGCTTGTTTAGGATAGGCCTAACCATAGTTACATTTATGCCTCCTTTATTGTCCTTCTATTATGTCTGAGTGATATAAAAGAGTCTTAATGTGGATATGTTTCTCTTTGTAGTAGTTAGTATTATTGCAGTTATGTTAAAGCCTTTTATTGTTTTGATTTGGATTTGGAAGGAGATTTGTATGTAATTATTAATTACTTCTTTGTTTAACAAGTAAAGCATAAATACAATGCATTAAGTAACCTCACAGGCTTCTGAAGCTAGATATAGCTCAGACCACTTGAGTTTTCAGACTGTTTCGGTATTATATTAGCATTATTGTATGAATTTTTCTTAGTTATGAATGGTGGTGTTTAAGAGTGTTGCTCTTATTGACCAAAGTTCTTTCAACCATTGCATTTTACATTTTCTCGTAAAAAAACAATAAAGGACAACATAGTGGAATATTTTCTTTTTACAGTCTATGTTTCTTTTTATTTATTGATTTGATTTCTGGAGCACCAATTTGATTTCTTAGTGTATAAGGATATGTTAGAGTCTCTTTAAATCACTTGTGAACCTTTTAATAGCACCCTCTGTGTTTATAGAAGCTGCCAGAAACCAGTCAGAGCAGCAGCATGCCCCTAGCTATACCTTCCATGTTTGTGTATTATTTAGTACGTGTGGTTATTTGGGACTCGATTATGCTGCATGGTTTTTCGTATTTTTTTTCAGTGGAACAAGCAAAGATATGTATAACAACCCACAGCTCTAAGTAGCTTTCAACATTTAACATTCTGAAAGCCTACAAGGTTTTAAAACATATTTCATTCCATCATAATTTCCAGCTGTGAATGCTCCTCTTTACATATTTTCCCACAAGAAATAAAGACAATCTAGGGACCCATGTTATGAAACCACACCTACATTATTCTTCATATTTCCAGACCTTCCATTTCTCAGGCCTCATCCTCTTTGAATGCCTGCAAGGTAAGAGGGTACTATGTAGCATGCCTGAAATGTTTTGAAATCCAGGAAATAGTAGACCAAAGAGGGAATTCAATTCCAGACCTTCAAGACTTGTATGGGGAGTACTCTGTCATTCCTGAACTCCCAAATACTTTGGAAAGTGTCAGATTTGGGGCTCTCCTTTTGGGTCTCAGCTGTCTAACATGTATATAGTGATAATGTACAAGACATGTAAAGAAGAGAATAAGGAATATGTAGTTCCTTTGTCTAAGTACTGGTTAGCAGCTGTAATTCCAAAAGCCAGGGGATTTTTCTCTTCAAATGTAATTAAAACTACCCAGAGAATGTGTATTTAATGTGACAATGTTTTCTGCTTATTAAATACAGCTCACTAAACCCAGTGTTTAGCAATTTAAAGAGAATTCTAAATGATATAGAATAGGAATTGGTGTGAAAACAGGAAGTGTCCATCTCAGGGAGACCTTGGCATTTTCTAATATTTGCCTGAGATTTACCCTTTCTAGAACACATAATGCAGTAGTAAGAGCCAAGTGTTTTCCTGGTACTTTGTGCAGACACTGTGGAACATACAGGCTTCTTTCTTTCTGAACTTAATCCTGGGAACAACAGACCTGTCAGCCTCACCTCTGTGCCTGGGAAGATCATGGAACAGACCCTCTTTGAAGCTATGCTAAGGCTTATGGAAGACATGGATGTAATTCAAGATAGTAAACACGGCTTCACCAGGGGCAAGTCCTGCCTGACCAACCTAGTGGCTTTCCATGATGGAGTGGCTACATATGTGGACAAAGGAAACACAATGAATATCATCTATCTGGACTTCTGTAAAACCTTTAACATGGTCCCCCAGAACATCATTCTCTCTAAACTGGAGAAATACAAATTTGATAGGTGCGCTGTTCAGTGGATAAGGTATTGGTTGGATAATCACATCCAGACAGTAGCAGTCAACAACTCAAGGTCTAAATGGAGATGGATAGCAAATGATGTCCCTCAAAGGTCCATACCGAGACCAGTGCTCTTTAATATTTTCATCAACGGTATCGAGAATGAGACCGAGTACAACTTCAGCAAGTCTACAGATGACACCAAGCTGAGTGGTGTAGTTGACATGCCAGAGGGCCCAGATGCCATCCAGAGAACCTGAGCAATCTGAAGAAGTGGGCCTGTGTGAACTTCATGAGGTTCAGCAAAGCCAAGTGCAAGGTCATACGCCCGGGTCAAGGCGATCCTCAGTTTTAGTACAGGCTGGGGGATGATGTGATTGACAGCAGCCCTGCTGAGAAGGGCTTGGGGGTGCTGATGGACAAAAGGTGGACATGAGCTAACAATGTGCCCTCGCAGCCCAGAAAGCCAACCATATTGCAAATTGCGTCAAAAGAAGCGCGGCCAGAAGGTCGAGGGAAGTGATTCTGCCCCTCTACTCCACTCTCACCTGGACTACGGTGTCCAGCTCTGGGACTCTCAGCACAAGAAGGACATGAGCTTTTGGAATGGGTCCAGAGGAGAACCATGGATATGATCAAGGGCTGGAGCACCTCTCTTACAAGGACAGGTTGAGACACCTGGAGTTGTGCAGCCTGGAGAAGAGAAGGCTGCAGGGAGACCTTATAACAGCCTTCTAGTACTTAGAGAGGGCCCAGAAAAGATGGGGACAGACTTTAGCAAGGCCTATTGTGGCAGGACAAGGAGTAATGGTTTTAAACTAAGGGAGAGTAGATTTAGATTGGATATAAGGAAGATAATGGGAGTGGTGAAAGGCTGGAACATATTGTCCAGAGAGGAAGTAGATGCTCCAGCCCTGGAAATATTTAAGATCAGGTTGGATGGGGCTCTGAGCACCCTGATCTGGCTAAAGGTGTCCCTGCTTCTGCAGGGTGGTTGGACTAGATGACCTGTAAGTATCCCTTCCAACTCAAAGCATTCTATGATTCTATGATTGTAACACCACATTTCTGACACCTATTCCCCCTTCCTGAAGAGATATAGTTAGAACATAGATTTTCCATTTTTTTCATAAAAGTTTTATAAAAAATTGCTTGGATTCAGGGCAAATACACTTTGCATAAAACAGGAACTGAGAGGATTATGGTTCAGGATAGTTTTTGTTTAGATTTATTTTAAGAAAATATACTGAATTTTATTTTTCCTCATTTTATTAGCATTTTATATGCATTCTTCCATATGAAAGGCCATGTACCATCACTACCAGTGAGTCTAAGTGTTTTTATTGGTAAAATCCTTAGCGAAAGATAAAAAAACAACGTTTCCTAGACTAGATTGCCACCAGATTTTTAGCAACAAAACAACTGGATATAAGAACTTATCTGTTTCTGACTGTTAATGTAAAATAAAGTGGGACAAAGATTACAGTATAAGTCTATATGCGGACACTCATATTGTGTAAGCAGGTTTTTCCGTTTATATTATCTACTTCTAAAGTGGAAAAGCTCAGTTTTGCTTTGGGTGCTAAGATATTTGGAGCTGCCATCACTACCCAGTCCTTTGACAAATGGTTGTCAAATTAACTGGTAATTTTTTTGTCAGGTGATCTCTCTGGTACATTTTAGTGATATTTAGATAAATGCCAGCTGAAGGGGCAGAAAATATCATTGCCCCATGAACTTATCACTGCTTCTCTTTCCTTGAGTCGGTGTTCCTTCAATACAATCCCCTCCACCTGCCAGGGCATGAAGAAAGAGCAGGGGGAGGAAAGAATTGCTGGTGTGGATAGTAGCTGACTGTTGAATTTGTTTGGCTTTACAGTTGAACTACAACATAAGCAACCCAGTTATGGTATCTGTCTGCCACAACAGAATCACATCAGGCCTTCTCTATCCAGGTCCTTTTGGGGATAAGATTGAATATGATTCTCTTGAATAGCAAGAAGATGATCATCTCTAGACTTCAAGACAGTTGCCAATCCATAGGACAGCCCTAGGTTGTAGTGTCACCCATCAAGTCTTTCCTGTAACCTAGAGTGAAAAGCTTCTAGAAGCTCCCATTTGAATTGGCTCTGCTGATCATTGTGATGTCTACCATTGAATTTTCAGCTTTTCCAAGGAAATGGATAGTGCTGTCAGCAATATTGTGGAGGTTAGAGAAGTCTACTCAAGCAGCAGTCCACAATGTCTTTTTCTTCTTCTATACAGCATATAAGCATTTTGGTGCTGTTCTGGGAAACAGCTATGTCATAAGAGATCAGCACAGTTCACTCAGTTACTCTGTGCATAATGTTAATTATTTTGTCTACATGGACTTCTCTCTCAACTGCTGCCATTGTATCCCTCCAGCTAAGGATGAGCCCCTTTTAGAAACAAAGAACTGTTCTGTCCCTAATGCTCTCCCATCCCATACCCATCCTGAATCAGATGCCATTCCTGGTTGGTTTTACACATGCCTCTTCCTCTGCTTGATGCAATAAATTTTTTTTATTCACTTCTAATTCAGCTATGTCTCTGGCAAGTGTTGCTGGAAGGACTCCTCTTGCCTGCCTGCGACAATTTAATGGTGAAATTTATCTGACACAAGTCAGACATTTAGATGAACTGTAACTCTGAAAATGCCTAGTTGTTTCTGCAGTAATATTAAAGGGACTTCAAATGAGTAATAAATAGCTACTTAGAGTTCAGTTAGTTCCAAATGTGTATACCACTCCTCTCCTCCTTTTTCTAAAGCTGTAACGTAACAGTCCTCTCACCTAGAAATTGCATGACTCCTCCTCGTCACTCCAAAAACATATGTGGGTGCTTCAGGTGCACATACTATTCAAACTGAACATCCTGAAAATACAATATAGGAGCCTCACAGAAAAGAGAATGACATTCAGGTATTTTTCCTCCAGTATATAATGATTTTGCACTGTATAGTTTTCATGACTAGACTAAGATTGCTTTTCACACTGGGTAAATGTTTAGTAAAAAATTCTTCCTTTGCCTTCAGAAATAAAGACAATTTTATATTTCTATGTTTTGTGCTTCGGTATAGATTTTGGTATTTTCTTTGCCTGCCACTTTCCAGAACAGAACTGTGCTTCTTGGATTGTGTAATGAACTACTTGGTATTGCCTAAACAGCTTTGAAAGTAATTTATAAACCAGAAAGTAACATCCATGAGAGCCTTTATGAATACACAAGAGGATCTTTTCATTACATCTGGAAATTAAAAGTGTTTGTATGGAGGGAAGCAATTTTTAACATGCATGCTTGATTAACCTGTTTGTGTGTAGAAAAAAATGCCAATATGGAAATAAAATAAAATTACATAAAAATTAACATCTTAGTTATCATCTAGTAAAACCAGTTTTATTAATAGCAACATTGTGTATATAAATGTCTGTATGAATTTGAGTTGCTGAATATCATGTAAAGGAGAATAGTGTGATCTCTCAAGTCAGTGCTGACCACGTAACAATCAAATTAGGTAGACAGTGCTGCAGCATCCTGGCAACAGATGAGGTGGGATTTTTGTGTCCTCATGCGTATCTATGAAGCAAAACACATGGAAAGACCTTTACCAACTAAAGGAACATCAGGGTGCCTATACTGCTCTAGAAGTACAACTTTCTGAGTCTCACTCCCATTATTCAGGTCCCTCAAAGGGCTCCCTGCACAGTGGGAGGTATGTGTGCTATTGTGACCTATGGAAGAGAATTGCAGAAGTGCTGAATGACCCATAGCCGCAAATTGGGAAGGACAGGGCAATCTTCATTTTGACTTGCTCTCACTCTTCCCATATTTATTCACAGAAGTGCATGTGCATAATTTGTGAAATTCTTTATGTTAACTGCAAGCGTTGTAGAAGTCAAAAGACAGAAATTGATAGGTAAGATGGCAATGATTTTGAGAATATGAGTCTCATATCTTGTATCTTTTCATTCAGTCTCTTGTCCAAAAAAAAGGAAACACATAGGTCCAGGGCCTGTGCATAGGAGCTGCTCTGCCTCAGGTGAGGGAATTACTTCTATACACACTGTAGTACATTTTAAGTATTTCTGCAGGTTCTTACTTCATCTTCGTTTTGGAAATCAGCAGCTTGCCTCAGAATATCCTTGAGGTAGTCCAGGGAGATGTTCCTATAAATAATTCTTGTTCCCAGTGTGTATAATTCTTATTTAATAAAATCACATATTTCATTTAGGCTTTGAAAATAGCTGTTTTCATTTTTGCTTTGATTGCTGCTTGCATGGATAAATGACTAAAATGTGGTGGATATCCCCTGGGGATGGATACACTTGGATTGCATTGTGTAGGTCTCACCTTTTGTTGTAACCAGTGACCAACTTTTGTTCTATGCCTATTCATAGGAAAAAAGGAAACTAACTTTTTTGCTGTTGTCCGACACAAGACTAAAATTAGCTCTTTCTTGTATCCATTAAACTTGATTGGAGTCCTCTTACCTAACATAGAAGTAAAAACTTAAGACTCCGACAAAATTCTTACTTTATTCAGGCATGCGAACCCCTTTCTATTTTGGCTACTTTTGGACAAGCAAAATGTTTGCTTTAAAACGCCTAAGCCCTGTTTTCTGTTGAGCATGAGTAAAACATTTTAAAGAGAACACTAATATGAGCACTTGTATTTATAAGAAGAAACTACCTGTCTACATGTAGTTTTAAAATCATGCAATGGTGACTAATCACATGACTCAGTACACTTAGAAGTCAGTGAAAGGACTTTCATTAATTTCAGTGGGTACTGTTCAAATTGGTGCTGTGAACCTCAATTTTAGGACCTGGTCTGGTTTAAGCTTGAGTGTATTAATGGATGTAGATATCTTCCTGTGTTCACAAGTGTAATACCTCAACATCTTAAAATAATAAAACAATGCAAATGAACATTCTCTCCTGCATCAAATGAAGTTCTGTTAACATTTACTTTGAATGGCTGTTTACTTAGTGCAGCTAGTGTGGAGCATAGTCTACTTTGTCCACAGAATGACATTTCCAAATGCTGAGCAAATGGCTAAGGAATTATAAAATTGGTTGTTCGAAATTTAGCCAAAAGGATGATGCCAATTTCTACAGGATCAAGTGTATATTCCAGGTATTATGTATTTTCTCTTTCATTGTGAAGTGTAACAAACCAGTTGCAAAGAGAAGTGTTACAAGAATTTCTCTCCTCTGTATTTAAGAGAAGTATTGCATTGTGCCTTTTTTCTATAGCCTTTTTAAGGTCACATTGAACAGGAAGCACTGAAACAACACCTCACTGAGATTGTTTATACTGTTTATACTTTCCATGCGCAAAAATCTAATTGTGAATCCAGCAGTGAGCACACAAAGAAGACAACCTGTTAGAGCTTTTTTACTTTTTTTCTCCATGTTTATTTTATAACATACTGCACTGCTATTTATAGGTTAATGTTTCATGGCACAAGCTGTCCTGGTTTTGTGCAACTTCTTTGAGTATAGAAAACTGACTGTCTTGCACCCAAGGTCTCATTACTTTTTTCATTTAGTTTCTGAGATTTCTTTTGTATAACTAATAATTCTAGATACGTATGACTGATGCAGGTCACTTTCTGGTGCTGAATGTCATTCTTACTGAATGCACTGTACTCAGTACATAAATAATTGTTATGACTTCAACTAGATGGTCCTAGTGATGCTCTAATGTGGTTGTACATCACACTATCAGTCTTCAGAATAATATTTAGATGTTAAACTTTAATAATAGTCAGGTACCATCAGTTATATATAAAGCATGAAACTGGGAATATTGGTATATTTTTGGGAGCGGGGCCCATATTTTGTCCATGTTACCAGGTTATACGAAGGTTATGGGAGTATAATGACATAGCACAGGCTTTTAATTATTGGTCGTAGTTTGTGTTTCAGTCAATAAATCTCCTTATGTAACAGTTGTTTTATTAAGAAGAAAAATTAGTACAGCTGAAATGGTTATTGCTATTGCTGTTATCACTGAGTTGCGTAATTGAGACTACCTGCTCATGTGGAAGGTAAAAATTAAGTTTGTTTGTTTTTTTATAATTAGTTGCTGACAAATGTAGCTTAGTACTTCTTGTGCTCTTCTCCAGGTAGCCTTTCAGTCTGAAATGTATGTGCTCAACAGCATTAACAAGTAGAGAGGTGAGAATGATGAGAAAGAAATAGAGCGAGCAGGGTTGTTAAAGAAAAATGAGAATAAGAATATTTTAGTCAATAATTGTATTTATACAATTTGCTCGTACTCCTTGTACTTCCTCATTCTTATTCCCATCACTGTAGTCTTATAATAACCTATCCACATCTCTGTCTTACAAATGGTGAGACAAAAAATGAGTGGTGAGGATAAGACATTTGGCTTCAAAATGTAGCTGTCTCAGAGGGAATCCTTATTTCTCCCTACTGCCTCCATACTTCTATATACCTGTCTGGTGCTTCTGAGGCCATGAAGGAGGATAACTCAAGGAGCTAATCCAGAAGATACCTAAACCCCCCCAAGTGAGTATTTCTGCCAGTTTAGCCCCTGGCTCTGCAAGCTCAGACCTATCCCAATAAAAGCAAAAGCAGTTTATGAGAGAATCAGGTGGAAGCAGGGCAGCTCTTTTCCCAGCAGTTAGCTGGCTGATCAGTTTTGCCATAATATGAAACCTCACTCTTAATTATTCAGAGCTTGGCTTCATATATTTATGACCTCACTCAGAGAATATCCCATCTATCTGCGAAGTGAGCTAGAGGTGAACAGCACTTTTGAAAATATAGAATCAGTGTCTAAGGCAAGGTACTGGTATTAAAAGCTGCTTTTGAGTATTTAAATCTTTGTGATTCACTCAGTTAAGAAACAAGCCAGTGGCACAGTCTGAAATAGACTTGCTGCCTCCTGCCTCCCAGCTATAGTCCCTGTGCAGTAATGCTCAAGCTAGACCCTGCCATCTCCCACATACCTTGTGACTCATTCTGTCCTTAATTTTTTTGCACTCGGTATTCTATTAACAGAGTAATGGCTAAAAATATGGCCTTCAGAAATGTTTAAGTAAACCACAATAATTTTCTTATCATAAATCTTCAAGCTTTTATCCTTTATATGTTCCACAGTACCTGCATTCTTCCATGACATTTTGCGTTTGTCTCTACTTAACACAAGTTAGGCTCAGATGCACACGTATTGGGAGAATGTAACATTCATCTCCCTTACCTCTGGTTCCTACTTGGTATGCCCGGTGTATTCTTCTTTATCACCATTAAATCCATCTTTAAAATTCCATCCTTCCATGAAGCTCTCCCCTTGTGCTTTTCGGCAAAGGTGAATCTCTTGGGTTTTTTTCAATTCTGTTCTGTTTTGTTCTGTGTTGCTAAGTATGAGCGTAATATCTTCAAGGCTGGCACATGGTCTGTGTACTTTACCACAGCAAGAAAGGCACCTGCAGCCCTCATTAATACTACTACTGCCATCGCTCCCCTGGAATCTTCAAACCGTCATTCCCTTTTACAGCATAATGGATTCCCTGTGTATGGGGTTTGAATATCTTCTGGCACGAAATCAGGCAGATCTGAGTTGTGTGCATGTCCTGGAAACTAAAAGACAGAAGTAAATCAGCTAGAAATTTCTTTGATAGAGTAGCCATTTACTACTGCTTTGGTGATAAAGGCATAGTATTTGCATAGATGCATGTCTGTATAGTGACAATATTGTGGGTATTGTGGGCCTTAAATGAATACTGTGCTTATTTTTGTTGCACTCTGTCCTCTCCAAGCATATTTGGATATTGTAGTTGCAGGAGAAGCTCAAGGTCAATCCTGACTTTTTCTCCAGGAGAAGGCCTAAGAGACCCTAAGCACTGCAGAATCATGCTCTTTGCTTGCTATGCTCTTGTCCAGTAAATCTTGCTTCTTTACTTGTATTGGCTTAATAGCCTACATCCTGGGCATTCCAATTATCTTCTGTGGAGGGATATTTGTACTATTCTGGACTTGAACTCACTGTGGCCAAGGAAGGAACTGTTGAACTTGGATTTCTCAGTTCAGTTTTTACTGAGCAGGACTTACATGACACTTTCCAAGTTTCCAGGTCCTGTGGTAGTTGTGTAGTGCTTGCCTGGTCTGGTGGGAGCCGTTACAAACCAGGTAGTGCCTACAGGACTTGGGACTCTAAAGGCCAAAATTTATAAAATGGCCACTGTGTGGATGAAGGGTAGCATTACAGATAGTGCCTTAAAACACCTCAAGTATGCCCATATCTGATTCCAATTGCTAGAATCTGTTGCTAGATCTGACTAAAGTAGGAGGCAGAAGAGGTGGGAGCAGAATCCAGGGTATTCTCTGGACCAAACTCCTCTGCTCAAAGTCCCACTTCAGCAAAACTCATGTATGTGGGTCTGAGTGCTTAAGTTCACTCAGTGACTTCAGCAGCCTGGTTGTCACATATAGGGTTCTGTTGGATTATCTTAGTCTCAAATTAAATTATTTGTTCTAAGACCTTACCATTTCTGATTTTGTTTTCCAAGGACATTACAGAAAAATACAAATATCAGTAGGTCTAGACTGTACACGGAGCTGATCCAATAAGGAGTAAACCATGCAAACGGGATAAAAATTATTCCTAGCATTTCAACCTTTAGCACTTCAAGAAGAGAGGAAAGAGATTTTTAGAAGTATTTGCCTTTTCTTCAGATACTCAGTTCTAAAGTCTGATATTATATGATTCCATTAAAAATAACTGATTTGTTATCAACAGGAGTCCCTGAATAAGACTCAGGTGGAAAGTTTTTGGAGTTACATTTTACACACTGGAGTGCCATACTTTTAGTAATATGCTAATAAACCTTTGTTAGGAGATCCAAAAATAGCTTTGGGGATAGGGATTGGATTTAAATGATGTCTCAGAGACAAAATATGTATCTCTGTGGTTATATTATAATTATAGAACAGCACATTTTTAAAGTGAAACAAAATTTTGTGTTCTTATGTCTTTTGTAGTTGAGACCAGTGAATTCAGATCCTTTCTGTCAGTCATAAGTGATAGGGGTTTTATCCTGTTCGTGATTTTGTGGGCCAAAAGTAGTACATTCACAGCTCTGAGATGCCTTGACTCCTACCACCAAAACCAGAAGAAGAAACTGATGAGCTCTTCTATGAGCAACTGGGAGAAGACTCATGATCGCCAGCCCTTGTTCTTGTGGGGATTTCAACCTTCCAGGTGTCTGCTGGAAGTATAATACAGCAGAAAGGAAACAGTCTAGGAAGTTCATCGAGTGTATGGAAGATGATAACTTCCTAACACAACTGGTGAGTGAACTGACTAGAGAAGGTGCCCCACTGGATGTGCTGTTTGTGAACAGAGAAGAGAGGTGACTGTTGGAGGACGCCTGGGGCACAGTGATCATGAGATGATAGAATTCTCAGTTCTAGGAGTTGTAAGGAGGGGAGACAGCAGAACTGCCTCCTTGGGCAGCTGGAGGGCAAACCTCGAACTGTTTATAAAGCTGCTTGATAAAGTTCATTGGAAGGCAGTTCTAAATGACAAAGGAGAACAAGAAGGCTGTCGTTAATGATTCTAACAGTGGCAGAGTCTCAGGATGGGCTCTTTCCAAATGTGTAATTTCAAAAAAAGCTAAAAGAAATAGCAGGGTAATTTTAGTGCACTAGCCCTGACAATCGTTGGCCACTGTAAAATTCAAGACATTTTCTTTATCCGCAGTTGAATTCTAAGTCATTGTGAATTCTGTACCTTGATGCCAATCTTACTCTGGATTCATGGCATATGTTTGATAAGCTGGATGAATGACCATTACCATGCGAACAAAAAAAATGCCACTAAAAACAGTTAATAAGAGATAAGACACACTTCTAGAAGGATCTCACATCCTGAGTTAAAATGAAAGAATATCCTTCCTTGAAGGGGTAAATTCCATACAAGTGTAAAATCATATTGAAAGAGCCACATTCTGAAGACATTTTTTCAAGATAAGCAACATGATTGTTTGATGTTTACCAAGAGCACAGCAGGAAGGAAGGATCAGCTTTCATTTTGCAAATGCTTGTTAGTGAAGAAAAAATTGAGTAGTGTGTAATACTTAGGAGACAGGTACTTTATAGTGAAGTTTTCATGTCAGTAGAAGTATGAAACATCCAGTATAAGATGACACCTTGTAATTTAGTCAGAGGCTTAAGAATAGAGTGATAATTGGGTGAAAGTTAGGCTTGTATTTTTTTCTTCATTTTTTCCTGTGCCCCTAATGATTTTAGATATCCAAAGAGGCTAGATAGCAATGCTACTATATTTGAAGTCTTATGCTAACATTTACTCTATGTATCATTTATCTAATAGACAAAAATTATTTAGGGGACATTCCAGTGTATTATTTCAATGAAAAATGCCACATCTGTATAGCCAATCTGGCAGTTTAGAAAATGACTCCTCTGATAAATGCACTGCAGTGTTTATGAAAACGTGTCTTATTTCTCTCTCACACACATTTAATCCGTATATCAGATTATAAAGGTACAAAGTCTAAGAAGACTTTAATGGCAAGAATTTGGAGCAAGCGTGCTTTGGCATACATTTCTTATGCATATAATCTACAAGTTTCAGTAACTAAACCTGTGAGCATTACCGGTTTGCTTATAGAACTTATTTTATATTTAGTTTTCCCTTCCTCCCCCTTCTTTGTCTTGGAGATATATTATTTTCCACAGTAACAGTGTAGTTACTGCCCTTGAGATTCATCTACACATTGTAGCTCAATTTTAATGACATTTAAAATGTTCAGAGCATTTTTTGATAATTCTTTTGATGGCACATTATCATGGTATGCTCATTGCTACCAATAGCAGACTAGTACCTCCCCATTTTATTCATTTACATTTCTGGTATCTATATTGCATATCTATTAAATTTAGATTAATTAGAAAATATAGATGTTGTGTTTGTGCAGCTTTGATATTGAGGAAATACTTGTAAATACTTTGAACAGTGTTTCTGACAATTTTTTGCTGCATGAGCTGATCTTTTATTTCTAGCTTAATTTTTAATTAATTGGTGGCTAGTAAAAAAATGTTCCATACTAATGTGACTCTTCTCAGTACACTGTTTACAAAGCCAGTAAACGGAGCACAGGCTAATAAATAATTATTACTCCTAAAATTATGTTGGAATCGTACATGTCTAAGATGTCAGAACAGGTAAAGCAGGATATCTTTACATCAATCCCCTTAAAAAGGGTTGTTGAGATGTTTGCCAAAACCAAAGCTGGCAAATAAATGCAAGTTAATTTCAATTTTTCTGGTATTACAGTCAACAAAGAATTAAAAGTAAATACTCTAATAAGATTCATACTGTGATAATAATAAATAGAAGAAAATATCTAGGGCTAATAAATGCCAAATGCAACTTCAGCATTCATGTCAGAGACAATCTCCTTGCCATCTTTGCTTTTTTTTAAACCAAATTTATTTAGCTAATTGGACAACATATGGCCCAGTTTTGTCTCTCTTACATCCTTGCCTGTTTACAACAACAGCAAGCAGTATAACAGCAGTTCAGAAATATTGCCAGGACAGGGTTACTGTCAGCTGAGTCTTAAACATTTTCTACTGCAGGGATTAGTAAAAGCCAAAGTGGAGCAGGCAGAGCAGTCTCAGGAGCCTGAGCCGTGGGCAGCTGTGCAAGATCATCATGCAGATACTCGTCCCCATTGAAAGCTACAAAGCTGTGAGGAGCATCCTAGCAGGACAGTCCATATGTCTGTCACAACTCACATGATGTAAAAACATGCATATTAGCCTTTCCTCCCGATGAGCTGAACTTGTGTTGCACCTTCTCAGTCTGATACCCAATTTGTCAAGTTTTGTGGTTCTCTCCTGGGATGCAATGGAAAGATTCTCTCTGACTTCGATGGCCTTTGGAACAGTCTATGATTTGCTGACGATCATGTTCAAAGGATCACCACAGACATATGTATCTAATATTCCATTTTAGAGCTGTGATCTTCCAGCTATACTGCAATTAAAAAGACATATCTGTTAAAAAAAATGAAACAACTTCTTTACACAATAAACAGCAACTGACGCAAACTATCAAGGAGGGTGTTTTTAATCACCATACAAATAGGAGTTCTTAGAACACAACACATGCCAAATTTCATCAAAGTCATTGGGAGTTTGAGACAGAAGGAATGCTGTTTTGTGACATGTTCTGTCTGGTGCTCTTCACATGCAAGCTCCCCCACTGGACAATGTTGCAATAACATGCCTGTAAGGAAAAGCAAAAGGGCCTTTGCTTGCCTTTTCAGACTACTTCTGTAAATTCACCCTGAAAAATATTTCAGAAATTATAGCTGGAAGACTCAACTGCATGACTAAAGCCTCCGTAGCCTGGATGCTTGAGGGCATCATGTAAGACTAATCACAGTTAACACAGGCTCCAACCACACGCACACATGGTGCATTGTATAAATGTTAAAGCCATCACAACTTTTTACCTCTGCTGCACTTGTGGATTTGTTCAAGGCAATGGCACAGGCCATTTGAACTATAAAAATTCTGTTACACACTTCCTCATACTGGTGCGTGAGTAACAATGAAATGGCACAGAAATCACACAACAGAGGCTCACAACTCAGTGCTGTAAAACAGAAAAAACCCAACCATTTTACTATTTGGATCTCATGATTTTTTTTCATTGAACCTGAGAAGTTTTTTGTTTTAAAGCATGTATATATAAGGCATGGTCCTACTGCTTACACCTCTTTAGAGTTAAATAATCTTCATCATGTATCTGTGGGTTCCACACATTCCAGTAATATCAGTATAATCATAATTACCTAAATTTGCAGTAAAGAAGACCAGAATAAAAACATTAGAATAGAACGGAACAGAGCAGCATAACACAGCGTAGCATAGAGTGTTGCAGTTGGAAGGGACCTACAACAATCGTCTAGTCCAACTGCCTGACAACTTCAGGACTGACAAAAAGCCAAAGCATGTTGTTATGGGCAGCACTGTCCAAATGCCTCTTAAACGCTGACAGGCTTAGGACATCAATAACCTCTCATCAATCACCAGCTTTATTGCCCTCCTCTGGATGCATTCTAGGACCTTCACATCTTCTTAAACCTTCAGCCCACAACTGCACACAGCACTCAGGGCGAGGCCACATCAAACCCAAATGCAGTGGGATAGTGCCCTCTTTTGTCCAGCTGATTGTGCTGTGTTCGATGCACCCCAGGATGTGGTTTGCCCTGTTGGCTGCCAGGGCACTGCTGACTGGTAGTGAGCCTGCTGCCAGTCGGCACCCCCAGAGCCCCTTCTGCTGGGCTGCTCTCCATCTATTTCTCTCCCAGTTTGTAATTGTCCTTGACATCATTCCATCCTAGATGCAGAATCTGGCATTTAGACTTGTTAAATTTTTTCCCATTAATCATAGTCCAATCATAGCTCCAACCTATCCTAGATCCTTCTGCAAGGCTTCTTGTCTCTCAAGACAGTGAGCAGCACCTTTCAGTTTGGTATCACGAGCAAACTTGCTAATGGTACTTTCAGGTCCTGTATCCAGATCGGTGATAAATATATTGAACAGGCCTGGCCCACAATTGTTCCCTGGGGAACACCAGTGGAGACTGGTTGCCAGCCAAATGCAGCCCCATTCGCTATAGCTGTTTGAGCCCTGCCTTCCAGCTGGTTCTGAGCCCAGAACACTGTGGACCCGCTCATCCGACAGCTGGACAACTTGGTCCAGGAGGATGCTGGGAGGGACAGTATCAAAAGCCTTACTAAAACTCAGAAACACAATATCCACTGCCTTTCCCTTTATTCACTAGGGGGCTGACCTTGTGCTATTGGACTGTACTGACAGTTATGGCTAAGAATAACACTCGCTGTGAAGCAGCTGTTGCTTTGCCATACCTTCTCTTTGATTTGAAGGCTTCTTATCAGCAGGATCTTCTTCAAAATGTCACAGCTCACCTCCTGTGCTCTCTGCTTTCTGCAGTAAGGCTCATATTCAGTGGTTCCTTAGAAAGGCAGTTTGTGTATTCTCACCAGTGAAACTTTTTCACTTGAGTAGACGTAAACAGGAACCCTAACACACTCTCAGTTTAGTGACTGGTCCTTCTCAGGCACACAGGAAAACATAGTGCAGAAATTTGATCCATGTTGAGACTATGGTTGTGCTTCTGGGTCTGCATTGGAGTCTTGGGTGAGTTGGGATTATATCTTTCAACTTGTGCTTTCCTTTTCCAGCCTGTCAGAGTAGGACTGGTGTAACAGAAAGGTGACCTTCAATGAAAAAAATACACTAGGTTAAGTGTGAAGCCCTGAAATTATTGTTATCTGTTGTTTCAATACCAATGTTACTCTTTTCAGAAAAAGTATTGAATTCTGTCACTACTGATTGTGGGTTGGTCATGTGCACATATATTTCATACAGACATTTGCTCATAAACATATAAAAATTGCTTTTGCAATCACTTTTAATTTCAAATTTCAGACCTTTTTTTATCAATTTCAGACCTTTTTTTATCAGTGCTTCTTACATACACTTGGAGAAAGCACTTCCAAAATATCTAACAGTGTCTGCAATGAGTTTGTCTATAAAAAACGAGCATATGTAAACATTTTCAACCTACACACACAAGTGTGACTGTTACTTCTAATCACTCTAATATGAAAAGTTTATTTCTTGGTTCAATGCAATGTGCCATTTTCTTTCTTTTGTTTTTCTTTAAGGGAAACTTTTATCAACACTGCCATTTCTTATTAGTAAAGAGCAGACCTAAATGAACTGCAGATAGGCTTCTAATGCATATAAAAGAGATCTGATGTGTGGCATATTTCGCATCAGAAACAATACCTAATCAGCCAGCCCTTTTTTTCCATTAAAGAAAATAAAGCAATGCCTTTCTTTATTTTGCATGTCTACGGTAAACTTGCAATTGGATCATTTTTCCTGTGTACCTCTTTACTGTGTGTGTATTTATAGATATGCATCTATATAGGTATATACGGTAAGTTAAAATTAACTCCCAAGCATGTCATTTGTTTAGAAATTATTTTTGCACTAAATTGTCATGGATAGAGAAGAATTACCCCCAGAACATTCCAAAAGGAAGGCTAATTTTTCAGCTTGGAAGAAACAGCTGCTGATTCTAAACTACCATTTTCATTTTTCTACAGCAGAAATGCACATTTTCTCCGAGATAAAATTTTCTTGTAATAGGAATGAACCATTTCCCCAGGGTGTGGTTATCAAAAGATAATCTTACCCCAATCTGATTAGATGCATAAGGCTCATGCTTCAAAATGCTCAAGGGTGTGATTATCTTATGATAGCCATACCCTGTATCATGTCCTATTGATTAACTAATAAAGCTTCAGCATTACTATTCAGAAGAGGGACTAAGATATCAGCAAGAGATCGGGTTCTGGAATGGGAAAGATTCTTCGAAACTCTCCAAATAACCTCTCCTGTTCTGATTATAACATCTCTGAAATTATGGGGTCACTGGATGCCAGATTTTGTTTCCTGTTGGTGATTATATCAACGGTATATTAAAACTGAACCATACTCAGATATATACTTACGTAAAGTTACATTTATACTAAACTCTTTGCTTTGCATTTATATTGCAGATTTAGGTTACACAGCAGAAGAAAATCATACTCTGGAGAGGATTTTGTATTCCAGACACTATCTGCGCTCCTCATTCTGGGCAGCTCTTAGGTTTTGTGTATAGTTACAATGTGAAGGGATCACTGTTCTGCCAGGGAATTGCTCTCTCTGTGCCCACTCACTGTGTACAAAAAAGGATGAGAAAGCCAACCCTTGGGTTCCTGAGTCTCCCAGTCCAAGTGATCCCCAGCTACAAGTTTATCCGCTGTTTATCCCCTAAACAGTAGCACAAAGAGGCCTTAAACCAGTGCTGGAGCTTTAACTGCAAACCTACCTCCCGCTCTCACTAGCATATTTGTTCTGTACAAAATACCCCACTACTTAATGATGTGGGACTTGCTTGAACAGGCAATCTGAAGGTTAATGTCACAGCCATCAGATTCTGGCCTCATCTGCATCAACTGAAAAGCAAGAATCATTACACTGACTTCAGTGGAGCAAAACCAGGTCAATAGATACATCCAAGAACAAAACATGGCTGGTGTATGCAAAAAGAATCTCACCAGGAATCAGTTTCCTTGCAGTGTAATTTCTATGTACTGATTGCAAAGGAGGCAATATGCCCTCTCTGCTAAGAGTGACTTTTTTTTGGAACTAGAGACATATTTACATTTGTATTTCAATCTCATTTTTAGATGAAAATTTAAAATGATGAAACATTTGATTAAACCTCTCATATAGGTATGTGCAGTTTACAGCTAACGAGGTAATTATTATACAACAGTGCAATCTACTCCAGAGTAATCCATTATAATGAATTCTTTGGCAAATTTGCTGTGTCTGTTGTGTTGCCATCCATTCCATTAATGGAGAATGTTAATTTCTGAAAGTAGCTGGAGGTAGCTGGAGAGTTGTCATCCTGCCTTTTCATGTCGTGTGGCAGAAGTAGCTTGCTGTTCCTATTGCCAGCACAGGTCCCTCTTGGCTAGTCACAGAGGAATGTGGGTATAGATTGAGTTCTGGAAACCACTGGCATTTGCATTATCATGTTACCTACAACATCCCAACTCAGGTTCTCAAGACTTGTAGCCAAAAATACTGTATTCCTTCAGAGTTCTCACAGATGCTTCCATCACTTTGGCAGTGGTGTCTTTTTTAATTGGCAATGGCTAAAATATGTGGAAGAGACAGGGTGTTAAGACTGTACCATGCCTCTATTCAAAAGTTCTTTCAGAAGGTGAGTGATGCTATCTTGGGGCATGCACCCATATAAGGAAGGATAAACCACCATCTGGAGTGTCTGTCTCTCACCACTGACAACAGGGAAAGAGTTAAGGTGACTAGTTTGGATGGGATGCCTAATTTTTACACTGTTGGATGAGGTATTGGCATTTCTGTCCTTATAACCAAGTCTTAACTAGAACTTGGGTTCACAGTATCACAGAATGGTAGGGATTGGAAGGGAATTCTGGAGACAATCTAGACCAACATTCCTGCTAAAGCAGGTTCACCTGGAGCAGGTTGCAGAGCAGCACATCCAGGCGGATTTTTGTCATCTCCAGAAAAGGAGACTCCATAACCTCCTGAGAAACCTGTTCCAGTGCTCCATCACTCTCACAGTGAAGAAGTTTTCCCTCATGTTCAGATGTTCCCATTTGTACCTGTTGCCCCTTGTCCTGTCACTGGACACCACTGAAAAGAGTCTGGCCCCATCCTCTTGCCTGCCCCTTGGATATTTATAAGAACTGACAGGATCCCCTCTCAGTCTTCTCATTTCCAGGCTAAACAGACCTAACTGTCACAGCCTTTCCTCGTCTGAGAGATGCTCCAGTCCCCTAATCATCTTCGTAGCCTTCTGCTGGACTCTCTCCAGTAGTTCCTTGTCTTTCTTGAACTGAGGAGCCCAGAACTCAACACAGTAATCCAGATGTGGCCTCACTAGGGCAGAAGGTTATTAGTATGCAGTCTTGACTATTGTACCTCCTTTCCTGATCAACATAGTAAATGCTGCTTTGCCAAGCTGCAGGCTGTGGAACTCTTGTGCAGCAGAGTTGCGTATTTTCTGCACTTAAGATTTAGTGCCAGATGCCAGGCTTACTCTCAAGTCTCATCTTTCTCTATACAAGGGTTCTTCTGAAGAGAAACTCACAGTTCCTGCTAAAGACACATCCTATTGAGGAAATCTCCCTCTTTAATGGTATATTTCTGATCAATTGTTGATTATTATGAATAGAGTTCATCATGAATCATAATACATCTTCTTATCTTGAATAGGTTACACTCCAGGTGGCAGAAGGGGAACAGGCAGGGCAGATTTAGAAGCCTAAAAAGCAAAATGCACCCATAAATGTTCTCTTTCAAATGTCAAGTTATTTTATCACTCTATTTCAACTCACTGTAACAATTACAACTTTGTTTTTCTATGGTATCCATAAAGCATTTTTCAAAAGTGTTTCTGATTTTGTCCATACTTCTGCAGTGAAAAATGTCATGTTCCTTAAGTAGAAGCCTATGTACTGAGAGCTTAACCCAAATGGTCATCCTGACCATCAAAAATAGAGTCAGTATCTTCCTATTCTGTGAAACGTCCTGGAATGAAAAGCATTCCTCCAGTACAGGGGAAATGTGTGACTACTAAAGCAAAGGACTCCCATGCTTCTCATTGTATACTACTCTTTCTATTCCTCTTAAGGAAAAGCCCACTCTCTGAAGTATATGCAATAAGCACTTCTGCTCCCTTTGATAAGATGGACAAGAAAAGATTTGTAATAATTCCAAAGTGCTTCTGAAATTTAAGAACTGATCACCTTTTTCCAAGAGAATTAATTTACATGCAGAAAAATTTTAATAAAATATAAAATCTCTACTCCTTCAAACTCTGAGGCATATAATTACAAATGAAAAGATGTCTTTGGTCACTCCTTGTCAAATTCAGGCTTACGTTCAAGGTCTGGTCTGGTTTTTTTACCAAGCTGCTCGCAATTACACAAACCAACAGCAGATGCTGTGAGAATGGCCTTTTGCCTTCCTTTCTTTGCATATAACTTCCGTTGCCTTGCTCTTGTTGTTTAATTGCCCTGGCCCTCACTGTGGGTTCCTGTGCAGTACCTGCTGCAGTGAGGCCCTGCAGATGTGAACAATGAGTTCAGAGGCCTTCACAGCCTTCATAGTATTTCTACCAGCTACATAGGCTTATTGACCTTCCAGCTCCATTTGTTACCAGCAACCAAAAATGCCATTTCAATGAGATAAGACTAATACGTCTGAACCATGTTGGTGACCTAGAATAAGACATTCTATATTATATCGAGCCTAAATACATGTGTGTGTTCATATAATCTCCAGAAACTGGTAATACCTCATTATGAACTTCAAAGACCCCGACTTCTTTATTTGTTTTCCATTTAATTAAATCTTTATCTAAAATAGAGACATAAAGGATGTCATATCTGGAAAATACTAATCCAAGAACTCATATCTAGTTTGTTTGTTAATTAAAAGTAAAACCATGCAATTAACGATAAGGGAGGATTTATTGTTTGTTTGTTAATTTGTTTAGGTTTTTTTGGTGGTGTCATCTTGGACAATGTATCGGGTTCAGTACATGGCTACAGTTACAGAAGTGCTGCTGCTATGATGAGTTAATGATGTCAGTATCCTCACTAGTCCCTAATAGTGCCTTACTCTACAAAGAGTTTCACTGATTCAATAGGAATACTTGCACAGTAAAATATTCAATATCAGAAAAGGAATAAGAACCTGATCCTGTGTCATTTGGGCTGCAATTTTGTCCACTGGAAGCTGGAGAGTAGTTTTAAAAAATATATGTACTATTACCATCTCTGCAACAGGAAATGCAACTGAAAACAACACGTAGAAAAACAGCCCATGGAGTAAAACATGATGCCTAAAAGTACTAATGCAAGAGAAATGATATTTTAAATGCTGTGCAGTACTATTTTAAGCAGAGGTTCTTGGCAGTTATTAATTTTTTCTAAAGACCACAAAAGTGTGGTTATCGTTGAATAAAAATAACAGCTGCAAGGGAGGCTGCAATTCTTTCTGAGATAACAAAGAATAAAGGAAAGATTTCACATCAGGATTTGTGTCAGCTAAATTGTGCTCTCAGTTCAGAGGCCAAGATTGCCACTGAAGGCATTGTGTGATCAAGCTAGGCCATGCCCAAGGGGAGAGTTTGGCTCAAACGGATGACCAAATCAGGGCTGAAGGCCAGCAGCCAGTGAGTGAATTGTTCTTTCATTGAAGCCCTCCAGAAAGTTCCTTTCTAAGTCTGTGTGTTCTGACAAATAGAAAAAGGAGCAAGAGGGATTTAAGCCATACCAGTCCTCTAGCCTGGCTGACAGTGCAGCCCGGCAAACTCCAGCACGAAGGAGGAGGGAATACACTGCAGCACAAGATTGAGTACCTGCGCTTCCCCTGAAGAAGCGGAATACACATGAATGCTATTTTTAGAGTGCAGGTTGTTTTTGCTGCTGCTCAGAAAATGACTAATAGTCCTAATTGAAGTCTTTTGTTTTCAGGTCTAGGACCAAACAAAACACAATACAGTCCCTAGTCCCCAAGGCCAGAAATGGGCCTTTGTATGTGATGTGCATCATTCTGGAATGTTTATTCTGTGCAAACAGCAGGATAAAGAGAGCACAGCAGGATAAAGCAGAGTTTTTGCATTCCTGAATAAGATAGTACATGTGCCCTGAAGGTGCTTTCATCTTGCGGACTTTGGTCTACTGGCTCTTTGGTCTATGGCTTTAGAAAACTATATGCTCTTTTAAGTCTTTAACGCCCTTTTTTTAACAGATGGGTCTGGCTCTACACATTTTGGCAGTGCAGTGTGGAATGAAAAATGCAGATGTGAATTTTTTTAATTACTGGAATATGTGTTTCATTTCACTGTAAAGACAAAAGGCAGAAGAGACTCGCAATGTGGAAGTCCCTCTGAGACTGAGACTAAGATACAATACATCATATTCTGCCCTTGAACAGTGGCCCTGGGTCACATTGCTACAGAGGCAGTGGCCAATCAAGCACTACATTTATGGAATGACAGACTGAGACAGAAGGATGCAACTCACATCAGGCACAGCCATTGCCAGCAGACATTCACAGGTCACTGAAGTCCTCAATATCAGACTTATTTGGGACCAAGACTGATGCATGGACCTGTGCATTATGGTTCTCTTCTTAACATATTTTCTCATTTTGGAAACTGATAATATAATTTTTTCCAATTACTGTGGCTGTACAGTGAGTTCCCTTGATTTAGAAGCTTCTCTCCCTTTGGGAATGAAGGACAGAACAGAATAACTTCACCTCCAATCCTTTCCCATTCTTTGGGTGACTTACAAGTTATATTCAAGAACATCCTTGAGTTTTCCTGTCTTTTGCCTTGAGCTGGGCAATAGGAGATATGAATGCAAGCACATAAATAAACAAATAAATCAAAGATAGCTGTTACCACTGAGCGTTACACACCTAAAGACAAGAAGGGAATGAGGAAATGTGCAAATGGTTGGTTGAATATGAAAAAGATGTTTGTAACCATTTTGATTGCTTCTTACAAGTATTTCCAAGCTCTCTGATTACTTCAAAGATTGAATATTAAGCTAGACCTGAAGAAAATACTTCATGCACTGAGTCTGTAAAAAGCAAATGAACCTCTCATGAGCCACTAGCGCCTTGCTCCCACTCCTCCAGTCTGAGCCATGAATGCCACTAGGCCGTGGAGGTCGGAGGTGAGCAGGTAGGGCTAATGAGGCTGGGTAAGGAGTTACAGTTTCTCTTTACTATGCCACTAGTGAGGGGTAATGGAAAGCAGGCAGGCTAGTCCTAATGCCTTTCCTTTCTGAACCTAAACCACTCTTCTCCAGCAATGGCTTTCTGCAAGGGAGTCCTCCAGGGTCCATTGCACTCAGCATCTTGTTTGAATTCTGTACACCTTTGGCCCTGTTCTTAATTGTAGCACTTGACCTATGGAACTTGTAAAACTAATGTCTTTTTTCTTTTCTTTGGAAAGGGATGGATGGAGTCAGCATCCAGTCTGCCGCAGATTAGAAACTGGCAGGGCATCGTCTGAGGCACATTAGAAAGAGCTGTCCTACCGCTAGCTGGAAGGTATGCAAGCAGCCTCTCTATTTCTCTTTCTATCAGGTCTTTCAATGCCTTTGGTCTACAGCCAAAAAGAGACTTGGACATTACAATGCTGAAGGTCATAGTCCCTGAGTTGTAGGCACCCAATGGCATTTTTAACATCCAAATCTGTTCCATGAGTATGCTGGAAATTTGGCACCTCAGAGTGGGATTTGTGGAAGGCAGCTGAGTGGAGAGCTGCCAAAGCTGGGCAATAGCACCGCCAAGGACAGGATATGTTTTAAATTGTATCCTTTGATGAGAATTGATAGTCTTAGCCTGGAAAAAAAGTGATGTCATTTTTTAATTACTTTGGTGAACCTCCTCCTTTCTCTGAAGAAGTAGACAACTTCATGTTTGGCTTTGAGAAAGCCCATGTTGCCCTGGTGCTCTGGAGCCTGCTGCAAGACTCTGTTGAATGCCAGCTTGCCTCCATCAAGTGCTATTCTTCCATGACGTCTGCAGAAGCCTGAAAAAGCCAGGCTGCAGATGTGCAGCGTGTACTCCTGACAAGATCTCCATTGCTACCATTTTTCTTGTCCTCCCTTCTGTGCCTGCTTATTGTCTCTTTTTTTATATTAAGACTGTAAGGCATTTAGGGAAGGATATGTCATTTTGTTCTGTTTTATTTTTTGATCTTTGCACGATATTAGTTCATTGTGGTCCTAGACCAGGAAAAAAATACAGATTTTGCTCTGTGTGTGTTTTTATATCCATTCAGCGAACAGATGCAGTATCACCTGATGTGTTACCAGGAGAGCAGAAATTAGGACTATCGATGGTGATCACAATTAAATAATTTTGAGATCTGGAGTGGTGGGTAAGTTCAAAGAGTCTATAAACTATACACTGTATATTTATATGTAGCCAGCCACCTTCACATCTGCACAATTCTTTGTTGTCTGCTTAAACAGCACAGACTAGATGAAGTAAACCTATGAGAATCTTCTTATGGGATGTTGTGGGCTCTGTGATACCTGATACAGACTTTGATTAAAAGGCACAGGATATGAATGGTGCATTAGTTGTCTTAGGTGGTAACAAAACCTCTGCTAATTGACAGGCAGATCTATAATAGCTAGTTTGACCTGTTTTGATACTAAATAAACATTTGGCTTCAGATAATAGATAACATCAAAAAAGAAAATAATCAACAACGTTAACTTCATAGAAGAACAACTGGGGGATGGTATCCGAAGGAAACTCTTGCCCATGTTTGCTTTTCTCTATACTGCGTTTGAATTCATATCACCTAATTTTTGCCCTCTGGTAGTTACACACCCAGTGGTCTAGATTCTCTCTCTAGTCTGTGGAGAAAGTATTGGATAGAATGAATCACCTGCCAGAGGTGCTCTTTTTAGATAGCTGTTTCAGATAGCATGAATGCTTCTCTGGAAGTGCTTGTTTCTCTCCTTTGTCTGTAGGTGGAGGCTTATGACTATCCCAGCTAAAAGCCTATCTTTTAAACACAGACAGTTGACTAAGAGCAACCCCACCCTTCTGTGTGTGCCCTTCTCACCTTTCCATCTTGTCTCTATCACTGGAAATGGAAAAGATTCTTAGGTTAGTAACTGTCCTCTATACTAAAGTGATGGAGTAGCACCATAACACCCCTCACTTGCCGGCTTATTGTTACCACCAAGTCTGGGCAGGGAAGGGAAGTCCTGGGCTGATCAGACACCTCATCTCTTATGAGAACCAGTGGGAAGTGCCAAGGCTTCTAGTTGTGTCCTCATGGGGCTTGTGGTGGGATCAGCGGGTTACTCGTGGCTATTGTGCCAAGTATATATGCACGGACCACAAAAGCTGAATGAGTAGAGGAACGTGTGTCAGATTTGCCTAGGGAGTAGGAAATAGATTTCCATGTGTAAAGAATGAGACAAATAGACACAGGAGTTTTTTTCACAGGAAGGAGAGACTGGCAAAACTAGCTACATCCCTTCCTGAAGATCTCCTCATTTATCCTGAGATATTCCATTTGCAGTGGACTCCTAACTTAGGTCCCTCAAAGGAATTGTGGGAAGAAATTGGACTGTGACTGCCTCTTGCTTGTGCCACTGAAGAAAGAGTCATTGAAGTCATTCATTCTTGTGCTCCATGCAATAACAATCAGTGGGGGGCAAGACAAGATGATTGCCAAATTTCAATTTGCTTAGCAAAAAATTTAATAAAGATCTAGTGAACTTAGCCAGCTGCCAAACCCTGCTCAGGAAGAAGGCAGATAAAAACCACATACATTATCACCCTACCTTAGCTAGACCGCACCGCAAACTTTTTTCTCTCGACTTGTCTCCCAATCAGACATTTACACAGGCTGTCATTATCAGCCACACACTGCCCCAGCTTTGCCCCAATTTTTTTGAGCCCTACAGCACTGTCATTTGATGTGTCTGGTGTGAGAATTAAAATAGATGAAGACTGAGGATACCACTCCCTTAGGTAATGATATATTCCAATTCCCTCCAGCTATCTTCCTGACAACACAGTCTTCCTCGTCCTGGCCCTACTCCACTCTTCCACAGCCCAAAGAATAATTAAAACTCCTCTACATAAAGCATGGCTTCATTCAACATTCAGCTTAGACTATGTTAAAAGAAGCTTGTGACAGATGGGGTATACTCTGTGCCATAGCAAGAAGTTAGTTGCCATGCAATAGGCAACAGGAAAAGCAGACAAAAATACCTGGCATGCAAGACCAGGAAGGAAAGGAGACAAAACCACTGAAGTGCTATGTACTTTTGAAACACAACCTTAAATAAATCCTCATCAATTTAAGAAACAAATGCTAGACCTGGAAATTATTAAGCAAATACTATTCTGAATGCATTTAGCAGAGATAAATACACTGAAATACATCTCTTGATCTATCAAGTATGCAAGAGATCTTAGGATGATATGGGACATACAGCTATTTTGGAAATTCATCAATATTGTAAGTCAGGAGAGCTGCACTTTGGAGGTCAGCATGAATGGTCCAAATTTCTTTGCTTCAGCATGCGTTGGAGAGCAAAAGGGACATCTTTAATCAAGTGAAACACAGTCGCTTTGGATTACCTAGTAAGGAAACTTTGGGAAGAGCGTTTCTAGACTAAGCTGCTTAAATACCATCAGGCTGTCAAAACACACATGCTGGGGTAATCCTGCAAATGTTCATTCTCAGAATTTGTTCTTCCTATAAGTGGTAGCACTATTTGTCTCTGGTGTAATGACTCATATGTTTGAATGGAGCATTTGGCACTAGGACTCTTCCTTCCTATGTTAAAAATGCAGGTAGAGGGAATCAAAAATCGTGTCCAAAGCCCTTCAAAACTGATTTTTAACCCATATCCACTCATTCCAACAAAAAGATGCCCTCTCAAAAAAGCTTGTTGTATCACAGCCTTGGAATGTGGGCACAACCTTATTTGCACACATTCCTTACTTGTTTTTTTCTTAATTGTATTCAAGATTTGATGTATCACATACTATTGTAACATGAAAAACTGGTTTGATAAAAAACCCAAATATACCAGTGAATAGGATGTGTAGTCATAATTATTTTTTTAGGAGATAAAATAGACACACATGAGATACAGGACCGGAATAAGATTGAATGTACCATAGTTCCATGTTCCTCAAAGTTGGTAAAGAATACACACTGGCCACCAGATGATTATTCTCCAATGAGTTTTTATTTGCTGCATATTGGACAAGACAAAACACATGACTCTAACCTAGGCTGCAAAGGGAACCCTGGCTTCTGTGACCCAGGGAACCCTTCAACGTGCATTTATTCCATCCCAAACTTCCCATCGCTTTCAGTGCAACCTGGACTGTCCATCTTGTGTCAGGAAAGGGAGACTGTTTGGGAAACTGGGATATTCCTTTCAGAACAACCAATAGAACCCTCTTGTGTGGGCAGTGAAGGGTACCAGCTGCAGACTACTAACAATTCTTGATGAGCAAATTTAAAAAAGGAAGGAGACTGGCAACATCCAGGAAAGGGAAAGAAGTTCTCACCATGATCAGACTGGATAAGTGAGCACAAATACAGGAGAGCAGAAAGACACATGCTTCCTAGGTGTACTGAGGATCCAAAAAAAGACATTTATTGTTTTTTCCCAGCTCTTAGCTCTCTTGTTTTTCCACCTATAAGTGGTAAAAAATGCTAAAGATTTTGTTTGTGAAGGCTCTAAATATTCTACCTATCATGCAGTCCTCAGAGAGTTAAACAGGGACCTGGAACAGCTATGTCACTGGCTGTGTAATCCTCAGAGACAATACCTGAGCATGAGGAAGGTCCATGAAGGCACATGATGCAACTCCAGCTAAGCTGACTTGAGAACAAGTGAGATCTAAAATGTGATCCAATACAACAGTCCAGTTACTACTCACAGAAAGGAACTCAACCAAGGCTATAATAAGAGTTCCTCTGGGTGAGGGACTGTAACTGAAGATGGTCCCATAGGCTAGCCAACACAAGTTTTGTGGGTTTTCCTTTTGGTTTCATGACCTTCATAAGTTAAGTTTTCAGGAGGTGTTTAGATATTAGAGGTCACACATCAGGAACGATACTTTTGATTAAAGTTTATTTGTATGTAAAATCCTATTGCTATTTCATCACATACTTTAATAAACTGTCAGATACTTGGGTTTTTTCCTGTTTGTTTGGTGCTGGTAGCCATATAACTTTGGGCTTACATGGTGAAGGTATTGGAGGGATCCAGCAGGGTGGTAGCTGGGAAGAAGTACTGTTATCACCATGTGTTAGGTATCCACTCTGCACACAGAGCTGTATCTGTAACTAGGCAGTCAGAGAAGAAAGAACAGACTGTTCCTGGTCTGGCTTTAGCGGCTAATCGGAGACCCTTTCTGCCAAACTCACGAAGAAGAGAAAGTAATTACCCTGTTACCTGAGGAGATGGAAGGTGGCTTCCAAGAGTGGGATCTGATCAGGATTGTCTGAGGAAGAAGTTCTGAGCTTGTGGATATGCTTGCTTTCTGAAGACAGTAATGCTGAGATGGCTGGACCATGAATGCCTTCCATGTTTTGACTTTGCTTTGATATTTCCTGGTCAATAGTTGGCTTTCTTGTCTGGGACTCAGAGGAGGTTTTATGGGAACAGCTCAGCTGAAGGGATAGGCTTTAAAGACTCTGGGTTTCCTTGCTTGCATCTGTAACTAATGAAGGAAGAGCAGTCACTTTGCAACCTATTCACTTTACAGCCTGTTGCCTATTATTCATGGAGAGATCTAGGATAACAGATGATGCACTGAGCAGAACCAGCCTAACCATTTGGAAGGACATTCGCAGCAGGAAAAACAGAGGGGAGTGTGGGAGAGCAGGGGATCACAGAGCAGCCTCAAAACTGCTTTTGTTAAAATATCCTGTTAGATGTGTGTGGCCTTGATCCTCCTGTTTAATCTTAAGGGAAATAAGATACAGCGGAGCATACTGCCTGCCAGTCATTGCTGACTATGTCAACCAATACGGTAAAAGAACATATTTAAGAGCATATTTTTAAAAAAGAAGAATTTATAAAGTTAACTTGTTTGAGATTTGCATGTGAGTGCATTGATCTGATTTTTGTCCTTTGTGGCAGGAATACTACTTCTAATCAAGTCTGAATGCATTTCTAACACATTTCTAGTTTTCTAAGCAACTCAAAAATTTAACAGGGCACTCTGATGGCAACCTGAGAATGTGACTTATCAGTAACTTGTAGTAGGTTTTGTTAACTTTCCTTAGATGTGTTTGAATGTATAGTGGATGAAGTAAAAGTAACGTTGAGATTGAGAGACCAAATGCTAAAAGTCAGAAAATTCTCCAAATTCAGGGCGCAATATTTATTTGTCAGTGCTCATCTTCTATCTTTTACAAGAGTGAGCTAATAATGAACTGCCCTAGGCTTTCATTAGCACTGCGTGCACCATATGGTAAGAATACCTTCGATGTTCCTAGGCGTATTGTCAGCCATCTGAACCATTCTACTTATCTTAGCTAGGGTGTCAGAGCACATTCGAGACCAAATGGTTTCTAGATCTGCCTGCTTGATATTACCTCTCTTTCTCCCTTTCATTCTGTCCCACCTATCTCCCTGGATATGGTTTTCCTGTTGGAGTTTTTCTTATTGCTCCCTTCTGGGTCATTCTCCCAGTTCCCACAAATCCTCAGTCTCTCTCTCTTACCCCTTTACCTGCTGTTACCCCTTTACCTGCTGTAGTCACTTCCCCAATTTCTATAAAAACCTCACAGCTCCCGTAGGGTCCCCCATTTACATCTTTAATTTTTGTTGCTGAATTCAATAAAAAATGTGAGAACTGAGAAATAAAATAAAACATGGAACTTGAGGCAGAGTTGTGGGTGCTTTGATGCTGATTGTGCAAAGAACCTCCATGTAAGCCCAACTGTGCAAGCTACCTTGCGCAGTGTGACTGTGAATGTGTGCACCTGCTGGTCCTGACTCTGCCTGTATCCATCATTGGGTTTATTTTCACTACAGAGCTATTATTCCTTTCTTTAGTCTCTTTTTAAAAATCTATTCCTACACTGTAAAGCAGCAGGGGCACTTTAAGCCTCATAACAGAACTGTCAAGAGAGTAATAGAGGTTAAGGTTGGAGTGAGAGTAAACCGGTGACAACATAGAATATTATAAGTTCCCTATTTGTGATATGTATTTTGTTTTTTTTAATACCTGAGAGACATTTAGTGAAGTAGAACATTAGGTCTTTACTGATGCATCTTGAGAGAGATGTAAAACAATGCAAATAGGTAAAATGCTGCTGAAAACAATTTTGAAAACATTGCAAGAGGAAATATTGAATCATCATTCCAAGCTTCCTTTCTGTGATATGAACATTACTGTCATTATCAGTGACACTAACAGTATTAAATGACAGAGTGGTATAAACCTCGACATTAAAATTAGCTGGATGTCTTGTTAGAGATACCACCCCAACCACAGCTACTTTCTGGGAATGTTACAAACCTTCAGTTTGTAAACTTCAGTCAGCTAAACCAAATCTGTTGGTTTAGCTATGAAAGTCAGCAATGTCCACGTGGCAGTGGAAGAATGGAAGCACTCTGCATAGCTTCAGTCTCTCTTCCCCAAACTTCTTTTCCCAACTATTCGTCTCCTTTCTCAATTTACAGAGGCCATTAGGAGACCATCTTGTTTTTAAGTAGGACATCTTCTCATCTCTGCTTAAGAAACTAGTAGTCCTAGTGGTTTCTTTACCTCTGCACTCACAGTTACAAGTAATGCGAGGTGAAGGCTGCAATTTTAACCTGCAGAGGTTGAGATGAATGGATGGTGTGACAGGGTGGAAATGGAGAGAACTGTGCATTCTGTCACAGATGCAGTCAGCTGCTCCTTGAGTTCCAGTGCTCCCACATAGCCAGTGATGTGGGGAACTCAGCAAACTGATAGCACCAAAACATTCAGTGTCATGCTTGTGAGTCAACACAATCCATTCTAAGGCAAGGACAGGGATAAACATGTGTCACACAGGCAAAGGAAAACTTTAATTCAGGTATGCTCTCCATTCCCCTTCTGCTTAGTCAAGAACTGTAATTTGCTTAAGCAATTACTGTGCAAATATGAACCAGTGCCACAACATGTTAAGGCACCTGATATTGGTATTTATGCAAAGAAACATGACACTAGGAAAACCACAACTGCTTATTTTAACAGCGCATTATGCAGCTTGCAAGATCGTATAAAGGGTTTAAAGTCCATGTAAGAACATGGACGCCCATTCTTGGGCTCCTGTGACTGATTACAACATACACTACGATGCAGCCAGACAGTGTGCACGCTAGAAGCCCCGGCAGACCACCAGAATAGGTGAACTCAGAGTCTTAGTTTACCAGTGCAGATGGGTGCTTTCTGTTTTTCCAGAATGAACTGTTTGTGTACTTGGTCTTTAAAAGAACTCCATGGTGCCTGGACACCTCACTCCAAATCCCACTGTGCTTCTGGCAAAGCAAGATTATGGAAGGGTAACACCAAGTTATGAGCTGAAATACATAGACTTAAAATATTTCTGTTTGGGGCAAGAGTGTACATACTTGTTTCTCATACACACCAAATAGATCAATCTCGCTTGTTAATTTACTAATGTGATTGCACAACCAGGTAGATGCTGGTGATCTTGAAACTTGAAAATACAAGCATGTAACTGTTTCTTAAATGTACAGATATAGGTGAGAGATAAAAGACACTGAGATTCACTGGCAGTGTAAGGTATGGAGCAACCTACGTGGCTTGACATCCATGTTGTTTCAACATCCAAAGGTGAAGTGGGCCTGGAATCTAATGCGTAGTAACTACTACCTGTTTATTAAATAGAAAAATCTTTTGATGTCAATGGATCATAGGAAGGTTGCCAAAAGTTGTTCCAACGCCAGCTTGTGCATGAGTTCAACATCAGGTTTGTGCACAAATATCTTTTGAATATTTTTAATTTATTTTACATTATTTTATTTGATTCATTAAATTCCAGTTTCTTCATCAACAAATCTGGTGTTGAGTAGGAAAAAAAAGGAAATTAATCAGGCCTCCTTTCTTTGCCCTAATCAGGAGAAAAAAGTAACGTCTAAAGCCAAATCTTAGTAGAATAATTATATTTCTTGTCCTTTAGATCTTCTCTCAAGACTCCCCATGGCCATTCCAAGTCAATAAATTTTATCTCTCAAAAAACCCCAGATAAACCAAAAAACTTTAAGAAGCTTTTCTGTGCATTAAGTGTCATTAAACTGACTGACTCATAAATGGAAATGATTTGGTGATTTATCCAAGATCTTGCTGCTGAAGTGTTGGTAAGCTGATACTTGAAAATACATCTCTGTCTGTTAATGTGATTTAGACCAAAACACCTATTTTTAACCAATGTATTTATTAAAAGAGGATCTCATATTTCAGTGATACAGACATAAGCAAATATTTTTTCCTCTTAAACTATGTTATGTTAGCCTTTCTAATTAAATTTGCAGTGTTGTTAGAAGTTGGTGCTTATGACACATAAGACAAGCATACCTGATCCTGAAAGGGTTCTGTTGTTCAGTAGCATCAGTACCTGAAGTGCAGGCAAAACAAGAAGTACTGAAATTTGGAATAATTTAGATTCTGGAATGGTTTAACTTGCTTTTATTGTATTTAACTAGTAAAGAAACACTTTTCTCACCTCTACAGGACTAGTTTCATAATGCATGTGTTTATATTTTTTTTCTGTGAGGAGTATTCTTCTAAAAATCTCTAACCAGCAGGAGAAGGAAGATATTTTTATAACATAAGGATTATTATCTTGCACCAGTTAGCAGATCTTTTTATATCTAGAGACAAAAGTAAAGGCGGGAAGGCCAGACTGGGGCACCAGCTATATCCTCCAGCCCTTACTCAAGTTCAGTCCTCCGTGTCTTTGTAGAGTTGTGTAATATTACAGAACCAGTGGGTCAAAATAATATTTGAATGTTGCAGTCTACACAAATAAATACCAAAACACCAGCTCCTATCCTATCCTATCCTATCCTATCCTATCCTATCCTATCCTATCCTATCCTATCCTATCCTATCCTATCCTATCCTATCCTATCCTATCCTATCCTATCCTAACCCATCCTACAGACGTTCTGCACATATGACATGGTGTGACAGCTTTTAGTGAGAGGAGAGTGTGGCAGGAAAGTAAAATAACATGAGCAGGATTTGCACAACAGGCAGGTGTCTTCTCACCTGTTTGGTTGCTATCATCTGGCCTGGTTATAGCGTATCTGTTACAACTTCTGTCACTATATACATAGGTTCTGTTATGACTTCTTTTTGCATTACTCACAATGTTTCAAACCCTCACCTGGCGCTGGCAGAAGATGAATATTTTCAGTAGATTTTTCACTGTACATGTGCAACTTTTTTTGAGTTTTTCACAAAGTTTAAATTAAGTTAGGACTGAAATTAAACTGTTCTGCACACCCCTTTTAAAATATCCTTGAATAGCAAGAATAGACCTTTTTCACTTTTTGGTTGCCACTGAAGAGCCCAGTATAATTCTTCTTTCCAGAACAGCAGTAATTTTTTCATCATTGCAGTTGTTATATTTACTTTATCATCTTTCTTTCCCCCTTTTTGACATTAAAAGTAACAATAAACTTGAAATGCGTCAATGAAGTACAGCCTGTCTTTCCATTGTCTCATCAGAGAATTGGGACGCTGTATATCAAAAGTAAGGAAATACAGTAATTGACCTGCTGCTTTATTAAAGACCTCCTGGCTTTATTAAATATTTTTCTCCATTTTTCCTGTCTAAGCCAAAGGTATTTTAGCATAATTTTCCACACTCTTACGTATTTACTGGTTTTAAGACTATCTTTTTATTAATATGACAGATATTGGTGAAGTAGAAATGTGGAACTTGGATGTGTATAGAACCAGAAATGGTACACAAAATAGGGCATAAAGATATTGTATATTTAGTGAATGAATTTGTGTTTTGATTTTGA
This sequence comes from Dromococcyx pavoninus, assembly GCA_033558185.1. NCBI lineage: Eukaryota > Metazoa > Chordata > Aves > Cuculiformes > Neomorphidae > Dromococcyx > Dromococcyx pavoninus. Next base: position 21,533 of record JAUMJL010000394.1, on the reverse strand, counting down.
TAACATCTTGTAAAAATCAGGGCTAGTGCAGTACTCATGGAATTTTCCACAAATTGTCTTGAGGCAAGTATGGGGTAATTGTGTGTTGAAAAAACGTACTTAGAAACAGCTCTAGACAAATACAGTTGGTATTACTCAGGAAGCTGTAACATGTAAATACTTAAAGTGCATCTTTGAAGTATAATTCCTAGTCTAAGCATCATCAGCACAAGGACATTTATCGGTGTGAGTGGAAACATTTTGGAGATAGGGAGCTTGTTTCTTTTCTTCCTTGTTTTACCAAAGTGAAATATGGCACTAAAAATGTGATGGGCAGCTGGTCTTAGCTGGGGAAATTCCAGAAAGTCCTCAGCCTTGTCAATGTCTTGTCAATGTTTTTTGTCCTGTTGAGGTTTACTGGAAAATCACAACTTTGTCTACGAGAAAATTTGAAATGCCTTTTATTTCTATTTTAGCACCAGATAATTCCTTTCACATTTTAAAGAGAAAGTGTAAAATTGCACATTCTGATAAAAGGATAACTCTGCAATGACAATTTCTGCAGAAGTGTTGGTGTGAAAGTGGATTGGCCTCACTGCCCTGCAGAGACCTTGGGCTCAGCACCCACCTGCGAGGCAAGCACGGAAAGCTGAAGCCTCCCTCCTGCAGTCCATCCCAGACAACTCTTGATATTTTCTTTGAAGTGGAGTACCTCTAGCAGGAAAGCAAGAAGGACAGAGTGTAGCTCCCTGGTCAGGACGTTGGCTAGGGAGGTGAGAAAACCTTCCTTGCCATCCTGCAATATCTGCCTTGGCCTGGCGACAGTGTTCACATTTTCTTGTTGTTGTTGTTGTCAAAGCTGTGACATTCCTGGGAAACATTCAGTTTAAGTAAGTGTTATTTTCTTGGAGGGGAAAAAAAGCTTTCCTCAAAACTGCTTCCACCTACTCTGCTGAACATGTACTTACCCCTGTGCACAACCCAGTCATTCTGAAAAGACTGTTTGCTGCAGTTATTATTTGTGACATCCTTGTCTTGGCCTGGTACCCCATTATTTCAGCTGGGGAAAATAGTAACACAAAACTGAGGGGGCTGTTATTAATTATTTAAGTCCCTCAAGCTGCGATTCACTTAAAAATCAGACCCCACAAACAAAAAACTACTACAGACATGAAGGTTGCCAACCAATCAAGAAAAAGCAGTTATTAAAAAAATTTGGCATCAGACTTCTCAGAATTAGTAATGCTGATGACAGGTCTGTGAGTTTTACAGGAAGAAACTTCCAACACTCACCTATAGACATTTTTACAGTGATGTTTGTCTGTTTGTTTGTTTTATGTGAAATAGAATCATACTACAAATTACTATTATAATTTAAAATACTGCTGTTTTTGTAACAACACAGAGCAAAGCCTGCTGAGGCCTTGACAGATGTGATAGGAGTGTATCCACCTAGGAGAGGAATTCAAATGAAAAAAGAGAATAGGAAAAGTGTCCCTTTCCATTAGACACCATCTTGTGAGGAATACTCACTGGAGAAAGACTAGGGCTGAGAGGAGCACCGCTACTTTCAAGCCAGCCCAAAGCTGGCAACTTTGCACATGCAGGCTGATCTGCCTCCTCTGCTGCGCACAGCTCCAGAAAGTTGCCCCTGGGGGGTACAGGGAAGGCTGGCAGGATAAGAGAGGCAATTTAGCCTAATTTAGGAGTCTTTTAACAGAATTGCTTGGTAATTGCAGAAAATACGCTCTGATTCAGTATTTACATTGTAATTGGATTTATCCAGGAAAATAATTTCGGATTTGGTTTGACAATGTTTAAATTGCAAAACAAGCTTTGCAACCGCATTCATCAAATGAGTCTGCTATGAGAATGACAGCCTGTTTTGCCACAGTGGGACTTTTTGTTAGTAGACTTCAGTGCCAAAATAAGCAGAAATGATGTGCTTATGCTCTAGGAGCAAGTATAGGCTCAGACAGTTTTCAAGTCACTCTTTGAAGGCCTTCCCACAAAATATGGTGTAAGCTCAGTCATAACCTCCTTGCAACTGAGAGGACAGCATGAGATCTCTCCAGATGTGTATCTGTGGAGCAGACAGCCATTTTCTCCAGCTGCAGCTCACTGGCATGGGAGACCACAGTTTAGACAGCCTCTGTAGGTTGGCAGCATGGCTCCTTTATTTACTGCCTTTTCGGAGACTGACCAATGAATCTGAATCTTCACAACTCTGCAGCTTGTGATCCACAACCAAAACTGAAATATGCCTGGAGTGGGGATGCTTGCTTAGGGCTCAGTGCTGCTGCCCAACCCCACAGAATCCTAACTGCCGCACGCTGCTCCCCTGCCCTGCCCTGGGTCTGAGCAGTGGTATCACCCCTGTACTATGGGCTCTGTGCATCTTCCTCCATCGCATGTTTGGGAATGCACCTGTCTGTGCTCACGACATGACAGGTCTGTTCCTGTGGAGGCAGTGTACATAGCAGTATTTCTTCTGACCACACTGTAACAGCCAGACAGGGAGCTAGGGCCTCCTGAGTACCCCAGTAGCAGGTAATGTGGTCCAACACCTCTTAAAAAAAAAAAAAAAGAGGTAACATAGCTGTAACCTAATAATGAGCTCCCATGTAAGCACCTTTGATAGGAATGTTCAGACAAGAAAAGGTCTTTGCCAAGGTCCCAACCTGAACCCTGTAATTAAAGGAGTAGTCCTGTTAATTTCACAAGATTACTTGCCTAAATACGTGCCACTCCTGTGAAGAAAGTGGTGAGTTATTTAGCTCTAAACAACTTTGTCTATGCTAAGCAGATTGACAGGTGAGAAGACCATTGAAAGATGAAAAGGGTTTACAGAGCCTGTTTTGGTTTGAATGTTTGTTTGATTATTCTTTACAAGGGTACATAGTGGAAGATATTCACATTTTACATTTATCAAAAGTAATCCAACTCTCTCCAACCTTTATTTTAGGAGGCTAAATAAGTCAGCATATGAAAATGTCTTTGATTTTCTACTTCCTCTCCAAGAGTCATTGCTGTACATCCTCAGGGCACTGGCTCCGGAGGGCTTGTGTCCCCCCAGCACCCCAGTCTACTTGCTTTCCCAAGTTCCTCCTGTGGTGCAGATGCATCTGAGATCATCTGGAAAGCTTTTCCTGCTGAATCCAATAGCCTTCTGGGAGACATTTGAGTTGCTTCAGGCTAAGCTGAATAAGCAACAACTATAAAACAATACCTCCTTCAGAAGTGTTAGGTGCATTGGTGGCAATATAAAATAAAAATTGGAGAGGGAGCATGATCATTTCTGTTCAAATTATGGCTGCAGTTCCTCACAACTTTCTGCCCAGAGACACATTTAAATAAATTTAGGAAATACTTTTTTTCTGCAGAATTAGCTACAGGTCCTCAAGGCTGGGGTAGAAATAGACCAGTTAGTTAGCACTCAGCCCAACAGCAGAGTGCCTGTGCATGTCCCTATGAATTTTGGAGTTATTTCAGCTAAATGTAAAGTCTTTGAAAACTGGATTTATGTGTAGTCATTCGTGATTGTTTATATAAGCATTTGCCAACAACTGTCAGAAGATGTGTGCTCTGCTTTTTACCTCTTTATCTGCACTCAGGTGTTTAATGCTCTCAAGCCAGACAGGTATTTTTTCCAAAAATCATGTCTTAGGAAAAAAAAAGGTTTGTTTTTTTCCCTCTCTTTGCAATTATTGTGTTTAAGTTCAGTAAATACTGGGGATGTTAGTAGCTGATGATTGTACATTACTTTGTACATTACTTTCCTTTGCCATCACTGACTGTTCACTGCCTCTCACCTTCTATCAGTCCTAGGGTATAATAATTTGAAAGACGAAGTGTTCTTTGATGAAAGGAGCTTTATAAATACATTTAATAGTTCATTCTTATTCAGTGAGAAACAGTGTAGCACATCATCTGTTTCACTAAGGTATGAGTCGCAGAACTAACAGTCAATGATGTAGGATAAGAATATAAGCTTAGGTTTCTAAAGAAGCTGAAAAATCAAGTCTAAATTAATGGGAACAAAAGAGATATTTATCTAAGTTTCTTTCTGCACAATTACTTTCTGTAATTGCTGGGGCTTTGTTTCATGCTCTTTCTCTGGTAGTGAGTACTGCCAAGGATGTAATGGAGATTGTGGAACTCTTCCACAGCATATACTAGTAGTGCTTTTTTACATACACTAGGCATATAATTTACTGAATGTAGGTTTTTAGATTAAAATATAGATTTGATATTTATATTTAAGCCAATATAATTCAAAAGGTCTTCAAGGTAACTAAAAAACTCCTTTTTAATTACAACTTTGCTATCACAGTTTTAATTCAAATAATTCTCAGCAAAATTAATTTCCTTCCAAGGAACAGAACACTGAATAAAAAGAAAAGCAATTCTGAATCCTGTGCTAAGGTACCCAGTAGTGGTTAAATTTAATCAGTAAGCATTGCATCTAATGAGTCCAGTTTGCAAGGCTACCCAATTAATGCATCCTTGTTATGGTGGAATTAGTCTGAATTAAATGCACACTACCAAGAAAGCACTACCTATTTAATTAGCTCTGTTAAGACAGTAGGTTTTTTAATTATTACTACCTAAAGCTGTTACATAATGATGAAATATATCTGTCAGTACAGACAGGAACTTGGTATCAAACACAGAAATTTTGCCACAGGTACCCAAACCGTCGGTAGTTTCTCTTAAAATATCACAAGGTAAATTTTCTTCGCTATTGGCTTATCGTAAATAATTTAAAAAAAAAAAAAAACGAAAAAAAAAGGAGTGAATAAAATAACACTGAAGAAATCTTATTAATTTAGCATTGTTGAATGAGTTGAGCAGAAAAGCAGCTTGGAAACCAGAGTGAATAGAACAGAAAATTTTAAAATGCTGTAAGCTTTAAATAAAACATAAAAACATTTTGTGTGTATGTGTGCAGAGGGAGGACCATTACACAGAAGTTGGTGTTTGATATGTGGCATGTAATTACAGGAAGTTTGCAGAAGGTGCCATGATACCTGTCAATTATCTGCAGGCAGAAAATGCAGATAACATACATAATTCAACAGTGTACTGCCCTTTGTTGTTAAGCTGACTGATTTAGCTCCATAACATAACTGCTTATTCAAAACAAGACATTTAAATTCAAATGAAATACCGTCACCTCTTCAAAATGTGTTCAGTTATTATACTGATTCAGATGTATATAATATGCATTGCTAAATGTTAGCAAGAAAGACTACAGCTACACAAATTTGTATGTGCACACAAATCTGTTGTATTATGAGGAAGAAAAGAGGTGTTATAAGTTAGCTTTTATATCTTGCATGAGAAAATGAGCCACTCCTGATTTTTAATAGAAAACATTTAATAATTAAAATAATCTTCATGTTCTTCATACATTTGTTATACATTCTGTTAGTCTCACACAGATTATTTTAATAATTGCAAATATATATTTAAAAAATAGAGTTCAGTTCAGCTTGATTTCTCCTGTTACAGTCTTTAATTGGGCCTGCTTGAAGTCAGACGATCTTATTAAAAAAGCCATCTATCTAGATAATGGCTAGCAGTAAGCACTGATCAGATATCGCATGGAGGATTTTCATGCTTTCTTGTGAGTAAGAGTGCCCTCACTTAAAATAAAAAAACCTAAAACTCCAACATCTACAAAGATTAAAAAACCCTAACAGGAATACAGAAATTCTAGAAATAATCAGGATCCACTACCTGGGTATGAAGAGACAGAAAACAGTTCAATATTTGGAGGGAAACCCATCTGACATATAACAGATATTTATATACAGTATAAAAAATTGAAGAGGAAAGAAATGAGCTGCTTTTCAAAATACAATAAGAATATGTATTGTGAAATCAAAAGGATATCAAATATAAAACTCATCAATGAAAAGCCTTTACATAAAGAAGGGATTTTGCAGTAGGAGCTCACTCCCACAAGGTGTGTGGGAGCAAAAACCTCTTTCGCGTAAGCAGGATTTCTATGCAGTTTGAACATTTATGGGTAATGGGTGCATTCACACCTTTATATAAGGAAGCTGTGAATGTTCTCATTGGGTACAAAGGTCCATGCTACTGTACCAGAGCTGCTGCTATCTGATGGATGCATTTCCCTTGTAAGGAGATTGTCCACATTTGCCTTTGTTAGTTCTGATTCTGCATAATTAGGTGTACTGTACACCTAGAGTACACTAAATAAGCACAAAAACATTCCTCCAGGCAAAACATTCTTATTCAGAAAATTATTACCTAGGAAGAATAACAAAATCCAGTAAATCAGGTGACATATAGAGACATATAACATGGAACTGATCTGGAAAGGAGTAGTGGAAAAAAAAAGGGCAAAGGGTCTGTCCTCTCCTCCTGGGTTGTAGTTAACTGAAGACCTTCACCGGCAACTTGGCCTTGGCCTGCAACCCTTTCCAAGCTTCTATATTTCCATTACTGGTCTGCATGAAGCCTTGAAGAAGAATAAGATCTCTCACAGCTGAAGATGAATTCCTAACAGATCAACTCAGTAAAATATTTTGGGTTAACTGTGACAGTATTTAAAAGACTAACAAAGGAATAGCAAAACAAGAAGCCACTGATGACATCACAAATTATTCAGTTTTAAAATAGGCAGGGCAGACTGCAAAGCTAGCTTTGTGGGAGGAGCTCAGGTTGACTCTTCTGAAGATTCCCCTGGAGCCCAAGTTCTCTCCTCCCCAGCTGCCAAGGTGTTTTTGCTTGCTGTGTGGTTTGTGGAGCCAACTGATAACTCAGTGGTTGGGGCATCCTCTGATTGGACTTGAGGAGAAATTGCTGATACTGCACCTCATTTTATATTTTATCATCCAAATGAATCTCTGACATAAGATGCTGTCTATTTGTTCTAGCAAATACAAAACTGAATATCCATAATTAAGATCAGGTTTTACATATGGTGCTTGGTTAGCTGCCAATAAATTCAAATCAATCTGCCAGCATGTAAAACAATACAGTGTTGCCATATTCTTGTCCAACACATAACATACACTATTTATCTACCCATAGTAGCATTGCAAAAAGTAAGCAGCATATTTTGAAGCACATGCAGAATAGTCACTTCTCGTAAGTAGGTAAAGCTGTACTCAAACGTATGTGCTGCATAAACAAAACATATATTGTAGTCACAAATTATCTGTATACCCTAAATGTAAAAATGAATATACTACTGATTATTTCCCTTGAGTACACCTGAAATAGTGCCAAAGGGCAGAACATTACCAGACTACTTCAAACATCCCTCAGGCTTCTTGCAGGCTCACTGAGATGATGAGCTCCATATATTTATTTGTTTTTGTTGCCCTTTCTCTCACCCTTAGCAATTACTTCATACATATGGCCACTATGTGGAACAAGATAGCAGGAAGATGAGGAATGCAAGAACTGGAAAGCAGCTGCAGTTTGGGATGGGCAGAGCATGTAATGAGATGGAATCACCCAAATACATGGACAGTGGTCAAACAGCAGAGGTAAAGACAGTGAGGGAGGGAGGGATGAAGGCAGGGAGGAAGGGAAGGAGGGAAGGAGAGAGGGAGGGAGGGAAGGAGAGAGGGAGGGAGGGAGGGAGGGAGGGAGGGAGGGAGGAAGGAAAAGAAAAATCAGGGTAGGTCCTTCCTTAAATTTTGCCACCAACCTGCATCATATGCAGCTGTGTGTCAGCTCAGAAAGGAACTCTTTTGAAGGTGGTCATAGCTGATTTTCTTAATTTATTACACAAAAATAGTCACAGGCACAGTCTCTTCTCTGTGTGACTTTGCATAGTGAAAGGCACTATTTTCAGCATCACATTCTGGAATAAGTCATAGATGATGTTATCTATGAAATGCTTCACAATTCTGAAGATTTCCTTGTTATAAATAGCTGATATTTGCACAATCTCATATTCTTTACAAGTTCAAAGTGATACCTAATATCGAGTAATGTTCATATGGCTTGAAAATTAATTTAGAAGTTAGAACACATTAAAGTGACAAATCCAAGTAACTGCTCTAAAATATTCCATATGTCAAATATACACAAAGTTTACAGTCAGTATAAAGATATCAGTAGCTTCTAGCAGAGCCAAACTCACAGGGTTTGCTGAGGGAGTATTGGCTTTTAGGGCTCCCAGCAAAGTTGCTGTCAAGGATGATAGCAGTCTTTGGTCAACTTTCATTTTCGACAAAATACAGGACACAACTTCAGTCACTCAGATGCAGGTCAAAGGACTTTCATTCTCCAGTATGCAGTAGTTTGCTGGCAGCTGAGTATCAGGTCTTAGGATAGTGAGACTCAGACATACTAGGCACTTAACATTTTTCAGATTAGTTAAAGTAGCAGCTGCTTTTTATTACTGAATTTTAGATAGAGAACTTCAGATGGCATAAATTATCAAATCCATTGAAGTCAACTGGAACTATGATAATTTACACCAGATGAGAATCTGAGCTGTTATTGGAGATAGAGTCTGACTCCAGGAATCTGAAATGAGAAATGCTGCCTAGTGGGTATAGCAAAAAGTCAGGAAAATCATTTGATCTGATTGTGTCAGTCAGCCTATATGTTAAAAGCAAGGTGTGATAGTCTGGGGAGTGCCTGCCAGTTTGCAGATATGATTTCATTGCAATTTAAAGTGTAGATTAAACTCACCATTTTGTAGCAGAAACAATATTATATACCTATGGAGCTGGAACAGCTCTTAAGAGCACATCAGCCAGGAATACTTCCAGCCTGGAAGAGCTCTTAGATTGCTGCTACAGACAACTGACCATTATCACAGCACTTTGACATAGCCTGGTGTGTTTTCCAGGAAAATCTCATCGGAACTCTAAAAGACTTGGGCTCTTTCAGAAGAGAAACCTCCTTCAATGCAGTGACAGAAAGTAAAACTAGGGAAAAGCAGATGGAGGAAGTTTGGTCTGCTTTCCCCCAGCCACAGATCGAAATTTGTTTCTTCAGATACCCATGAGAAAGAGGGAAATGATGGTCAAATATAGTTGTGTGTATACAGGCAAATCCTGTGCTGCTTTCTAAGATCTCTCCTTGTGACTTTGTTGCAACACAAATAATCACAATTGAGGCACAAGATTCCGTCAGGAGAAGGCAAAAATCCACTGTGGAGGCGTGAGGTACTAAGCTATTGTCTCATGTCCTTTGGAGCTTTCAGGCAGAGGCTCTCTGAGCCAGGCAGAGCCTTTACCGTGGAGGGGACACAGAAAGATTCAAAGTTAAAGATCTTTCTTTAAAGCACTCTATCCAATACTGGAGTTCCTGAGACATGGAAACATAGGACCACTCAGTCAGGTCCAGGTGTATGACATATGGCCTACTTATAAATTTGAAGCTTTGTTTACCTGTAGATTTCCAGAATAGTTTAAGTATAACTGAACAGCTATGTGATGCAAAGATGGACACTCAATGAGTAGTGACCAGTGAAACTACAAAAAATATGCAAGGCAGTCTGATGAGAATGTAGAAGAGAGAAACGACTCTAAAAGACAATAAAGAACCTCCTCAGTAGTAAATTACTGTTTGAGATCTTAGTGAGAAACTGGCTTCATCTGAATAGAGGCTAAGCCCTGGAGCTACTGATACCAGCGGCTGCAGTTATCGCAGCTCCGTCCTGGTCAGTGCTGCAATGATGAAGTAACCAGTGCTACCTGCTACTTCTAAGACATGACCGTGGCTCTTCCCTCCCTCGATTTCTTGAGACCATGCAATCTGCTTCACCAGACCACGGAGTCCTTTGTGATTTTTTGTTTTTTCTTTTACACATCCTTTCCTTATCAATATCAAAGTAAATTAAGAAGTTGGGATAACTGTACAGGTTATTCTACCTTCTGTATATAAGCACAAGCTTATATCACCAGATACACTGTTAGTTCAAAAGACTGTTTTTCAGAAACTGGAATAAACATGAAAAAGGAATGTTAAAATTCCGTGTGTGGCTGACTGTCCCCCATGTATGTCTTTAGGATATGCATTTATGCAGTCTGAATCTCTTCCCATACTATACCATTTACAGATGATTATGCCCTTTCTTACACTGCTGCAGCTGCACTGAAGTTCCAGTTCAAATGTTAGCATCCATAGGCAAAAAACCTGGATTATGAAGTAAGCCCACAGCAGAGCTGAAGGAATAATTTAAAGTTATAGTAAAGTGAGTTGTATCTTAGTTTTTGTATATGGAATACATGTAGTCACTTCCTGCAAATAGGAATTCCTACAAATTCTTTGCTTTTAGCGTACAAGCAAAGAACGTGTAGGCAGACATAACAACTATTAAGCGCATATTTACTTCTTATAGTTCACACTGCTGAACGTGAGCCAGCACTGTGCTGGGGCGCATCAAGCATAGCATTGCTAGCTGGCTGAGGGAGGTGATTGTCTTGCTCTGCTCCACATTAGTGCAGGCCCACCTTGAGTATTGTGTTCAATTTTGGGTGCTGCAGTATAAAAAAAGGATATCAAAATACTGGAGGGCATCCAGAGGAGGCCACAAAACTGATGAAAGCTCTAGAGGGGAAGCTGTGTGAGGAGAGGCTGAAGTCAATTGGTTTGTTCAGCCTGGAGAAGAGAAAAACAAGAGACCTCATTGCAATCTACAGCTTCCTCACAAGGGGATGAGAAGCAGGTGCTGATCTCTTCTCTGTGGTGACCAATGAAAAAGACTCAAAGGCATGGCAGGAAGATGTGCCAGGTTTAGGTTGGATAGCAGGAAAAGATTCTTGCGGCAGAGCATGGCGGAGCACTAGAACAGGCTTTCTAGGGAAGCAGTCATAGTGCCAAGCCTGTCAATGTTCAAGAAGCATTTGGACAATGCCCTCAGACACATGGTATGTATTTTACAGTTGTCCTATGAAGAAATAGGAGCTGGACTAAATGATCCTTGTGGGCGTCTTCCAAATCGGGTCATTCTATGGTTCTATGACAAAGCAATTCCTAAAATAAGCCTAATATGAATATACTTGCTCCTCCATGTACTATTTCTTTTCCAGCAGTCAGTTAACCAATACTATATTAATTAACAGGTCATACTGATTAAATTAGCATGACATATAAAAAAAAGTGTTATGCAGTGGTAAGGCAAAATGTTTGGAAGAAGTCTAAGGATTACATAAATGCTATTGTTATGTAAACACTAATTTTTATCATCTGTGTTTAATAAAACTCTGGTCAGATCTGTTTTTCATAGACAGGTACTGATTGACATTAGTTCTACTGATTTCCTTTAATAACTTATCTATTGATTATACATTTTTGCCTACCTGGATGTCACCCAAGAATAATCTGGACTGTTTTGTTTAGCCTTTTTACTGTCACTACTTTGAACTTTGTTAAATTGTCTGGATTGTCTTCTCTAGTTTCAAATTTATTGAAAACAGACAGCAATACAGATAGCTGTGTGGCCAGTTTGAATATAAACACTGAAATAAAGTTATCTGAACATGCTACTTTAAACCTAGCTTTGACACTTAACACACTCCCGAGGTACTGCTGGACTAGGACGTATTTTCTCACCTTGTGACATGATAATTGGTTGGAGTTTACCTGTATGCTTCAAACACACAAAAAATTTTAATTATTCCATCTTTTGTGTTTTAGTAGCAACATTTCCATAATTTCTATAAATCCATATGATTCTTAGAACTAATATAACGCTCCTTAAATGTACCACTTCTAGTCATGAGAGCAACAGGGACCATGAATGATGCTGTATGCTTTGCAGATGCAATTGCCATTTACAGCACTGACTCACGGGAAGCAGGAACTCTACATAAAATATTCCATCAGACTGGCTGATGTGTTATCCAGAGATGGTGTGTTGTGGCAATAAAGAGCAGTCACTGTTCTGAGCATCTGTTGAAAGGGCAGAGTCAGCTTAAAATCTAGCCAACTTTCAAAAGTTTAAAGCAGTTCTATATTTATCTACAGATCTAAATGACTTGTGATGTTTACTTACAGAAACGTCTTTCCTGCTATGTGACAGACGCATACAAAAGAAGAAAGTTACTTAAACAAAACCAGTGAAGTTAACCGCTGATAAAAGTGTAGGCAGAGTAACCAGGGAATAATTTTTATTCAGCACCACTTGCAACAGCTGGTATGAGCTGATGAGAAAGGTGTAGTTACTTCGACTTGTCTCCTTTTAGAAAGAAGTGACCTGTGGAGAGACATGAAGCAGAAAGCTATTATTCAATCCACCTTCATTCTGTCAGAGCACAACTTCCCATATAAAAGATTTCTCAAGAACATCACAAAATGCAACAACAAAACATATTTACTAGACTTAAGCTTATCAGTTTATACCTGGGAAAGCAGAGGACTAACTCAGATCTAGAATTTCCATTTATATTCCCCTCCTTAGTCCCATTCACCTCACCCTTTTTCTTTCTATGCAGACAGTAGAAACTTCTTCTTGTCTAGCAATTGTCACTCTTTATTTTTTCCAAGTAACTCTGGAAAAAAAATTTAACTATCTTTGCACTACAGTTGAGCAAAAAAGCCTAGTAGTAGTTCTATTTTTTAAGTATAGTTCTCACAAAATTATGGTTGTTATGGGGTAGTCAGAATCACCACTGGTTATTAGTATTTATACCATTATGCTTTCACTCATCAAGGTAAGATCTATACAAATGATACCACAAATACTCTTGCTAAGATCAGCATACGCCAAAGTAGTAAATGTTGCATAATGTTCACCCTCCAGATGCTGAAGTATATTCTCATCTGCATTGTAGTCTGAAACATGATTTTTCAGTTCTTAAGCTACTTTCAAACAGTTGTCTTCTGAATGCTAATTTCAGTCTCATGTTGGCAGATCCATACACAGCACGTCATGAATGTTGCCATGGTTATACTCTCCATTTAGTAAACTGTATGAAATAAACCCATGTTCAATGGCAATAGTGCAACTTAGACCAGTCCTCAGATACTCGTAAAGTGGTTTCTCTTCATTTGCACTTCTTAAAATCTGAATAAGCAGATATTTCAGTTTCATATCCAAATTGCCAGTATATGGGACACCTTTTTAAGAATCGCTGAATCTTAGCAAGCGCGTTTTCACTCCTAGAACCATAATTGCAGACAAGGCAAGAGATTCTGAGCAAGGGGAAAAAGTTGCCTTCTACCCCTTAGCAGATGTAAGGACTGTAATTCATGAGTACCAGATGGAGGTTGTCACCACAGCATCAATTATTGGGAGAGGAAACTGCAACTTTTTCAAGGCCCAGAGCTATTTTAGGAGGATTTTCCTGATGCTAGAATCAGTCCAGGGTTGATCCAATTTCCCTGGCAGTAAATACCATTTAGAGGGTGGAGCTGTCAATGGACTGGGTTTAAACATTTCATCCTTCAAATCTTACTTGTATTATTAGTTCTGCCCTTCTCTTCCTCAGTTCTTCCACTCCTAACTTCTATCCTCGTAATTAATTTTCTTTTTAAAGAAAAGACCTCCAGCCATCCTGGTGAACTTCAAAAGCAGCTATTCAATGGCAGTCAGTAAACTTTTGTTTTAAAAAACAAAAATCAAAGCCTTTATGTTTGCTGAGACAAATTGAAAGGTGAGAGTACAGCGCGAACTGACTTAGTACTGGTTTCCCAATTGTGTATATGGAGAGCTTTAGTGCCTGTGCTGCTGCACTGAGGACAGTGAAAACTTGCTCAGGCCTTGCTGCTGCTGCTGCTGAGAACCACTGAAAATGCAGAAGAACAAGGTGATTTGTGCTGTCTGTAACAAAGCTCTGAGAAGCACATGTTAAAAGTAGTAACTGTGAAGCAGTTCTGAGTTAGGGTACTGGAGAGATTCTTCCATCTGCTCAGACTGGGGGAGTGCTAACACAGTGTCAGATTTTCACTACAAATAGATGAATTCAGAGGCTCCACTCAGACCTCTTCCTGCCCAGGGGCTCCACTTTTGGAACTATTAAAAAAATGTATTTTACACAAACACACCAGAATAGATTTCCACCCCTCCTGCTCATGGATTACAACATCCACAGGATGACTGATGGTGACATCTGCCTAAGCTCACAGCCACCGTATCTAACACAGTACCTCCTGGAGCGTTTGAACCACACCACACACAGTGCCTGTACCTATTCCTTCTGAAGGACCCCAACACGGCCCAGCAGAGGACAGTGTATAGCAATAAGACAGTTCTCCCATGAGTCCTGTCTAATTTACTGAAGTAAAGAAGCATGGATATGTATTAAGTATCAAGGGGTCCCTTCCTTTTCGGTAGTAAAACTGCTGAACTTGCAACTCCTAGCACACCACTGGAAGAGGCTCAAAGCACTAACTTTCTGGAAATATGAGTACATTGTGCCACTATTATTCCAAGTGGTGAAGTGCAGCAGAGGCGTATCTCTTAGCTCATCTTAATCCCTGGAGCACAAAAGAGGAAAAAAGAAGAGTGCTCTCGCTTTCCGTACAGAGTAACTTCAAAAGTCAGATGTTGTTACTCAGCAACTTCAAAAGTTTGACGTTGTTTAGTGACAGACCAGTAGAAAAAGAAATTTAAAAAAATCCCTGCTCCAAGAAAGGGATTCCAGTTAAACCTTTGAAGCTACTGAAGTAGAAGGAAGTACTGGTTTCTCTTGCAAAATTTTACTGCAGAGCTATAATCGTATCTTATCTCTATCTTCTGAATTTGAGTACAAGTCTTTGCTTAAGGTATTAGCTCTGCACAACAGGAAGAACAGGAATAAGGCAGGCAAGTGGATGGAAAGTTTACGGGACATTTCTTGGGACAAAGCAGTACACTGTACAGTGAACTGGCAGCATCAAAGTATGGTCAAAGGAAGATGGTAATGAGAAAGAAGGGATAGAAACAGGTAAAAAGACAATGAAAATACTTACAGTTAGGGTATAAAACAAAGGTGAATGTATATCAACATCAGTCAAGATGGTAAGTTGTGTTTATCTTTGGCAGCTGACTGCTCCAAATGGATGCAGTACTCCACAGCTCAAGTCACTCAGCACTGGCACTACACAGATAACTTGTTAAAGCAAGTACACATCAGGCTCATTAGCTCCTGGGCTACAAAATTTCAGATATTTTCTAAAGCCCTGGGACAAACACCCAAGTTTTACTTAGTTCAACCCAGTCTGCAACAGTACTTAAATGGCACTTTGCTTGAGGATGGATACCAAATACTGCTATACAGATACAAATAGAAGATAAAACCCGTATAGGGAAAAAAAAGCAAAAGTAACTCCCTGAAATGTTGTACCCTGGCACTGGGTCTTTAGTAATCATTCCAAAGTGCATAGTACTCTTTAACCAAATGCAGCTTAATCAGACGGCACATCATAATTTTTCTGCCATACAGAAAAACCTCAGCCTCTAATTTCACACGGTATGTGAACTATACAGAAGCGTTGGTATTTAGAGCACCACCTTGTGAGTTTGACCCCCATACAACCCAAAAAAAGAGTTTTCTGTAAGTCCTGACTTACTGTTTCAGTCCCAGGAAAGCTGGAGGCTGGTTTGCAATATTGCTCAAACACTTGCAAACTAAGAATTAAAGTACCAGTAGGAATCAAATTTTAAACAGATTGTTAAGAAAAAAAAAATCCTAAGTCCAGCTCAGTTTCCCCAGCTTGCTAAATGCAATCACTTGTCATCAAGTTAGGGGAAGCAGACACTGCACCAAGCTTTTTGAAAGAATGTCAGTTGTTTAAATAGTAACCATTTAAGCGTTGCTTAGATATCTCTACCTTTTCTCAATCTCCATACTTTCTGCAGGTCCCTAGTTATAAAGGCAGAGAAATTCACAGAAGACTAGCAAATATCTGAAGAATTGCTGGCCAGTTAGCTACACTTTCCTCCTTCCCTGCAGTGCTATCTTGGCTAGTGGAGACAAGGAGACAACAGCACAGCAAGGGTCCTACTGATACACAGCACATCTCTATAACAAATAGAGCTTCATTTTTTTGCATAGTTAAGCTGTTCCCTTGTAAGACTTCTTGACAGGGGAGAAACAGAGTTTGGGGAAAGTTCTTTTTTTGTTTGTTTAAAACTATTCTCCCACCATGCAGCATCCTGAAAAATGCACTACTCAGAATTTTATTATATATTTTCTCTTTCTTTGCCACAGGTGAAAATCTCGGTCAGCAATGTGTTTTGTTCCTCATGTTAGTAAACTGATGTTTGCAAGCCCCTCTTCATGTAGAGTTTCTACCCAAGAATTACTATGCTGCCTGCAACAGTGGAGCAGTTATTTGGTCTAATGCAAAGAAATCTAAAGTAAAATGTAGTTTAAAGGGAGGAAGCTAGAGAAGATTAAAAGGAGTTTTGTTAGTATAGGATGCTTATCCACAAGAAGGCAGTCCAATATTGTTTCCTTTTAGACCATCAGTCCACTTCACTTTGTGTACATTATGTGTGTTGAGGTGTTCCTATACATGTTGGTAGACCAATTAGTGGCATTTGATTAACTTCTGAACTGTCCTATCGCATTTTTGCTGGTTAAAGCTTCAGGAATTATTTATTTAAAAAAAAAAAAACACTTTACCACAATTAAGTGTATGTACTTGCAATAAAGAGAAAAAAACACCTATACAA
Source organism: Dromococcyx pavoninus (assembly GCA_033558185.1). Taxonomy (NCBI): domain Eukaryota; kingdom Metazoa; phylum Chordata; class Aves; order Cuculiformes; family Neomorphidae; genus Dromococcyx; species Dromococcyx pavoninus. The sequence continues at coordinate 4,951 of JAUMJL010000394.1, read as the reverse complement.
CAGTTATTTTAAAACCTGAAGTTTTCATCAGATTTGCTTTTCTTTTGATATTAGAAAAATATAATCCTTTAAAAACAAAGTTTACAAAAGCTCGTGAGAGGAACATCACTATTTTTACTTTTCGTGTTCATGAATTCTGCTACTTAGATCTATACAGGATCACAAAAACCCCAGAGGGATGTTAAATCTGTATTGCTCTCAGAGACAGGATTTTCTGCTTTTTACTTTTTGTAAATAGTAAGTGAATAAGGTAAAACTCCAAAGAAAGGTGAGACACTCTTAGATCCTCTTTTCCAAGACTTTGAAATTCTGAATCCTTTAAATCAGTTCAACATGTTTAATTTTAAGAAATCACTTGCACATTATCATTTTACTTGTAACAGTTGTGCTTTTATCCCCAGTAACTTAGCAGAGAGCTAAACCATCTCAACAGATATCCCAACAAAAAGCTCCTTATAAGGAAGAAATAATTCATTCCCAGGGTCTATTCTCAATAAGCATAAACTGAATGTGCTCATTCCTTGAGGAAATACAGAGCAGCATTAATTCACACAGCACTGGGACTCTGGCAAACACAATGTCCTCCCCTTCAGCCCATCTCAGAATGACTTCATACCTCAAGTATCAAGCCACAAAAAGGCAGAGTACACAGAAATGAATGTCAAGAAGATTTAGCTCAAATTAAGATGTTTGTCTCTTTTCTTTATTTTAGAATACTGGTAAAGCATGCTTAGTATTTTAAGTACATTTTCCTAAATGCTTTTAGATTCTAGCCTCTGACTCCAGTTTTGGAATCATCATGGAAGTTAATTAGAATAAAAAGCTGCGCTTTGAAAGGGCTGCTGGTTTGTTTTCACTTTAACAGAGAGACTTTTAAAGAGCTAGCAATATTTATCCTAGAGTATAGGATTTAAAAAGCTACTAAAATGTTCTTTTTTAACTCCTTAAACTAAAAATAATTTCTGAACATAATGAAAGAAACTATTTTAAGAAAACATTGTAAAACTGAAGATATTGACCAGCTACACTGTCTTCTTCACTGACTAACCTTAAGGTTGTTGAACTTCATCGGCACTCATCATTACTATCCATTTTCCTGTATTTGCATTTCTAGAGTTACTACGCTGCAAAGTGCAGTGATATTCACCAACTATACATACAGCAGTCTTTTGAGCTTTCAAACAATAAACATTAGGATACATTTAGTATCCATAAAACATGTAACTTTCTTATAAAAACTGAAGTCCCTAGTTATATAAATAGGCTTAAAGAAACACGATTAAAAAAAAGATTTGGTTGAGCATTGTAAATTCATCTGTTTCAGTAGGCCCATCACTCTTTCTTTTATTTGATAAGTTTAGTTCTGTCACTACAAGCAATTTTTCTTGTGTTTTTTTCTTAAAGCTCTAGCTCAGAGAATACTCTAGCCCCCTCTCCCGAGTTTCCTCCTCTTTGCCTCCGACCCCCTACTGTCTTAGCATTCAGAAATGTTTTATGCAGCACACGAAACCAGATTCTTGTTCAGCTTCAATGTAGGAATGCCAAGTCTCATCTTTCCAGACAAGTTTTAACTACTGTGGTGACTTGTGTTGGCCAGTGTTAGGTTGTCTGCCATCCATTTTTCTACATTTAGATCATTGTTTGCTTCTTACAAAGACAACTAAGCAGCAGTATGCGACCTTTCTTTTAAATTAGCACAAGTGATAGGATGTTCAAGCCCTGTATGTTTTACTGGAATGAGCAAAAATGATTGCAAGTGGCCTAACGCTTTGAAATATTATTAAGAAGGAATTTCACTTAGTGGTGTCCAGGGTAAGTAGCTCATGTAATAGTTTTTGATTACATGGAGGAAGTTAACCAAGTTAAAGTTGCTGTTTTGCAGCCATTCTTTCCTCTCTGCACAGCTCTGGAATACAAACGTCCTAAAACTGAGGCAGAAAAAGAGGAAATAAACGTTCAGCCCAGCAGGATATTTCCACAAGAAGAACATCCACTGAAAGAAAATGAACTAGAAATTAAAATACACTTCAGGTATGGCTTTGACACATTTTATTTTCTTCCCTGCAGTTAACGCATCTTCCCATTTGCTTTCAGAAAACTAAAGGAACTCAAGAGGCTAAACTGGCAGGACAAAGGAATTCCAGACTGAGATGATAATTTGCAAGCCATTATGGTGTTATAGCATTGCAGAGGGAGCCCAAGGAGAAGCATATGTGCTTATGTTGGAATGTCAAAAGCAAAGATGGTATTACCTCTTCACAGGCTCCCTAGCCCAGAAATAAAAAAGCTTCACCAGCATCCCGAGTAGCTATTAATATTCATAGACTTAATGGGAAGCAGCTATTTCTGCTGAGTGGCAGACGGATGAGAGAGGTGGATCTACAGGCTTTCCGATCTGCTTTTCTCTGGGATTCTTAAGTGAATTTAAGTAATTCCATCCCAGATCTGAAGAGGCAGAAGAACAATTGAGTTAACTGACACGTGGGCTACTTCTGCTTATTATAGATGTTTTGTTATTCACTGACATTCTTCTTACACTTCTTATTTCTCAATTTTTACTGTAAATCTTTATTGTGATGGGAAGAATTCTTCTGATGGCAATAGTGTGTTATTTTTATAGCAGCAGGTGGCTAAGACCTGGTAAAGAACAGTCATTACCCAATTTAGAATAGCATTTTTACAGGCTTGCTAGATACTTGTTTCAAGCAGAAATAGCGCTAGAACAACAGACAAGGAAAATCACTTCGAGATGTGAACAATTATTAACAAAGAGTAAATGATGAGGTAAAAATTAAATAGAATTTTCCTCTGCTTTCATATGCATGCAATCATGAAGTTCTTTTTTACCTTCTACACATTCCCCTTTTCAGAAATACTGAAATCAATACTATATTAAAAGTAAAAAAAATTACTACTCTGGCCTGTTAGCATTCAAGCTCCCTAACACTAAAATTTAGTTGGGGTTAAGTTTATAAAACCACTGAATCACTTATGCCTAAATTGAGGAAGAAGCCAGTTAATATCCAAGCAAGGTATCTGTGGACTTACAAAACTAGCACCTCAAGGGTAACTGTTCTGTTTGACCTACACTTAGAAGCACAAGCATCACCTTATACAGATTTCTTACCCAGAAGGTAGATGTCATGATCTCAAAAATAAAAACAACTTTTAGCATAAGGAAAAAAGAAACTGTGTGGAACATAGTTTAGGCTTTGTCTGTAGTTTGCAGTTTCAACTCCTGATTGTCGTATCTTAGCATCAGCAACTGCAAAAAAAAATTCTGTGAAATTTCAAATCAGTGCTGCTGTCTAAGAGCTTACTAGCATATAAAAAGCCAGTACTTGCGTATTCTAAAACACTTACAGGTTTCTGCTAATCTTTCCTTAAAAAATAAAGTCAGCAAATCCGATACAGTCCATTCAATTTCCCATCCAGTTTTAATGGAAAATGCAATTCTGCAAAGCTCTTCAACCTCCTGTTCAGAAAACAAGCTATTGTTCTAGCCTGAGGTTTTGGTGGAAACAAAAAAGTGGATGTTAAGTTTCAGGTCAGCACGGTGTTTGTACTTCGCACATGTTACCCCTGGCACACTTGACATTATTTTCACTCCGTTCCCTGATGGAGCCACCTCCCGGCTGCCGACCTCCCAGCGGAAGACTTGGAATTGCATCATGGAAAATGTAGTCTGGCTTGGTACTCCAGCCTGCGGGAATGGAGCCGCCCGGCATCTAAACCACGGCTTCTGCATTGCGCGCCAGCCAGCACTGTCAGGGTTAAATCCCAGCCTGAGGAATAGGGGTAGCTTTCAACCGCGAGTCGCCAAAAATGCCATTTCCAAGGTAAAGTTACGAAATTTTTAAGTAATTTTTTTTTTTTAAAAAAGTTGATTGTTCTAAAATGACACAGCAAAGTTTGTCTCCAGAGGAATGACGGTATCGCCTTTATTTGTGGCGCTGATCCTTTACCGTACCGGTCATTTTACATTAGTACATCTACATTTGTGCTCCTCCTGGCTGTAACGAGGGCCGGAGCTTCCTTCCAGACCTTCCTCGCCGCTGCCGCCCTTCTTCTCGCTACCGGCGTTACTTGCGGAAAGTCCCTATGATCCCGAAGGAATCAGAGAGTCACAGAACGGCTTGAGTTGCAAAGGACCATTAAGCCCATCCAGTTCCACCTCCCCTGCCATAGGCAGGGACAACTCCCACCAGACCAGCCTGCTCAAGGCCCCGTCCAACCTGGCCTTGAACACTTAGAGCGAGGGGGCGTCCACAGCTTCCCTGGGCACCCTGTGGCAGTGTCTCACCACCCTCAGCGAGAGGAATCTCCTTCTAATGTCTAACCTAAATTCTCCCTCTTTCAGCTTTAAACCTTTACCCCTTTGTCCTATCATAGAATCATATAATGGGTTGGGTCGGAAGGGACCTTAAAGCACATCCAGTTCCACTCCCCTGCCGTGGGCAGGGACACCTCCTACCGGACCAGGCTAACGCAACGATTCCCTGCGAACGGACTCACCCGCGGGTTCCAAAGCCGCGCCACCTGCGAGTCGAGCCGGGCGCGCGGATCCGCGTTCGCCCGCCGCGCCGCCTACCGTAATGCGGCGAATAGAGACGCAGCGGCTGGGCTGGGTCGTGCTGCCAGCACACGTGGGGCTCCCACCAGCGCTCCTGCCCCAGAGGCGGGCCGGAACGGGCAAAGCCCGTTTCGGTCCGCCTCTGAGGCAGGAGCCCACGCGTTTTCCCCACACTGTGCACATTACCGGCTTCGCACCGGTGGCCACGCCCTCTTTTCCCACCGCGCGCGTGACATCACCGGAGCGGGCAAGGGAGGCGTCTCGCTCGGGCCGTTCTATTTACGTTCGTGACGGCGATTTCCATCAGGCACCGCCCTCCCGCGATGGGACCGTGCGTTCGGTCACGCCCCTTTTCTCCATATTAGGGAAAACGAGGCG